>CM026579.1:2323945-3531362 GCA_000180635.4 Pristionchus pacificus | reverse complement strand
TCTACCTTTTTGGCCTTTTTTCCCTTTATGCGAATTCACGCTTAATATTCTTGTTTTTTGTTTCATATTTTTTATCCACCCCCATAACTGGACGAATACAAAAATTGGCCGGTGAAATATTATTTTAAATGGGTGAAAAATTACAGCCGTCATACAGAAAATGTACGGAAAATTTGTGATGACGTGGAGATTACGGTAGAGCCGTATTTTAATTGAAAATAGAGGCAACGGCTCTCATTTTTCACCTATTTAAAATAATATTTCACCGGCCAATTTTTGTATTCGTCCAGTTATGGGGGTGGATAAAAAATATGAAACAAAAAACAAGAATATTAAGCGTGAATTCGCTTAAAGGGAAAAAAGGCCAAAAAGGTAAAAAAGGCCGTTTGTTCGGTAATGGGAGCGATGTACGATAGAGTTCGAAATACAGGTAATTGTCTCTTCATTCCTCGTACTCTCTCACCGATCAGAGAGGCAGGAGAGTCTGAGGAAAGAAGATACCGTTGTTCGACCTCTACTGAATGCGATTGACAAATACAATTCTGCCTTTGGGGAATGCATGAAACTCATATTTCATTCACATCGAGCGGAACCCATTTTCTCGCATTTTCAAAACATCTGCAAGTCTGCTAAATCATTCGAATCTCACCTCCAACTGCTCGACATCCTTGGCCACTTTGAACGAGGAAAAGGCGGGATGGTCGGTGGTCGGCGTTTTGGTGCGAACCGCGCGCGAGTTGGCCGCCTTGAGCGGGATTTTGACGCCTGCAACGTGTCGATATTATTCTGCTGAGCTAGGAGGCATGAGCCCCGACACCAAGGATTGCTCAATGAGATGCTCGCGCGCATGCCCTACGATCCACACAATAGGTAAAAGGTAAAAGGTGTATCCACGTCAAGCGATTTTACAGTCGTAAGACAACGCTAGGTGGGACCCACTGGTAAGGCCAGCTGTTTAGGCGGACTACATACCCGGCTGTCCAATGCTTTCTCGGGTAGCCTTACCTTTCGCAACACAATAGCGTAGTAACCCACAAATACCGTACTCGACACGCAGTAGATGCCCTTCTTGTTCGAGCGGACGTGTACCGTCCGAAGGAAGACGATGTCGTATTTGCCATCGCCTGTGGCGCGCGCGTTGGCTGCCTGAAACGCACCACTGAATTATTCGGGGGGGGGGTGAGCTTTTCGTCGCAATCATTGCATAGGCCTACTTGATAAATTCACAGATGTTGATCATAATTGGCTGAGCCTCATGTTCATCAACCGAGGCATCAATAAGTAATGAAGAATTTCTCTTACGGCAGTAATAATAGATTTCGTTTTTCGCACACACCTGACAGTTCAGTCGGGCGCACTTTTCTGACGCTGAAGCGACCGTTTCGCCCCTTGATGAACCGAGAATTTCACCCGAGCATTGCTGGAAAGGGTATGGTGGGTAAGGATTACGGTAGACGAGGGGTACGGTACCATCAGATCACTGAAACATGCCCCCTGGGGGGGGGGCATGTTTCAGTGATCTGATGGGGGGAAATCGAACCCCCGTCGAATGCTTGGAAGGCATCCATGCTGACCATTACACCACGAACGCGGATGGTTAGAGTAGATTAGGATGGGACCTTAGCTGGTGCAGCGCGGCGAAACCGGTTTTCAATGGCTCTTCGCAGCTCTATCTCTGCGAGAATGATTTGCGCATGAATTGGGCAGCAAACAAAGAGCTCCGGCATCCCAAGGAGAGAGGGTTTTCAGGCTCAAATACTGATCATCATCATCTTCCAATCTTATACCTGATTGTAGTAGGTGATGTACGGCGGGGGCAGCGTTGATTTTTTATCCTCATTCGACCCCGAGATTCGTCGGCCGAATCGCTCACCGTTCTAGAAAATCAATGATCAGTTATGATCATTCTTCGTCCGTCTTTCATCTTTCGCAGTGCTCTGTTGCAAATCAGATAGACACAAGATAGCACAATGAAGAGAGTATCTACTAGTCAGGCCCTATTTTTCACATCACCAATTATAGCATCAGACTTCCGTAGCCTACCGTATGGTCGTCGTCAGAGGCGGTGGTGTCGTTGCTGCGGGCGGCCGCGGATTGGGGCACGGGCTGCAGTTATCGATTGATATAGGAGACGGTTAGCTAGGGTTACACGGTAAGGGGACTACCTCGTCTCGGATGATTCCTGAGGATCGATTATCGGAAGAGAAGGAGTGCGCGGGGTTGCCCGAGCGTGTGGGCGAGGGGTACTGTAATTTGAAATGTAAATGATTTGGTCTATTGCTTGAAAGTGCTCAGAATCGACATGCTCAGAATCGTTGAACGACTCTCAGACACTTTTTAGATGTGTCTCTTCATTACTCTCGGCCCATTTGCCATTCTTACCTGTGAAAGAACCGAAAGGAATGAGGAGACGATAATTATGCACCCTGGCACACCCTTACACAAGACGCTTTTGAGAGCGCAGTATATTTCGAAGTACGGGTAATCGTCGTTCACGTGCGGCTCCCCTCACTTGCTTTTATTTGTGGTTTTTGCACGAACCGTCTACGAAATACTATCAACCATTCCCTCCGTCGTGTCTTGAACGCATTGTGAAACTTATCCCATTCGCTTTCGTCCAATATCGATCAATGCCTTCACATTCTGCTTAGTCTCTTTCACATTCTGCCCGTGTGGTAGAAAGAAAAAGCTCTAAATTACCTCTCCAAGGGTCGGGAACGGGTGCTGCGGCAGGCTCTTCACGTGCGGCAGTACTCCCATCACTTCGGTCGGAGGAAGAGGCGGCGGAGGCGCGGGGGCGGTCTGCAGGGGGTACTGTAATCGTTGGATACTGTGATCAACTTAGTGAATATTGATAAAAACAAAAATGTTAGATTTAGCCATAACCTACAATAATCTTTGGTAGACATCCCATCCCGTTGCTCATCATTCATTGCGTTTATTGACTTTCTGGTTTGGAAATGGAACGGATCCATTGCGTATTTTCGTTAATATTGTTCGCAAGTTATTTTTTTATCTCTAGTGAATCGATACTAATGCTACCGTATCCTACCGTATCCGCTCACCTTGCCCAGCTTCTTGTACGAAGCGAACGCGTAGTGGTCGTCGTCCTGTAATTAATTGCTGGTCACTCTAACCATTCTGAACGCTGCTCTCTCGTCGTAGAGCTCGAAGTACGCGGGTCACTGTCGTTGCAGTATCTTTTTGCCAATGACAGGAAAATACAAAGTGTTACATTTTTTAGGTGCTTGTAACATAAATGTTGGTAGGAATGAAGAATGAGTGAGACAAGTCCAATCTCGAAATCCTAAAATTTATTCCAAAAAAGCCTTACATGCGGCGCGGGCTCGTAGCTGCTGTGGTGGTCCTCGTGGTAGCTTCCGCCGTGATACGAACCGCAGTTGGAGTAGCACGGCGCCTCGCCTGAATAAACATTTCATCATGTCTTCGCCTAAATTTACTGACAACCGCATTCGGAATCCCTTGACAATCTCGCGAGTTATTTATTTGTTGTCTCACAACCCTGAAGATCCCTCAAAAAAAACCATTTCCAATGTTCGTTTTCAGTGCGGCTGAAACGCATTCCAATCACAGGGATAATTCGCAACAGCTTCCGTCAGATCGTCATTCTCTAATGCTCACCTCCAAGGCATGCCGAGGCAATGGTCGCCGTCGATAGCAGCAGAACTATCCGGAGGATCGTGCTGTGCAACCGAGTCATTTCTGAGAATGAGGATGGGTGAAATAGTGATACGTTGACTGACATCAATAATCGCGGGTTGAGATATAAAAAAATACAATGGTTTGATCCATAAACCGAGCTTACCCGAGGACAGACATGGAACTAGACTAGAGTTCGAAATACGGGTAATCGTCCCTTCATTTCTCGTACTCTCTCATCGATTAGAGCGACGAGAGAGCACGCAGAATGAAGAGACGATTGTCCGTATTTTGAGATCTACGCGGAACTAAAAGCCAAACGCGCAGGTCATTTCTCAGCGAGCCACCGAGCTGGCTGCTACTGAGAGATGTGACTGACCAAGCAATAATCGGCGGCGGTTTATGAGGCGGCAAGAGTTATATCCGAGCGAGGGGGGCGGGGGAGGGGTGCACTGTGTCTGTCTCTCTCCGTTTCCCCTGCTCTCTCGCTTTCTCTGACCGGTGAGAGGTGATTGTAGGAGTAGGAAGAAGTGGGGTGCGGACAATGAGTCGGGCGGGGTGTAAACCAGACAGTATGTGTGGAAAGAAGAAGAAGAAACAGTAGTGGTGGACAGTAGTGACTGTAGACTGTACTACTAGGCAAAACACAAAGGCGCGCGGACGATACGTTTAGTGGTGATCCAATAATCTGTTTAGTGACAGGTGTTATCGGCCATCTGGAGACGAGCGAGCGCGTGGCCCGGTTAGCTCAGTCGGTAGAGCACCAGACTCTTAATCTGGCTGTCGCGGGTTCGAGCCCCGCATCGGGCTGGTCACTTTTTGCCGAAATTGGAAATCATTAGCGCTGTTTTCAATCAGAAGAACAGATGAAATTAGCCTCAAACCGTCCCCCTTTTGGATCACGTAGCATGAGTGTCGGCACACGGGTAATATCTTGTAGCGAAGCAAGTTTTCACGCGCTCGCACTCGCGGGGCGGATAAGGAAATCCGGGTCGAAAGGGGACGGATTGCGATGCGAAATGTATGGCGTAATGGCACGTGCAATGATGCGATTGCGGCGCAAGAGAGGAGATTGGCAAGAAGTGATCACGTAGATTTGGAATATTCGTGCTAACTTGCAAGGGGCAGGATATCACTTGCAGCACAGGGGCTATTCCTTTCGCACTGGCCACGGTCTGGTGAAATACGATGTCATCAAACATGCACAAGAGAATGGCAAGAAGTGCGCAATATCAGCGCTGAATAGAGAAAAAGCTTCTTCGATTTTTAGTTTTTTTAACAGCTCTGAATGTTGAGAAGGTGGGGAATGAGAATGTTCGGGAGGGAATACTTTGCGAAAAAAGACTAGGCCGAAAATCAAAGCAGTGCTAATTTGGGTAGAGACCGCAACGTGATTGAGCGAATCTATCGTGAGGGCATGTTTGGGTGCCCAAAGTATCTCTCTTGGTCTGAATAAGATCATACTTTTTACCGTTTGTCGATATCTCATATCTGAACCGAGTCATGGGCCGAAAACCACGCCATCTGGGCTCAACAGAGAAGTGCCCGAAATCAGGCCGAGGCAAACGTGGGCGGAGCCTATTTCGAGGCATTTCCCAATATCTGACGGCGATAGATTCGCCTTCCCGTGAGAGACGAGATTGGAGGAAATCGCCCCCTTGTCTAGGCAGAGTGCGTGCTACTCACGACGGGATAGAAACAGCGGAGAGAGAGGGACGGAGGGAGAAGGGAAGAGCCCGTCTCTCCTCTCACCAATCTCATTTGACTAGAGCTCACACTGTATTTAGCGATAATCGGAAGCGACGATACGCGCGTACTGCCGGTCTTTCAAAAGGTACGACAATTCGAAAACACTTCCGATTGTCGTTTTTTCTTCTCTAATCGTCTTCTAAAAATCAAAAGAACGAATAACGAGCGGAGCAGCATCGTACATACATGGGAAGTGCTTATTTCCCCTATCACCGTCCTTTCTTTATCGATTTTTAGCATCTCAAAGTTGTCAGATCCAGCTGCTCCACGGGTCATTTGTGAAGGCAGCTGAGACCTATCCATCGCGCTATTGAAAGCTTGATTTAGTTAAGTATTCGCAGTGTCGTCCCTCAGCGCAGATTTTGAGGAATTCCCTGTCCTCTCAAAGTGGGCGGAGCTTGCGGTCTCTAAATTTGGGTAGATGATTTGCGAAGACTTGCATTATAGGCCCTTGAGTAGCCGATAACGTCAAAAATGAACGAGATTGGTTGGCAAGAAGTGCGCAAGAGGTCAACGCCGAATCAATGAGAATGGTCAACGATCGAATATTCCCCGCCCCTCGAAATTGCATTCAAGGCATACGAAAAATAGTGAAGATTCGGCAATAAAGATAGGCATGTATAGGCCTACGAGATAGGCCTCGTTGGAATTATTCTCTAGTTTCAGAGGCCAATCCAGAAAGACAAATCGCGACATCATTCTAATCGAATCAACCCATTTTTAAGTCCCTTCACAATACAGGCTTCCCAACAATGACTGAGTCAGCGATATGCAATACAGCATTGAAAATGCGGTAAACGAAAGCGCGGAAACATGCCAAACGTGAGCTATTCCAGAGGTGAGGAAGGATCTGTGCCCACTTTTTTCCTGTCCTTGAGCCGCCGTAGCATGCAAACAGGGAAGGATAGGTGATCCATCATAGGGCCTTAGGGCGGTATGTTTGCACTTTTTTTGCGCCTCCTTTTTTTCCCCCAGTAACAAGTAGGAAGGGGATATCCTCCAGTTCCTTCCTTATGACCCAGAGTTTGCAGGAAGGTCAGAGTAAGCGAGAGATCTGGCTGGATTGCGAGCGTCAGACAGTTAGAGAAAGTGAGAGAGCACGCGAAAGCGAGAGAGTCGGACAGTGCCTGTGCGATGGTGACGCATCATAAGTTTGCCCTGTCCAGTCTGCATGGCTCTGGGAGGTCAGAGTGAGCGAGAGACCATGCAATATTGAGAGGGTCAGACAGTATCTATAGGTTAGAGAAGGCGAGATAGCGTGTGGAATGGAGAGGCGGCGCTCTTTATTCGGGCGATCCATGCCATCCAAAGCAAGGCAAGGCACCGGAACTAAATGGGATTTGAGGGGGTGGGGGAGTGATGGGGCCCAGACCGGGTGGAGGTCAGGAGGAAGGGCTGACAGGATAGGGGCAGATATGATTCGGCATTGAACCCTCTTTCGATACACTTTTTTAAATAATGGAAGACTTGAGCCTCGAATCGAATTCAATGTACAATTTTCTCTTTTCTCTTTTGTGCGATGAGTTAAACTCATTCCATTCCATACGGTTACTTTTCTCACGCTTCGATTATGACCAGTTCGAAAAAAAGTGGATTACAATCACTTCCATCCGGAAGTTTGCTTGAACTATCTACTCTCTTCTCCATTGAACTATCAAGACTAGATAGTTGCCGCCGAATTGCCGAGCGATCACTTCTACTGAACAAAATGCGCCCCCTTTTGCCAATTGAGCCAATTGCTGAAAGTGTGTGATGACAGATAGTATCACATTTGTAAAATGATACGATTGTAATTGCACACCTACTAAACTATTCCGCGCGGCAAACGCGTTAGCTCCGCCCACTTTCACTTCGTTTTTCGCTTTCCGCCTTTTTTAACTATTATTTCTTAGTTTTTAATGATAAAACTCGATTTCTGGGATGGTTTCGCGTTCATTAAGCACCAATTATATAATTAATACTTAATTCTAAACGCGACCTTAGTTTAATAGCAATTTCGTTACGCGCGGAACAAGAAACAACTTTGCGTCAAAATGTGATACTAATGATGCAGTGCTGACTAGAAGGGACAAAGGAAATTAAACCATCATTAAGGCGCATTATTGAGAGCTGACAGCTAACAGCTGGCCTTACCAGTGGGTCCCACCTAGCGTTGTCTTACGACGTAAAACCGCTTGACATGGCTACACCTTTACCTTTACACCTTTTATTGAGAGCTCATATGTTCATCTTTTGCCTAAATTGAAAATCATTTGCGTTGTTTTCAATTATTCAGAAACCCGAAAAAAAGAGTATAGCGCGAGCCTCAGTCGAATAATTTTGATTTTTACCGTATGTTGAAATGTCAATCACGTCGTGTTGAGACATTCATTGTCAGTATTCCGGTGAGTTCTGCACTGGATGTATTGCAACAATCGTTATTGTTTCCAAAAATTAATTTTTAGCCCAAATGCCAGCCCTATGGCAAATTTCTTATCGACTTCTTACTGAGTCTACTACTAGTGGGTTTGTGGCTATGGGTCTACTACTAGTGGAACGACTAGGTGTACTACTAGTGGTCCCTGAACGTGTTTTCCCGTGTTTCACCATCGACTCGAGTCAACTCATGCTTTATCATACAAAGTTCATAACATACAATTACGGATAAGCACGAAATAGGAGATTTGACAACTAACGAGTTGATCTGCTACAACCGAGGGTTAGATTATTCTACATCTGATGGTAAATGAAGAGCGATTGGAAGTAGATAGGGCGCACCCGGATATTACCGTTATCGATATCAATTGATATACTGAAAAGGCATTCATTAATGAATATCTCACCTTTATGAATATTCGAAGTTGAAGTTGCTTCGAAAGCATATGTAATACTGAAATCGATTAGATAGTTTCAATCAAAAATATCATCTCACCTACAACGCTGGAAGTCTTAGAAGTCGAAAGTTCAAATAGTTCAGAACTGTATGATTCCCTGAAAACAATTTTGTTAGAATGACTGTCCAAAATGATGGCTTACCTTGTTGGAAGGGGCAGCATCGAATACAAAACACATCAGCAACTTGAACATAGGAAAAGTCAATGAAAGTGAAACAGCAACGTTGCCGCGCCTAGACCGTGCCATCTGCACTTCTAGGGCGCGAGTAAACTTTCAATAGCGCCCGTGTGGTGCTGTGTCTACTAGTAGTGGGCGACACTGTGTCTACTACTAGTGGATCTCACCCTCTCAACCATCGAGATTTTTGTGTGTCTACTACTAGTGATCGGTCGAAAATCCCTCTTCAATGTGTCTACTAGTAGTAGAGCATTACCAGAGATGTCACAAGGGCATTGCAGGTATGGGGGGGGGGGTAATTTATTGTAATCAGCTGTACCAAGCAACAATTCTGTTAATCTCTTCGGATTCCCGCGAGATTACAGTGGAATTGAGCGGGAGATGCCCGTCAATTACAAATTTCATGTCGAGCCAAGGCATCGACGCGTCAACCGTGGCCGGCCACTCTAACGGAGAGGTAAATTTAATTCCAACTATTTTAATTTATTATTATGAAAGTATTTTTCAAGCTCAAGATCATCGAGGTTCAGAGATACGGGAAACAAAAATAATTGCACGCTATCGTAATTGCTGGATTCATATTTCCGGATTCACGTTTACGGTGGGCCTGGGTATCGATTACCTAGGGTTGGCAGAATGAATCCCTCTTCACCGCTCTACGCGCGCTGAGAGGGAGTGGAATGAATCCGAGAATGAGAGGAAGGGAAAATGAAGGATTCAAATTAGTGTTGCGAATTCGGACAGAACCGAGTGTTCGGACAGGGAAATGAAGAATGAATGGGATTTTGTCCGACTTTGTCCGAGTTCGGACGGACGTCCGAATTGTCCGATTCTGTCCGAAATTATGTAAAAGAGCCAGAATGAACAATAGTTGTCTCATTTCATTCCCATTTTCCTCATTCTCTCACTCACTGATCAGTCGTTTCGTGTACTGATTTCTCCAACTTGTTATGGAGAAGGACAGTTAGGTACTCGCGGTGTGAATTGATCCAAAGGGCAATTAATAAATAATATTCATTCAATTACACAGTAGAACAATAATAGGGGTGAAGTCAATAGAAAGAAGACGTGGGCAGGTCTGCCTATGGCGATGATGAAATTACTACGACGGGACGACGGGTGGTGGGCAGGTCTGCCTCAGGGTGACGTGGATGGATGGAATAGATACCTGGTTTAGAAGTGGATTGAGTGTGGAGTATCTTTCCTCGGGGTTCGAAGTGGGTGGATTGAGTGTGGAGTATCTTCCCGAGTTGAGTCCGTTCGTCGGAACGGCGGCAACCTCAAACTTGGGTAATTAAACCGTGGAAAGGAGAAAGAACGCGATGATAATGGAAAGAAAGGGAGAAAGGGTTAAAAGGACAGAAAGGGGTCAAGGGACGCAATTGCGTGACGAAATAATTACGAAATAACGGGAATAAATCATCCGTTAATGGAAAATAGAAGGACGATGACGTTGATGTGGAATACTACGGTAGAAATGCGCGGTAACCCTGATTAAGGGTTTTCCGTGCGGGAGTCTGGACATTACGAAATCATTTGCAGAGAGTCGCAAGCGACTAACTCTGTGCAAATTGTGGATTGGGAGGAGTTTATGATACAGTAGCATTTTGGGAGTAGTTACGAGGTATGTGGAACGTGATGACATCTGGGCGACGTTATCTGCTATGGGCAGAACAACTCGACACCATTGGTCTTATTTTCACGATTAACAATGCAATATTCCACTTGAGGTACGACACTCAATATCCTGAAGAACTCGTGGTAAATATCTGGAATGCTCTGATCGCACGGTACAGAAACCAGTGAGCTTTATTTGAAAGTATTTCTGCTGTTAACATCATTCAGATGGAATGTATTTAGGGGCCACAAGCTCCGCCCCCTTTGTGCGGACATGGTCCCCCACTACCGGCGAGAAGGGAGTAGCACAAAGCTCATTCTTAACGAAATCACTAGTTCAAGAGCGCGTTGGATAGCTATTACTACCCCCTATCGTTTGAGGACATTGCAAACTGTGTCGGTAAAGGTTGAGTAGGTCAAAATCGAAATAATCGTCAAGGACATAGGCGAATTTTGCATTTATAATGAGAGGACACTGTTTGCAACCTTAAAAATCGATTCCTACTTTTTATCCAAACATCTCAGTCAAGAAAAAGCAAAGAAAAATCATCACCCTGAATTGTGCTCTATTTTTAAAGGTTTCAGTACGTGCGTATTTCCTCGCTTCCTACTCACGCTAAACACAGTGTGAGCGCCAGAGGGGATAGTCAAATGAGAGGAGAGAGGAGAGAGGCACACCACACTCCCCCTCTCTCCGCCCGCTCCCCCTGCTGTTTCTAACCCGTCGTGACTAACACACGCCCTTCCTACACAAGAGGTAATTTCTCCCTAGATTTGTCTCTCACGACATGGCGAAGCTCTTGCCTCCGAATTTTGGGAAATAGGCTCCGCCCCCTTTCCCTCTCGTCTCGCCTTTCCCCCCTCTCCAACAGTGCCTTTCGCGCGTACTTCTCTGGCTGTTGCGCTGCTCGGAGACAAGATATCGACAAACGGCCAAAAGTATGATGTTATTGGGACCATGAGGGACAGTTTCCACTCGGTTTTGACTGGTCAGTGATAATTCGGCAATCTACGTTGTGGTCCCTAAATGTATTCGCTATTGATCTCAAGAACGAACCGAACTCGGCCACATGGGGGAAAGATAACAAAAAGACAGATTGGAATAAGGCTGCGGAAAGGATGATCAATGTGTGTTGCATTCAAATTATATTATTCTGTTTGCACACATTCAGAAACTGTCCTCTTTCGCCGGTCTCATTTTCGTTGATGGTATCAGTTGGGGAAATAACTTGGAGGAGGCGGGCAAATATCCAATCAGAACAAGTAAGAAGCAGTTCCATAGTTGGGATAAGCATTGATTCATCAATTTCGCAGTTTATTTCAGTTCACGAATCGACGAATAACCGCGTAATCTACACTCCTCACTGCTATGGACCAGAGGTCTATACCCAGCAAGTGCTTCAAGTGAATTTTAGAAGTTGAAAATTATCTTTGAAACATGTACAGGCTCCCGATTTTCCAAATAATCTGGGCGCACTTTACATGACAAGGTTCGGGTTTCTCGTAAGAAAAAGTGAGTGCAGTGGCTACTAAGGTCATCTCTTTTTTCCAATACTACGATAATCCGTAAAATCTTCATTGAATTCGAGTCTAATTTCAGAACTCCCTGTTCTGATTGGTGAATGGGCCAGTAGTAATGAACCCGACGGCCTCGAAGAGAAATGGAACAACTACACCATCAATTGGTTGATGAAGAACTGTCTGACGAATAATGTTAGTGTTTGCTGCTTCCTCGATTCCTCAATTTCTATTTTTCTTTCAGTTTTATTGGTCACTAGACCGTAACGCCAGTTTCACGCCTGGACTATTCGATGTTGACTGGCTAACGCCTAATGCGCGCAAGCTCGAGTACATAAATCGACTCCAGCCCAATCCCACCAAGTTCGAGGCGCGCGATGGGTGAGCTGACGCGTTCGTTGAGCATGGTAGAAAATTACTAAATTCAGTAAGATATGCATCACGGAAGGCGCATTTCCGGAGCCGTACTGTCAACTTCCTTCGCCTGAATTACCGCAGGACACAGGTGCAGATAAGCATTCGAAAATGATCAGACTCTCCGCTGATTAAGAATTTAATAAATAAAACTAATGCAGGAAGTAACATCGCGGGCGAACGTTCTATCAAGTCATTAAAGTATGGCACCTATCTATCCGTTATCATTCGCAAGGACGGATCGTATGGAGTTGTCATGGTTGAACACAGGAGTGTGCGGTGCGAAAAGTGGTTCATCGACGAATATCCAGACAAGGTCGGTTGAATTTTAACGTTTCTGCATTAACCGACTTTTCTCAGATCGACTTACGACCGCACTGTTCGGGAAAAATTTGGAAATATCTCAATGTTGAATCGGATGGATTGATTGACGTTGTTGACTGGGGACAGGACGGACAACTATGGGCGCCGTCCCGGAACGAGGACGGTTCTTTCTGCATCCGAAGCACGCACGGGAAGTACTTGCGAGCCAAGGAGAATGGGCAAGTGGTGTTAGGTGATGATTGCGATGTGAATGCGCGTTTTGTTATAGAGGCGTTTCCGTGGTGATAGTGAATGAATGAAGTATTGCTGAATTTTCTGTATTGCTGATAATGCGACCGGTTTTATCAAATAAATGTTATTGACTCGAATGAGCCCCGTTCTGCACGTAATCTTCTGGAGAGGATGAAGAAAACTCATGATTGGGTCTGGATTAGAGTGGCCGAAGGAAGAGTGAAAGGAAGACTCTGCCGCTCTGCGCAACGAGGAATGAGAGGGAGGGGAAGAGGAGAGGGAGGTAGAGCAACTCTTGCGCAAGAGTGCAAGACTCTTGCGCAAGAGTAGGTATGAGAATGGTGTGTTTTCGATCACTTGACTTCGGTTTTTTGAGCGGATCGGCATGCCATTTGCATAATGAACACAAAGAAATGTTCTAAAGACATTTTGCATACCATAGGCCTACAATCGACCGTCTAGCGAAATGATATGCTCAGAACAGTTCATCGTGCAGTATTCCCCGTTAACTCAAGAAAATGGAATTAAGCCATCATCACGACCTTTCTAAGCATCATAAAGTGAGCTGAGAACCTGTTTCGGATCGAAATAAACTCCGAAACGTCTCAAAATGAGAGCGATCTCAGGTCAAAACTATGCAAATGCAGTCAAGCAAGCTAATTAAAACGCAGTCTCCGTAAGAACGCAGGTGGGAGGGTACAACTCCGTCAAAATGATAGCCCAGCGGTCAAACTTCACCAGCATGACCCCAAGGGCTGATATAGACGATTTTTGAACTTTGGTCCCGAAATGTTGATCTTTGATCTTTGAAAAAAATTTCAAGTAACCCTATCATGATATAGCTCATTCGAAAGAGCATGAAAAGTTATGTTATTCCCCAGAATTTCGTGCATTTTCGATCATTCATATTCGAGAAACAAGAAGAAACATCGAATTTCAAGGGTATTTCGATAAACTTTGGGGTAGCAGCCCTACTCAAAGTCATTTGTACCCTCTGGATTCGACATATTTTTTGTATGTCTGTATGTGTAACAACTTTTTGTGGACGACAAGAGGATCATTCAGTGCCGAAGGATCGAAAAGTTGGTTTGAATATGGCTTACTTGTTCAAAATTCATGATTCTGCCGGTCTTGATTCTAGTCGGTAACGTTAACAGGCAGTTGTTTAAGCCTCAAATAATGTTTCTTCATCATTTTCGACCATTTGAAGATTTTTCGTCACCATTTTGACCATATCTGCGGACTTGACTCACCTCGACTTTTTTCACATAAGGGTCCCCCCCTTATCTGAAAAATCGGTTTGGGTATATGTCAGAATCGACCACAATAACCTGTAGGATTATCAAAAACTAACATGAATTCAGTTTTTGATAACCCAAAAGACCTTTTCATCGTTTTCGAGGTCCCATTTTGACATTTACCCAAACCGATTTTTCAGATAAGGGGGGACCCTTATGTGAAAAAAGTCGAGGTGAGTCAAGTCCGCAGATATGGTCAAAATGGTGTCGAAAAATCTTCAAATGGTCGAAAATGATGAAGAAACATTATTTGAGGCTTAAACAACTGCCTGTTAACGTTACCGACTAGAATCAAGACCGGCAGAATCATGAATTTTGAGCAAGTAAGCCATATTCAAACCAACTTTTCGATCCTTCGGCACTGAATGATCCTCTTGTCGGCCACAAAAAGTTGTTACACATACAGACATACAAAAAATATGTCGAATCCAGAGGGTACAAATGACTTTGAGTAGGGCTGCTACCCCAAAGTTTATCGAAATACCCTTGAAATTCGATGTTTCTTCTTGTTTCTCGAATATGGATGATCGAAAATGCACGAACTTTTGGGGAATAACATAACTTTTCATGCTATTTCGAATGAGCTATATCATGATAGGGTTACTTGAAATTTTTTTCAAAGATCAAAGATCAACATTTCGGGACCAAAGTTCAAAAATCGTCTATATCAGCCCTTGGGGTCATGCTGGTGAAGTTTGACCGCTGGGCTATCATTTTGACGGAGTTGTACCACTATCACCCCCCTTTCCCTGCGTTCTTACGGAGACTGTGTTTTAAAACGCGGTCTGCGTAAGAACGTCGGGATTCGGAGAGGATGTGGCACAGTACCTTAAAATGGTCTTTGGGGGTTCATACTTGGTGGTTAGACTCCCTAGGGGTGGGATACACTTCAGCCAATAATTTGACCCCAAAAGTTGATCTTTGATCTTTGATCTCGGAAAATTTCATCTTCATTTTAACCCCTCATGTGATATACCATTCGATAGAGCATGAAAAGTTATGTAAGTAGCCAAGTTTTCGTGACGCTAGCACTTTTGGTTTTCGAAAAAATCGATAGAACGTCGATTTTTCGTGTTTTTATTTTTTTCAAAAAATATTTTCTCCGGGTTCCAATCATTTGTACCCCCTGGAAAGAAGATATTATATGTGAAATTACACCAGGATTTCAAAAAAAAATAAATTTGAAGCTCTATGACATACCAGGACATCACTTTTTTCTGAAATACTAGCAATACAATCGTCGACGCGGGTTCGATTCCGCCCGGCGACATATCTTTTGCCGGATTTTATTTTCGGTCCAATTGTTCCTCGTTCATCAGTTAATGACTTCTTATGTGTTTTTAAATATTGTGAATTGTTTTGCAATGTTTTCAGTCGAAAATATTTATTATTTTCGTTAAACAAGTGAAAGATTGGGCAATGTATTCTTAACGTGACGATCATACTTATTCTTGAGAAACAACATATACTTGTCTGCGGCTGCTTTACCACTTCTTGGCTTTTCTGACTCGATCCAATCAGAATTGATGATATCGTCAAACGTGATCGCATGGCAAACGTCTCCTATGAACTTGAAATGAAATTTGTTTTCTAATTCTCACACCAGCATGTGGATGAATCAGACAGATATCAATATTTGTGGATTTCCTGACGAAATGCTGGTTCTCATTAGGTGCACCAGAATCCTATTAATGGCGTGATCAGTCTTTTCCAATACAAGTATTATATTTTCTCTAGAACGAACAAAATACCTGTTTATTATGGAGAAGTCTATTCAGTGCTAGCTTGTAACTTGTGATCATGCGAGATAAATAGAAAGATTTGCTCCAATCGAAATCTTCACTATTCTTGAATCTGATACAGGATAGCGTTAACAAATATAATAAAAACCAATTATAATAACTTGATCACGTTCCGATAATCTGCCTTTTAAGTCAGAACTTTTATATAAATCAGCAATTTTATCGATACATGAACAACAAAAATCGAGAAACATTCTACACAGGCAGTAGTGCAACATCGGATACATTGGGAGCGGTCTCTTGGTTTTGGCCCCGATTGCGCATAACGTCGCGTCTTCCCAGTGCAGTTGCCGTTGCCTGAAGGGGCGCATATCAAATATTAATAAATCATGTGTACGTACCTTATCTGAGAGATGGTGAAGGATAGACGTTGCCCTTTTCTCGAGCCAGGGAGCAGGGCGAACAGTCGCATGTAGGGCAATGCCGAGGCCCTAAAAATACAACTAAATTAAATTCTGAAACCTCTGAAAAATACCTGGAGAAGGCCATACTGTGTGTTCTTCAGGTAGTCTCCTCCCTGGAGAGAGCTCCAGACCCATACACGGAGCAGACGGATGAGAGCGTACAGGAAAACGAAGATGGAGTAAAACATGAAAAAAGTTGAATAAAAACAATTTGTGAAAATCAACTTACTCCATTGTCAAATAAACATTTGGAGAATTCTTTGCCGTATACTGCAGGACAGAATACGGGAAGAAGGAGATCCACGTGAGCAATTCCGGGGCGAGAAACATTCTGCAAAAACGAACGGGAACTATAGGAAGAAAAGTAGGAAGAACGAAACAAACAAAATAAGGAATGCGTGAAGATGAGAAACTGGGGCGACTTCCCTCCAAAGGATCGCCAAATCAATCGATAAGCAGACAATCGATATCGAGAGTCTACCGAATGAGTAAACAAAAGGTCAAGAGATGATCTACCAGCGAAGAGATTGTGTTACTCAGCTCATCTCTTTTTCTTTATTTTACGTAGTTTCAACCCTTGAATATTCTATTTGTTTACCTTAATTAGCTTACCTTCTTCGAACTCCATTATTTAGCATTGAAATTGATGTTTTTACTAAGAGATTGACTGAAACACGGTCGAGAAACCTGTATATAGTCTTCGGATATACATTTCTCTAATTCTATGTTGATGTTTCCTCATTGTCTATGTGACTTGCTGGAACGGAGAGGAGGGAGAATTGTGAGTCATTGATATTGCAACGAACTAGAGGGAGAAAGAGCGACGAGGGAGCAGATACCTACATTTTCTGTATTTTGTCCGCTGTTACTATATGAGCCCGTTCACATTAGAATCGAACAACTGCCGGCACAGCTCAAAAGTGACAATTCTCTGAAACTGTGGGATGTGGGGCTCTCAAGGATGCTGAAAACGATGGGCTTATTGATTTTTCATCTAAGACCTTCGTTGGCTTCAGACGGCGTCGCGATGATGCCAATTTCCAAGTGAAAAGCACTCAGGGAGACTATGATAGATCAGACCGGAATGATACAAGGATTCCAAATATGTTTTTCTTTTTTCATTCTAGCGTGCGCTGAAGGTTTTACGCGAAAAATAGTGAATCAGCTTGTAAGTAAATTTTGCCATCCTTCCACTTGTTTACAGCCTTTGATCTACCCCGAGTCTCTCCATCCGATTGATCTCTTCCTCTGCCCAGACAGCCTGTTCCTCCACCCTTCCGATCTCTGTGCTCTCTTGCTTCCCCCTTATCTCTCGCTAGTCTGATAGACCGATAGGGAAGGAGAAAGCGATCAATCAGATGGAGAGACTCGGGGTAGATCAAAGGCCGTAAACAAGTGGATGGATGGCAAAATTTACTTACAAGCTGATTCACTATCTTTCGCGTAAAACCTTCAGCGCACGCTAGAATGAAAAAAGAAAAACATATTTGGAATCCTTGTATCATTCCGGTCCGATCTATCATAGTCTCCCTGAGTGCTTTTCACTTGGAAATTGGCATCATCGCGACGCCGTCTGAAGCCAACTAAGGTCCTATTTGAAAAATCAATATGCCCATCGTTTTCAGCACCCTTGAGAGCCCCACATCCCACAGTTTCAGAGAGTTGACACTTTTGAGCTGTGCCAGACCGGTTCAGATTTGTCCGATTCTTAGGCGAACGGCCTCATATTTCGCTTGCTACTTCAACTATTCCAAAAGGCTAACCAAAAGGTTCTGATCTTGCGGCTAACCGAAAAGAAGGGAAGATGGGGCACTGACGTCGCGTAGATTTTACTTTTATAAAATTCAAATGGCTTAGAGTGGTCAACCATCTCTACATGTCTCACTATCATTTGGTTGGTTAGTAATCCAGCCCTCTTTGAGAGTTTCTCGTCAGCAATACCGAGTGAGAAAGAGAGAGTTGGAAGTAATTCATACTTTTCTTCTCATTAGTCGATCTTTTCAATTGTTGCTATTAGCTTTCTTTTTTCCCAATTTATAGTACCCAATTGATATTGTTCAGATAACAACTCCTCTGATGGAACCATCTCTAATGGAAAATGAGCAACCTATGACCTTGAATGTAAGCTCATTAACTAATCATTAAATTAATTTCGATAAAATCCATGAACTTTCAGAATTCCATCTATGCCCTTCCATCCGAACTAGACGTGCACATGATGTCTTTCATGTCAGAGGAATCCCGATTCAACATGAGCTGCACGTGTACGAAAATGTACAAAGCGGATCGCGATGTCGACAGAAGATTCCAATGCCTCAGCATGTACTCGGTATCGTTCCATTCCAGAGCCGTCTGTATTTTTAAACATAATTATTTGGAAAAGCAGGATCTTTGAATAATCACAATCTAATTAAGGCCACCGGGAAATGTGAAATGGATCTGATACATCAAGCAACCGGCGTTCGGAGAATGGAGGTTATCGAAACCCCTCAATCGCCTTGGCTTTCAAATTTTCTCGCAAAGTCGACCGTGGAATGGGTGCACATTATGGTAGGAAAACTATTGCATGTGTATACTTTCGTGACTCCAGGAGAGGTTGAATGCAGATATTTCAGATAAAATGCAACGATAATGAGAAGATTGTATCTCGAATTATGTCCGTTGATAGCAATAATTTTTTTCTTCTCGTTAATGCAATGGAGGATTTGATCGATATGTGAGTTTCAACATTTTTTCTTACTAAATAAATAAGTATTCACAGTGTTTTCCTTCACCTCTACAAGATAAGAAATCTCGCTGCGGCTAATGTGAGAATAATCTATCTGATAAACCACGAGGAAGTTCAACGACCAATTGCACCTTATTTACGGCGACTTCCTTCAATGAAATCTTTCGTGTTCGCGTCTTCGCCCAAAGCAAGTCGCTTTTCAATTACCATTTATCACGGGTTTCCTGTAAGAGTGTAGCAATGTCTTCCACTAGAAAAAACTCTGGGTCTCCGATTTCCATGAAAGTTGGTTGGTGGGTACCCTTAGGGGTCAATAGGAGGTCCATCTACTTGGTTCGGTCAATTATCGATTTTATCGATTTTTTGGATTCTAATCTTTAAATGGCCATAACTACCTTCATTTTCATCGCACTGCGAGCGAGTTTAGCGCAATGAATTCGTCTCGGAATTCTCTACAAAAAAGTCGAAGTCGCACAATATGAAAAAAGTTGATCTTCGGCCTCAAAAATCGATAAAACCCTTTTTTCGACCACAAAAGTAGGGCTATCTCGAAAATATATCGATGACACAATGGATATTATTTTTGCAAACGATTCTACGGGCCCATTTTAGGGTCACCCTGTATCTCGTTTTTCATATCTCTGGCCTTGGGACCCCGCATTAGTACAGTGAATTCCCGGACATAGCCGATTTTTTTGAAGGCCTTCCCCAGTGGTTTTTCAAAAAAATCTCGAAAACCGTCACTCGTACGAAGTTTTTGAATTATACATTTTTTTTAGTCTTCAGGAGAGCTACATTTTTCACTTCGATGACTTTTTGATTGGATTACGTTCAAGCGAGTTATGACGAAAAACGTGTTTTCCTTAAAAAAATCGGCTATGTCCGGGAATTCACTGTACTAATGCGGGGTCCCAAGGCCAGAGATATGAAAAACAAGATACAGGGTGACCCTAAAAAGGGTCCGTAGAATCGTTTGCAAAAATAATATCCATTGTGTCAACGATATATTTTCGAGATAGCCCTGCTTTTGTGGTCGAAAAAAGGGGTTTTATCGATTTTTGAGGCCGAAGATCGACTTTTTTCATATTGTGCGATTTCGACTTTTTTGTAGAGAATTCCGAGATGAATTCATTGCGCTAAACTCGCTCGCTGTGAGATGAAAATGAAGGTAGTTATGGCCATTTAAAGATTAGAATAAAAAAATCGATAAAATCGATAATTGACCGAACCAACCTCCTCCTGACCCCTAAGGGTACCCACCAACCAACTTTCATGGAAATCGAAGACCCAAAGTTTTTTTCTAGTGGAAAAGAGAGCTCTTTTTACTACACTCTTACAGGAAATCCGTGTTATAGAAGGTTTTTTTAAAGTAATGAACACGGTTCAGTATGACCACAATACGATCGATGCTGAAACAATATCACATGTGGTTTCGGCATGTCGAGGAGTTGCGATAGTCGCGATAGATGCGATTGCCAAAAAAACGTTGCGAAATATAATCAAAGTAGTGAATTCACTGTTTAACACTCTTTTCAACAAGTATTTTTTCACAAAATTAATCCATAATTCATCTCAGATTGTCAGCAACTCACAGGCCCATAACGAGAAATGCGTCGTGATAGATGTGAATATCGATTCTCTAAAGAGCCGCTTTTCAAAAGTTGCCGATTTGAACTCGCACGAGATGGAGCTCTACCAATCGGGAGATACGGTGGCTCTATCCAAGAACGGCGGTTTCACAATGTGTAGAAGTCGGAAAGTCATGATTGTGAAGACAAATGAGCATAGAAGAATTGATGCGGACTTCGCAAAGATTCTGTGGGGATCTGACCTCCCACCCGACGTGATTAATCGAGATTTCTAAAGCAAAAATGTTGTATACGCTTCATCATGGTTCCTACCCGTATTGCGTGTTCTACGTGAACGAGCAAAAAAAAGCTCAGATAAATAATTTTGATGAAATCATTAGAAGTGCGATCTGGGGATTTGAAAGATCGCGTCGCTCGTTCAACACAATTTTCCTTTTTATGCTTGATCACACACTTGTGGCACGATGATGGCCATAAACGCGGGACTGTTCGCTGTGTTCATTACATATTGATTGATATATTATTTATTCAATATTATCGGCATTTACATTCAAGTTCAACAATGATGAAGTAATGAACTCATTCGTTCTCACCTGGAGAAGCTACTCATGGAAACCAGCACGTGTTGATGTAGGGATATGTGGTTGGATCCGGAACGACTCCGTTGAGGGTCCACATTTCGTTCGAGCATGACGCATCAGAGACGGGTCCAGCGTTGACGCCTCCCTGAATGCGATGAAGAAATGCGATGACGCGGGAAGGTGTAATGCAATGACAATGCGCGACACACGGCACTAGAGCTCGAAATACGGGTCACCGTCTCTTACTCTCTCGTCGACCGAGCGAGCGAGAGAGTGTGCGAAATGAAGAGACGGCGGTATCATTTCTCGAGCTCTACAGGGCACTAACGTCGGGCAGCTGCCAGGCGAACGTCGATGCAGCCGGATCGTCACAGGTGACACTCGTCGCTGTGATCGTAGGCGCGACGCAGCCCTGTCCCGAAGGGCATCCGGCCGGCATAGCAGGGTTGGCTGAACGAGGTTAAAAAAGGTAGGTAAGGTGTATCAACGTCAAGCGATTTTACGTCGTAAGACAACGCTAGGTGGGACCCGCTGATAAGGCCAGATGTTATGAGGTTAACGGGCTCGCTATATTGACAATGAGAGATCACGTAACGCGCTCGCTACGCTTGAGCCCGTAATCACTCGCTACGCGAAAGGAAGGGGCCCTTTCGCCTTTCTCTCGCTCCCTCTCGTAGCGAGGCATTACGGGCTCGCTACGCTCTCTCACTCGCAGCGCGCCTGTAATATCGTTAAGCCCCAACACTGCGGCATACCACTGGAGTGCGCAACTCGGGTTGCCGTCTCTTCATTGCACGTACTCTCTCGTCGGTCAGAGTGACGAGAGGGTGTGTGAAATGAAGAGACGGCGACCCGTATTTCGAACTATACATACCACCGGTGCAGTACCGCACGTCCAGGTCCGCCTGCGAGATCTGCTTCACGGCGCCCAGCTTGCAGCCTGCAAAGGGTAAAGGTAAAAGATAAAGGTGTATCCACGTCAAGCGATTTCACAGTCATAAGACAACGCTAGGTGGGGCCCGCTAGTAAGGCCAGCTGTTAGAGCTGTCAGCTGCAATCTGCAAGCAAAAAACAAGATATTTGCGCACACTCTGAGAGCCTGCTGATGGGCATAATTACCGTTTGCATGCATGTGTTAACAAAAAAAAAAGAAAGAAAAATAAGGTAGTAATGAATATGTAATGATATTATGTAATGATGACCAGGGAACTGGGTGCCACTCACCGGTAATTTTGCGCCGCCGGCCCTCCACCTCCCGGAACGGCGGGAATGCCGCGGTCGATCGTTTTCATTGGAATACACGCGAACGTTCCCAGTGGAAGCAACAACAGGAGAAGGAGCATCCTGAAAAAATGAAAAAAAAATGAAAAAAATTGATCGAAATTGTTGAACGAGGACTATGAAATCATGCAATGAAGATTGAATATCAGGTATAAAATCTTCTGAACAACGAAAAGAAATATCTATCGTAGAACGAGAAATCTACAGCGCTGAAGCAAACTAGTAGCAATACATCGAAGCAAAAAGGCTGCATTGACTGATGTGCAAATTTCTAGACCACGATACATCCCGCCTCCGGCTCTCAAGCCGGCTCTAGGCGGCGCGGACTGCGGCATGGATAATTTGGATGACGTGTCTCTCAATTTTCCGTGTTCCATCACCGGGCAGTGGCTACTGTTTTTAAACGGCCATCTCGAGAGTACATTTTTGCCTCAATATCATTCAGATTCAGGCAAAATCAGCGATCAACTGAGTGCAGGCGATTGCCTCTACACACTGTCCGAAAAGGGCCAACGGCTGCATGAGGTACGTCAATTAGTTCTTCTGAAATCCCTAGGAACATCAATTTGCCCATTCATCGTTCTTGATCACTGACCACATTTATAAAAATATATAACACAGTATATAACACATATGAAAGGTAACCGACCTAGATTGTTAAGCACGAAGAAAATATTAGTAACGTTAATGACGATGTTCAATTGGTAAGTTGGACCTTGTCGTTTCCCATTAGTCACCAACCCTTTTATGAATCGTGACAACAATCAATTGCTTTGCGCATTGCGTTTCCCATATCTTTCTTTCATGCTTATTCATTTTAAAATGTGTTGTACGCTCATCTGATTATCTTTTTTTAATCCGGAATATTGAATATCATCCTTTCCTTTGAATAAGCGATTGTTCATTGTTGCTAATTCACACATATCAATTTTCATTTGCCCTCTTAAATCGCATAGTTGTCGATTTTAATTGTAATCTTTGCATTTTTGCAATCGTTACAGTGTGAACGTTTTCGATATTGATATTTATCACGAATATAAGAGAACTGGTCAGAATGATGACAAGAAAATTATGAGAATAGTTATTACCATATATGGTTGCTTTTTAGCCCGAGTAACACAGAACTGATGAACTGGGATAATATCTAGTCATTAACTTTTCTGAGGGCGAAATTCTCCCATTCGTCAATCCGATCATACACCAAATACGCTGAGTTGTTGTTCCTATCAGAGCTCAACAATCCACCGTATGCACTTTTGAACGACCAGGTTCCATCATTCCGCTTAATTGGAGTCCACATAGCGTCTCCATATCTCCATTTGGAGAGTCCGACAGATCTGTCATAGTTCGATTGGAGATACTTTTGCAATGTGTGCACCGTCTTCATGGTTATCTGAAACGTGAGAGTGTTTTCTCTTTCGAACGCCTACGACTATCGAGCAATGTTATCGTCTCTGATGCTTAATCGGCTTACCTTATCTCCATGGCGTTCGATGGACCATTGCTCACAGAGTGTGGCATGCGGAGCTGAGCGAACGGAGACTGAATTCGATCCGATGCCATCACAGCCCGTAACTCCGATGTACGTGTTGTGATGCGACTTGAGATAGTACTTTCCCTCACTGATTTGCTCAATTGAGCCAGCCAGGAAAGCACACATGACCGCAGAAAGAAGACCGCATGACTGCAAGAGACGCATCGCTGCGGTTGAAAGCTAAAGATTGGCGTTGTCTTTTATACCAATACTTTGTTCACCGTTCGTTGCCGCGGCTTACGAATGCTTAGTTAGCTGGGAGTAGCCAGAATTGACTACTTCGTTAATGCACAGAACCGCTTTAAATTAGACACAGGAAGTTTTAGATGAAAGGGTAATGCATAATTTTGCACATTAGCCTTTACATGTTAAGCAATCCAAAAATACCGAAGAATATTAAATTCTCAATACCAGTTTTACGCAGTGGCTAAGACGAAAATTGAACATTCAATGTAATGTGATCAAGGTCGATGATTAAGAGTAATGGCAACGGAGTTTTTTTCAGTGTTAATGCTGACATCACACTAACTGTGCTTACTATTGCTTACTAAAACGACGATGCTCGTTTCGATATATAAATAAAGCTTCCAATTGTTTCATTCTAAGCCGTGCGTGCCTTACTGTTGTATTATCTCTGTATTAGTTTATCCCATTTCACCCTCAAATTGATTGGATAAATCTCGATAAGTTTACAGGATTCCATCCTTGTAAATGCACATCACTCAGATGATTCTACCGCTGTTGCTTGTTCCTTTACTCGTACCAGTAATTGAAGGGCATGTATACGCATGTGATAAACTCAAGCACATGGTGAGCTTGCGAATTCTTATTTCGATCAAATTATATTCGGCTTTGCAGATAACAAACTCAATCACCATTGCGAATCTCCCGTATCTGTGCGTAGTTCCGAAAGAAGAGGTATTTTTCAGTACCTGTTTTTTGACTTGCAGTCCACTACATATTAATAGCTGTAGTCGAAATCATTTGGCCTTTTCCACGCTGAAACACTTATTCAGTTCTCGAATTGGAGTATGCTCGAAAAAATGCAAGCTCGAAGTGGAAATACTTCTACGAGGTACGACACCAACGTATAAGCTATTGTGACAATACACTTCAGTTTCGCAACCCTTGCGAAACGGAGTGACTATTGTGTGAAACGCGGAAACAACTCTCCTTGGAGCATCACCGCCGACTCCCCGCTCGACCTCGACTGCAGCACTAATCCCTTCACCGTTGTCGTAACAGCCGATGAACCGTGGATCGATCGGCCCAACAAGCAGTATCTCTGGGTATTTTGAATAATTGTTTACCAATTATAAATTACAAATTAAGCGGAATCGGTTGTCGCTGAGCTCGGCGAAGGACCTGATCATCGTATCTCCTCCTGCTGGAATCTGGTTGCAAAAAGACAGATGCATTGGCGCGGGGAACATCACTGTTTTTGCGGGCGCCGGAACACGAGATTCGGATGAACGACACAAGCTTCAGTCCTGGCCGTATGTTGTTTTCAATAAATTCTTTAAAATTTGGTTGCAGGAATTTTTTAAAAGAAATTCCCACAATGAAATTCCAGGAATTTTTTTGAACATTTTAAAATTAATATCATTAGCTCATTAACTCGATATCGCCCGGTCCAGAAATACCTCAAAAAAGGTTGCTTTTGAAGTCTGATATGATTGTGGGTAGCTAAGGTTGCTGATAATGAAACTTCAACTCAGTCACCATTCTGTTACTCCATTTGCTTCTCCTCCTATAATACAATTTCAGATGCAATTCGATGCCGAGCTACATAATATCTTTCGACGTTGCACTCACATTTCACATGGACGGTGATGCAACATACCATTTCATAACTACACACAATCTTGGAGAACGTAAGTTTTCGCGCAGCTTCCTTTCTGATCTGCGTAAATATATTGTCAAATTTCTGGCTATTGTTCAATAAAATTCTCTGCTTTGCTTTTGGGCAATTCAAATTCTCGCTGCTGTAGCTTTTGAGCGGTATAAATCCTCGGCTACCTCAAAATACCCTTATTGTTGTTTTTTTTCACATTTCATTATACATTGACAGCTTTCAACTTGAATGCGGATCGACATGTGTTCGTGCTCTCGAGCGGCCGAAGTGACAACCTTCCGAATCGAATAGGAATAACTCAACAATTACATTTTAACGTCAACGAACCATACAAGTAAGCGCACGATTTGTGAAAAAAATTTATCACCCCAAATACAGTTGAAAATTAAATTTACCACCACGAAATTCATGGAGATATAATTAGAACTGAAATACTTTTCTTCATTCTTGAACCATAAAAACGAGATATGAAATCGCATTGATGGTCCATCAAAGACAGAATACATTAAGGGTCCGTCAGGAGATAGAAGTGAATATGAATCTCAATTTCGACCCTAAGAACATCCGAATAGCAGATGATGGTCAGATGGAAGGCAGCAAAGTAGAGCTCCTCAAAGAGGGAAATGGGCCATTCGAAACGTGAGTTATTGTGATTTTTTTTCGTGTTGTCGTGGAAAAACACTCTACGCCTTTAAATGAGTGCATTATTTAGGTTCTATAACGGTAGCTACACCGAATCGTTCAATGCACATTCTTTCAAGGTATCAAGTTTTGCATATTTATTTTCACAAAACACTTTTCAAAGGCCATTCCTTTTCGATAAGAGGCCGTTCGCCTAAGAATCGGACAAATCTGAACCGGTCTGGCACAGCTCAAAAGTGTCAACTCTCTGAAACTGTGGGATGTGGGGCTCTCAAGGGTGCTGAAAACGATGGGCATATTGATTTTTCAAATAGGACCTTAGTTGGCTTCAGACGGCGTCGCGATGATGCCAATTTCCAAGTGAAAAGCACTCAGGGAGACTATGATAGATCGGACCGGAAAGATACAAGGATTCCAAATATGTTTTTCTTTTTTCATTCTAGCGTGCGCTGAAGGTTTTACGCGAAAGATAGTGAATCAGCTTGTAAGTAAATTTTGCCATCCATCCACTTGTTTACGGCCTTTGATCTACCCCGAGTCTCTCCATCTGATTGATCGCTTTCTCCTTCCCTATCGGTCTATCAGACTAGCGAGAGATAAGGGGGAAACAAGAGAGCACAGAGATCGGAAGGGTGGAGGAACAGGCTGTCTGGGCAGAGGAAGAGATCAATCGGATGGAGAGACTCGGGGTAGATCAAAGGCTGTAAACAAGTGGAAGGATGGCAAAATTTACTTACAAGCTGATTCACTATTTTTCGCGTAAAACCTTCAGCGCACGCTAGAATGAAAAAAGAAAAACATATTTGGAATCCTTGTATCATTCCGGTCCGATCTATCATAGTCTCCCTGAGTGCTTTTCACTTGGAAATTGGCATCATCGCGACGCCGTCTGAAGCCAACGAAGGTCTTAGATGAAAAATCAATAAGCCCATCGTTTTCAGCATCCTTGAGAGCCCCACATCCCACAGTTTCAGAGAATTGTCACTTTTGAGCTGTGCCGGCCGTTGTTCGATTCTAATGTGAACGGGCTCATAATAACTCATTCAAGATCGCTTACAAGCCGGTAGTCTGGGAAACGGAATTGGGACGCGAAACAGATCTCTGGCGCAGTCAAGATGCAGTAAACATCAAGATTATACCGTTCACGAATGACAGTGAGATTTCACATTTGGTCACGTTTCACGATGTGAATACACATTTCTTGCAGGACAACCATCGTCTTCGACAAATAAACCGTCGACGACAACAACAATACCAACAACTACGACTCCCGTTCGATCAACTCCTAGACCTTCGACTAAAGTTGTCTCGACCACTTCTCCCCCAATGTCAACAAGCTCGCCTACAATTCCTTCGACGCCACCTCCCACCTCGAATTGTCCCGAGGTAATATTTCAGGAAACAGTAATGTAAAAAAATTCATTTCTAATTAATTACTTACTGTTAAATGCAGTCTCTGCAATATAAATTTTTATGAAACGGTTTCAGGTAGCACCATACATCATTTTCGCTGTTATGTGCACTCTAGTGAACGCATGCGTATTCATATTCACATGCAGACGAATTCCAAGAGCATTGGTTTGGAATTTCCATTTGCTATTTCTTGAATTTCACTTGATTCAGGAACTCCGTGACCTTCGCAAACGGAAGCTGTCTACGCGCACTAATAGTTATGAAGGAATTGCCTTAACTACAGCGAATTCGAGATATTGATTGATCATGCTTCTGCCTGAAAATTATCTACATATTTATTCATTTATACATTCTGAATAAATTTATTTCGAAATGACTTCTTGTGATTTAGTGGAGAACAAAATTCAAGAATATAACACTAGAAATCTGTTTTAAAAAGTTTATTTGCGGTATAGAAAAAATTGGAAAAAAAGATTTTTTCAAAATTGAATGAACTGAAAAAATAATTCAAATAAATTATTTCAACACTATTTTATTATCAGAAAGATAATACAGAATTGAATGAACCGAAAAAAATACAAAAATTTTTATTTCAACTCTATTTTATTATCAGAGAGATTTTTTTCCAAAAATCTACATTTTTTATTCGTTTTAGCGAAATGCCTCCCTTAGAGGCGATATTTTTGTTTATTGACGTAAAGTGATTTCCAAGCAGAATTTACGCCGTGTCTCTCTCGAAAATCCTGAAATGGAACAAGCAAGGAAATGAAATTCCTCCCCAAAGTAGTGAGCAATCTTTTAATCTTCGTGTGATTTTGTTTTTAATTTCTTAAGATTTTGTATTTATTTTCATGGTATTTTTTTATTCCCATGGTACCTTTTTATCTTAATTTTTTTAGGATTTAAAAATTTTTTTTAGAAAAATTGAAAAAAAGGAATTTCTTTTACAGTAGCAGTGCCCACGGAACTACCTCTACCTTATTGCCTTTATTATGTATTGCGCCCTATTAAAACAGTTATGGTTCATCACGTGGTTTATCGAATAAGAAATAATGAAGAAACAGCCAGATTGGAATGGTTATATGATTGGAATGGTTATATCAGTTGACATGCAGGATTTGAAACGAACGAGCTATGTAATGCTCCAGATATCGGTCTGATTTTTGCGTTTCGATGACTGGCGAGAGATAAAAAGACGTTGCTCGACTACGCAGAATTCTCCGTATCCGTTGCGCTCACTCCATCCACATTGTCCGTATCATCGAAGAATTCAACAATTCGAGAGAATGTTGGTCGATCGGAAGGATCGAGCGACCAGCACGAGCGCATTAATGAGTAGATCTGCATATGATATAATCATTGTTGACAAGAAATGAATTGTGTAGGGCTGACAGTTATCAATTCACACAGCCTAACTATATCTCACTAATGGGGAATTGGGAGCATCTTCTAGCATTAATTGTCATTGCGTTGGAAATATATAAGGTAAAGGTGGGGTAAAATCACCGAAAGAGGGCAATTCGCTGGGCGCTCGAGCGGGATATGCTTGTCCTTTATGAAACGGTAGATTTCCAGCGCGTCCTTCCCTGCATGTGGTTTCTAAAAACAATTTTTTTATCTATCTGTTTGTCATAGTGAAAACTAACCTCTCCCATGCTGTAAAGCTCCCACAAAACTACTGCGAAACTCCATACATCGGATTTAGACGTGGATCTGCCAACCTACAAGTATTTATAGACGTTTCTCTATTTTTGTTCTTTGTTTGCTGATTTTTCCAATCTGTGAAGCGAATTCACGACTGCATTGTACCTGATCTCGGCTTACGAAATCGATTTAGCGAAACATTCAATTTTGATTTTACTTGAACAATATTTCCATGCGCATCAACGATGACGAATGCTTCCGGAGCTGCCCATTTGACGGGAAATTTAGATTTAAATGTTTTGTAGTAGGTCTCGTCATCCAGAATTCGAGCCATGCCAAAATCGGCCAGCTTCAAATAAAAATCTTGTTCACGCTGACCATGGCACATACTATGTAAGAGGTAAGTAATAGGGTTGACTAAACGATAACGATATAACGGGCTCGTAATAGGAGGGGGAGGATTGCGAACCCGCAAAGGTCAATGCGGGCTCGTTATCCTCCCCCTACGCTCTCTCAATCGTTGCGAGCCCGCAACGTGACCTCTCCCTATTGCGAGCCCGTTAACCTCGTTTAGCCAACCCTAGTAAGTAACATTGACCTTGATAACATTTAAGGACTCTCCAACAAGAATATTTCTAGCAGCAAGATCACGATGGACAATGTTGTTCTTCTCCAAATGAGCCATAGCACGCGCGATCGTCAATTAATGCAATTATTTGATCGCCATTTTTACAGATGCTTCAAGTTCTATTCCAAAACTCACCATTTTCGAAACAGCCAAACCCTGATTTCCACTTAGATGATTTCCATGAGATTTCATATTCAGGAGATATTTTCTGAGATCTCTCCCTGGGAGGAATCTGAAAAGATTAAATATGTATACTTGTATTTGGATTATTTAAAACATGTTGAGCTGGAATTTGCTAACATCAACATCCAAAAAAAAACAGAAAAAACAGCAAAAGCATACTCTGTGATTATATACGGTTCGGAAATGCAAACGCCAATTGTTCGCACAATATTATCGTGGCAAAGGCCTCTCGCTGTTTCAGCTTCTCTGCAGACTTATATAATATTAAATTAAACATTCCTTTTGTATAGATTTTATAGAGAACTAACTGGATGAACAGCTCTCTTGACATTCCCGACCAAGGAAGGAAAGTTTTAACGGCAACCTTTCGTCCGTCCAGCGTTGCCAAGAAAACCTCAACCAAATTTCGATTTGAGTTTTTCCCGCCGGAAACATCTAACATCTCCAAAATTTCCATTTCCCAATCTCTCGACCAACGTAATCTCCATTTTATCAATTTCCCAAGCGTCAGTTCTCTTCTTGACTGAATAAGAAAGTTGTGCCCCCAAGCCCGTGGCATACCCTGAATTTGACGATTTAGATTTTGAACAATTATGTATTTGGCTTACGAGCATAATACTGCACGAGCTTTGTCATTGTTGTGAATTTCTTCTCGGCATATTTCTCGTTTCCTTTGTATTCAATTCTGATGTTTCCTTTGTCTCGTACGATCGGATAATGGATAATGAGATCTGTCGATCTCCTAAAATCAGCAAAGTTGATGCAAAAATGTTCTTGATCCTGGTTTAGTCTGGTTTCTGAAATAATTTTTTTGTGGGGAGGGGGGTCACGGAAAAAAAACAACTGTTCAACTTTTGCTCGGAAGGTTTCAGCCACTCATCCACATTGCTAGGCTTTCTGGAAAAAAAAAACTAACTTGACGGATAATCTGAGTAAATTCCAGTCAACTTGTCCCGAAGAGCAACGAATGATGAATGACCCGGACGAATATTTCGCATTTCTCAGCTTTTTCTCTGCATCGTCTCTTGAGAAGTTGAGATGGGCCCATCTGAAATTGCTTTTTTGAATAACTCTGCCTTCAAAAACGCATCGAATAATGTGAAAAATGGATGTAACATGATCAGCAATTAACCTACTGCACAATTTCCTTGACAGAGGTGTCGGCCACGTGATTTTTTGCGACAAATCCACACTTTCCTGATCCAAGATGCCTAACACGCCTGCAAAAGATATGTTATTATAATGATGTCTTAAAGGAAAAATAACAGTAAAGTTCGGCTGACCAGAAACGTTGATCCATCGTATCTAACAGCTCGAATTCGTCGTCTTTTTCGAAAGATAGAAATTTTTTCTCAGTTGTTTCGAGACGATGAAGAGCAAAAAGACGCTACGGAAAAATACACTTTTAATTTGCACGAAAAAAAAAGTCGAAAGATTCTGCGTACCTGTTTCTGTAATCGACGACCGAAGGCCTGTAAAAAGTAGAACGAGATTATCTAAAATATACGATGAAACGACTGAATCTGCAGAATCTTTGACTGGATAATATATATTTATGATACTAAATAAAGATAAAAATGAAGAATTGATCACCTGTTTCCATGACCGTTCAGAATCTTCGTTTGACATTGAATAGAGTGAGAAAATCTTGAATTCAACGAAAGAACCTCACAGTTCACGTTTGCCCGAAAAAGAATTTTGAAGATGAGCAATCCTAGCCAAAACTGCCAAAATATATTAAACTGCAGACATCAGCAATAAAGATAGTAAAATAGTGCGGAAGAATTGTGTGGGAAATTGGTCATGCATACTAGTCATTACAATTAACACAATCACTAATCAGCACAAATAATTGCGATTTGACGGTGAATGTACTAAATGATATGTAAAAACAGTTCTTAAACAATGAAATATCATTCGGTCATCTTGTTCCTTGTGTTGAACTTAATTACCGTTCTCAAATAAGAGCTGTCAGGTGAATTTATCTCAACTATATAGCGCGAGATAAATAGAGATAAGCAAGTGGATACATGTCACGGACATGCTTACTCGTCCTTAGTAATCACACTGCAATGCAGTACAGGATGTTTCTATCGGGAATGGCCTTTCGAATTCATTAGTAAGCTCAGCGGTTGACAATGAACAACTTTGAATTGAATGGCATCCGGTAATGCACAGTGCATGAGGATGAACTCTAGCTACCCTAAGATACCTCAGGTAGAGGTCTTAGGATGTTAAACTGCTCCGTGCATTTATTGCTACGAAAATTACTTTACATGCAAAAAAATTACTTTACCTGTACCGGTCGTGTGTGTATGAGTTCTGGACACAAATCTTGCTTAAATTTTTAGATTCGTAATAAGTTGGTTGAACTGGGAGTCCCTTCTGCTTCGCCTTGTCATCTATGCAGTTGCCTTAGTAATACTCTTTAAGATCTAGTCACAAGGAAGCACGATACACTAAAAATTGTTAAAACACGAGCTATGTTTGATGGAATATTTCTTTTGCAGGTATAAAATGCATTGAAAGGAGCGATCTATTGCATTTCTTCCACGCTTGGCAGTTATTATTATGCAGTCTGCTTTTTCACAATTTAAATTTCCATCACAAAGTGAAAACTTTTCAGAACGTAATGGCCAGGGGCATCAAAGAATCGACTCCCACTGATTTCGAAGAAAGGGTTCGATACAAAATCCGAAGAGCTAAAAATAACGAACCCGCTAAGAAACATCGGTGTGTTTTTCCATTACATGCATTCACTAGCTGCTCGTCGAAAAATGTTTCAGTGCCCGAATCCGTAAAATGGTCGAAGACGGTATCAAGTACAAAGAGATGAACGACCTTCTTATGAATGAGATGAAACTCGAACAAAGACGACTTGCGGAAATAGAAAATCAGGTAATCGAAAGCGAAATAGAGAAGAACTTTGAAAATCTGTGTAAAAATCTATATTTTTCGATTAAAAAATGATTACAGAACCGATATCTTGCAAAATTGCTGCTCTCACATGAATGCGTTTTGTCCTTGGTAAGTTTGTTTGTGCTTATCGTAAGATTATTTTCCATTCCACTCGTTGCTGACCTTTGACGAACTGAGTGGAGGGAGGAGCGAGGAAGAGGCCGGGAGGAGGCGGTAGATCAACTGTCCTCCTCTCCCCTACCTCTTCCCTTCCTCTCTCCCAGACAATCAATGGCTCGCTAACCAGCACATCTCATTTGCTGAGCATTTCAAACGCACGATACTGTTGATTTAATTTAAACTCCAGGCTCATCGTGAATTACTCTACAGCAGTTTATTTCAACCAGCAAGTACTAACGAATTCAATGCACATGAACCTGCGTCGGTCCATCAAAGTTCAGATAGGTAACATCTATAACCTTACCGTTCACCGAAAGTTGTGTATAGAATGAACACCTCGAGGAACTGCAAAGAATTGTCGTCGTGCAGTTCACTTCTTAATGTTACGCATAGTGTCCAGGTGTGTTGTTTCGTTTCATTCGTCGTTTTTCGTATTTTTTCAGAATAACTCAAATGATGAATACACTGAAAGTATGCTTGCTACTGAAGATAGTGAAATGAAGTCCGCATTCCGCATCCCAGATAAGTCTCATTACCGTACCATCCAACAGCCTACAGTGCGTTTTTACGGTCTAATTGCATTCGCTTTCATTTTCTCAGGTAACTTGTCCAATGGTATTTCCACCTATCGGAAGCACCTTCAATAGTCTGGTGCCTAACGCGTTCAATAATCTTCACAATTACTCGTATAAGGGTGAGGAAATGTAGTTTACAAATCATATTTAAATTATTTCCAATTTCAGAATTCACGACATCCAATAAAGCCGTTCCGTTGGAACCTCGTGAACTGTTATTACCAAATTCTCCGTCATTTCCAAATAATTATAAGACACCAGTAGTTCCTCTGAATTTATATGCGCTAGATCTGTTTCCAAGCCATTGCTATGTTGTTCAAACCCAAAATAAAAACCTGTAAAATGAATACTTTTTTCAATTACATCTTGTACGTGGCACATCAGTTACAAAGGATGTTCAAGTCAAGCGACTATTTTTTGTTCTTAGTCTGAAAAATTATGCGGCACGAACATGTTGATAGGATGAATTGTAAAGAGATGAACCAACCCCGCATGCTTTCTTTGACCTTCATTTAGTTGGTTAGTAATGGAGCTCTATTTGAGAGTTTCTCGTCAGCAAAACCGAGTGAGAAAGTGAGAGTTGGAAGTAATTCACACTTTTCTTCTCATTAGTCGGCCATTTCTTTCATCTTTCTCAATTTTAGATACTCTTTTCCAAAGTATAGTCCCCAATTGAAATTGTTCAGGTTTCGCCTATCGATAAAGCATGACAAGTGATGCTCGATTTCAAACACATCACGCGTTCGATAAGAAAAATCGGCGTTTTTCGTTCACTGTGCCAAGGAGATACACAAAACTGAAATTCTTGAGCGCCGGTGCGCAAGGAATTGTTGCGTGAGTTTGTTTCACCCTTTCGATCAATTGCACGCGGAAAACTATCAGTTTGACACGATTCATGTGTTCAAATCACACAGTATTTAGGATTTCTGCGATCCAACGATAATTTTAGATCGGCCGTGGACCAAGCCTGTCACAACACGAAAGTTGCGATCAAAAAGATGCAGAATCATTTCGTTGGGTCAAAGATTGCACGAAGAGCTCTAAGAGAGTTTGTTCTTTTATCGAAGCAGAACCATCCTAATGTGAGTATAAAACAGTGTTCGGGGTCATTCCGTATTGGTATTTGCGCGAAGGGAAATTTTGAATTAACTAACCTCCTTGCTGTTTCTCTCACATATTCGAGTTATCGTTTATCTCTAACTGTCTGTCGCGTGAATTTACCTTTAGGTTAGAACACAGAACATCCAATTCCAATTTTTGTTCCTGCGATGCATATCTTTATTTCGAGGAAGAAATACGGAATTTTTCAGATAATCAAATTCCTATCAGTCTTCACTCCGCAAGAAACGAAGGACGATTTAGAGGACATTTATATCGTCATGGAATATATGGATTTGACTCTAACCGATGTATTTTTTTAAATATTTTATTGAATATTGAATTAAATAAGTTCAGGTGATTGACGCACCAATTCAATTGCATCACGAATACGTTTCGAAATTCATCTACCAAACGCTCTGTGCCGTCAGTCATTTGCATTGTCAAGGAATCATACACAGAGTAAATTGACATTTGATCATATTACATTCATTCAAACTACTCGAGACTAATTTCTAAAAATTTTAGGACCTGAAACCCTGTAATCTGGTGGTTAACAAAAAAGGCAAACCAGAACTAAAACTGCTCGACTTCGGATTTGCTCGTTTGATCACACCAAGAGTTGAAGAGAAAATGTCCGCTTACGTAATTACTCAATGGTATCGTCCGCCTGAAGTCGTCTTAGGAATACAAGATCTCAGAGAATATAAAACGGCCCAGAAATTCGAGCTTGCGTATTCGGAAAAAGGTATGTTCATTTAGGGTCAAATAGGAACTGTTCTGATACGTTTTTATTCAAGAATGTTGCACAAGATTGAAAACGTGTATTATATTATGGGTAAAATTTCAGTTGATGTTTGGTCAATAGGCTGTATTTTGGCGGAAATGATCACTGGCGACGTTTTATTCAAGGTGATTTTTATTTGGTGTTTTGCTATTTGAAAACTTTGAAAAAACAGATTTTCCCAAATCAAATTTGAGTGCAGGGCAGTGATAACAAACAACAATGGCAAGAAATAGTGAAGAAAATGGGAATCCCACACCACTACATATCAACATTGGATGAGACTATTGCCCGGTAGATACTTTAATTATAATTTTAAAAAATATATTTTTGAATTCATTCAGCTCGGCATTGGATCTAGCTTCAAAAGTGTCTTTATCATCGCTCGATGATGTTATTTCTGACGAGTTTTTTCCGGCAGAGAAGGAAAATCCGCAAAAATTCTGGACTGGTATTTTGTTTTCAATCATGTTATTGAATTTTATAGAATCTGTAGCGAAGACTTTCAGCTTTCCATGCGAGAGATCTTATTTCGAAAATGCTTGAAATCGATCCAAATCATCGATATTCAATTGCCCAAGCATTGCGCCATCCTTATGTGAGCAGTTGGAATAATGAGGTTGCATTCTCTATTATTTTCGAATTATTATGAACATTTCTAGTTGAATGATAGAAGGGAGCATGCAGCTAGAATTGATCCGGGATACGACGGGAGATTGGATGAGGAAGAACTTCCCATTAATGAGCTGAAATGTGATTTTTTCAGAGAATTTATAATTTACGTCTCAACACTTTTTGTGTCTTGAAATTTTTATAATTCAGCTATAATCTTCGAAGAAGTTAAGCGAATCGAGAATTCAATGGATATCTTTGGCGGGATGTAATAGCCAACATCAACAAACAATTGATTGTCCTTACCGGTTTAAACTGTTGACACCACCACACATACACCACTATTTGTTTCACCATTGCGATTGTAAATTTTATAAAAGTCGATAATAAAAGCTATAGATAAATAGTTCAGAATAGAATTTTCAGAGACGCTGTATTCTCTTCTTTCTTTTGGCAATGCGAGTCGTCGCATTCATAAAGTCGAACATGTAAATGCTAAAACATTTATAAAAACACTCTCCAAAATAGAATGTTATATGATATTTGTGAAGAAATTCAACATTCTAGCGTAGAAATTTCTCAAGATTGGCGAATGTCGGTCGTTCTCTTGGATTGATGGACCAGCACGACAGCATTTTGGCGTAGATCTGATGGATAGATTTTTTTGCTTATTTCCCTCAGTTTTTTACCTCATTGGGGCATCCATCGGGACACGGTAGGCGTTAATTATCCTTCAGAGAGTCAAAGATGTCATTGTTGTTGAAACCGTCGTATGGCACCTGTGAATAACTATATTTCAAACACCAGCTACAGCTGCTGAGCATCTCGATTAAGCATCTCACCTCTCCATTGCTGTAGATTTCCCACAGAAGAATTCCAAAGCTCCAGACATCTGACGCTGTCGAAATTCGACCCTGTGCTCGACAAGTATTTAAAAAAAATCAATCATTCAGCGAAATTACCTCTTGTTTAACCAGAATCCCCGAGTAAAGTACGAATGCCTCAGGTGCAGTCCATTTGACGGGGAACATTTCCAAATTCGTTGTGATGTCATCCGCGCCGTTTAATTCACGCGCCAAGAAGAACTCTGATATCTACAATGTTACGATGGTGATTTCGAAAGCAATGTGCAACAGTTGGGAAAGATTGCAACCTTTATCGTGTCGATAGTTTGTCCGACGAGAACGTTACGCGCGGAGAGATCGTTGTGAACAATTCCGTTATTCTCCAAATAAGCCATTGCACAAGCAACCTAAATCATTATTCCGATTTCAGTTAATTTTCGATTACTTGCGTACTTTATGCCCGATTGCCCGGCATTCCGACAGTGATAAATGTGACTTCATCATGTAACACTTAAGCGTGCCACCTTGTAGATATCTGTAGTACATCACTTCGATTATGAAAAAAGTTATCAACTTGCTCGTTAATAATTGATGAATCTGCAGAACAAACTCCCAGTGTTTTCACGATATTTTCGCGGTTCAAGTTGCAAGTGATGTGTACTTCCCTGAACAAAATATACTGCTGATACCTTGATCTCTCGTTTTTAGAAATTTGCTATTATATATTTAAAAAAAATACTTTTCCGAAAATAATAGCACCCAACAGCTCACAAGGCGCTCAATACGAGCCTTGGGATCAACTAACCTCCTGAAATCCTCTTTCAGTTCCCGATTCCGTGTCACCACAGCAACATCACGACCTGCTAGTTGCGCATGACGTGTCTTAAATATGCCCTTCGATTGATCAAAAAAAGCCATAATAGTTGTCAAACCTCAGAGAATCCGCCGTAAGCGATGCACTTTATCATCGTTAATTCCGAGGAATTTATCTCCCACACTTCCGCCATGTCGAACAATGTTCTCGATCAGATAAAATTCGGGTATCTATATCGTCCAGTGAACCTGATCATGAATAGAAATCTCTACTCCTCTTTTTTCTTCGCAATCTCTTCACTATTTCTCATCCCATCTCTGTCAAAGAATCGACCTTCATCTCATTTGAGTAGTAAGCATTAGTAAGCACTCAGAGCTAGATTAGTAAGCAATCATTCGATAATTTGGCTAATGTAATATCTTTTCGATGGCACTACGATACGCCTTCTTATTTAGAGTACGGTAGAAGGTATTTTTTATTTTCTAGACGTATTTTTTTTCTTAGAAGTTGTATGTTTTTTTTGTGAATCACGTGGCATTTGGGTTTTAACCTTAATCATTGTGGTTTTAACCTGGGTTTTAACCTTTAATCTTAAAAGAATTCAATGACAACGGGTCACATTTTGATGGCATGCAGTATGAAAATGTCGCACTGGAAACAGAAGAACAATAAATGAAAAATTGAAAAAAAGGCACGAAATAATTTTTTATGCATATCACATACACACACACATGCATAATGTGCTAGTCATATTGTACATGCATAACACTGTGGCTGAACAATATTTTATCCAGATATATATAATGAAAACATACATCCAAAAACAATGTTTCATCACGATATGATCTAACTGTAAAATGTTGCGGAATGGTATGTGGTTATTGGTTAACAAATCTTGAAGAAAGCATCTTTTAGACGTCATCTCTGAGCTCGGGAAGATCATTTCCCATAAGGAGGCATTGTGCCCTCAGAAACGCAGTACATGGTGACTCATTTACTGGTTCTTGGACGAGGTTTGTTGCACTTTTCTTCTTCTTCGGACGAGGTGGACATGTATCCATCCAGTTGACGAGAGGCTCACAATCCTAAATATATTTAAGTTAGTGCTGCTTTTTTTTGGAATATGCTGATGCAGATTCCGCCCATTTCTGCCATACTTATACAAATCTTCTTCATTTATTCATATTTATTAACTGGCCTCTTCATTCTGACGGGATTGTTTGACGTTGGATGAAATTGAAGTATTTCCACTACGATGCACAGTCGAGGGAATATCTGACGGCATTCTCTGTGGAGTGGATTGATTTCCCGTAAGCTGTGCACTGGATTGGAAAGTCTGCAACCGAATTAAGAGGGATTGATGATGAAGATGGAAGCAATTACTTGGTATATCGCGTTCTGAGGATGTTGGGAGTTGTAACTCGACGAGACTGCTGAACTGGCAGGGATACTAGATGAGGAGCCCACTGGGTATGGGGCCATGGATCTCGTGAAGTATGCTGGATTCTACAAAAAAAGAAATGTACTTGCGTAGGAAATATTATTTTCTACCTGATTATTCCCGCCAGTTGAGTATTGATAATTGCGTTGATCAGCATGACTATTGAACGGATTCATGACACTAGATTGGGGATTCTGAAACGGTGTGAGCACCTTATATTGTTAATAGTATTTTATTTTACCGGGTATTGATGAGTAATGTACTGTGAGTAGTTTCCGGTGGAGGGAAGAGGAACAGCTGGCATAGAAGAGCTCACGAAGTTTGGGTCCATGGAAGAAGTATGGTTAGTCGGATTCTGAGAGATTTCGAATTATTTCCGTAAAATACAACAACTTTATACCTGACTGAGAATTGAGTTTGAACTTATTGAATCGAATGAATCACTATTTCCGGAGTCGGAACTGCAAAGATGGCATATTTCTTGAATCTATGGAAGAAATAAATAAGACCTGCTGGAAGAATATTGATGTTGAGGACGATGACTATTGTGATGATTCATGACTCTCTGAGAAAGAATATGTTGGTCATCAGGCTGATGGTTGAACTTTCTTCTGCTCGATTTTGCTGACTGTAATTGGAATGAATATGACAATGCATCGTCCTGATCGTCAGGACTCCTGAATAGAGTGGATAAAGGAAGAGTGAAAGGAAGGGTCTTCCTCTCCTCGCAACGAGGAATGAGAGGGAGAGGAAGAGAAATGGTAATTGGATTAACTCTTCCGGAAGAGTGGATACGGTAATGAAAAGTTTTTACAATGTTTGAGAGCGGGGTTTCAGCAAAATTCAACGTTTCTCTGCATGATAGCGATTTACCAGCCATTGAGAACATATTTGCATGAGTTTAGACCAATAACAATGCTCGAGAGACTTGATTGATTATATTGATCTTTGGCTCAATTTAGCGCTAGGAAAAAGTCTAATACGAAGTGCTATTATGTTATTTGGTGTTTGGGTAAGTAAAGTACCCTGTGGAGACCGTAGAAGGTTCTAAATAACAGGAATATAACGATAAACGCTTTCCAAACTCGTTACAACTGCCTACTATAGGCCTAAACACAAGTAAATATTGGTTTACTGAATAGTATGTCGCAACTATGCAAAAAGAATGGCAGAAAATAAGCCATCCATTCGCAAAACGAACAAAATGGCAAAGTACCGTATCCACTCTTCCGGAAGAGCTCTCACTCTTGCGGAAGAGATACCGCACCACTCTCACTCTTCCACAAGGAATGATACCGTTTCCCTCACTCTTCCCTCTTCCTTTATCCACTCTACTCCTGAAGCTCACCACAGAACAATTACAATTTCCCATGTACAAGAGAGATCTTAGACGGTGAATCTGCAATGGAAACGTTTACAATTGTTTTTAATAAACATATTGTGCTATTTTACAAAGTATGTCTCCTACCTCATCATGGTTATCAGCAAGCAGTTTATCCTTCAGTTCGATTTGCGCAGTTTGCTTTTCGAACAACTTCTTTAGTTTCGCTAACTCATCGAGTCTTTCCTTAATCGCGTTACTGCAATTAAAAAAAAATTACTGCAATATTAGTAAATACATTACTATTTACAAATATTCATTATTTATAAGAAATACCGATGTTTCTTAGCCGCAGCTTTGTTGCCGGTTCTCCTTGCATAAAATCGAAGTCTCTCGTCGGGATCTGTGGGTGATGGACGGGACTTTCCTTTGGGCATTATGAGAAACCTATACAGGAATATTGGAAGATACATCTTATATAAGAAGATATGATATATATTAGAAAAGAAGATATTAGATAAGAAGATATGATAAATATTAGGCGCAAGAAAGCAAATGTTCTGGCGAAAATGATTGGTTAAGCCGGGCTCATATACCCAGCGTTAATAGTGTGTCAGATCGAGAAGGAAATGAACAATCGCAGTGAGAGCAATTAGATATCAAGTTAACGTGTCTTTCGATCTCTAATGTCTCTTTCGTGCGCAACATCTTTCTACTACAACAGTGTGATAGCGCTTTAAGTGATAGATCAGCGTCAATTACACTGATTAGTAAGCAGTGGAATTTGAGAAACCATGTGGCAAAGTAGACGAAAGAGAGTCATTCGATGAGAATGATCAAACGCTTCGAAAGAGATGGTAAAGTGAAACTATATTTTAGTGAGAAAATGAGTGAACTATGCAATATCCGATTTCAAATAAATTCATACTAGAACTTTCCACTCAAATAGCAATGCCGTATCGCATTGACGCATGAAGAAGTGTCCTGGAACTGCTGTGCAAGGAATTATCGCGCCTTGTGAGAGGGAGAGACGAGCTACATATCCGAACTTCTCGAATCAAATGCGAAATGATAATTCAGTAACAGTGCAGGAGTCAAATGCGAAACGGATTACGAAACATCATTACAAGTTCTCGCGTATTTATCAAAACTAGAGTGTCGAAAATGATCGGCGTGCCGTTTCCATTTGTAAACGACACGCCGTCTTGGACCAGTCGTTTGAGAGCGACTGGCCACGAATAAGTTGAAACGACGTGTCGTTTTCGAAGAGAAACGACGCGCCGCTTCATTCTTCCCGTGGATTGAGAAATGTATGGGTGGGGAATGGAGAAATGAGTGGATGTGGACAAATATTAGATACGTTTCACGTGTGAATGTACTGTAAACGGCGTGCCGCCTAATCATTTCAAGAGAGAATGAACCTTCATTTCAAGTGGCGTGTCGTTTCAAAATCATTCGCGACTTGTCACATTCGCGCGATCAGTCGTTTTCGACACTCTAATCAAAACCGAGTGTGGCTTTCATTTTCACTATCACACTCCTTCTCTGTGTCCGAATTCGACGGGCCAATGACAACTTGAGGCTCATCGTCATCGACAATCATTGACGAAAGAAAAGCAGTCAGTTCAGAGAACTTAGGACGGTCTTTTCGATCAAGATTCCAGCACTCGAGCATTTTGGCGAAGATCTAAAGTACAGGAAAATGGTTTGAATATTGGCTTTCTTGTGCTTCGTTTCAAGTGTTGATTGGCAAGACTCACAACATCAGGACACTTTTCCACATTGCACGGTCGCTTTAATCTTTTGTTTTCGACCGCTAAAAATGCGAACAATTCTTGCTCTCTCAAATTTTCAATTTCATTGTAAGGGATCTGAAAGATATTATCGATTTTTTTTTTTAAAAACCGGTCGCAAACCTTCCCGTTCGAGTAAATTTCCCACATCGCCACTCCGAAACTCCACACATCAGCGGCACTCGTAATCTTTCCGTGATTTTTCGGAACAATTCCTTTGTAGAAGACAAAGGCTTCGGGAGCAGTCCATCGATAAGGAAAGTTTTGTTTTTCAGAGTGGTAGGAAACGTCTTCCTTCACAATTCTCGACATCCCGAAATCGCAAACATGAAAATATGTTCTTCCCATACCTCGACTTCAAGCAAAGTCATTTAGTGTGATCGAGTTACTCAGTTTTTCTCTCGTTCACACAGTTCATGATCAAACGTGCTAATGATACCTTAATGTCATCTACTTTTCTTCCAACTAGAATATTTCTCGCAGCAAGATCACCATGAACAATATTCATACTTTCCAGATACTCCATTGCAGTTGCCACCTTTAAAATGTTTTCAGAAGACTTCCTAGTGATAATCAGCGAGGAATCTGGACAAACCTTGCGAGACACGATTAAACAGCCTGTGGCTGTCATTTCGTTTTTCTCGAAGAAACTCTTCAAACTTTTATTTTGCATAAACCTTAATGCGGTGAATTAGGGGAACATTGCTTTTCTATACGGTTGAAGTACTCGGTAATGATAAAGACGCGATCCACGGTTCGACAAATACCGATTGTATGCAACACATTCGGATGATTACAAGGCCGCGCGATTTCAGCTTCTCTGGAGATAACATAGTTACTTTCTCTTTAATTTTATATTATTGAATTGTAATACAAATACGAATATTATGGTACTGCAATTTTGTTTCAATAAAACTCACTCAATAAATTGTGCTTCGGTAATTCCACTTTCTCGAAAGAGAGATTTCACGGCAACGTGTCTTCCATTAAACGTTGCCAAACGAACCTCAATTCGTATGCTTCATCAAATACATACAAAATATTAAATACAGACCTTTCCGAAAGACCCATTTCCGATTTGTTCCGAGATTTCGAGTTCAGATCGGTCGATATTCCAAGCGTCATCCCTTCTCTTGATGGAATAGGTGAGCCTCTGCCTCATATTGCTATGATACCCTCAAATTCATGTTCGACCTTGAAAGCGTAATATCTCCTTACGCGCATAGTGCTGTACGAGCTTTGTGAAATTTGGGAACGCGAAACCGTCCAGGCGCCTATCCGCACATTCGATTCTAATCTCTTCTTCGTTGAGCACAATTGCATAATGGACGATAATGTCTGATGCGCACCTGTGGAAAGAACAATTAGGGAATCTAATTATTAGATACAATTAAAAATAACATTTGTTTAGCCTTTTTCTTCTATATGAGACAACTCACTTCACGGATAGTTCGATTGTTTCCCACATGTTTTCGGAAGAACAGCGAATCATGAAAGCTCCTATGACTTTTGATCTTCTCAGTTCGATTTCCACTTCTTCTCTAGATATGTTTTCATTTGCCCAGTGACGCAATGAATTGAGCAATTCATCTAAAGAATTCAAAGGATATTAATTGATTTCCCTATTTCACCTTCTTTTCTGGGAATGGAAACGTCTCCGACAGTGGGCGCCGTTTTGTTTACTTGCAGTTCGTATAGGATACGATTACGCTCAGACGAATTTCGATCTATTATGAAATTCAAAAGATTCCAAAACGACTGAACAAACATGTGTCAATAAGTTGATGAAAAATAGACTCACTGACACCACAAACAACTGCACCGGTGTATAGATAAAAATGAACGCGACTGTATATTTGAAGTCGAAGCCTGACATAAACTTTGCATTTGAAGTCGAAGCCTAACATAAACTTTGCATAACGTAGTGTACCTAAGAAGCACATTAAAAAATTATTTTCACGGACCGGAAAACGGGACAATATCTGAGTCTTCTATGCATGCAGCAATCACATCCACCTCAAATTCAGGCGATATACATTATATTATTGCACGTAACACATACCAATAAGCCGACGAATATAAATATGGAGAGAAGGAACTGCAAACGTAATAAGATAGTGTACCAAAAATGACGCCCCACTAAATTATATCAGTCGACTCACAATGACTCCGAAGAGCAATAGCAGCATCTTGCGATGCTCCCCATAGACGGCGATGAAGCCGAGCATTAACGGCGGAATCAGGTACGGCACTGACTGCTGCCCAATCAGTAACTTAGCAATGATGAAGATAGCATACGCTGCTATGTGAATCACAATCATTGTACGAGCGAGCGTCTACGAACAATAATGTTTATAGAAGGAGAAAAAATAGGATGTAAACCCACAGTGACATGGACTGTGCCGCAGCATGAATGGTATTTCGGATGGTTTCGTCGGAACGGCTCCATCTTACCTGAACAACAGACTTATCGATTGAACTTAATCAAATTTCGCGGAACTCATCATAGCAAAGGAACAGCAAGATTTATGGCTTTTGTCGCTGATAAGAATGAAGTAGCGATACTCGATATTGTGAAACGTATCAATTGATCCTTTCGTGTTAAGTGTGAACTGACCTTGATTCGCATACCGAGTTTCCTCCTTCCCTCGCAATCGAAGTAAGGTGAATAATGTCTTTACTCAAGCTTACTAAAACCTCATACTTCTATTGGATATGACGTGTCTATTACTAAAACGAGAACATTTTCAATACCTTGTTTCATATCCTCTTCAATACGAGAAATTAGTCGTCGTGTTTTTATTGTTTTTTTCCATCTGAGTTCATTCGAGTTCGAGAATAGCATGTCCATTATCAATGCGCTCTATTTGGTACTCGGTACATGGAGATTTCCAAAAATGCAATGAACTCATCACCGGGCTATCTCTTTCGTTACTCTTGCGGGAGTATTTCTCATTCTTCTTTCTCTTATCTCCTAATTTATCAGTGCTGCCTGATCATTTAGCTGATCTTTTCGCTATTGGAGATGATGCTCATTTATCTTTTTTTCTCGATTCCATTGCAATAAAAGCTTTTATTCAGAGTTGCAATGAAGTGCTCGGAATTGCCACGCAGCATCATTAGAACGTTTCTTTTTCTCTGTTGCGCCTTCCTTCTCACTCAAACTTACTTTTTGTTCGCCGAATATCTGCAGTATCGCACGCAAATGGAAGTTAGAATCAAGCATGAAATCGGTATGATATTTAACTACTTTTAAAATATATTTCTGGAGGTTAACTTCTCGTGTTCATTGAATGATTTTGCCATCATTTATCTATACGTCTTCTTTTCTTGCCCGAATCATGTCCATTTCATCAAAATTCAAAGCATAAAAATTCGAGAAAATAACACAGTATTTCAATGATAGAGTATTTCTAACCGACAAGAATCTACAATTTCAGTATTATTCCCTGCTGTTACATTCTGCAGTATCACCTCAAACGAACAAAACAATTTGAAAAATTCAGTTAGTGAATCAAAAAAATGACTTAATTTCTCATTATCTTGATTTCATTCAAAAATACTTTGCATCTTTAAAAAAATGCTGAAATCTTAATGATAGCGATACTTTCCAGTCAAGCGATTCGAACTGTTCGCAATTAAAGTCTGAAGAGTTCATCCTTGATTGTTCTTTCAATCGAGAACCGTGCGCGCTGCAGACATTGTGAGCATTTCGCTCAACGCCATTAATGATGGTGTCGAATTTAGACGCCGCCTTCATTTCTATAATGACTGTTGTTTCTCATTTAATAATAAGTATGTCGAGCCACAACATGCGGTGCACCCAGGTTTTTTTATAGCGAAATACTCAAGAAAACATGAAATAATATTATAACAAAATACGGATTTGGTAGGAGCGGAGTTCGGGTTGCGATTAATACTCAAAACCAGTGGATCTTCCGGAGGCGTGCGGATTATCGTTCATGAGCAGGTCGGTTGAATATTAATTTGTCGATCCTCCCTGAATATGTAAAACAATTGATTAAAAATCAGACAATTTCGTTAGTTTTGTTCTAAATTGACAAATCCGATAGAAAATCATGTGAAATATTCATTCCACAGGAACTTGCCCCTATGATTTTACAATACGGACGGAATGCGCCAGCAGGACACAACACAGCAATGAGTTTCAAACATGTAGGTTGTGCATGGTTATGGAGGTTTTGGCTCTGGTCCGTTTTGGGTGTCCCATCAAAGTTTCCTGGTCCCAAAACAGTTTCCTGGTTCTTAAAAAGTTTCCTGGACCCCGAATAGTTTCCTGGTCCGAGAAATAGTTTCCTGGTCCCAGAAATAGTTTCCTGGTCCCATAATCAGCAGATCAGGGCACTAAAAAGCTTCCTGGTCCCATAATTTTTTTTTGAATTATGAGATGCTTATTATTTTTTCACAATATTCGTGAGCAAAGAATATTTCACACAATGTGTTATTGATTAAATGATAATAATATGTATAGACATATTGCCTTAACTTGCAGTAAAAACAATAGAATCAACGTAGATACAATGATGGGACCAGGAAACTTTTTGGCGCCCTGATTGCCCGATTATGGGACCAGGAAACTATTTCTGGGACCTGGAAACTTTTTCTGGGACCAGGAAACTTTTTCGTGCCATGATCGGCCGATTATGGACCAGGAAACTTTTCGGGGTCCAGGAAACTTTTTGAGGTCCAGGAAACTATTTTGGGACCAGGAAACTTTGATGGGACACCCAAAACGGACCAGAGCCAAGTTTTTTTTTATTTTTCTAAATGTTCTGCTATGTTTCCGCACACAAAAAATCCCACTCATTTCAATTCAATTATTTTTCCACCAGATTTAGGTCGGCAATAATCATTTGCAGAAAGTGATTCATCGATTGAGTGAAGGAAATGGTCAGTGCAGCAAGAAAGTTGAAAGGATTATTGGATTCCGTTATGGATTCCATTATTCGCAAGAGGTAATATATTTCTATTTTATTCATATATTTCAATCAGAAATGAGAGAAATGAGAGAATTATATGTATGCTGTTTTGCATAGAATAAAGGAACCGCTATTACTTGCAACTAGAGTGGATAAAGGAAGAGTGAAAGGAAGGCTCTTCCTCTCCGCGCAACGAGAGATGACAGGGAGAGGAAGAATGAGAGGGAAGGGATTAACTCTTGAGGAAGAGTGAGAGGGTACGGCAAGTCTTGAGGAAGAATAGATTCGGTAAATCGTTAGTTTCCGATCGTTTTCATTAGGGTTTCTTGTTAATATGACTAGATCTTGCTAAAAGATCAACAAGAAGTCAGCTTCTAAGCATTTGCATATTGTTTGATTGAATTTGGCAGCTCTTCAAGGCGAACCAATTTTACAGACCTACACGTTCGTTTTACGCCTATTTGAGGTATCTCATGTGTGAAAATGATGTTCCACAAGGTTCAGAAGTATTACGCAGTCGAAATAACTCAAGTTGACTTCTCAGCAGGTGCTTGCGAACCCTCAAGAGCATGATGGTCATGCAAAAAAACGTTATGACTAAGCTCAGCGTTATGCATGCTAATCATAGTACGATCAGTTGCAAAATCAAAGTCCGTGTCTTCCTAGAACGATTTTCGATCTACTCTTTAGGAAGAGTTCTCACTCTTCCTCAAGAGTTAATCCGCCCTCTCATTCTTGAGGAAGAGAGACCGCGCTCCCCTCACTCTTCCCTCTTCCTTCGTCTTCTCTACTTACAACTATGAACATTTGGATTGTCCACTTTCTTTTAATTTTAGCCCAATTTTAGCTCTGTGTGTCGGACTGTCTGAAGCAGTCGATTATGAAATCCTGCCGGTGCATCCAGCCTCACCACCCATCGTATTCCCGGTCGATTTGCGCCAGAAACAATTCTGAGCAATGTGAGCACATCCGATTTGAAGTTTTGCACCCCTTTCGAAAAGTTGTACACGGAGTTTTCGAGGATGCTGATGATTATGGCATACTTCATTTTGCACCAACTCGATCGGTGCAGTCGTGCTGCAACCGTGCTGCAAACCACGTTATTCTTGTATCTACCTCTTGAAGTGATCAAAATTGATGAAAATTTGGCACCGTATGTAATTTTCGATGGGGAATCTGATGGAAGTAATTTGAATTTTCTGAATTTTTCTTTTCACGAGTTAAAAAATATTTCTCGAATACCAAGGATTTGTGGAAACCAATTTTTACAGAGCAAGACCTCGTCGTGGGCATTATTTTTCATACCCAGAGTGTAGGGTTTGGGTTCGTCGGTTTTTGATATATTTGGTTTTGTGTTTCTTATTTCTTACTTCCATTCATTCATTCCTCCCTTTCATTCCACTCTCGCACTCTTCAGAAAATTCTAATTATTTCCATCAGAATCCCCATCGAAAATTACTCTTCGATGGGGATTCTGATTTATACCAATCGAGTTGGTGCAGAATGAAGTATGCCATAATCATCAACATCCTCGAAATCCTCTGAGCACAACTTTTCGAAAAATTGGTGTACCAACGTATCCTAGTCGGTTTGGTTGATTCTTACACAACAACGGTCATATTTGAGATGCTTGCATGGAGCGTGAAGTTGCCTCTTTCTATGCAAATGGTAACCGCGACTGCCATTGTGCTCCTCTTTGTGATGAAGTTGTGTATGATGTGAGTATCACCGCTTAAAATCGTTAATCACTTTTCAATATTTAAAAATCAGCTTTATGTTCCAACATATTTGTTTGATTCCAGACGTTATCTGGCTTCCGCTTGTGCTGAAATGTGGAAATAATAATTATATTTTTCAGACGAGTCTTTCCATCATTGCTTTGCCTTCATTGGTTTCGACATGCGTCTCATCAAATTCATCCATTTCTACGACAAATACGTGCAGTGATCATGACAGGTAAGGCAGTCAAAATTTCATGATCGTGCTCACTGATCACAAGGTTAAAAAAATTGTTTCATGATGAATAATTTAGCTCAAATATTGCAATCATCAACGTGTACTCTGGACAGGCCCACTTCGAGGATCATAGTGAGAAAGCCGTGTATCCGGTGAGGTTTTTATCATTGTATCAAGGTGTGAGGATTTTTGCATCATTTTAGATAAGAGATACTATTTTAGATACAGAGATATACGTCCTTGATACCCCCAAATTCAGTTGAATCGCTTCCTTTATGACGTTGCTCGCAACGGAATTCTTCTCGTGCTCGTTGCGATGATGATTCCGGCAAGAAAGAAGATGAAGGGCGCCATAGCCCTCGAGGAGCGAATCGCATTGAACAGTGCATGAACTGCATATTTCTTTCTGTGGAAATTTAATAAACGATGAAGGACAGGCATAGCGATAAGACCATAGTGGAAGAGAAATGAATACCAGATGATAGGAACACTCGGACATATATGTATATACATATATCACGCGTCTTCTGAGAGATTGCAGGACCCTGAGGAACTAGGAGCCCAAAGTTTGAGCATTCTTGATGAAATTTTTATGGTAGACTATGTTGGAGATGAGAAAACTTTTATAACAGAACTTTTGTCCCAGAACCGGCTTTTAGGTAATTCCCGGTTCTGGACCCGGCTATGTCATATCTCAGCTCCCAGAGTAGATAGAGACCTCCGGTTTGGCTTAAAAAATCCGCAAAAATATTCTGAACAACTTCTAATTCACACGGAAGAAATTGAACAACTTTTTCAGATCGAAAAAAATCAAAAACTCTTTTCAAAATCGAAAAATAATTCACCCTGGTTCGGGGACCCCCCTGTTTACTGGATTTTTATTTCATTTTTAGAATCTCCATACTCAAGTTAGTTTAGGAAAAATCCAACCTAAGGGCTAGACCCGTGGCCTAAGCTTTCCGAAGCCATAAACTGTCAAAAAGTGGCTATTTTTCATAAAAAGTCAAAGTTTGAGGTCCTAGAATTTCAAAATTGTGACTTCTACTAAGGTCCATTTGTTTTCAAATTACTAATATGGAACCTAAAAACATTTCCAGAGATTTATTTTTTTATTTTTTATTTTTTAATTAAAAAATAGATTTTTTTGAAAAAAAATTGATGTTCGCAGACCGCTCTCAAAATCTCTGGAAATGTTTATAGGTTCCATATGAGACCGTTTGCGAAAAAATCGAGCAGTGGCCGGCACATGCAAAAAATTTCGATTATCCGAAATCATGCGATTTAGGGTTCTCAAGGGTGCTAATGACGATAGGCATATTCATTTTTCACGCCAAGCCCCCGTTGGGTCCAGACGACGTCACGTCGAAATCAGATTTTGATCGATATCTCGGCACTAATTATCGCTAAAATTAGTCCAGTAGGGATTCCGGGGTAGATTTTCATGCTGAACACGCCTGTCTACTTTATTTAACCTTGATTTTTATAATAAAAATGATAAATGGAACTTTTGATCAAGCCACGTGCAAGTTGCGCAACACGCATAGATCGGACCGGAATGACGAGAAGAGTCAGTTCTCAAAATTTCAGCTAATTTCCGCATTACCTGTTCGAGAAAATCAACTTATAGTGTAACTGGCTTGTAAGTAAATTTGACCATCGTTCCCCCAGTTGTTGACTTTCGTTGATCGATCCGTCTCTCCTCCCCGAGGGAGGCGAGAGAGCATGGGAAATGGAGAGAGCGCAGAGACTGGGAAGAGGTCAAGGTAGAGAGACTCGGGTAGATCAAAGGACGGATGCAAGCATGGGGAACGATGGTCAAATTTACTTACAAGCCAGTTACACTATAAGTTGATTTTCTCGAACAGGTAATGCGGAAATTGGCTGAAATTTTGGGAACTGACTCTTCACTTCATTCCGGTCCGATCTATGCGTGTTGCGCAACTTGCACGTGGCTTGATCAAAAGTTCCATTTATCATTTTTATTATAAAAATTAAGGTTAAATAAAGTTGACAGGCGTGTTCAGCATGAAAATCTACCCCGAAATCCCTACTGGACTAATTTTAGCGATAATTAGTGCAGGGATATCGATCAAAATCTGATTTCGACGTGACGTCGTCTGGAGCCAACGGGGGGTTGGCGTGAAAAATGAATTTGCCTATCGTCATTAGCACCCCCGAGAACCCTAAATCGCATGGTTTCAGAGAATCGACATTTTTGAGCTGTGCCAGACCCAGACTGATCTGATTGATTCTCTCGCAAACGGCCTCATATTAGTAATTTGAAGACAAATGGACCTTAGTAGAAGTAACGATTTTGAAATTCTGAGACCTCAAACTTTGACATTTTATGAAAAATAGCCACTTTTTGACAGTTTATGGCTTCGGAAAGCTTAGGCCACGGGTCTAGCCCTTAGGTTGGATTTTTCCTAAACTAACTTGAGTATGGAGATTCTAAAAATGAAATAAAAATCCAGTAAACAGGGGGGTCCCCGAACCAGGGTGAATTATTTTTCGATTTTGAAAACAGTTTTTGATTTTTTTCGATCTGAAAAAGTTGTTCAATTTCTTCCGTGCGAATTGGAAGTTGTTCAGAATATTTTTGCGATTTTTTTAAGCCAAACCGGAGGTCTCTATCTACTCTGGGAGCTGAGATATGACATAGCCGGGTCCAGAACCGGGAAGTACCTAAAAGCCGGTTCTGGGACAAAAGTTCTGTTATAAAAGTTTTCTCATCTCCAACATAGTCTACCATAAAAATTTCATCAAGAATGCTCAAACTTTGGGCTCCTAGTTCCTCGGGGGTCTCATTTTCATGCATTCTCTCAGAAGACGTGTGATATATAGGGGCCACAAGCTCCGCCCACTTTTGTGAGACATGATTTCGCCTAAAAGCGAGAAATCAAAAGCGCAAGCTTCATTCTAAACCAAATCGCTTGTTCTAAAGTGCGCTGTGTGGCTACTGGCATCCCCTTTCGATTGAGCACTGCCCAAAATGTGCACAGCATCACTAATTAGATAGAATTTGCACATAATAGAAGGGAAGAGGCCGTTTTGACGGGTTGCAGTGTGAAATTTTTGTTTGGGCAGTATTTTTCTGACTAATTCGAATATTTTAGGAATTTTAGAGAAAAAATTAGATTTTTTATCATGCTTTAAAAGGGTGCGCTTTTCGTTTGAAGAAGCGCGGGGAGAGGCGAGCGAGAGGGCGGGGGGAGGGAGAGAGACACACGCAAATTAGGCTCCGCCCCCTTCCCTCTCGTCTCGCCTCTCCCTCCTCTTCCCCAGTGCGGTGCGCGCGTACTTCTCGGGCTCTAGCATTGCTCCGAGACAAGATATTCACAAACGGCAAAAAGCATGATGTTATTGGGTCCATGATGGATAGTTGGAACATACTTTTGACACCATTGCGTAAATTCGGCTATCTCCGTTGTGGCCCCTATATATATGAGGCCGTTCGCGTAAGAATCGAGAATGGGCTGGCACAGCTCAAAAAGGCCAAATCTCTGAAACTCTGGGAATTGGGGTTCCAGAGGGTCCTGATGACCGTGGGCATACTCGATTTGGTTGTTGAGCCCCCTTTGGCTCCAGACGACGTCACGTCGGAATCAGTCTTTCTGATATTTTCTGATATACTTTCTGATATTTTCTGATATACGACCGGTCCGCTCTCAATTTCTCGCTATGGAATCGACCCTCGAGTGAAGTCTCTTCGCTGCTGCTCAATAAAGCAAGAAGCTTCTGTTTGCTGTAGCCTTGTGCCGGGCTAAACTTCTATGACTATGGCACCTCAAGAGGTTGATTCTTCCCTTTCTTCCTCGTCTCTTCCCGATCGAACTTCCACTCAGCCTATCCCGCCGTCACCGACTACTCGATTCTCTGCCTTCCTGTCTCGTTTCACGAGAACGACGGATGATGCTCTTCCTCTTCTCGAGCTCGTCAAAGAAATGCGATCAGCGATGAAGTCAATGCAAGTCAACCACGAATCGATGCGCGTGCAATTGGAGGCCGTGAGTGGGAAAGTGAAAGTATTGGAAGAGAAGCATGATGAATTGCTGCGAGAGAACAAATAACTGAGAAAGAAGCTGGAAACTGTGCCCTCCCCGTCCCTTACCAACGTCACTCCATCCCTCATTCCCTCTTCTCCCATTCCTGTCATTGCCCCATCGACCGCTCGTACTATTCTTGCACCCCCTAGAATGAATTCGAGCAGTGAGAGTGATGTGCGCGCGATTGTCGAGACAGTCGAACGGGAAAGGGCAGTCGTAATATATGGATTACCAGAATACACCTCTTGGTCCTCTTCACAGAGGGCCGAGAACGATAAGGGACTCGTACTGGACGTTCTAAATCACCTCGGCGTCCAGGCGGTCCCTACGGAATGCCAGCGAGTGGACCTCCAGATCCCAAGGGTCGCCTGACTAAGGTCATCATGCCAAGCACTAAATTGCAAGGTCTGATGATAAGCAGACGGCACTTGCTGGCCAGCTTTAGGCTTGGCCGGGTATGGATGCGTCCCTCGTTGACAAAGGAAGAGAGGGTGTGTTCGGTCGATCGCCCATTCACGTACGACTCTCCCGGCATGAGTAGATCCTCGGCAGCCAAAAGAACGTCAACTGTGAGGGGTCGGAGTGGAGTCATGAGCGGAAGTTCCGGAGCGCGTCCTCCGGCTTCCCGGGTGACGAACTACCGTGATTACCGCCTTGACAACACTCAGGCTTCCTCCCCGTCGGCGTCTTATGGTCGGCCTCCCTCATCCATGCTCAACTCTCCTTTTTGAATACGAGAGGTGTAAGCAAGTGTGCTGAGCCTCCTAAACTCACTGTGATTTACGCTAACATTCGATCGATTTTAAATGAGGTGAATCATAGCTGTTTGAAGTCACAATTAGAGGCAAATGAGTATTTCGTGTACTGTTTTACTGAGTCGTGGCTGCGCAAAACTGACCCCGATGGGGCAATTATAGGGTCATTTTCGAGTAACTACTGTGTAATGAGGTGCGACAGGGGCAAAAAACGTGGAGGAGGTGTATGCATGATCATCCACTGTAGCATTGTTTCTAAAGTTGTTTTTTCAGAATCCAAATTGGATTCGCATGAGATACTTGTCGTCGATTTGCGAGTTGGAACTGAGAGCGCACGGATAATTTTACTTTACCGTGTTCCTGCACTTTCACAAGCTTGTAGCGAGCACATTTGGGAGAAGCTCGATGACTATACGAAATGTGCGCATCCAACTGTAATAGTTGGAGATTTCAATCTTCCCGAGATCAAATGGCCTAAAACCACACAGCACTACAGTGGAGCAAGCGCGGATTTTATCAAATGTTGCGATGAAATTGGGCTCGTTCAACTCATTCAAAGGCCAACTAGAAAAGACGCGTTTCTTGACTAACTGCTTTCGAACTCGAATTCAGTTGTGCAGAATGTCGAACAGCTGCCGAATTACGGCAACTCAGATCATTCTGCCTTCTCATTCCAATTATTGTTGGCCCCTGAGGAGCAAAGAGCAAAGTATGTTAAAAACTTCCGGAAAGCTGATTACGGAAAAATTAACACTCTGCTCGCGAACATTGATTGGAATGCATTTTTCGAAATAAAAATGACCGTGAACGAAATGTATGAACGTTTCATCACGCTTCTCGATGAAATTATCGAGAAGTATATTCCGTTGATGAGAATTGACTCAACCGGAAAGCCGATGCCTGACCACATTCATCGGCTTTCAAAAAGACGGCACTTGGCATGGAGTCAATTTTTGATGGACGATAAAAAATCATCGAAAATAAAATTCGAAAAACTTCATGCTGAATACAATCGTGAAGTAACAAAGTTCCAAGAACTTACAATCAGTTCCGCACTCCGAAATCTGCGAACAGTGGTGGATTCAGCGACATGGAGACAAGGTAAGCCATGCATTTTGAATCGCTCTCTCATTTTGGAATTGCTCTTTTGTTTCCCTAAATGACGAGTAATAAGATAATGTTAAATGAGTACAATGAAGACTCTCACATTTCAGATATCCTTGAAGACAGTGCACACTCTGCAAAAATACCTGCATTCCAATTCTGACGGATCTGTGGGACTTTCGAAAGGGAGATACGAAGACGCGTTGTGGACTCCACTCAAGCACGTCGATGGAACGTGGTCCTTCCAGAGCACATACGGCGGATTGCTGAGCTCGGATAAGAACAGTTCGGTGTATGTAGTGACGGAGCAGATTGACGCTTGGGAGAATTTCTCGCTCGAAAGAGTTGATGAGTAGAATTGCATCCTCTCAGTTCATTGTATGTGTTATCTAATCGGAAATAAACAGTTGCTTGGATGCGTTTTAATGGATTAATAATTTTCGTCGATAACTTTGTATGATTCACATCCCGCAAAATTATCAACCAATATCTTATTTATTTATTTATTTTTCTGGAAGAAGAAGTAAACGACGAGAATTGTATCAGCTCAGTTTCTGTTTTACTCACATTTATTAATAATATTTGTTCAATGACACTACTCACTGCAACTCCGTGACTCACTTCAAAATTCACACTGATGGCATCTAACTTCTGAAATAAAACTTTTATTTCTATCATCATTTGGCTCTTCCGGACGTCAAAATCAGTGAGTCAAATATTCGTTGATAGTTTATTCATTTTACAATTTTGTCAATCGTTGAACACAATACACTTCATATCGTATATTCTCCATCGACAAGTCGCGCATTCGCGTCCTTAAAGAAGGAGTAAACCTAATTTTTGGTCACACATTCTGAAAGTATGGAGTGATAGAGAATGACCACCCGATCAGATCCCAGTTTATCCGAAGTGACAGAAATGCCTCTGAACCCTGCTATGGAATTTCAAAGTTTGGGTCTAAACACAGGCAAATCAAGGAGTACTGTAGGTTTTCGATGATATTGATTGATAAGGGGTGATTTTTGAAAAAGACGAAACCGGCAACAAAGAATTGCACTGCACGGGATTCGAACCCGTGGCAGTGGGACTGCAACGTCTGGAGCTTTACCCCTCGGCCACAGGGGAGCGTTGGGAGGGAGGGGGGAGAGGTAGTATACATAGAATCGACAAAGCGTGCCACTTGGTCAGACAGGTTTTCTCACCAAGCTTACGACCAGATCCGGAGAAAGGAACAATTTAATAGCTACGGTTTTTTCCGGATGGAGCACGAGGCTTATCAGTCATCACTTACGAACTGCATCTTCGCAGCGAAATGCAACTCATTCGCATATTTTCCTTCTTTCATTACATTTTGATTTGTAATTTTTCACGATTATCCTGATTTCAATGTAACGTGATCTTTGGTATTTGTTCTTCAGATGGACCACCTGCCAGATCCTGCAGTAATGAAGACATTCCTGAGTAGTATGAGTGACAAGGAAGCAAAGGACAATGAGCTCTTCTCTACTCGAGTGGACCTCGAAGAGGCAGCAAAGTGTACGTGTACCTGCTGTCCTCCTCGTGATCAACTGGAGCAATTCGACTTCTGCTGCCAGTCTCTCTTCCTCTTTCCACTGAAGAAGAAAGGACAGCTCCTACGGGACGGACTGAAGGAGAAACTCAAGGCACATCAATCTCCGTGCATCACTCAGAATCCACTGTTCACGGATTTTCTGCTGACTGATATAGTAAGTCTACTTCTATCCTCACATCTAATCTTTGACCTACCAGGCTACAGAGGCTGCAAGGGCACTCAACAGCTATCAAACTGGAAAAGTGGACGAGGACGTGAACAGGCAAGTCACAAGTTTTCAATTCCACCTTTTCTTTTAAAAATCTGTTTATATCGAAATCGGCTAATCCTTGGCTAACAACTACCGTACTCTAATGACGATGTAACAATGTTACCGGTAAACAGATATCATTTTCAGAGCAAAACGTCACTCGTGCTATCGTGTGATTATTGCGAGCACGATGGGCCCCCTTGGGAGAGGCATACGCATCCGTCTTCCCGCTTGTGTGATCAAGGCTGTGCGCGATAAATGGCCAAGCGCCACCTACTCTGGCTTTCGACCATCTGAATTGATCGATGATTGAGCGATAATTAATAAACAATTGTAACTTGCATTAATTGATTGTGATGTACCTTATGATGTCATATGTCATGAACGATCTACTTCTACTAATGAATCGTACCGTACCCCTGACCCATTCAGATGCAAGCCACGTGTGTCGTTTGTCTGAAGAAAAATCTTCGCACGTCAATGCGTCGATTTGCAAGCAACATCGCTAAGAGAGAACAATGGGTAAACGCTCTGTGTTCCACCCCGGAAGAGAAGAAAGCTCTCTATGAAAGAGTTAATGCAAGAAATCCACCCATGTTGTGCGAAGAACACTTCAAGGATTCGGACTTTTCTTGCCCCTCTCCCGACTCGAGGTTTCTCAACGCATCAGCGATTCCATTCAACACGGTAACATTTATTATCCATAGAGATTTACAATAATATTTGAAATTACACATAATTACAATATTTCAGACGCCTACCGTAACTACCGTAACCTCGCCTACTACCGTAAGCCTATCTACCGTAATGTCTCCCTCGATGGTTCCATTCACTCCTCCTTCGACTCCTCACTTCTCCTTCCCTCCCATTGGCTCCACTCCTCACCGCCGTCCTCGATCGACCACTCGTTCTGCAATGGTATGGTCAATTTATTATTCATTACTTTCTTATTAAAAAATGCATTTTAGACCGAAGATGTGGATGATGACCCCACGTGGACCCCTCCTGCCCCTACTACAGACAATGAGCCAGATTGCGAGTACCTTCTAGTGTCGAAGGAATCCCTAATGGGCCTTCTGAGACACTGCACAGTGTGCAAGAAGGGAAAGAACAATCTCTCATTCCGAATGGAGGGTCTTGGTTTCACTTGTACGAGGGAGTGCAACCTATGTGGAATGAGATCACCATGGGAGAACAGCAAGCCACTCTACACAGCCAATCGCTCAAGCAGAGAACGCCTCCCCAAGATCAATGTGGACATCGTTGCAGGAACTGTCCTGACAGCTATGGGCGGAACTGTGAGTTCAATGTTTCATATATAACATTTTACGAAATAAAATAAGTTTCGAAATCAACGTTTTTCAAATATATTGTTGAAGAAACTACGCCAGATCATGATGATGAGTGGAATACATTCCCTCTCCACTACCACTTTCCACCGTATCAAGCGCCTCTATGTCGCCCCCGCAATCGAGAAAGAATTTGTGACGGTGCAAGGAGGAATTATCGATGCATTGAGAGCGAGAATCGAGCAGGTGCATGAACTGAATTGATAAATTAGATAGCAATACTAATATTCAGGGTGAGAAGGTTCACCTATCGGGAGACGGGTGTTTCGACACCAGAGGCTATTCAGCCGCCTGGTGTAGATATTTTATTCTCGATGCCGAAACCTCTGAGGTCCTCCACCACATTATCATTCACAAATCAGAGACGGGAAATAGCAGTGGCAAAATGGAGGTTTGCGTTTCACAATTGTCGCTTACTCACAAAAAAATGGCAGGTGGCAGCTCTTGAGAAAGGATTGCATGAATTGTCGGAAATGCTGGGAGGAGTGGATGGAATAGGGAGTATAGTTACCGATCGCCACGGAGCCATTATGAAAATGATGCATGAGAAGTTCAAAGGGATCGATCACTTTTTCGATCCCTGGCATTATTTCCGCAATATCACATTGGCCCTACTGGAAGTGAGTAGATCAGAACAGGAATAATTGCACCAAATGGATCATTATAGATTTCCTCTGCTCAGTATATGGCCCCAGTGAGAGGATGGCTCAAGACAATTATTCGGCGTTGCTACCATGCAGTACTCTCTTCTAATGGCAATGGCGATATGGCCTCTGAGAAGTTTCGCGCGATTCTACTCTGCATGCAAAACCAGCATGACTTCAGCCAAGTTATTTTACCCACGCAGCACTAAATCACCTACTATTTTTTAGGACGCCTCCTTCAAGCACATCAAAGGGTGTGAGCACGGCCCTCCCTCAGTGAATTACATTTTCATCCCTCGCGATGGAAAAATCGTGAATAGACTTGTACAAAAGGTACTATAGATTTTTTGCATTCCTCACTCCTTTTATAGGTCTTCACTGAACGCAACATTGAAGACATCAAACGAGTCTCTCACCGTCTCAATACTTCCCCATGTGAATCGATCAATGCGCTCGCGTGTCGGTATGCACCGAAGGACTCGTATTTCTCACGGTAATAACTTTTTGTCCATCAAACTCAAATGAAACTGATATAGAAGTGGCCACGAAATGCGCACGCAAGAGACAATGGTACACTGGAACCACCTCAAGCACACGGCAGCGGATGGAACTCGACCTGTGGTATCAACATTCTAAGTAGTAACTGGATTGACAGAATTATCTAGGTGGGAAGGAAGTCGTACGTGAACCCCACGCACAAAAATGTTGTGTGGCGCAATGTGAGAAAAGCTGCTACACATACATGGAGAGACAACGTGAAACAGCTCGCTTACGAGGTACTGCCCATACAATCCCCTCCCCCCTCACTCATAATCGATTTACTTCCAAGTAAATCTCAAATAACCCAGGTGCGCAAGAACATGACCGAGACCCCTTATGCTACCGAGAAGAAGGAGCGCCATGCTATCGCCGAGAGAAAGGTTCGACACGGGTCATGAGGTCATAATTCAATATTTTAAGAGGGAGATTGATCGACTCACGCGACCACTCGTCCCTTCAAATGCTGATCCGAACCTGGAGGAGGAGTACAGTAGTGAAGATGAAGAGGAAGTAGATGGGCGAGTCGATTGTCCACTCGATCCTCTTGACAAGCATCTATCGTACGTCGACGATTTCAACCTGGAACAGACGGACATTGAAGATGAGGATGAGGACGAAGAGGAGGAATAAGTCCTAAGTGTTATAACTAGAGTCTAATATTCCCTTATTTTTTATCGATGTAGTGCTTATTAGCACAAACAGACCATATTTATTTAATTGGTGAATTGATCTTAGCCTACGATATCAAAGGCTAAATATAGCTGTTATTCATTCTAGTATAGATCATGGTCGGATTACTTTTTTCATCAATAAATCGATAATTGTTAAGGATTACGATAAATCGTTGAATATACAAATAATCAATGCAAATAGTTTACCGTTCATTGAGTGACGACGATCCATTGAGGAATTGAAGATACTTGCGAAGATCGAGAAGGGGAAGACACCTCAAAATATTCGTTTAGGAAAGTCAAGGGTCCTATTTCATACCGATTCCGAGTGAGAAATGCATGCCACCCTGGCCAGTTCCATCTCCGAAATGGAATCCGGGGAATCCTTGGGATGCCTCTTGTCTGTGGGCGCGTGGTCGAGGAGGAACCTTGTCGCGCGGATCCGTCTCATTACCACCACGACCGTACAGTGGAATCACCTGAATCGATTGACTTGAGCACCGGAAGATTCCACAATGATATACCACAAGACAAATTCAGCATTTCCCTTTAATTGTTTATGATTCTATGGCTTAGTTTGAGAGAACGGTAGTATTGGACAAATAAATCGGATGGTTTCTAGCACCATTGTTTTAGCACATTGTTTATTGGAAAAGTGAACATGCCATATTAGCGGAATCGGCTTCTCCCGCAGCCTGGGCGATCTTCTCGAAACGCTGCTACTTGGCGACGACGAACGAGGCACGCTGAGCCTCCTGGGCAGCCACTTGCTTGGCCTGGAAAAGACAATTATAATTAACAAATATTTATTTGTATAAATAGGTATAAATTCTCCATTAGTAAAATATTTGTAATTAATCATACACAAACTAACCTCAACGGCGGCAGAGTACTGAGGCGAGAAGGTCAGCTCAGTGAGGGAGACATCATACAGGATGAGGTTGAAGTCGAAGCACGCGCTCCTCCCAGTTCTGACCAAGCGTGCGATAGATCTTGGTCAGATTGTTGGGATCCGGTGGGGACAGCACAGTCCGATGTTGACCATTTGCAAGTCCTTGGATCCGGTGGGAGAACGGATCTGGAATAAAACTTTGCTAATTTTACAACGAACAGAAAGAAGGAAAAAGGAAGTGAACTTATTGTGATGAAATGCCCCCATACTGTCCCTGAAGGATTTCAAAAAATATTACCTGGTTAGGACGAGCGCGGATATCGTAGACAATCGGGTACTGGCACCAGGGGACACGGAAGTGAAGCCCCTCTTTGTACACTTCCTCGGACAGACCGCCGATTCTGTTGGACATGATGGCGCGGTGACCGGCATCAACTGTAAGCAAAATATGCATGGCGAAAAACAACATATACATATAATATGACGGCGAGTTCACTTCCGGAAAGCCATAAGATGAAAAACCTAGTGAACTTACCAGTGAACATGGCTTGGGCAGCTCCATACGCGAGTGCTCCGGCCCCAATGAGCAGTCCAACTCCTGCTCCGGCCCCTTGGCATTCTTGAGAGCCTTTTGGAAAGCCTCCTTGCCTTGCTCTGCCATCTGAACAGGAAAAAAATCAATATACCGATATAAATAATATCACTTGAAACATCACGCCAAGCAGCATCACACGGCGCGCATAATTAATCTCTGCCAATTATGGAAACGAGTCTAACGTAATATTAGACCATATTGAACATAAATTAGACCAGGGAACAGCTAGGAACACGAAAAAAAGCTAAACGAACAAGGTGGATTACAAACCACGACTGTCTCTACGCTCCTGTTTCGCTAAAAACCGACAACTCAATATGGCGAGCAGCAGGGATGGTCAAGCACATGTCCTAGCATAAATTTATTCAATAATTTACAGAAAACGATAGTCAATTAGAGAAAAACAACGAAAGTAGGGAAATAATATTCGTAAATACCTCAAATGGAGGCTTAGGATTACGGTAGTGAAAAGATTGAAAGCGATCACGAACTGACTTTATTTTTCAAACACAGGGTTTTCGTGGTGAGACGTGGCAGGTTTACTCCTTCTTTAAGAAATGAGTTTAATTAATCAAAGCAACACATTCAATTACCGGTAGACTGTGTTGGGAAAAGGAAGTCTTCGATTTATTGCGATTCTGAAATGAGGATTTTTTGTTAAATAATAACATAATCATACCTTTTGTTGACCTCGGACAATGTAGCAGACGATAACGATAAGGACCAAGAGACACATTACCACAACTATCAGCATAATGATAATAACATAGGTTAGATTTGAAACTGGACATACAACAGTTAAAGTCTGTTGAGTTTGAGGATCATAAGTTGAAGAATCAAGTGGTGGAGGTGCGAAAATTCGAGGTTCGTGAAATGGAGGTTCAAATGATGGAGGCTCAAATGTTTGAGACTCGAGTGTTGGAGGTTCAAATGATTGAGGTTCAAATGTTTGAGACTCGAGTGTTGGAGGTTCAAATGATTGAGGAGTGAAATTTTGATTCTCAAGATTTGTAGGCGCCAGTGATGTAGTCGCAAAAGTTTGAGGCTCAAAAGTTTCAGATTCGAGGTGTGGAGGTTCAAAAATTTCAGGCTCGACAGTTGTAGGATGAAGAGTTGGAGGCTCGTGAATTAGAGGTGGCCATGGAGGCAATGGAGGCTTTTTCGGTTCGCAATTGATGTCCTTGAGCCAGGAAGTGTCGGATAAACGAAGCATCATTGAACACAAATCGATGGACAGATGATCACCCTCGATGCGCCCTGAATTACTTTCTATGCAGCGTTTATTCGTACTCTGGCGGTAGATATTGAAAACGAGCGTCCTGCGGACGCTCGCGAACCGCTCGGGTATGCGCGCGAGGCGAAGAATGAATTCGACTCTCCTCTCTCATCTCACTCTCTCGCTAATCCAATTTAACTGCTCGATTCTGACCACAAGAAATATCGAGATTGCCCTAGTTGTAATAGACGAGCGTCCTGCGGACGCTCGCGAACCGCTTACTTATGCGCGCGAGGCGAAGAATGAGAGTGGAATCGACTCTCCGCAATTGGATTAGTCTCCTCTCTCCCCTCACTCTCTCGCTAAACCAATTTAACTGCTCGATTCTGTCCACGAGAAATTCGAAATTGCCCTAGTTGTAATAGATAATAGGTGTAAAAGTGAAAGAAACAAATTACATAGAAACAAACCAGAAATTAGGTTTTCCCCTCCAAGAAAAAGCTCAACTCCGCACGAGTCTATGCGAGGATTTCCTGCTATGACCTTGCTAGGGAGGTCTGCCAAGTTTTTGGGCTGAATTTCATTGTTTACAGGGTATGAAGATAAGAATATCATAATGTTCATTCGTAATTTAGACTTAACATTCTGCTCCAGGTACCCTGACATTCGATTAGCAACATGCATAGCGAAAACAAAAGTGAAAATCTAAATTGCGATTGAAGAAGGCGATGAGAGTGATTAAGAAGATCATATCTTTATGGCTTTATACGGTGTTGTGTTTAACAGCACCCTCAGGTTGTGATGATTAGGAGGAAAATATGGAGAAAATTGCATCTCAAATTGTTGTATGTTTTTTCGCCGTGCATTTATTTTGCTAAATCTATCTATTGAAAATCCCGTAATATGCTAGGCAACCTTCTGTAAACAGACCTGGGGCACAAAAAGTGTTCATATCCTGTACCTTTTTGAAGATTTCGATGTGCTCTACACTGTACGCGGGCATGAACGGAAACTCTTCAGCCTGGTTAACGATCACCTTTGAAACTAAAATGTAAAAAAATCGTTGGCGCCATTTTATGATTATGGTTGACAATTCAAGGTTGGTTTTTGATTATGGTTGACAATTCAATCGTCTCATTTTCTGAAAGATCATTTTATGACATGAACATTATTTCCGATATTCAAGGACCTCACCGAAAACTGAGCCGCAAAAAATTTCTTCGGTTGGTGAATACATGCACATACACGCATAGGTGGTAGCGATGAGAGGCAGAAGACCAAGCAGCACACGGGTAGAGGCCATACTGAAGTGACTATCAGGCATAAGAAATGACACTTTCGAAAATTTCCTACTCTCCTGGGTGATTCGAAAAAATAATAAACGTTATATGATGGAATGAATCACCAACCCTTCCCCAATAGAATCTCAAACTGACTCGATTTAGAAATTGCCTGTTTTGAAAGAAAATAAATTAATCAGAACGAAAATCGCTCTTTTAATATACAATAAACGAAAATGACTCACCTCTCAATCGTTTTTAACTCGACTCCAGTCAATGATTGTGATGCTTGATTACCCCCTAAATAATACCAAACGGGATTTCGAAATCAATTGAACACACGATATCGAAAAGTGGGTTGTAGCAAATCTTTTCCATCAACCAAATAAATGCAGCGTTCTAATCAGTATTAATCAGTTTCTAATCAGATCCTAACCAGGCGAATAGACCACTTCCATACGGCTAAAAATATATAAGCAATACAAATAGAATAGCTAAATGCCGATCACGTCAAACCAAGATTGCGTCAAACCAACTCTTTTCCCTTTTCCCTTTTCCATGCCGAAATTTTCCGAGATAGCGATGTGTCCACCGCTAGATTTCCCGATGCTCATTGCATTGTTATTGCTTCAATTGCTAATGCTTCATAACGATTTTACAGTCATCAGGAAACAATCACGAGGGTGTACACAGGTGGGGTTTCAGATAGACTTTCATTACAGTGGGAGCTTGAAAACAAATAATTTTTGTCACGATACATTGTTGTTGAACATTATCAGTGGAATAAATCTTCGCGCAATCTTAGAAATTCAAAAGAAATCATGATGGAATGCGGATGTGATACAGTAACGAATTAGTGATAAATCAGATCGGGGTCATGTAGAAATTGTTCGAGTTGAGTAAAAGCTGGGCGATCACTGTAGCGGAGCGACCAGCATTTCAGCATTTTTTCGAATATCTAAAAGAATGTAATTACAAAAAGTAAAAACCATTTCCAAACCTGCTCAGGGCACATGGAGGGGCACTCTAGTCGATATTCATTTTTCATTTTCCTATAGAGCTGCTGACAGTCGATGCCATCGTAGGGATCCTTCAATGGGAAACACATTTTCTGGATATCAATCAAGACGCTCACATCACCAGCACTATACAATTCCCACAGGAGAACCGCAAAACTCCACACGTCCGATGCTACCGAGATTCGTCCCAGCTAAAAAATGCATTATCTTTTTTTTGTGAAGTAATATCAATATACCTGATGTTCTTCATTCACATACGCCCCTGTAGTGACAAACGCTTCCGGGGCCGTCCATTTGTACGGAAACACGGTATTGCTCGTCATTATGTGATCAGAGTCACCCAGTCGTTCGGCTAGGGAGAAATTGGATAGCTGCAAATCGTTAGTGAGGTTGAAAGTAAGTTGATGGTACCTTGATAGTGTTAATCGAATCTCCAACCATAATATTCCTCGCTCCAAGGTCTCTGTGAACAATTTTCTTCCTCTCAAGATACGACATTGCGCAGGAAATCTGAAATTTACATTGTCGATATACTTATTCACTTATATTTATAATTTATTTACAGCATCATTGATGGGAAGGATATGGCGGTATGGAATGGACCATTGAAGAGTGAACTTAGCTGACCTTCTGGGCAATTGACAGATAAGAGGCTTGACTCGTACAGTAATGCGCTCTTAGGTAATGCTTGAGGTCACCACCGGTCAGTAATCTGAATTGATTAATATTGAGGATGAATGAAGAGGGAAAGAGAGCTTGAAAAATGAAAGTAAGTAGTCCTACAGTATTGAAGATAATAAACCAACTCAGTAACAATAGACGGCTGGAGTGAATAGATTCCAAGAGTTTTCACAATATTGGGATGGTTTAAGTGCCTAGTTATCTCTGCTTCCCTGAAATTATTTTGATTAACAGAAAATATCTGCAAGTCACCAACTTGAAAAACTCGTTGTATCTCAAGTTTCCTTGTCTGAACGTTTTCACAGCGACATCACATCCGCGCTTCTTTGCCTTGTAGACCGTCTCAACAACGAACTTAAGTTTGGAGTTACGTAAACGTATTACACAATATCTAAAACATACCTCATCCAAGTAGCCACAACTGATAAGGTCTCCAATTTGCAGGTCGGAAGATTTTATTTCCCAATCGTTCGCGACAATTTCCTTTGTGATTGGCTTCTTTCTTCGGCTAAGAAATGATCCCATTTCTGAAAATAGGACAAAATGATTATAACGATAAACACTGAACATAGGCACGCAGACCAAGCTATGGACAATGCGTAGAAATCAAATAAGAGCTCACCTATACCAAAATGAGAGATCGAGCTGATAAATAGAAGATAAGGGCGTTAACTCGCATTGCCTCCTTATTCACGATTACTACTTTCTTACCAAGCATTGGTTTCACTACTAATCAACAGCGTGTTAGTGAATGATAGCTGAATAAGGGGAAAGGTGGCTTCCCTACTATGTTGGAGGACAATCTAAACAATGGATGGCTCAAGATTTTCAAAGCGGGACAAAGTGTTTATCAAGACTTCAAGTAATATGGCATGGTGAAACGAGATGTAAATAAGCGTGTTGATCTTCTTGATCAAACATATTCTTCATCTAATACTCTATTCTTCCTCTTAGTTCTATATCTCGGTTCCTCCTGAGGTCGGGTCATTTTGGCAACAAGAAGTGGACAGATGCAGCACTAAAAATGATATTTTTAAATTGTAAAAAGTAATTTCAGAGAAAATTAATACCTGACAGACGGGAACGATGAAATTCGCGACGATCAAGTAGAGAATAATTGCCCCAATTACTAGCATGATGACGTCACGCACTTTCGTGACGAAATCGCCTAGAATTTATTTTGTCGAACAATTAAATGGTACGAAAAATACCTGAATTAGCCGACTCAAACTTCAGAAGATCCAACAACTTGAGTGGATTAATGTTGTCCCAGAATGATGCTCTTTTGACTTTATTACAGTCTGGACAATCCCCTTCGACCTTATGGATCGAATTCTTCTCAACATTAACCTGGATTTGAATCATTTTTCATCCACAAATCGTGGAAACTTTTTTGACCTCAAAGGCTTGCTCTTCATAGGGCAGATTCATGCAGACTCTTTCGTTCTACTCGTCCGCTGTCATGCATGTGAACATCCCTTTCTTGTCCACCGTAGCAGGAAGACGAATGATGAATGATCGGTTGGTTGGTGCAACTTCATGAACGTAGATTGTGAAGCTGTGAATCTGATGTAGAATCGATTCGTTCATGTCATGTTCTCTGCTTTTTCATAATGTGATGAGTGCTTGAATTTTTTTTCAAAGATTCACCTCTGTAGTTATTTCGGAATCGCCAGCATGTATCCGTCCATGCAGTATTCCCGAAGCTCCATGAACGAAGATGTTGAGGTAGTGACGAGATTGGGCATCGAAGATAATCGAACCATTAAACGAATCGATGTGTGATGAATTGTGCAGAAAGAATAGGTTACCAGCCGAGGCGTTTGATGCCTGCAACTATGAAAATTATTCTATATTTATAAGCATGAAAGCCTAACATGTAGTCCAACGTGCAGATTTGTGCCTTCTTTGTACGATACGATGACTTGATTCATCGAATCATTGCTAAATGCTGCACTTTCAATCCAATGATGCTGTTCCTCAACGTAGGGAGGAAGTTTGAAGTCAATAGGCATCTCAACATTATTTTTAAAAAGGTAATGCTTCTAAGCACTCTAAAGAACCAAACTCACTTCATCGACAGCAAAAAATTCTGCATCGAAAGAGTAGGTGTATTCCTGAGCCAGACAATTCTCGACTCTGGCATCGAAAACATTCTTGAGAACCGATCTCCATTTTGAGATGTAAAAGTGACCATTGCTCTCGTTTTGACGATACCATCCCAAATTGTTGGGGCTGAACAGAATTATTTCACTCGATCTTCACAATATGCGTACTTGTTCTCATTGAATTTGTTAATGTGCTCCTTTCTAATTCCATCCGTTTGTCCAGACTGATTCAACTGGGTGAAATAAATTCCACCCTTTAACTGTCGAGAAATCGTTCCGGATACGTCAATTTCCAGCAGATCTTGAGCGCCAAACTTTCTAAAACATATTTTTGATTAAAAATATTATGGACTACAAGCACACTACAAACATATTTTCACTCACTTTTTCTGCGATCTTCCATTTAGTGGAATACCAATACTAGTTTGGTTCTCGATAGTCCACGAATTTCCTGAATAATTGTAAGCGGCGTATTTGAAAATCGCCAATGCGATTGGGTGTTCTTCCAATTTGAAAGCCATGTACATTTTATTCTGAAAAAATCTTCTTTTTTTCAGAAATACATTTTTACGAGCTGTAATCATATTTTCCATACCTCATACGGTTTGAAACTGAGCTCACAACACAGATTCGAGCCCAACTGAGAAGAACTTGCGCATGAAGTGTTGGATTGGTGAGAGAATAATGTGCGATAGCATCCGCCAGTCTGAATTACCGAATTGTTGAGCATAATCGTAAATATATTTTGCATACATGTTCACCCGGGAATGTTGTGAAAGCATGGGATTTCGCGTTGCATCTCTCCGTGGATTCGCACTCACAGAAACATTCCTTATGCATGAGGGGAATAGCAAAGTTGTATTCCTTAGTTACCTGGAAGACACTATTTACTAGCTAGTCTCTTCATTTTGCATATTCTCTCACCCGCTATAAGAACAGACCGGGGAATCATTTCTCGAGCTCTACTATGTACTCAACAAACTAGCCGGGCTACGCCCGGCTAGACCCTGCGGGTGGCAAGCAGCCTACGGTCGCCGGGTTGTGATAGTCTTCTGCGAGTGCTTCGCGCGACGCCGGGTTGTGATAATGCTATGCGAGTGCTTCGCGCGTAGCCGGGTTATATATTCGAATTATTGGCCAATACTTGAATGGATAAAATATTCACAGTCGCGTACCGAGTTGGCATCGTCCCTCTCGAAAGGCTCGTGGGGCCTCGGGCCTTCCGCCAGGGACTCGCAGGTTAGGCTTTCAAACGCCGGGTACTGTATTTGTGGTAAAATAAAAATAGAATATAGTATCGTATTTATCCTTTATCCTAGTCATGAGCGAACGCTTGCGAAAGGCTCGTGAGGTCTGAACTACGTTTGGGCTAGTGGACTACATTGGAAGATAAAATATTCACAGTCGCGGACCGAGTTGGCATCGTCCTTCGCGAAAGGCTCGTGGGGCCTCGGGCGATCCGAAAAAAGATGGGATGGGGCCACTGCGTGCGTGGCCCCATCCCATCTTTTTTCGGCTCGCCCTCGGCCCCACGAGCCTTCCGCCAGGGACTCGCAGGTTAGGCTTTCAAACGCCGGGTATTTTTTGCATCGATTAAATAAATCTGACCCGCCGAACCTTTTGGGATACTGTACTCCGTTTACGGTATCGATTTATGACGAAAGTCATAAATCTGACCCGCCGAACCTTTTGGGATACTGTACTCGGGTTACGGTATCGATTTATGACGAAAGTCATAAATCTGAACCAGCGAACTAAATCTGACCCGCCGAACCTTTTGGGATACTGTACTCGGGTTACGGTATCGATTTATGACGAAAGTCATAAATCTGACCCAGCGAACTAAATCTGACCCGCCGAACCTTTTGGGATACTGTATTCGGGTTACGGTATCGATTGATGACGTAATAATAAAAATGGAAAAAAATAAAATATTTGATTTGATTAAGTTTCAGGCGATAATAATGCAAAAAACGAGTTATTGCATCATAATTACGCAATATTGCATAGTTATGACGAAATTGGTTATCGATTTTTTGAAGATGTTGATTACGAGTAGTTTGGTGCCAAGCATGATCGATTTGGTTGAGTTTCCGATGAGAACGGGGTGAAAAACGGATGATGACGAAATGATGACGAAATTAATTATCGATTTTTTTTGAAAAAAAATTTCATGAGAAGTCTAATGGTAAAGGTCCGAGGGGTGTACGATCGTTTTGGGCCGAGATATGAGCAAAAAAAGTTGAGCGTGACAGACAAACACACAAACAAACAAACAGACAGACAGACGGACAGACAGACATTTTCTTTTTATATTACTTAGTAATTAAGTTGCAAAATCACTGACAGCGTGATGGTGTCCCAATCCTTCAAATGTTACTGTGTGCAACAATGATTCACTTGATTTGCCATCAGCATCTTTCATTCGGAAGCATACAGTACTGTGCAATCCCATGGCGAAATGCATCACGTTCGAATTAAGTGGTCCATCGCCTAAAGTAATCGTTGTAAATTCTCGTACTGATTACGTCATTCAACTAGTAATCATGACTAGAGAAACTGAAGGAAGGGGGGAGGGCGCGCGGTGTGACGACGAATGAGAGGAAGGGGAGAGAGAGAAAGGCAAACCCTTGCGCAAGGGTTTCCAACCCTTGCGCAAGGGGTGACCCGGGAATGGGTGTTATTGATCATTTGACTTCGGGATCTTTCTTATTTTTACATAAATGCCTTGCATTAGTATTTCTGATCTGTTTCACAAACTTTTGGACCAAAGTAAGCTATTTACTTGTGCGTTTCCGCACCTTTTCACTTCAAAATTCTAACATAATTTTTTTTCAATGATTTTAAGAGTTTCTGAGACTTCTACATACTCCATAAAGTCGTTAAATAGGGCTCTATCCTCTTTATAGATATCCTTTCCCTCGTATCTGGATCTCATATTTGAGCCTTTAGACAATATATAAAATTAGTGCTAAACGTGGGGATCTTGTAGCCATGAAGTCTACATGAAAGGTGCATGCTTAAAAGTCAGAAAATCCGACGTCAAACGATCGGAAACGGCCCATTGCAGACTCACCCCTTGCGCAAGGATTCAAAACCCTTGCGCAAGGGTTTGCCTTTTATCCCCTCCCCTTCCCTCCCTCTCATTCCTCACTGTGAGAGAGCGGCAGGGCCTTCCCTCACCACTTCCTTCAGCTTCTCTAATCATGACGGTAAGATATCGGTAACGCAGAGTGATTAACTGGTGATTAATCTGCAGATGCGATTGAAAGCTACCGATAGTTTCCTTTTGACTAATGCTTACGAAATTTTCGAAACTTCATGCTCAACAAAGATATAATTGTTTATTACCTTTCGAATGCTGACCATTTATGGAAGAAGTTTTCATGCAATGAGGTGGTGTAATTTCTGCATTGAGGGAAGGAAATGATATAATATACAACAGTAAAATCATCTGAAACAAATATTGATGACATTGATGACATCAATGAAAAGTTTTAAATGGAATTCGCTCAATCAAAACGAATTCCTAAACATAAATTGAGCGGAGGAGGGGTGTGATAGGATAATCAGTTGATAATGAACGAGTTGAATTCATCACAGTTAAATAGAGTGGATGGATAAGGGCGTGTTCATTGTTATGCGATGCTGATGAATGATAGGGTATCACCTTACCGCTGATTAATCAGTTGATTAGTTACTTGATCTTTTGAATCAACCGAGAAAAAAATTTAAGAGGGGATTATTTCTCTTCAGCGAATTCAATATCCTCAACGGTAGGTGGATAGTTATCGTCATTGAAATCGTTAACTCTATGAGAGGGTGCATGAATAATATTTATTACAACCCTCGCACTTCCAGTCACAATATTCTGTCTGTTATTCGATTCATCATTTGTTTTTTGGTGTTCAATGATTTTTTACAAGATTTTTTATTTCTACGTAAAATAATGGCGTGGAAATTTACAATTCACGGTACAAGAAGATCGGCGTTACTACGATATTTGCAGCACCCTTTAGTTTTGGATGCTTGCAGGTCAACTGTTGCGGAATCCAGTTTTGTTGCATCGTCATGCGTCTTCTGAATAAGGAGTTCATTAGCGATAATTTTTCACTATTCCTCACCTTGTTTAGTATAATGTCTACCAAATCGCGAAAGGCTTGGTCAATATTGATGTTCTCCTTGGCCGATATTTCCATAAATGGAATGGAGAGATCGGAGGCGACCTGAAGAAGTTATTTAAATTACAATATTTAAAAAAGCGCACTGTTTTCTTTAACGTAAAGCTATTCATTACACTCTAATGTAGTATTATGCTAGCGTTTCTTCGAAATTGATCAACAATGAATTTTTATCAAAATTGCACAAACCTGTTCAGCAGCTTCCCTGCTCACAGTCCTTTCTTCATCAATATCGGACTTGTTTCCCAGCAAAATCATCGACACGTTTTCAGGAGCGTTCTGAATTGGTAATATTTCGAAATACCACAAAATGTGTCCAACAAGTGAAATGAAGAAATGAAGTGCACCTCACGGATATCCCTCATTCGCTGCGTGATAATTTCAAAGCTGTCATACTTCGTAATGTCGTACACAAGCGCTATTCCGTCAGCGTTTCTGAATTATTTAGTATTTCAGGTTCAATCAATATAAGCGGTACTACTAATAAATGTTAAATAATGCTGTTTCGGGAGCTTGAGGAATACCTATAGTAAGACGCAGTGATGGAGTTGAATCGCTCCTGCCCAGCTGTGTCCCTAAATCGGACTTTTTTCACACATTAATACTAGTTGTTTCAAAGGGTTTATCACTAGACTTTGAAAAGTAACATTCCGCCAACTATGCAATCGATTGCGAAGGAGGTTTTGCAATCACTCATTCTTCATTCCCCCACTTTCCAAGTGCGGTCTCGCAACTGATTCTTTATTTTCCTCGCAATCTATTGCGAAGAACGGCGAATGAAACCGGGCGAACGAGGGAGAGAGGGCAAGAATGAGTGAGACGCAAATTGTTGCAAAAAATATTGCAATCGATTGCTTCGTTCGCAATCGATTGCGAAACCGCTTTACGAGGGTGAGAGATTGCGGAATGAAGCAACTGATCATTCCGTTTTACAAACTCTATTTATCACAAAAACGTTTAGTAATAATAATAATTGCACATACCAGATCTGCAAATCTATTTTCTCCCCGTTCATTACAATTCTCTTGAACTTGAAATCTACTCCTGAAATTATAAATACTATATTAAAAGACCTTTTTGAATATTTTCAATAATTTTCGTTTCATATACTCATGTTGTTTGATAGAACAGATTTTTGTATCTTTCCATTTTTGTGTTTATGGTTTTTGATTGAATTGCTTGGAAAATTTACCAAAAGTATGAAGAGTAGAGTTCTGAAAGGTATCACCGACGTATCTCTTTCTGAACATATTATATTACAATTTTTTCTATTCAGACCAATCACAGGTCAGATTAATCTTCAAAAAATTTCGGAAATAATAACCTACAGAATGCACGTCTTGCCCACTCCAGAATCGCCAATTAGGATCAGTTGGATCATTAGAGCTGGAAATACCGCTATTCACGTTGAAAGAAATCAGCACATGGAAGTAAAAAAATGAATGAAAACAGGGATAGGCTCGTTATTCATCTCTCTCGTGGCTTTTGAAGAATTAGCAAGCGTTACTAATCGAAATGAAATCGCCGATGATTCATTGCTAATATCGATCCAAACAACCCGAACCGATCGTTTCTTTCTCCAACTCTTCTTCAGTCTATTTCTTTCGCTGCCGTTTCAAATTTGCAAATTTGGAATTTTGTCGGAGTTAATTTGGGTGGCCAGAGAGCAAGGAAAATACAAAATGAGATAGGGATAATTGGTGGCCGGATTCTTTTATTCATGCTTTATTGATCTCACGAGAAACAGTGGCGATATTTTAAGTTCAGGGTTCACTTTAGAGTACACTTTCGAGATACTTTGAGTTGGCAGGAAGATTTGATGCTTCTCCATCTCCAGATGACTTGATCAACTACAGCAATCGAAATAGAATGAGCGCTTTCGTGTAATCAAATTCACTTTGTCGGACGCTACATTGGTAAACCCTTCATGTGCCTTCTGAAAACGACAATGTTTAAAAAAAAAGATTCTCATGTTTCTAACCTTCTTGAGAATGGATTCAACCAAGTCAAGGAATGCTCTGTCAATATTGATATTCTCCATGGCAGAAGTTTCCCGGAAGGGAATGGCGAGGTCGGACGCGACCTGTAGTAACAATATGATGCAACGAATGTCATAGCACCTATCACAATAGAGCAAATTTGCACAAACCTGTTCAGCTGCATCCCTGCTTACAGTCCTTTTGTTTTCTAAATCGCACTTGTTTCCCAGCAGAATTAACGACACGTTATCAGGGGCTTTCTGAACATTTTATTTCCTTCACCTGTCAAATAGCCTGAATATTTACCTCATGGATGTCCCTTAATCGCAAGGAAATTCGTTCAAAGCTCTTTGTATTCGTAATATCATAAACGAGCGCGATTCCGTCGGCTTTCCTGGACATTAGTTGTTCATTATTTCCCGTGTCTAGTAATCTACAATGCGACTTGAATAGTTCCTGCTTTTTTCCGGCCAACTGTTTTCAGTTTTTTATATCGAAAGATCGAAAGATAATTGAAATTCTGTTCGAGGAACCTGTAGTAAGACGAAGTAATGGCGTGAAATCGTTCCTGTCCTGCAGTATCCCTATAAACAATCATTAATTAGTCATAAAATTAATTAATTATTTATCCTTCAAAAAATATTTTTTTAATCGAACCAGATCTGCAGCTTGATTTTCTTCCCATTCATTACTGTTGTCTTGAATTTGAAGTCGATTCCTGAAATAACAAAAGATTGTTAAAAATTCAAATCCAACTGAAAGCTCTTTTTTTCTTGAAAGTTTTTCTGAAATTCAAAGAACAAATAAATGTAGAATCTCACCAATTGTATGAAGCGTCGACTGATAATAGGTGTCGTTGGAAAATCTTTTTCTGAAATTATCAATTATATACTATCACTAGCTTATCATGCGAAATACCGATTTTACAAAAACGAAGCGATAGTAATACATTGCGAATGATGTGCTATACTCAGTACAGTTCGAAACACAAACAATCGTCTTTTCATTTCACGTCTCTCACCGGTCAGAGTGGTGAGACAGTGTATGAACTGAAGATGCAATTACTCATTATTTTACTTCGAACTCTAGAACTTAGTAATCAATCACTCACAGAATACTCGTCTTGCCCACTTCCGAATCGCCGATGAGAAGCAGATGGAGCATGTGTGCTGTAGATCTCGCTTCAGAGACTGAAACACTGAATGTGCAACAATCCAACACACTCGGGATAATGAGTATCACGTGTGAGAAATGAGCCTCTTTATTTCACATAAGAATTTATGTTTATTCACTGAATAATGAGCAAGGGTTATTAGCTAAACAAGCACACTGACAATGAGTCTGCAACACTCCGACACACTCGAGATAATGATCAACACATGTGAGAGATGAGCGCAGGCAATGGATTGGCACCGGATTGAAGAATCGGCTGGGAAAATTACAAAAAAGACGTGAAAAAATACGATTGAGCGACACCTGAGAGCAAGCAAGTGTTCGGTTTGCAAGTATTCTCACTCACTCCATTAGCAAGCGATTACTAACCAAAAAACCCCTATCTCAAACCATCGGTGAGTCAGTGCGACTTAGAGAGACTAAGCATGCGCGCTAAATATAGGCTAACCAGCCGGGACCGCGCGTCTACGGCGCGCTCCCCGGCTGGATGACGCCGGGTTATGTATTTAGCTGGGTTGTGTGAACCTTCGACCTACTATCCTCGATATTTCGAACATTCTAGAAGCCGCTGTGAACTTGTCCTCGTTATTTCGAACATTCTAGAAGCCGCTGGACCTGTCCCCGTCGTTTCGAACATTCTAGAAGCCGCTGTGAACCCGTCCCCGTAATTTAGAATATTCTAGAAGCCGCTGGACCTGTCCCCGTCATTTTCGAACATTCTAGAAGGTTCTAGAAGTTTCCTCTCACTTTCTCTTCATTTTCGTACATTCTAGAAGCCGCTGAACCCGTCCCCGTCATTTTCGAACATTCTAGAAGGTTCTAGAAGTTTCCCCTCAATTTCGAACATTCTAGAAGGTTCTGGAAGTTTCCCCTCAATTTCTAACATTCTAGAAAGTTCTGCAATTTTCGCCTCAATTTAGAACATTCTAGAAGATTCTGGCACGTTTCCCGGTAATTTGGTTACTGTAGGGCTACGGTAGGTATACGGTAGTCAGGGTTACGGTAAGTATACAGTAGTCAGGGTTACGGTACTTGAGTGGGGAGGGGGCTCCACTTGTTTCCTCTGCGTCTCTGCCCCAGAGAGTTTCTCTGACACTCTCGCCTTTTTACCTCCTGGCATGCCTACGTGACTTTCGGAAGCGATCAAACACGCAGAGATCTCTCCTTTATTAAGGAGTAATGATTGCTACTAGCCATACGAAACTTTCCCGTAATAATGCTAGTTCACCGCTATAAATGGCGTTTTGGGCTTTATTTGTCCAATCCCGGTCAATTCCTCATCTTCAATGCATTTCATCAGCTTCTGCATTATTCTCGCCATTCTTGCTCTGCTCACCCAAGCTGATAGTAGCAGTCACTCGAGCGAGGATAGTGGGCTATCGAGTGAGAACAGTGGTGAGTTCAGTGACGGCAGTAGCTCCAGCGAGGAAGGACAAGTTGTTCATTGGAGAGCTCATCATCAATTCCATCATCACCAGCACGTTCACATCGGACCATCGACGCACAATGGACTATTCCAGCATGGTGAGCTATATTTGATCTAATAAGTCAAAAGCCAGTCATTCAGGTGGATTGGAACTCCATAATTGCTTATCTTGTCAATCACAGCAGCAGCACCATTCATGGTCAATCACGTACGGCGGCTGAAATCTGCTTGTTCCTAATTTCGACAATATTTGTAAATTACTTTGGTTATGTGTAAGTAGAATAAAATAAACGAATGAAACTACGCATGTTGTAAATTAACCCTGATGTACGAAAAACTCACATGCGGCAAACGTTGTTTCAGTACGCAATTCACCGAAAGAACCATATTTTAAGGGAAAAGAGAAAGAAAGAGAGATCAGCCATAAATCAGCACACACGGCTAGTGCACCAATCGCCTGATCTGATTTCTTGAATGGTAATCATTGGCACAACAGTATAAAATCAGCAACGTTCTCTAGACTAAAATCGCAGATTACATTTGCTTCGTTTTCATGCGGCAAGTTCTATTTTTCAAAAATTTTCTGATTCTCACACAAACTACGAGCACTTGCTGTGGGCTCGGAATTCACGGAAGGGTTAGCACTAGGGGTGGCAAATGAAGAGAATAAGGGGGAATGAAGAGGCGATTTCCCCCCCCCCTCTCATTCAACGCTTATTCAAGAATGACGCGGTCGCGCCAATCCTTAAATAAGAGCTGTTCTCAATAAAATGGGTATATCTCGTGAACGAATGAATTTCCGATTATGAAATTTTAAGTGTGACTCAAGTAGGTCATTTACCATGCATCGAAAATGAATAATAGAAATAATACGAAACGATATTGCATTTCGTCCGTAAAATCACCTGATCCAGGTCATGAATACTAGGTTTATTAAGTGTAAATCGGTCAAAATTGTTTCAAATTGCGCAAAATTCAAGATGTAGACATTATTTTGCATGGTCTTTCAACTGGTGTACAACTCAGTTTCCAAAATTGAAATTTGCTTCGTGAGATCAAAGTTCAAGTATGAACACCAAAATTCGCCATGACCTTACTTGACCTCTTGGGGCTTCCCAAAAAAAATTTCAGCTTGATCGGAGCATTTTGAAAAAGAAAATTCCACGGAATGCAGTGAATCTGAGAGCAACTCTTGAATAAGAGTTCCATTCCCTTATTTAAGGATTGGCCGATTCATTCTCCTCTTATTGAAGAATTAGCCCGGTGCGCGCGCCTTTGTGTGGCAAATGAAGGCTTCATTTTCATTCTTCATTTGCCAGCCCTAGTTAGCACATTCATCTTTCTCCCGTTTCATCTTGGAAAAAGTCAGGAAAATCAGGAAAAAGGTTTTATTTTGAGTGTTGTTCGAATGGCCCGTGTGGAATCTTCTGTTGCGGCTGTGATGGTGGATGCAATAACACGTGCGTTGCCGAAGGTTTGAATTTACAGTTTCGTGGTCAAATTCTAGGTGTTTTTCATGGAATTTGTGAGTGGCGTTACTCTTCTCCGAATATTGGATGTTTCCAAAAATATATTGTTGGAAAAATACTGTTCTCTTCTCTTCATTTTTCTCGGCTCTGGTCCGTTTTGGGTGTCCCATCAAAGTTTCCTGGTCCCAAAATAGTTTCCTGGTCCTTAAAATGTTTCCTGGACCCCGAATAGTTTCCTGGTCCCATAATCGGCCGATCAGGGCACGAAAAAGTTTCCTGGTCCCAGAAAAAGTTTCCTGGTTCCAGAAATAGTTTCCTGGTCCCATAATCGGGCAATCAGGGCGCCAAAAAATTTCCTGGTCCCAGAAATAGTTTCCTGGTCCCATCATTGTATCTACGTTGACTCTATTGTTTTTACTGCAAGTTAAGATAATATGTCTATACATATTATTATCATTTAAACAATAACACATTGTGTGAAATATTGTTTGCTCACGAATATTGTGAAAAAATAATGTGCAGCTCATAATTCAAAAAAAATTATGGGACCAGGAAACTATTTCTGGGACCAGGAAACTTTTTCCGGGACCAGGAAACTTTTTAGTGCACTGATCGGCCGATTATGGGACCAGGAAAATATTTCTGGGACCAGGAAAATATTTCTCGGACCAGGAAACTATTCGGGGTCCAGGAAACTTTTTAAGGACCAGGAAACTATTTTGGGACCAGGAAACTTTGATGGGACACCCAAAACGGACCAGAGCCCATTTTTCCTTGTTTTTCGTCAGACAGAAAAAAAACGTGAGCGATCAAATCGAATTTTGTTCAGCCGAGGCGAGTCGATCGAGATCTATCTCCGGGCGGCACTACATCCAATCAACCCACGGCCCGTATGTGTCCCATCGGGACGGATCGGATAAAGCGACCTTGGACTGGCACCGAGATTCCAGTGCAGAGTGGCTGATTGAAGACCACGATGGGAAAGTCGGTTCCGTTATATTGTCAAAATGCGCATTGCGAGGCATTATTTCAATAGTAACAGTTCAGATAGCGCTCACAACAACTCAATCTCCTGTTCGCTATGCGAGCGCGAATCCGGACGGGTCGATCGTAATCGTCGACAAGATCGACAACGGTGCGCTGTGGACCCCAATTAAAGGCAGAATATGGTCGGGATCATCGTCGCTCAGAACCGCACTGCGCACTTGGCTATACGCGGCAGTTAATGGAACACTATCGTCACAGACCGTGTATGCCGGGGATGAAAATAACAAATTCAGGTTGGAACCTCTATGAAATGCGGAACGAAATCTCGGTATAATTCAAGAATAAACTCTATGGTGACAACCGTAGATAGTGTTCAATGCTTTATTGTCTACAAAGCGACCAGAAAAGAGAATATTACATTTGATTCATCATAAATACTACATGATTGAATTAGCTTTGCTTACAATTGAACAAATTTCATAATATTTCACGAAATCTAACAAACCCTAATCAGGGAGAATAAATCTCAACCAATGCGGAGCTGGTGCCTGATTTCGTTGATAAAATTCCCTCCCTCCAGTTCTCTCATACACACACTTCCATAGGTTTTCATGTTTGCAGTAGAGTTGTTGGAAATAACCTGCAATATTTTTTAAATTTTTTTATAGTTAAACAAAAAAACATCAATATATAAAAACGTACATAGCCGAAAAAATCGAAAATGACCTGAAAAAAGAAGCTTGTACTGACTGACCTTTCATAATATATCCCGTGTCCCGGACTGTTGTGTCAAACTTGACCCACGCAGAAAATCGATCCAGTCCAGCGCCTTTGAAAGTTTTCCGTATTGTCTGAAACCATCTATTCTTATTCATGCTTGGCAAAAAAACTAGTCAATATCAGTAAAGAAATAAGAAAGTATCCACATCTCAAGTTCACCTTGTATTCGATGTTGCCAGTGTATATAAATGCCGCTACCGCTTGCTTTATTTCTGAGAAAAGTAGCTTTCGTTCGGTTTTAGCAAATAATTAACGTACGGTGGACTCCATAGTAATGTTGATTGTGCTCCATGTTGAATAGGATTACTTTGTCATCATACATTTCCGCTGCCATGTTCAAATCGCCCTGCAACGTTCTTTGTTTCTAGTTCAGACTACAGTCTGAAAAAAAAGTAATAGCTTGCATACCGAGTTGAATCCCTCCACAGACTTCTTGTGAATCGCATCAAAGATAGGACCGTACTCTGAAGGATCGTTAGTTGTCAATGATCGCTCAGAACAGAAAAAGTGCGGAAAAATAAACCTCACCAGGCGCTTCCTTGCCGAGTATATTAATGGATGCGGCCATGTCCTTGTATTGTAGTGCAATACGGTCCCAGTCACCCTTCAAAAATTTGTATGTTCATTATAGTTTTAAAACACTAAAATAAAACCTAACCGGTGTTCTTGCCTCGTCGGTTTCCCTCTTTAATCTTTCGAACGTGGCGGCGTTTTCTGCAATTGGAATTGTCAAAATTTGTGAACGTTCAATACAACTCACTCATTTCCATGTGACGATCCGTGAGCTCTCGAGTAAACTCTCGTACCGGATGCATTCTTCGAGGAAGAGTGAGCGCCAGTCTTTCCCACTCGCTATTTGTATCCTGTCGGTGAGTGGCAGGGTTGTTTCTGTTTCTCTGAATTTTTTTTTTTTTTTTTTTAAATCAATGATGCGCATCATTCTTATCTTCTCAACACATGAGACCGCGTTAGCATACAGATTAGTTCAATGTCTGATTACCGTTATCATATTGACTGTTTCAAGAATGATCATCCTATCTAGTTCTTAAATTACTGAAATAATAACAAAAGTGCTGACTACAATTAAACTAAACTTTAATTTTTCTGAAGAAAATGCCACAAAAAATGGGAAAAGGATCTAAACTGGCAACAGAATCATTGCGATGCTTAGCTACCTTCTCTGAGCGTTACATGAATGATTTGAAATGGTACGTTATCATATTGCCCGTCTCAAGAGTCATTATTAGCTCTTGTTCGCATCGATACTTGATCAGCACAGAGCATTATTGATCGCTTTTACTGATCATGAACTATTTTTTTAGTAGGTTCTCAATCCCAATCGAGAAAGAAATCTAATAATGCCGAAACGATAGCGTGAGAGAAGTGCGTTTTATCATTCTTATTTGATAATGAGATTTCGGAACAAGAATACAGGGTAAATGCCGACAGCGTGGAGGTAGTGGTGCTGGAGACAATAACCGTTCTGGCTACTAATTGGGCTGACTTTGCCTCATCTCTTCAACTTGATGTTCTTTGTCCGGTGTTGAATTGACCTGAAATATAGCGCTGTCTATGCCTATTACCTTAGCCGGTCGCTGATTGGTTCTAATTAGGCTTTCAATCGTAACGAAACAACTATTGGTTTAATAGGGAAATGCACCTTCCTTCTTCACGAGAGACAGCGCGGAATGAGGAGAGCGATGGGTGATTTCCCTATTAAACGACTAGTCGTTTCGTTACGATTGAAAGTCTAGTTCTAACCATCTCCGTCCTTTCCTTCGACTCGTTCTTTCTCTCCGTGGGGATACCACAGTGCGGCTCCGGAAAGGCGCCCTTCGTGATGCAGATCTTACTGGAAAAATAGCTGTTTTTGTTCAATTACCACACTCGCGTCAGCTCACCCATTCCGCGCCTCGAACTTGGTAGGGTTGGGTTGCAGACGATCTAGGATCTCAAGTGTGCGCGGATTGGGAGTGATCCAATGTTCATCGAATAGTCCTTCAGTGAATGGTGCATTTGGGTCGAGCGACCAGTAGATCTTAATTTGACTAGTCTAAAAATATGAAAAAGAGAATTTTTCAGAATTACCATTGCTGAGCTACCAATTTTTAGTTTTATAGTGATAATATGAACGATTTTCAAACGCCTTTCAAAAATATATAGAAGAAAGCTTACAAAATTCGTTATGCAACGTTTCCTCAGCCACTCAATAATCCAGCCTATCCATTTCGCATCATCGCTGCTCGGATCAGTGGCACCAGCCCACTCTCCAATCATTACAGGGAGACCTGCGAAAAGTGGTTAGTTGGCAGAAAACACAGAATCATTTTATCATGACGGCAAAGGAATTAGGACGTTCGTACTCAAACTGATGGGTCAAAAGGATCTTCAAACCTTTCTCCGCAAGAAATCCAAATCTCTCCATGTACAATGAGTCTAGAGTATTAAGGAAATCGAGTTCATTCAACTGAAATTTGATTTTTAAACAACAACTGGGCCGTATTTTGCCTTTGCTGTAAGTTCAGGCTCATCGTGAATTTCCGGTCCATAGCAATGTGCTGTGTAGAGAACGCGATTGTTGAGAGATGAACAAGCTGAAATAATATGAATATTCTGAAATATGGCGTATTAGAGTTATCCTCAGTTCAATGAAAAATTCCCATAATAATCACTTCAATCTGACATGTTTTGATGGGATATTCTCCTGCTCCAGACAGATCGAGTCCCCAATCTATACCGTCAACAAGGTAGAGCCCTTCGAAATCGCTTAGTTTCTGCAAAAGTCCGATCAACGTGCATTAAGGGAGAGCTATGCATACATTAATCATCCTTTCTGCAGCCTTATTCCAATCGGTCTTTCTGCTTGAGTCTCCCCAAGTGCTTCCCCAATTCTCTTCGGGTTCTCCATGGGGTTCATTCTTGAGGTCAAAAGCAAACACGTTCCACCTTAATCATTTTCGAGTCATAAAAATTTCAGAACCGCAAAAACAGTCGTAATAAAGAAAATTTTTAATTATGACAGTTATTTAATCGGTACAACTAAGAACTCACTGATTTCTGTACCGATGGATAAGTGTCTTCCATATATCGATTACTATTCGTTCGGGGTACTGAGAATCGTACCTCAAGTGGAAAAGAAAAAAGTGTAATTATTTCTCTATGTATTTTTAAAATAATTTTTTTAATACGAACCACAGTGGAGGTGGATTCAATGCCTCGTTTCCGCGAAATTGATTATTTGACAGAACAACTAGCAAACCCCTCTCTGCCGCTCTGAAGTAGTATTTGTGTTTTTCCACATTATTATCCACATAATTTTGAACGACCAACCGTTTGATCAATATGTCGAGCATTCTTATCGATGTTGTTCCGCATAAATCAGGATTAAGCTCACAGTCAATACGTTTCGTGTAGGGGTTGGCTCTGTTAATAATCAATATAAATTGATCAGTATAAAATAACTGAATCGAAAATACAATTGTATTTTTCTCACCTAACCATTTCCAAAGAAAAGGGTATTTGTATTGTATTGAAATTATGCTTCTGAATAACGATTCCCATTAAAGTCTGAGTTGAACTCAAACCTTGATTACGTCTAAAATGTCGTTCAAATTCTGATCCCTTAGACCAAGAGGAGCATAATATTCACTTTGAAACCCATGATAATTAACTCCCTTGAGCAGCAGTGGAATACCTGAAGCATAAAGCACACTATTGATGTTGTTATTTCGCAATTAATACTCACCATTCACAAGTATTTGCTCGTTAGCTGTTGACCACTCGAGTTTGTTCACACAAAGCTCAGCAGCAACCGCAAGAAAGCATATGGAAAGTGCGGCAGCTGTTTCCCGAAGCAACATCCTTCAAGAAAGTGTCGCCGAACGTAATGAAAGAAAATATTGAACGAACTGTTCGGTGAAATTGAAAGCATTAGCGACCTTTCGTTAATTCGCTCTCTGTCTCTAAGGTGCTTTTCTCTCTCTCTCGCTTTTCTTTCCATAGCGAAACTCAATAGTTGGAGTGGAATCGCTTTCGAACAGTTCATTGCACTCGTACAATGGGTGAACGTGGGTTTGCGTTTGCGTGATCGATGTACAGCTACTCGACGATGGGGTGACTAGCCAACTGTATGAAGATAATGCCCAACATTTAGTTTTAGTTCTTTTAGTTTACTTTTTTTCTGGATCAAAATCTGTTATTTCGTGTTTATTTCATTTTCCTTGCCACTGTCAGTTTTTTCTCCGAGCAAAATTTGAACAGAAAGTAAGCAACGAGGTGCATGAATGTAGAGACGTTTCCGTGAATCAACCAGTTGCATTTGCTGACGGGCAACAGTAGCAGGTGAACCCGTGCTTGGTCTGTAAATGTCACTATTTTTCAGGAATTCACACTCGAAGAATGTTTCATATGGGTTTTTATGGGCAATCCTCATATTTAAAGAATTGACCAAAAAAAAATTAAGAGTACTCACCGAGAATTGGAACCGGGGATCGTGGCCCACGCGGACTTGTGATCGGCAACTGAAATGAACTCGAATTTATTGACACGTTTCCAACATGAATTTTTGATTAGTGTTCTCAAGAAAAGAAACTCCCGAATATTTCTTTTTTTAAGATTTCTATTAAAATTATACTGATTTCTTTTAAAATTATATTTTGTCTCGTTAACTGCACCGCACACGGCTATGGGTAGTGAATGTACGATCAGCCTGAACTCATTCTCTCACCGGTCATCCCTCTTCTTCGCATTATCCCAACACGCGACGCCATTCGCGCCCGGGCAGTGATCGCAGTCGGCAATGCACGCAATGTCCCTGAAACGAGAGTAGGACTCAAAATATAAGCCGCAGTCTTACATGGAAAATGTGGACAGCGTGGAGGTAGTGGTGGTAGCGATATCCTTTCCGGATTCCGATGCCACCTGCACAGAGTGGGTCTGACTTGGCGTCGCCTCGTCTGCTGGGTGTTCCTTCTCTGGGGTTGAAGGGGCCTGTAGAGGGAACTTTCTGACTATAAGAGCAACTTTTTCTACACCTTTACGTTAGTCGGTCCCTGATTAGTGCTATTCGTCCTCTCATCTTCTTTATCAAACGAAATTCGGCAGTGCGGCTCCGGAAATGCGCCCTTCGTGATGCAGATCTTACTGGAAAAATAGCTGTTTTTGTTCAATTACAACACTCGCGTCAGCTCACCCATTCCGCGCCTCGAACTTGGTAGGGTTGGGTTGCAGACGATCCAGGAGTTCGAGTATGCGCGGATTGGGAGTGATCCAATACTCATCGAATAGACCGATGGTGAACCGTGAATTTGGATCAAGCGACCAGAAGATCTGATAATTAAATATAAGTACTTTACTTCAAAATGTAGAATCTCTTCATTTTTTCAGTTGTTCTTATCTTTCAGGCCAAGCGACATCGAATTTGGGAGCTGATTATTCGTAATTGACAATACTCGTAAGCTACTGATTTTGTAACTAGGCGAACAATTTCAACTCCGTATCACATCAGAGAAAAGCTCACAAAATTCGTTATGCAATGCTTTCTCAGCCACTCAATAATCCAGTCATTCCATTTCAAATCCTTGCTGCTAGGATCAGTGTCACCAGCCCATTCTCCAATAATTACAGGATACCCTGAATAAATTGCCAATCACAATAAATAAAAGTATTACAGCCAAAAAATATGAATTCAGTTGTTTAGCAATACCTTTCTCCGACAAGAATCCAAACCTATCCATGTACAGTGAATCCAGGTTATTAGGAAAGGAATCGGATTCTAAGTACTGCAAAAAAAAATTTTCAATTAAATATAACAACTAAAACTGAGCCGCATTTTACCTTTGCTGTAAGTTCAGGCTGATAGTAGACTTGCGGTCCATTGCAATGTGGAGTGTAGATGACGCGATTATTGAGAGAAGGACAAGCTGACATATGGCGAAATTTATAATTTAATTCTCTAAATTCAGTTATCGTAACATTGAAATGCTCAGCGGAGACGCTACTGTGTTTAGCGCATAATACGGAATATTTAATTCGCTAGCTCGTTATTGATTAATACTAAAATTTTCATTTTCTGAGTAAGTGCTACTAGTGCCGCTAGGAAACGATTAGGAACTAGAGCTAAGGTCGGAGACCCTCCAGTCAAAAGTTTAAATGAACGATAGGAATCGGATTACGCGGAACGGTTTATTATTTTAGGATAAATCTGACATGTTGTGATGGGATATTTTTCTGCTCCAGAAAGATCGGTTCCCCAATTTATACCGTCAACAAGGAACAGTCCTTTGAAATCACTTAATTTCTGTAAAAGTCTGATGAAATTTCAATAAATGGTTACTGGAGTACATCAATCATCCTCTCCGCGGCCTTATTCCAATCGGTCTTTCTGTTAGAGCTTCCCCAAGTGACATCGCCATTGGGCTCATTCTTGAGATCAATAGCAAATACGTTCCACCTCAATCACTTTCGCTTCATGCTCATTTCAGTAGAGAAAATAGTTATGAGTAATGATGTATAATGCTCAAATGTGACACTTAATTAATCCGTACAACTCACTGATGTCTGTACCGATTGATAAGTGTCTTCCATATATCGATTACTATTCGTTCGGGATACTGAGAATCGTACCTCAAGTGGTATTTTTGTTCAAACAGAGGAAGAAAGAAGTGGCGCAAAAATAAATAGATTTAAAAAATACAAACCACAGTGGAGGTTGAAGCGCCGATCCATTTCCAATAAACTGATTGTTGGATAGAATTACTAGCAAACCCCTTTCGGCTGCTCTAAACAAGTATAGGTTTGCATTTTCTACTTAATTTTAACTAAACAACCGTTTGATCAATATGTCGAGCATTTTAATCGATGTAGCTCCGCACACATCAAAATTAAAATCACATTTAATCCTTCTCGTGTAGGGGTTGGTCCTGTTAATACAATATAGTAAACGTTCAGTTTATAATAACTGAGACAATAATATCAATATATTTTTCTCACCTAACCATTTGCAACGAAAATGGTATCTGTATTGCGTTGAAATTATGCTTCTGAATAACGATTCCTATTAAACTCTAACAATTAATTTAATTGGAACCTTGATTACGTCTAATATGTCGTTCAAGTTCTGATCCATTAGACCAAGGGGAGTAAAATATTCAGTTTCAAATCCATGATAATGTATTCCCTTGAGGAGCAGTGGTATGCCTACAACGGAAAGAATGTTATACACAAAAAAATATAAATACATTTGACTCGCCATTCACTAATATTTGCCCGTTTTCTGTTGACCACTCGAGTTTGTTCACACAGAGCTCAGCAGAGACCGCAAATAATATTACTAAAAGAGTAGCAGCGATATCCAAAAGAATCATCCTATAAAATTGAACTTCATAAAAAGTAGCGAAATTTTTTGAATAACAAGTGAACGGTTTAATGAAAAGGAAAGAAATATTGACCTTGTGCTAATCGTCTCTCTTGCTCTAACTCCTCTGCATCTTTTTGCTCACCGGTGAGAAACTTCACTCGCCGCTTGAACTGAAATTGTTTGTCAAAGGTTCTATCGACTCGAGAAATAAAGATATGATGGATGCGCGTGAACGGAGTGGGGTAATCGATAAGCGCGCCATTTACTCTCTTGAACTTCCGCATGCTGCTAATTTCGAGCCAGGCTCATCTGTACTGCACATTAAGGTGATTTATTTGTGATCATGCAAGCAAAACATAGACAACAATTTCGAAAACATGAAAGCTTAATTAATAATTGTATTCATTTCGCGTATTTCTTCATATATTCCGTTGGATTCCGTAGATGGTTGTGGCGCATGCCTTTGGATATCATTGCGCACTTGCTGCAAATGATGTATAAAATACGTTTTGTAAAAAAACGAAAAAAATAAATTTTGTTACAAATCCTACCTTGAAACTGCGCAACGAGTTGAGGAGATTTATGGTGAGTAACGCAAGGATTATAATCAGAGCGATCAAATGAGTGTCGAATAATACATGTGAACTATCAGCAGGCGAACACTGAACTGGAGACGCCTGCAAATATTGAATCTGGGAGCATGGCGAGAAATATATTGAATTAAAAAAACTTGCTGTCTGAGAACTTCCGATATTCCGAAATAGAATCCTCGAAAGCTTCTCTGAACAAACTTCTATCCCTTTATCAATTAACGTGTCCTGGCGAATATGTATCGTTAGTATATTGGGTTGTATCCTGACGCGAGTCTGACCGACTAGGGCTCATTCCGAGTAAAAGACGTGGTATGTGATCCATCTTTGGTACACACTCACATTACACATCTCTTCATTGCACAGAATTGTCAAGCTTGACTCGTCCATGTTTAGGCAGGGAAAAGAAAGTATCGGAACTGCACTGGCGAGAATTCGCCAGGGAAGACTTATTTCCCACTCGATCTCGTCATTTGCGCCTCAATTCATTTTTTTAATCCAAATAATGTGGAAAAAACTGAGCAAAATTAAGCAAAATTAAGAACGTAACCAGTTGAAGGCAATCGCGAAATTGTTTTCATGCAGTACAAATAATCCCATCGCTCGCACTCGTCTTTGCTCAGTTCGTTCTTCTGGAATTAAATAATCATTAAAAATTGACTTAAATAAAAAATCTTTTGTAAAGAAACAATTATAACCTGAACTCCGCAGTAAATTACGCACTTTTCTCGATTTGCCTAAATTTTTAGTTTACGTTCAATTTCCTGCAATAAAATAACCTGTGAATGAGCTGGTGAAGGGACTAAGAAGAGAAGAAAAATAGCGAGTACAGGGCGCATTAGTGAAACAACGTGCAATCAATCTCTCGAACAAGGGCGAAGAGAGATGGCTTGGCAAGAACTCGCTCTCCTCATTTAGCCTGTTCCCTCGCCTCTATAACCTGCTAGAGAGTGCGTAGAGACTCTGCAGAACCATTTCAATCGCCGATTAGATCGGTGTGACGCGCCTTGCACCTCTGCTCTTTTTAGATCACTCCCTACAAGAATTTCTTGCTAAATTAAAATCTATCTCTATAAATCTAAAAAAACACTATTTCGTTTGACAATTGTAGCTTTTTCGTTTGATAATTGCCAAGGTGTTGCAGAATGATTAATTTTTATCAGTGATAATAATAATAATCGACATTTTGAGGGAAATCTTGAGAGAAGAACGGCCTTGTGATAGATACCCAATCTTAACCAGCGCCCAGAAAGCGACACTGATAAATATTGTAGTATATTGTATTGTAATAATTGGCAAAGAATTTTTTGATGATAAATTTTAAAAAACACAAAAAGGTGAACGGTTTTGAAGCAGGTGATTGTGAAACCAGGCGAGGCACAGTATTTATGATGAATGAATACAAATTGATAATAGTGTCGCTTCGCTATCAGCAAAATACTCAACATTCCAAGCATCACCCTTTTTCATTTTTCGAATTGTGATAGTTTCTCAATATTTTTAACGTGTGAACGAATTTGTGAGTGCATTGATTGCGATGTCTGTCCACAGTGTTTTCACATGCACTCTTTGTATACATGTCCCTCTCATCGGCACTAGGTCGGATGATAACTATTTCACCACACGTTATCTTGCTTATCACTTGCCTCTCGAGTTTCCTTATTCTCCTCTCCGCGTCTTCTCTTTTCCAGAACGAATAATGCAACGTCAACCAAGCCTCCCTCCGTTATCGTTTCCGCCCGTTTCACCTTATCACCGAATCATTCACCAATTTCTTCACAACTTGGCATTAGCGTTGATCTGATTTCACGTCAAATGGATATTCTCGCACTTCCTGTTGTATTTCTTCACGAGATGATGAAGAAAGTGACTATTCAAGACCGTCTGAGAATTCGGCTCGTGTGCCGGTTAGTTTCAACGACTGTTTGCTTATTATTTCACGCATTTCACACGCGCACTTATTTTTACGCACACGTCCTTCTATTTCTTTCTGCAAGCGAAAAAAAAGCGTGGAATGGCAAATACGCCCCTCCACAGTTTATCTTTCCCACTATTTTCTATGTTTTTTTCTTTATTTTTTCCCGCATTTTAAGCTTAAAAGCGCTAAGAACCGTATTGTCCGTATTGATATGAACTGCTGAATGTTGCGATACATCCGGACTGTTGTGAAAACATTGTTTAATGTTATATTCGAAATTTAGCGGGTTCGAGAACCTTGTGGCGAGTACACACGCGGGATTTGTCGATCACGCTGAATTCCTATTCGAAAGTTACGACGATCCGGATTGTTTTTTGGCTGGGGTGGGGCATTTCGTTTTTTTTTAAAAATTTTTGGCTGTTTTTAAATAATGAGAAAATCAATCCCTGCAGGGATATTTCTCGGGAAGTATCGGAGATTTGGCTATCCGTGACTTCGATTTTCTTGATGGGTTTGATGATTGTCTGAGCTTCAGATCCAGCCTTTTCTCTGGAATTACCATCGGACGGTTCAGTTTATATGTGAACAGCTTCCCCATAGCAACCAAGATGAACATTCCGCTTTAGTTCGACAAATTCAATCCGACGGTTCTCGAATTCGTAAAGAGATTCACTGAAAATATCAAAATCGAGCAGTTGGACTTGGAACAATGCATCGTAAATTTTGAGCAATTTGCAAGAAGATGATTATATTGTATCTGCTGAATTGTTTTTCAAGCTCCTAGCAGCTCATAACAATCTGGAATTGTCCTATGTAGAGATGACATCGGATGACCTAAAGAAGGCATTGCAGGTTTGCCTCGTTATGTTATGATGGATGCATAAAAAAACGTTACTTCAGGCAATTTCTGCCCATCTTACTAACGCGAAATCGGTGTATTTATGGGACAATGTCTCTACAATCGTGAACCTGATAACGAGTTGCGGAAACAACGAAAATTCCGTGGACGGAGAGACGTGTGGAGAAGTATGCATTTTTCCCAATTTTGTAAATTGTTTCTTTTACAATTGTAAAAAAAAAATAATTTTCAGTTTGTGGTCGTGAAAACACCGAGAAAAGACATCGAGAACCGCTATATGGATACCTCTTTGAGTCTTCACTATCGAAACTGCTGGATCTATATCGATAATTGTAAATGGCATGGTGGCACACAGCACTGCTCGATGCGATTTGGCACTGGGGAAGAGTAAAAGCCGACTTGGTTCGGATAAGATGTGCCGAGGTCGTCTTACTATTGCTACCATTTCGCACTATTAATGTGTTCCTTTGTAATGTAATGGATAAACAAGGTTCCGACACATGAATTTCCTATGATGAAACAGTGATGCGGTGGGCACCCCTGGCGGTAGTTACTCTCTACTAGGGTTGGCAAGTGAAGAATCGAAATGCACCCTTCATTTTATCTCACAAAGGCGCGCGAATCGATCTCATTCTTCATGAAGAGAATAGCGCACCGGTCACCCCTTCATGAAAGCATTGAGAGGAGAAATGAGAGGATTTTCGATTGTCATTTCGCCCTTCATGAAGGGGTAGCGCGGCCTCGCCGCTCTTATTGAAGAGAATAGAGGGAAATCACTCCTTCATTTCTCGCAACTCCCTTCACTTGCCAACCCTACTCTCTACGTCACGCACGTGAGAACTAGAATGCGCAATACGGATCGCCGTTTCTTCATTTTGCGAGAGAGTATGCGCAATGAAGATACGGCAACCCGAATTGGGCACTCTAGTGAACACCTTAATCAGACTCTAAATAGGAATATCACAAATACACAAATTCCTTACTGATCAGGTGCTCGAGACGTGTGGACTAGGGGACTGTTCGAGGACGATTGGAAAGCGCCTGATCCGCGCAAGCTCGAGCTCATAAATTGACTTCAGCCCAATCCCACGAAATTCCAAGCGCGCTACGGGTAAGCTGACGCGTTCGAGGTGCTTGAATGAAATTGATGTTTTTTGCAGAAAGATCTGCATCTTCAAAGGCGCCTTCCCGTAGTACTGCCGCTTTGATTGAAGCGATGGTGAACACTATGTAAACTGATAAATGTAATCATGGTTTACGGTGAAATCGATAACACATTCACAGATAACCAGGATCTATTACAGTAACGAGGTTCCCGTAAAGACTGAGAAAAAAAGAGAAGTTTTTGAAAAAATTGAGTAACATTTGAAATCAATCGTTATTTCGAGACTCGAAAAATGCTGTATTATTAACGTGGCAAAAGAGAATATTTTTCAAACCGTCATGAGTCGACAGCTCTATGGCGTGAAGTATTGGTGACGGGATCTCTTTTGCGGATATCAAAAAGGTGTTAGACTTTACCTGTCCTTCTTGTAAAAAAATATCGATCCCATAGTTTGCTATTTCGGGCTTTCTGATCGCCGAGATAGAGAAGGAGAGCAGAGAGAGGACCAGCTAGATACTTTATCGTGAATGTTAGTCAGATTTATAGTCCACTATTTGAACTTCGTTAGAGCTTGCTCGAGGGTTTTTATGCTGTCTTCCGTCTTTTTGTCGTGAGCGCTCTGTCTCGCTCCGAGGTCGCAGGGGCAGTCGAAATCCTAGATAAATAAATTGATTCCATTTTTTTTTATAAAACCGTGCGCATGAAAATCGTCCTTTTAACACTTCTCACGAGAACCAAAACGAATAATAAAATGAGACGATTGATTTCTCACTTCCTCTCTGTCCTCGTGAAGAACTTCCTTCGTTCCTTGCATAATTTGCTTGATCAAAATCTTCTCCTCCTCGGTCAATTTCTAAAAATATATATAAAAATTATCCGTTCTAGTAGTTGCTAATCGGCGACGGGCGGCCAGCCCCATTTTGCGAGGATAATGAAAAACCGCATATTATAATGTTGCATTCTGGGCTCTTCTTCGGTTTTTGGCCCAGCCTTTTATCGCTGAGTATTGCCTCCCTATCATTCTCCCTCATTCAGAGCAGTTGTTGCCTGGACCAAAAACCGAAGTAGTTCCGCATTCTGATTATCCTAGCAACCGCCCTGTCTCTGGATATCTCGTAGACACAAGGGAACTTCTCGGTTTTTAGGCCCCGGCTGCGATTGCTCTGAATCCGTAGAGGGTGGTAGTAGGGAATGAGATAGGGAGGGATACTCTGCGAGAAAAGGCAGCGCCAAAAAAACAGAGAAGTGCCGACATGATCGTTGACTCACTCCGATAATCAGCAGAGATTTGTAGATTGACTCGAGGAACTCATGTCCAAAATATTCGCGCTTCTTTTTCCGTTCCTTCAGAGCAGCGAAATATTCGGCCCACAACTTGCTCGCGCCCGCTTCATCATAGACCGACTGAAATATATTAGAATATAAAAGTGTTCCCTCTGCTTCTCTGCCCGCGAGAGGTTCTCTGGCGCTCTCGCCTAGGTGGACAAACGTACATACACAGGGAGACAGCTCTCCTTTATTTAGGAGTAATAATAGCAAAAAACAAAAATAGAATAATGTGCTGCAGCTCAGCCGGGTAATGACGTGTGGTATTCTATTCCGGTCACAGGTGGCCTAGTTGGATCTAGGAGGGCCCGAACCCGTTGAAACCCGAAATAGAAAATCGAGTCGCATGCACGAAACAGCCACTTTGTCCGATTCTTAGGTGAGAGGCGTGAAATACGCTGTATTCTTTAGAGCAGCATTAATTATATTTTAAGCCTCTCACACACAGCTAAATAAATGGTTCGCCATCAACAATTGAAGTGAAGAAATCGCACGAACGGCGAGACAAATAGACATCCGAGTGATGAGGAATGGTATCTCTCCCAGAACAGGGCTGGGAAACAATTAACGGATTTCTCATTTCACAACGCTCTCTCGCCGGTTAGAAACACCGAGAGAACATTGCGAGATGAGAGAGGTCCGTTAAATGTTTTCCCAGACCAGCCCCAAAACGAAAGCTTACCTTGTAGATGTCGAGCAGAGGCGGGATAATCGAGGCAGCAAACTCCGCATTCTGAAAAAGAAATTTTGGGGAAACGCTTTTTTGTCAATAAAACGTAGCTGAAAAGGTGTGCATACTTCAAGATGGATCTAAAAAAATAGGAACTGCTGAAAAAAAATGAAAATATGATTACGTCGCGGTAGATCTCCTTTGTTAGCGATTCCAAGGCCAGCGCTACCAGTTCGCTCGCGTGCGGCGCCATAAGACCTGAACCATCATTTCTAATTTCCAGCAAATCCATCTTTATTCCACATTCAAGGTTTGTACTCAATGTACTACTTATTCGTGCACATTTGCACTGTGCATACTTGTAAATTCTTATTCGGAAAAATGCTAAACAGACGCTGCTGACTAGAGTTCGAAATACGGGAAATCGTCTCTTTTATTTCACGTGCACTCTCACTGGCCAGAGAGGCGAGATAGTGTGTGAAATGAAGATACGGCGACCAGTATTTCGAACTCTACTGTTGGCAAGTAAGCCTATCGTTCCTTTAAAATGCTCTATTTCGAAAACTCAATGTGCTGGTTAGCATTGATTGTCTAGGAGAGAGGAAGGGAAGAGGTAAGGGAGAGGAGCGCAGTTTGGTCACAAGCCTCCTCCCAGCCTCTTCCCCCTCCTCCCACCACTCAGTTCGTCAAAGGTACGTGTGGAATGGAAAATATTCTCACGATACCTCGCAGTTGGTGGACCAGTTTCAGAATGACGTCGCACGCTACTCCCTTCTTCCGATCAATTGCAACGAAGTTCTCGACATAACGACGACCTCAACGAATGCAATTGTTCTAGCGCCCCGACTTTCTCTCAGGGCTAATCTCATTCGATTCTGACTTGATCGATATCCGGTTCGTAATCTATGGGTGGAAATTTCAGATCTATCAGTGTCTTCTAAAGTAGTGCCTACTTTTGTTCATAGCCATGGACACAATTCATAGCAAAAAAAATGTTATTGTGTTATTTTTTTTTTTTTTTGCAATTTCACTCACCATCTTCGTTCTCGAATACGGGAGTTCGAATGGCGCCGATGCTCGAGTTCATGACAGCAGGGAGAAACGGGAGGAAGGCGGGGCCCATCGCGACAGCCAATGCAGCCAGACTCGTCGAAAACATCCCTTGCCGACTGGGAAAAAGATATTTCTCCTTCGTATCTCCAAGGTGCTCGTCGAAGCGTCCCATGATCGCGTGCATCATCTGATGTTGCGATAGTTGAAATTACGAACCAGAATGTCCACCGCTGTCGTTTCCATGTGCCCTACTCCTAGTCCAAATGAGCCGTACACTAAGCACTAGGCAAATCGTCACACGTCTGCTGCATTTCAGACCTATTAGTGTCTTCTAAAGTAGTGCTTACTCTTTCCAAGTTCACAGCCATGGACACAATTCATTTCAAAAAATGTTATTGTGTTATTGTTTTTTTGCAATCTCACAGACCTCGGAGCAATCGGACGCGCATTTCTGGTCATCGACGGCAGCTGCAACAAGAGCAGCGCACTCGAGCGCGACCGAGTCCAGCATCTGGGTGTGGGTTTCTCACTCTTGTTAATTCATTGCCTCCTTTTGCACCTCTAACTTTTGTCACATTTTTTTTAAAGACAGCTTTCACGTTTTTGTACAAGGCGTTAAGAATCTTAATTTTTTCACGTTTTTGCACGTTAAGAATCATTATATTTTTAGGGTTTTTAAACTTCGATAGCTCTAAATAACCAATTCCAATACAAAAGTAACGCTTACTGGGCCATGATTCCGTGCCATGATGATCGTCTTGAGGGGTCCGATGAGTTCCTCGTGATAGACAAAGAAGTACGAGTTATTTACATCCTTCAGGAAGCAAATCAGAGAAATGGGCTGAAATCGTTTGTTGCTGCTAAATTTGCTCTCTTGCCAGCTCAGACTCTGCTCTCCAAATAGAGGCAAGAAATAGATGGCTTGGCAAGAAAGGACTCTCCTCATTTCGTGCACTTTCTCGCCGCTCTGACCGGTGAGAGAACACGTAAAATCAAGAGAGCGTTTCTTGCGAAGCCGTTCCTAGCCAAGACCTACCTGTGCGAGGATCCAAGTCCTTCCGTCCGCTAGCAGACTGCGGTAGGTCGCCTTGATCACGCGCACTGCTGCATACATCACCGCGGAGAGATAAGTACAGATGGCGGGCTGCGTGTTTTTTTGTTATAGTGTATAGCCGTAGTTGTAGTCACCTTGGAGTAGCGCTTGCAGCACGCGATCAGTGCGGCTGCAGCTGCAGCAGACACTCGTGGAACGCGCGCGTCTTCGAGCGCAGGCAGAAGGGCAGGAATCACCTGAGATTGGAATACGGACAATGAGCTGGCCTGTCCAGTATGGCAATGTTCCAAATTCAGAAGATTTACGCAATTTTTGAGCAATTCTTCAATTTTTGGACCAACCTTTTATCGCCGAGTGCTCCCTCCCTAATAGTTTCTATCAATCTTATTCCATACCCTGGGTGAAAAATCGAAGATGTTCCATTTTTTGGCACGTTTCATTCGCACCCTTCGTCACACGCTTCACGGCGAGCTAGAGGAGGGGGGGGGAGGTTCAAATGGTAGGAATATTAGAGCTCGAAAAATGAGTTGCCATTTCTTCTTTTTACGCGCTCTCTCACCGGTCAGAGAGGTGAGAGAGTGTGTGAAATGAAGAGACGGCGGGTAAAACATAAAAAAAACTAATCGTACGATTGCATGAGACTTCTCGAGTAGATTGGGAGCGCAGGCCTCGAAGAATCGAACGAGAGCGGCGCAAGCGGCCGAACGAACGCGATCATGCTGCAATTAATAATAAATTCGTTAATATTAATTTATCTACGCCCGAGACGCGACGATATTGATGGTCTCTCGAGGTGTTATGAGGCATATTTGGAGAGGCCGTCGATAATGGGGCTAATTGGCATTTTTTTAACGTATTTGTTTTTGTTGTTGACCGGTCTTATCTGGTTTGTAGAAAGCGCCCTCGCGTGGCATTAACAAATTAAAACATTTCTTTAAATCATTACAGGGAAAATGAATGAATTAATGAAAATCGCTCACCTTATCTCGGAGAAATGAAACAATTCGAGTGAGTAAATCGGTAGCGGTCTCCGTTGTTGTAATACAGCAGCTGAGGGCAGAGAGGCCAAACACTCCCGCATAACGCTGCTTCCAATCCTCTAAAATTCTTGGCATATTTTTCAGAACAAAATGATATACACGACAAAAGTCCATTGAAACCCACCATCTTTACGGAGTGATTCAGTGATCTGGAGCAAATTCTGGAACACTCCCAATCCTTCATAACCGGCGACAAGCTGATCGAATTTGGTTATTCTTGTGTCGTCCGCGTATCTGAATAGTTATGACCGTTTAGCATTACTTTTGGACCACTTACACGCCTAATTTGGGAGCGGATCACATAAGGTCCTAAACATCCGCTACTTTTCTAGGGAGTATTGTTTTTTTGCAGTGCTTCAATTATATTTTATTCTTTTAAATTATGAAAAATAATAAATAAAGCATTACTCACATGTTGCCCTCGCTTAAAGCACTTGTTCCTTCTAGAAATTCATCGCGATTCGTCCAATCTTCATCGTTTTGCTGGCTCATCGCAAGGAGGCCGGATGACACTGGAACGAAAAAAATCTTCTTTTTTTTCTTTATTCGCCCTTGTCCTCTCATTTAGATGCATTCTGCATCATACTTTGCAATGGTCACGCAAAATTAGCTCACGTAATCGCGGAATGAACGGTTCGATCTGACCGCTCATTTCGGGTATTTTGGCGAGTCCAGTGATCCACCAAATGGCCAATTCGCGAGTGCGGCAGTCCACGTTCACGTCCGCGAGCAACTGTACAAGGACGCATTTAAAGGGACCCGGCAGAGATAGAACATTTAATTTTATTTGAAGGAGCATATTATTTATGGATAATTGCCAAAATATTAGAATTTTTTAAAAATTCTAAAATATTAAAAAATACAAAAAACAAAAATATGGTGTGCGTGCATGGTGTATTCTACGGGCATGCCTGTTTCCTAATTTGGCACGTTGCCAACTTTTTCGATTTTTCTTCGATCATTAAGGATCTAGCCTGGGGGGCGTAGGCCCTCTCTCTCAGGGGGTTGGCTACCTCTCCCTCAGAGGGCTGTCTACCTCTGGGTCAGAGGTTTGGCTACCTGTATGCATATTATTAATCAATACTGTGTAATTACCGTTCTGATGTCTTTATAGTTACAGTATATTTATTATTATCAGCATTTTGTGACTCCACTATTTCCTCTCTCATTAGTTACTGTTGCTGTTCTCTTCCCCCGCTGAGTTAGTGTTGCCTGATCACTTGAATGCTCCTATTTTGCCTTTATTAATTCATATAGATAGCGCGCGCATGATCTACCTCTCGATCCTCTTCCCTTCCTCCACTCACATTCGATATTCTCCCACTTCGCGTGTTGAGTCGTTTCTCGTATTTATATTTATATTCGAATATATTCCTGTTTTATATATATTTATATTCCTGTGTTCCCGATAGTCTGTGTCATTATCAGAAGATCAACAGCTCGAAATCCTTTTATTTTAATGGTAGAACCTTCCAGATGGACGTGTTCGCTGCTTCGGAGAACACGTTTAGCGCGCCGCCCATATCAGCAAACCGAAGCGGATCGTGGACATTCCTACACGTTAGTTATTCTTATCGTTGGTCTGGTGTTTTCTGGTTAGGCAATACTATTAAGATGCGGTAGGAAATGCACGAACATAGACCTTTGGCTGTATGAAAATCGATTGTTTATTTTTTTAGATATTATGCGAGAACCGTTTCAGACGCGCCAGTACAGACTCGTCACGATGAAGTCGTCTTTTCCTCTGGCACCTTCACTTTCCCGGCCAATTCACACTGGAAAGACCGATTTATCAGGTGGTCAGTACCTTATGAATAACAACTAAAACAAACGAATCTTAAATGAACAGCAAAAAAGTGAACATAGAAACCGGACTGTGGTTATTTAATCAGACTTTTTCTCTGGTTTCGAGATAAGTATAACATTAGACATTTGCGATACTTGTCTACACTGAGAAAGGGGATGATATTACGAATATGTCTAAGAGTTGCATTTGTCTGCTCTACAGACTGAGTGTTGATCTTGGCGAGCGCTTCATCGCTAGAATAGGCAGACATCTTCATTGTGGGAGAGCACGTTCTATGATTCTTCTCGTGAAATCTACGACAGAATTTGTTTGATTTTAGTTATTCCTGTGAAATCTAACCTATCTATGAAAAATCGAGTGCACTTGAATCTGCCAGGCTCCCTTGCAAGACAGTAAGCAGATAGGTGACAGGAATTGTCATAGATTATATTCCTGGGCATATCTCCTCCATCCATTCGTGTTATTAGCATCTCAAATATATGTCGGGGGCTCTCGCACGAAGTCAGTATGGAGAATCCATATGTATATCTATGATGGCAAGTTGCAATCATAATACCAGGAGAGAGCTTATCATGACCATCTAAAAATGATTTTGTATATTTTGCTCAATAGGAGGGGTCCCACGTCCTAGCTTCTGTGAACAGTCCATGTTATCTGTTCTCGAATCCTTTTGATAGATTGGCCTCCCTCTCTTCAGTGGCCAGTTGGGGTAATATTCCAGTAATGTATCGATAGGAGGACCGTATATCGAATCTCTCCTTATTGGGCTTCTCAGAATAGAATCATTGAGAGTGAGGGCGGCACGGAGAACTGAAATTTTGAATTCCCCAATAATTGTAAAGCCTAGTTCGAACGCACCTTCGAAGAGAGACTTGGGAATCGAATCGAATCCAATCTCGCACAATGCGATGTACAGTATAGGCATATACCGTAGCATATCTTCAGCAGTTTCCTTTTCAGAATACTGAACGGTCTCGTCGATAATTGAAGTCAAGAGCTGGCGAGCCCGTCCGTCACTGCCAACCTGGTAAGATCAAATTTAACTTATTTTATATTCCTTTTGTGTAGAAATGATAACCTTAAGAATGTCCGGTATTGGACTATCTGAGAACATCATATTGTAAAAAGGTTGATAACGGATATTGAACATGTCATTAGATCCGATGGAATCACGGATGAGAGCAGTGAATTCGGTGGGTACCCATGTTCTAAATTATAGGAAATTAATTGTAATTATATTTCTATTCATTCGAACTTCACTGGCCCTTCACCGTTTGAGAATGCTCTCATCTGTCGTCTCATCTCTCTAGTTCCAAACCATCCAGGGGTGTGCGAATTGAGAATCTGTTCAATGGACACCTCGCGTTTCTATGTTTCAATTACAATCTCACTTTATTAGTGTCCCTCTTAGCTGCATAAGAAGCGAGATCTCCGCGTGTTCCTATCGTTGTGGCGTCAAAAATGAGCGTCTCCGGATACAGTCCACATTTGGGACAAAGAAATTGTTGTGATGGAACATCTAGATGAGATAGATATTCAGTCCAGCCTCGTTTAAGGGATGAGAGAGAAAGAATCACATCTGGATCCTGTTCATCTCTGATTCGAAACTCTCTTAGAATATTCCAGTATCCTGTATATAAACGAGAATTCATTGATTATCTACTTGTAAATAATTCTAACCGGTAAGGCTAACAGCTCCTTGCGTGAACGACGCCTCGTAATGGATGAGAAGTCTTCTCTCGAGAGCAAATGATGTTGAGAGTGGTACGAGTGGGAGAGAGTGCACAAGATGTTTGCAACACTGAGAGTATTGGAGGTGGACACTTTCTTGTCTCACCACCCCATCTCTATCGACGATTCGCATTACTCAAATTATTTATTTGTCATAATGAATTATAATTCTTTCAGTACCTGCCCTTCTCGACTCCATTGATGAGCCGTGTACGCAGTTCGGGAGAGGATCGGCCATTACTAGAGGTGGGCGCGACTCTTCTTCTTCTTCAATTTCCTCTCGTATCTCTTGAATATTTTCTTGATGGCCAGATTGAATTGTCCTGAATCATTAAAGTGCTCATAATAGTTGATATATTTTATATTTCTTACATGCAGTGAGTACATCTCTGGGAATGACACGTGAGACACGTGAGAGTCATTCGAGTAATCTTAATCACTCCACTACTATTCCATTTGTCTCTAACAAGGAAGAGGCATGGATCAACTGAGAACTGCACTGATTCCTCTATTACTACCGCATGCTCGATCTCAGATAGGAAATCAGTGCAAATAGGGAGAGATCGAGCAATAGAGAGATGGAGACATTCTTCCCGTTGATATTCCTCGTAACTACCGATCATTACAGCTGGGTCAATTCTCTGGAATGCGGATGCTTATCGTTCGCTTATCTTTCGTTCTATTAATCACCTCGATTCTATTTCTCCTACTTTGGTCACACGAGCAAACTGCTATCGACTGATCTAAACTTATTGCGTTAACTATAATTTATCATTTCAGGCGATGCACCTCCAATCTTCTGCAATCGACACGCCACGTAGCGCAGTTTCCTCCCTCTCAGCACTTTTCCATCGATGTCGCAGTCCGGAAGTGCCAGGTGACATGTATCTGAAACTTTTCTTTCTTTTTCTCCCTCTTTTCTCTGATTAGTTGGAACCGAGTCACATGACCCTACTCTCTATTTGCCTGGATTCGATTGTAATTGAGATCAATCTCCAGTCATAATGGGGGGGAGGGTAGTGATTCCTTCCCCTCTCCAATATTTCTCCCCTTTCTCCCTCTTCTCCCTGAATACTTCCCCTCCCTCTCTGTGTGAAACCTCACCAATCGTGGTGCTGCATCCAACTAGATTAGTGTTGCCTCTGATGTCGTCACCATATCTATCTTCCCTCGTAGGGAGATCAGGTCTAAATGATCAAACCTGTTTAAATCTATCTAAGTGAAACACAAACTGGTCAAGAATGTCAATCTGCACTATTCCATCTCCAGAGTCGGCAACAACGAGCAGAGGAGGAGGAGCAACGGGGCGAGGAGGACGGATGGGAACACGAGAAGAAGGAAGACGAGAAGGTGAGCGAGTTGGAGAGGGCGTTGCCCTTCTCTTCGTACCAGTGAGGTTGAATGTAGATGAATGGCGTCTACTCATCTGAGAAGGAAGTGAGGAAGAAAAAGTGAATGGAGGTGGTAAAGGAAATGAAAATCATGCTCTTTCGTCCTCTTTCAGTTGAGGGATGACTAGGGAGTTTTATCTTTTACAATATGAGCTAATACTTCCTTTACCGCCTCCTGGCAAGTTTTATGTTTCAATAATTATAATAATTAATAATTAAAACGATTAAAATGTATTTTTATGCAAATTTGACTTTTTGATAGAGAGCCCTCTGACTCAGAGGTTTGTCTACCACTCTTTCCTTCTCGAAGTTTCTGATAGACAGACCTCTGAGACAGAGGTAGCGAGCCCTCTCCCTCAGAGGGCTGTTGATTTTCTCACTGATTGAACACTGACTTTTCTGTAAAATTATATTTTTATATTTAATTTAATTTATTTTTATTAAATATTTTCGGATTTTCGGAAATCTCATTTCGGATTCACATACTCGTGTCAAGTGTCTGGAGGGAAGAGGGGTATCTTTATGCGATAACTTTGAGAACAACAAAACAGGATATTTCTTAGATGTAATTTAGCTACGATAATATTCAATGATAACATCGTGAACGGCTGCAGTGGCCCATGCACTAATCGGAATGCTAGTGGAGATAATCTTTCCATTATGGAATCTCGCTCGGAACTTTAGTCCTCTGATGATAGGGAAGGAAGGGAGATTGTGCAGATTGAAGGAGAGTGTACAATCTGGATTGGTCGTCAGAGTCAGCATTGAGTTGTAGTACCCGACCTGGACAGATATCGTTCATATTATAGAAAAAGAGAATAACGAACGAATGTTAAATTGAGAGTTATCTCGTTGACATCAGGTGAGAGGGTGGGCACTTTGGGAGGACGAGGCATGAGAGGCTTCTGAGAGATCAAAATCAGATATGAGTAATACTAGCCAATGAAAAAGGGATTAAATTTTGAAACGAACGGGGTCCTCAAGATCGAGTCTCTTCACCAATCTCTGATAGGTTGTTTCCTCTCTCTGTCCCGGTCTTCCCACTCCGATCTTAAAGTATTTCATTCCAGATTGGATCTTCACTCCTCACTCCCTCCCTCTCAAGCAGAATGAAGGTGGGTCACTAACTCTTACCATTCCCATTTCCATTCCACCTCCTCTCACAATTCCTCCCCCATCGCTCATTCTGTTCCATCCCTCCATCCGTCCATTGCCTCTCTCTCCTCTTCCTTCCATTTCGTATCCCTAAATATTGTTGATTTACTCCCGCATTTTCGCTGTTTCTCTTTCCGTTCTTTTCCCTTGCTCTCGTTATGAACTAGTGTTTCATTCGATTTATAAGCTATATTATTCACTCACTCCTCCCGTCATCGCAATCATTCCTCCTCTTTCTCTTTTCACAGTCCCTCCCCTTCCCCCTCCTCCTCTCGTTGCTGCACCCCCTCTCCCTCTTTTCATTCCATCCACATCCACAGTCAGTTCCATGTCCCTCATCCCTTCTTCTTCCCTACCGTACTCCTCCATTGCCTGAACATAGACTGTTTCTCGAATAACATTTATCACTCACTCCTCTCTTCTTCCCTATTCCTCCATCCATTCCATTCATTCCGTGTTCTTCCATTCTCAATCCCTCTCCGCCCTGAATCTGCAATATTTCAATAGTGACATTTCCCCTCCTTTCCCATCTGATTCCAATATGCATATTATTGTTTCTATCTATGATAATCACCTCATATCGATCTCCATCTCTTCCCATTGCTCCTCCCACATCCATCACATTCCATTGGCTGTCCATCTAAGTTACACCGATTATTGATTCCCCTTCCATTCCCCATTCACATTTATGTTCCAATCAATTATGATGTTTACTCACTTCCTCCATCATTCCATTTCCATCCCTCATTTGCATCATCTCCATTCCCTCTCCCATCTCACTTCTCATTCCTCCAGCACCCTGAATAGGTTATGCTTCTCATTGATTTCGTAGATAGATCCCTCACCCCTCCTCTTCCTCTCGATCCTCTCATTCCTCCTCTTGTCTGTCCTCTCACTCCTCCTCTTCCATTCCCTCTCATTATTCTTCCTGATCCTTCTTCCGTTCCCTTCCATGCTCCTTCATCCGGTATCTTATCGATAGCCTTCAACTAAACAAGTTTCTTCAATTCTCTTGTTAATGTAATAGTAGAGTAGATTAATTTCACCATGCATCCCTCCCTATTTTCCCTCCTTCCTCCGATCACTGATCCCGCTCTTTCACTGTTTCATCCTCCCTATTTATCTCTCCGTACCCATTTCCTTTCCCCTCTCGCTCCCTACTTCTTGGGGCACATTAGGATTTATATAAGAGAAACATGATAACTAATTAGATGGTGTCATTTTCCCTCTCCTTTATTTGTCTGGATCGGATTGTTATTTGAATCAATCTCCAGATATAATGAGGGAAAGGGAACTGACTCCTGCCACCCCCCTCTCCCCTCCTTCCTCCGATACCCTCCCTTTCCCTGTTTCATCCTCCCTCCCCACCCCTACCTGCAGGGTCAAATACTCAGGTCATGAAACCTAGGATGCGGTTTGCTATCACAATTTTTGAAGGATATTACTCTTGCGGTGGTTAGGTTTTGGGTCATTTCGTCCGCTTTTGTCGATAGTGGTATGCTTTTCTCTAATTTTACTACTTCCCCACTCCTTCCCTACTTCCTGCTGTACATTAGGAAAAGGGGTAGATATTAGATAACGACCATTACTATGATGTCATATTCCCTCTCCTTTATTTATCTGATTTGGATTGTCATTTGAATCAATCGTCAGGTATAATGAGGGATAGGGTACCGACATCATTCCCCCCCCTCCCTTCTCTCCTCATCTCTCACGAGATACTCCTTAAAAATAGAGATAGTGAGGGAGACAATAGAGGGATGATGACGAGATAGAAGGATTAATTAAACATTTCATTTCCCTATCTCTTTTTTCCATTGAAATATGTCTACCGTATCCCTTGATTTTACTCAATTCGAGTCAATAAGTATAGATCACTCACAATATTCTCTTGTCCCTCTGCTCTTCCTTCCCCTACTATCGATACCATCTCCTCGGCAGTTCTTGGTTCCTGTCCCATTACTTCTTCGTCCCCCCTTCTCTCCTCCAGCTCTTCCCCGATCTTAACATAGGCCATATTACGTACATATATGCTCCCCATACTATTTCCATGTTCTGCTTATCGTTTAGTTGCATATTCTTTCATTACCGTATACCAAGATCACTAATACCTCATTATTCCCTTCATCGTTCTCCCTCTCCTCCTCACGACCGCCCAGATTGGACTGAGTAGCGATCTCCGGCTGAATTATAATTGTGTCATTTATCCCATGTTTCATTGTATCACCTCATCTCGAGATTTCACTATGGTACTCATAGCCGACTTCCCCTCTCCATAGGAGATCTCCTTCAGACGCAGCCTCTTCATCATCTGATTAGAATATCAATTACCTACCGTAATCCATGTGAATTTACGAAAATATAATCGATAGTTACCGTACTCCTATGATACTCACCGGCAAAGCCGTGTCCCATTCCATGTTTTCTAGAGCATCTGCTCTTCTCCGACTGTAATCCCCATAGGAACTGAGAACAGCCCCCATGTCCGCAGAGACCTCGCCTGGATTAAGTTATTGTCTCCTATCGATCACACACTAATATGATATATGACCCCCCCCCCTCAAATTAGATGCATATTCACAATTGTGTAGAAGGAAAGGCAAATTCATACCTTTCTCCGAGGCATTGCGGCCCTTATGGAAGGATCCGAATACCACGTTTTCTGGCCACCATAGAGGAGGGGCTCCCTTTTTGAAGACGAACTTGGAGGGAAAGTTTTCGATCTCGAGACAGTCAACCACCCCTCTCCTTTTGTTTATCGACGGCTTGGCGGTCTGGAAAGAGTACGATAGATCGAAACTCAAGATCAGAAAGGTAGGATCGATATATACGGTTACTGTAGATCGATACGGTTACTGTAGGTCGATACGGTTACTGTAGATCGATACGGTTACTGTAGATCGATACGGTTACTGTAGGTCGATACGGTTACTGTAGGTCGATACGGTTACTGTAGGTCGATACGGTTACTGTAGATCGATACGGTTACTGTAGATCGATACGGTTACTGTAGATCGATACGGTTGCTGTAGATCGATACGGTTACTGTAGATCGATACGGTTACTGTAGATCGATACGGTTACTGTAGATCGATACGGTTACTGTAGATCGATACGTTTACTGTAGATCGATAGGTTACTGTAGATCGATACGGTAACTGTAGATCGATACGGTTACTGTAGATCGATGGTTTCCCTTCATCTCAGATGCTCTCATTTAACAGATACAATCATGCCATAAGTCGCTTCTAGTATTCACTCACGGTATTGGGGTCGACGTCTCCTGCCAAATCTCCAGTAAGGGGAAACTGGATGACAGTAGAGCAGTCATCAGACAATTCCATCTGCTCCAATAGATTCGACCTTACGACTGATCTTACAAGTTCCTTGTCTCCATATAAATGGATCTGTGGAGACTCGTGATTGGTCGCAATGGTCAAACAGAGCTTGTGCTCGTAGACCCCGTTCAGGTCGTCGAGACGAGCCATGAGACTCTTCAATGAAGTCGACCAACGGTTAAAATCTCCGTACTTGGTAGCCATGACTAAAATAATCACTGAATTATTTATAAATAAATACGAAATGAATAAATAAATAAATAATTACGTCAGAATTATAAATTATTAATTAATATTAATTGTGACTGAACAATAAATATGTGACACATTTGAACTCATAGTTTGAAATACTGTAGTAGCCAACCCTCTGACCCAAAGGGCCTACGCCCCCCGCCAGATCCTTACTCTCTTCGATTTTCTGCTTTGGCGGTGTTTTGTCTATGTTTCGTTGTTAGTATCGTATCCCGTATTTTATATTTGAATTTAAGTTCAATTGTCAGGGTCCTTGTCTAGTTTTACGTGTTTTTATTAATTCGCACGTGCCCAGGTAGCCCTCAAGTACGACGCAAAGCACGGTCCGCTTTTTTCCGTATTTCCTTTTATTCTAAACTTCAATCCATACTTCCTTTCTTCCATTCCTATTTCTCATTCTTGTAAATCACTACTGCATGCGCATTTCATCGATGAATACCGTATCTCACCATAAATGTGTTTCCTTTTACAGTTCGCGACCCTCTGTCATGAGTGAGGAACAAAGCGACTTGCCCGGTCCCTCGAATGTGGATACCGATAAACTCGAAGTGACCTACAATCCGTCGAGGCCCGAATCATCCTTCTCACCCCTCTCAAACGGCTCAAACAGCTCTCAGGCCCCGCTGATCTTATCCGGGTATCATTTCTTGCAGTACTTTTATAATATTTTTCGATTAGCGCTCGATTTTCTCATTGAATATTCCCTTACAGGACCGATAACCAGACCGATAACCTCTACACCGACTCTCCGCGCCTCTCAAAATCATCACCTGGATACGGGGTGTGTTTGGTAAGTGCCTTAATCGAGTCCTGACATCATAAAGTAGAGTTGAAAAGAGCTGAATTCGCAATGGGGGCAAAGCAATGGTGACAGAGTGCTACTCACCCACAAAATCTGTCAATTGACTTATCGGCATTTCCAAGGCGTGTGCTCTAGGGTCAGTTCGTTATCGGATTGGGTTTATAATATTCACGGCCACTTAATTTTTCACCTTGCCCCCTCTCTCAAAATTATTGCCTAGAGGTCATCTTCCGAATAAATCGAAATCTAATTGGCAACCCTAGAGCATTCCTATTAGAGTATTTCCTCTGACAGATCCCCTAAAGGAGACTCATTTCAGGACGTGTACGAGGCTCGCTTGCTGTCTATGTGGTGTGCTTCTCTTCGCGTTAGTGGTGTACGTTGGAATATTTTTCTACTTCTTCTCGTCACGCTCCTCGTACCCGATCACCACTTACGCCCCGATTGCTCCAATGGCCCCGGCCGCCCCCTATTGCAGAAGACGCGTACAAGAAATACTCGATCGAATACGCACTTGCCCTCGCCCGAGACACGAATGGTAAGTGATCGGGAACTGCACTCTGAATATCGCTCTGATCTCAGACATTGTTGTTATTTTTATTATTGTTATTTATATTTTTGTTGATTTGCAGTTACGTACGAGGAGCTGGACGGCTACTGGGGCAAGGAATATAACAAGGTGTGCTCGCTCTCTCGCCAGAGATCACGCCGTATTTAGAGAGATCACGCCGTATTTAGAGGTTCAGGAAAGTGTTTTTAGGCGAAATGCTTCTCTATCCCAAAAGTGTCCATTGCCTCGTGCCGCTCTCGATTGCGATCAAGCCGTTTACACTGGTTAGTTCGTGATAGAAAGCCTAGATTACTGTATCTTTCACTTTTCTATTCGATTCCTCTTGAGATTCGTCCACTGATGTTGATCGAGCGCTCATCACTCCAGAAGGGCTCCTTCACTACACTCAGTAAGTCGATACATCGATATCTCGTCCGTGGCATGAGTGTGCGTGTGAAATGAATAGAGATAATTACTTTAGATGTCGCGTGCTTCTCTTCGCTCTTGTATTCGGCGAGTTCAAGTCAGTCATACTCGAGGTCGCGAATCATATTGCTGGACGAGAAAATCGAGTAAGTGAGTCAAGTACAACGAATAATATCTCCGAACGACGAATGTTATCGTAGCAGTCACGTCCTCTGCAATGGCATTTAGATGACATTTTGTGCGTAATACCGACGGCAATATTGCAAAAAAAAGAAATACTATGACAATAGTACCTTGTGTTCTATTAGGTACGGTAGTAATTGTCGATCGTTCAGCAGCTATTCACTCTTGACACCACTAATCGTCCCGATAGCGTCAATTTACCGCGCGATTCGATCGAAACGCGAGCAGAACTGGAATTTCATTTTCAGCACCGGAGTGCGAGGGAACTCTGCGCGACTCGGGCACGCAGAGGAAGGAGCCGAAGCGCGCCTGGTGGTCCCCGAAGAAGAAATCGTCGCCCAAAGTGGATTCGTCGCCGATGAAAGTGGACGCGTCCCCGTTGAGGGTCGATTCATACCCGGCCAAGTAGGAGAACTACACCCCGACTGGTGAGTATCGTGAAGCAATCTCGCCAGTTGTTTGTGTGCTCAAAGTCATGTTGTAACATTTTATCGATTGGGACATGGAATTGAGGCTGTAACAACAATAGTATGTTGGGTGAATAGGCCGACAGATCATTACCACCCTACATTTCCTCCGAAACGTCACTGTCCCATTCCTCTTCATCATCTTCATCCTGCCCTCCCTCATCTTCTCTCAACATTTTCCCGTATTCAACCATGAGCACATCAAAAATGTCGTCATCCGGAGCTCCGATTCTCTTGAGAAAGCGGTTGCTCTCGTATTCATCCCTCAGTTTCCAACTCTGTTCGATAATCTGTGGAAGAGGGAGGGGGTTAGCTAGGCCAAAATGCTAGTCATACTATACCTCTGTTCTCCACGGATGAGTACCCTTGCTCATCTTTCGTTTCACGCTTATCGCGACTCTTCCCTTTCTTGGAAGTAAACAGTCCCCTATTTCGACACGTTCACCAATGATCTTCCCAAAAACAAGCGAATTGTGGTGCATCACCGACATCTTCATCTTCCTATTGAAGTAGTGCGCGGAACTGTTGAATTAGAATTCATTTCTTAGAATTTTACTATAAGATGAAATAGTGAAAAATACCAATGGAAGCGCTTGGGTGAGTAGAGCAGTGACATAGAGTGAAAAGATTCGCACAGTGCTGTGCCAGCTTCTGCAGAGCATGCCAGAAATACTTTAGCAAATTGCTCATCGAATAGCATGTTATAAATGAGCTTGTACTCTTCGGAATCCTCCTACAAGTTAGAAGAGTCACATTTATTATTTATTATCCAGCACACTTGTTGTAAATGATTACCTTGATACACTCCTTCAGCACCTTCTGAGCTCTCCCTCCTATCTTTCGTTTCGGTCTCTTTCTTAGACCACGTGAGACGGGGTGGGTGCACTTATCGACCAATTTGAACTCGTCATCCTTTTATATTAACGTTAACTAACTTGGAATGCGAAAACAAAAAGAAATCAACCTTCTTCCATTTGTGCTTTCCTGTGCAGTGTTTGACAAACGATCGCACATATTCTAGGGCAAGTGGCCGATCTTCCCGTTTCGGATATTTAGAGTTGATGTGATATAAATGATTAAAAAAGCTTTTGTACCACTTTGCCAGAGTGGGACAGCTTTCCATCTTCATTCCCTATGAAAATATTGTTGGATTAATTGATGCATCCACTACTACTCACTTTCCACCACTTCTTCCGCAACGGCTTTTGGACATGCCAGAAGTCCCTTTGTGCCTCGATGTCCTTCAGCTTGGGATTCTCTCTCAATCTCTTATCCACCATTGAATTAGAATCCGTCACGCGCATTCTAATAAGTATAGGTTGGAGTTTATTAATACAGTATCCAGTGCTAAACCATACTTCTGTACTCTGTTGGTTCAATTTGTGGCGATTCTCCACACTCCTGGCTACTAAGTAATTAATATATTTGACCTTACTGTGAATCCATCGTCGATTAGTTGCTCTAATACTGTCTCAGTTCCTCGAGACTCCATACGGACAGATTTACCATCTATATTTAGTACAATATTTTAAAGTAACTTCCTTACAAGTTAATTGAACCTATTCCAGGATCCTTCGATGAGAGGGAGGCGGCGCCAACGATGAGACCAAGAGAAGTATCGATCGCGCTGACTTTGCACTTGGATGCGCACCAACCCGGTGAGTCATATTGACCATCCAATGCCAATACTACTCCTTCCGCCTATGTATTTTTGGGATGATTACGTTGCGATATCTAGGTTACCGGCGCAAATGCTTTCGAAGTGACTCTCGCATCAGTCTCCCATTCCTCATAGACTCGATCAATCGCCGGACTTCCATAAAATCGTATTGCATCGCGCATTGTTCTCTCTTTTGGAGTAGCAATGCCAAGAACATCAAAGCATTCAAGCAAGCGCTGTAATAAAACTAAGGGTATACTCTTGATAATTAATAAATTACCGGGAAAGGCGTGCCAGTGACGAATGCAGCGATGGGAAGCTCCTGATTCATTTGGAATACCTGGCTCTTTCCTGTTCCTTTTTTGGATTGGCTGTCCCATCGGAAATGCACCTTGCATTCCGTGCACTGGAATTTGACAGAAAGCGCACTTGCGATCTGTATCCATTCAATGCTGATCGGGTCGATCATTCCCCCGCAATCTTGACAGAAAAGAGGTTCGAGATTGGCCTTAGCTACTAGGAAATAGTCGGCGGCAGTCTTTTCCTCCTCTTCCTCAATTTCCTCCTCGTCTTCTTCAATCTGACTCGATTGAGAGGACAACTGGGGACGATAGGATGAGTCCTTCAAATGCTCAGTGATAGATAGGTGGCCACGACACTCCCCTACCCATGTATGTGGTCATTTTCTAAAATGAGTTGGTAGTTCATGATGGATCAAGCCCGAGTACCGTATCCAATCGAATCTACAGTACTCCAATTTGCCGTATATGGGGTATTGTGCCGTATTGTGCACATAGGGACATAATAATTGGACAGATTACATGGTGAACATCGTAAAGATCTTTTAATTTCAGCCATTGGTGGAAGGAGTCGAAGAAGAGATTGCACGATTTGTTACGTCACATGATGCGGAATGCGTTGTAAAAGGACTGTCAGTGAGTGATTGAGAGACGCTAATCTATTTATGATCATTCGTTTTAGAGTGCAGAAGACTACAGTGCAACGAGGGATTCCCTGCGTTCTCCGTCTAATAGCACATCTCCCTATCTAAAAATGTTGCTGATCCAAGTTGGAGGTATTGTAGAGTTTTGATGAAATAGAAGTGAATAACTTTTTTATGATTTAGGAGAGGAGTTTATCGATGTGAGAGCAGTAGTGGCGTCGAAAGAATTGATTGATATCACGGCATGTTATCTGCTCATCACTCCTTCGTCACTCATCATTCACAACGGAAGTGAAAGCAAAGTGTTGGGAAGGAGTAAGGTAAGGTCAAGAGATTATAAATCGAACTTCATTTATTGTCTTACATACGAAACAACTAAATTGTGGCGCACCTAAGGTTTGTGATCAACCTCATCAGCCCTTTCTTTGGTGGTATGATATTCTCTAAATCTCCAATCGGCGCTTTAGATATTAATTGGCAACTAAATTTTTTATAAACATTTTTATCCAATGGCCTAGTGAGTAACGCTTTAGGCTGGCTAATACAGATTAGGAGTTCGAATCCCGAATGTGTCCAGCATCTGCCATATTTTTAAGTTTGTCGGGAAGGAAATCATACATTGCCATATGCTACTAACGTAACCCTAGTGCCGTGTGTTAGTTTATCCTCGGTGGGGTACTTTTTTTTAAATTTCACGTGCCATGATAATTATTGTTCCACGTTAACTCGATTTACAGGTCAGAGCGCCTATCCCCATGACCCATGGGTCAAAATAAATTGTTAGTTCGTGATAACTGATCATTACGGTAGCAATATACGCCAACTGTGGGTACTGTAATTTCGATTGGATACGGTACTCGGGTTTGATCCATCATGACCTATCATCCCATTTTAGACCATGACAATATACAGGGGTAGGAGAGTGCTCAATGATTGGGCCCTCCCCGGACACGCTCGGTGGGTATCTATGGTCCTATGGTGATACTCGAAAATCCCCCATAAAACACAAACTGCTCTTTCTACTGTAGGAACACTGGATATGGCCGAGTCCATTCGATATGTAGATACAGTTTCCATTGTAGGAGGATCGATCGATTGGATGTCTAGCTGGCTGAGGGACAACGGAGGAATGTCGAATAGCTGCTGTAAGGACAATCGATGGAGGTCAAGGAAAGGAATCTAATTTCCTATCTTCACGATTCTAATCATTTTTATTGTTAGGATTCAATGATTGAAATTAGTAGCACACGTGTAGCTAATATTTTGTATCGATTAATTTTGATTGAGACTAAATATTTATCATTTCTAATATTTTCTGCTTGGTAAATATTTCTCTTGAAAATCGATCTCTATTGCCTACAGTGCCTCTCCGTACACCAGGTCTTCTCTTTGCTTAATAAGTGCCGAAACACGTAAGACTTCACAGACATCGAAATACGGTGATAATATAGTACAATACACTTATCTACTTTTACTTATTGTGTGTGGGTTTCAATATTTAAAAGAAGTCGGAGAGAGTGTCATGCCCACCTATTAATTAAAAGTAGGTTCTGATGTTGCTCTTTTTTAAATTTTTAATGCCGTATCACCCCTAGTGTCTTTCTGTGATAGTGAATAATGTCTTAACTGTACTCCCCTGCTCGTTCCCTTCGACTGCTCTTCCCTCGATATCACCACTGTCATCGACAGCATCCTCGTCTAGATCATCAACCTTCCGTCGTTTCTATGAAGCGCATTTTTAGATAGTTTGCAATTTGTAACTAATACCTCCTGAACATCATCACCATCTACTGATCGAATCTGAGCAGCCTTTAAAGTCATTTAATACGTGCTACTCGTCAAAGGTAAAACCAAATACCTTAGGCGCTCCATGCTCGTCGAAATGGATGGGACACCATCTGATGTCTTCTTTTGCTTCGATCCTAGCCCTTATCGATTCCAATTCCCTCTTACTACTAACTGCATCCAAGCCAAGTGAGGCCACCCACACCCGCTGGTGAGCAACCTTCGAATTGGCAGGAAAAACACGCGAACCAAGTGATGACGAGCCACATCGAGCACACTTTCGTACTCGCTGTTTGAGCATTTCTAAGCTGAATGTCGTTAAAGGATTCGCAAATCAATTGCATCGTTTAATAGCTAAAACAATGATCTGACTTTATAGAAATGACATAAATGCGATGAGCGGCAAGGAGAGAAATAGAGAATTTTAGTCTCAGTACTCGCGCGCGCGTTAATAAGGACATTACTCGACCAAAATCAATGAAAAAAGGTGCGCGAGCATGATTATAGTCAGTTATAACAGTGAAATAGCGAAATACTGGCTCCATCATCGGTTAGCAAAGTTGTCATGTTGACAACTTCGAACGAGTTTAGCAACAGAAATCGCGCAGGGCACGTTTTAACGAACATTTCTCGACCAAAATAAACGCAAAAGATGGGCTAAAGCGACTATAATCATATTATAACGGATAATTATCGAAAGAATCGCTACATCGCAGCAAGTGCACTAGTGAAGTTGAAAAGTCAGACCACCGTAGCTTTAGAACTCGCACAGAACACGGTACAAAGGACATTGCTCAGTCAAAATAGATGCAAACAGTAAGCAAACGTTAGTATGGCAGTGCTAACCCCAAAAATTTGAAAACTGAATGGTAAATTGAGCAAAAAAACAGTGAAAACTGAGCAACAGAAGAGAAACCCGAGAATCCGGAAAAACTTGGCTAATTGCCAGCGATCGCGACGACTTTCGCGAAATAGGCTTGCCCGCAGATCACACCACTGCACTCATACCGTAATTACACCATAATTATTTTTATTTTTTAATTGGTTAATTAAATATTATTTTAATTATTTTTTTTCTTAAGTGGTTCAGAATGATGGTCTCTACGAAATATGTTCACATATAAAATCTATGTCAGGTCCCTTTAATTGACGCTTAACCGATGGCCGTGGGTAGTAGTGTTCCCGGTTCGAGATCGGTTTCGTTATTACGGCGCGAGAGGGACGATATGTAAAGGGGGATATGTAAAGAGGAAGGAAGGACAGAGAAAGGAAGAGTGCGGGATTTTTTGCGCCCTGTTTACATATCGCTCCTCTCGTGCGGGATTGCCGATACAGGTAACCCCGAACAGGTAAGCCTGCTGGCCAGCCAAGAAGGTGCTCCCACCGACCTGACAATAGATGCTGACGACCTCCGAGATGTGAGCGTGCAGTACAGCACCATCGCGAGATGTCTCATCGACGAGATACGCGCGAGCAGCCGCATCGTTTTTGGCCACCTGGACACTTCTCTGTCTTTTGGCCCAGCCTTTTCGCAGAGTATTCCATCTCTATCATTCTCATTTCCTACCCCACCACATTCAGAGCGGTCGTAGCCTGGGCCAAAAAACAGAGAAATTCAGCCACCTGCACATTAGCAATTTGGAGTCGACGACACTATAGAGTGCGCGATACGTGCCGCCGTCTCTAATATGCAAGCTCCGTAGTCAAACCCTTATATCATTTCCTCATGACCAAGAACCACAGTAATGGGCAACCGTATTCGATCACGTGAAGAAAACAAAAACATTTACAAATATTTGATTAATAGGCAAATGTACGGCATTTTTTGAGAAAGAACTCGGAATGAGGAAAGCAGAAAGGGCCTATTAACCAAATATCGGGAACTTCTTTTTCGACACTCTAATCACGCGCCACACCAACCCTCAAGATCGAAGGGACGAGCTGTGAGAGAGTAGACATTGTTTCCTTGCTGGCCACTGCGAAGAAAGTCTGCAAGTGGGAATGAATTAGGCACTACTTGAGAAAACCAGAATGGGCGAATTTAGCATGCTATTTCCATTACTTCAGTTTCTACCAACTTCAACATTTTTGGCCGACTTTGAGTGCCTGCCTACAAGAGTTCGAAATACGATATGGCGACCCGTATTTCCAACTCTAGTGACGAGAGTAAGTACGTGGAATGAAAAGACGAATTCTTCATTCTGACAACTCTATTCTTGAGCAGAGTGTCAAAAAGTTTTCCAGGTGTGTTACCTTCATCGATGCGAATCGGACGGTCGCATCGTTATCGGCAAGAGTCGTTTGCAGTACGCTGTTGAGGTCATCTAGACGCTCAACTCCGAATAGCTTCGGCCTGAACGTTCTCGGTCGAAATCAGGGCCGTGCAAATGAACAACAACACTCTGCAGTCTGACCCATGAGAGAGTGAGTAGAGAGTATTCTCTCTGCATTTACCAGCCCCAGCTAACATTGTTCCAACAATATCACTTCCAACAAATATATTTTTTAATGAGCCAAATACAATTTTTTGGAATTCCTTTACTTGTCAAATTGAAAATGAGATATCAAAAGGCGCTCACTTGACGGCCGAAAGTGCAATGATCTTCAGCGAAGCGCACTCATTTTCGGCGCATCGCTGGACGAAATTGGCAATTGATCGAGATGCTTGACTGCCGAGCGCTGAAACGTCGTTGATTGTACAGAGAAGGCCCGATACGGGTCGCCGTCTCCTCAGTTCACGCGCTCTCTCACCGGTCAGAGCGAGAGAGTGTGTGAAATGAGGAGACATAGGCCCGTATTTGGAACTCTAGCGCCTACCGAGCGCGTGGCGCGTCACAGTGGCAAGAAGCTCGCCCATCTTCTCTCTGATCGAGTCGTCGCTTTCGATGAGTAGGGACTGAATCATTTGCATCATGTATGGAAGAACGGCATTGCTCGAAAGGCCTCAGCCTTGATGTTCGATAAATGATTATGATTATGATTATGATTATGCAAGGCATGGGAATGGGCCGACTCTCGGTGTCATTGTGAGAAAGCCACCGAGTATTTTGAGGCATTTATTGTTCTGGGTTTGCGACACAAGATATATTTTTCCATCTCACGCGCTCCATTTCAGATAGATCACGTGACAATAGGAGAGAGTCGTTTCCAAGCAATCAAAGAAGGAATTGAGTGCTCGCACTAGGGTTGGCTTGTCGAGAAATGGTCTCTTCATTTCGCATACTCTCTAGGCGATCCGAGAAGCGAGAGAGCGTGCACAATGAGAAGCGCCATTTCTCGTCAAGCCAACCCTATCACGTATACCTTCAATAGATCATCACAGAATGACACGAGATTGTCGGTGCTCCAAGTGTGCGTAGCGTCAGAAACGAGGGAAGAGAGCCGATCGAGCGAGTAGCAGCGAAGCTGGAAAATATCCTGTTATCGAGCGTTTCAAATGCTCGGCAAACGCAATGTGCTGGTTAGCGAGCCATTGATTGTCTGGGAGAGAGGAAGGAAGGAGGTCGGGGAGAGGAGAGCACTAGCCTCCTTACTAGCCTGGGAAAAAATCTCACGATACATGCATATATTATCTACGCGTGCAGGCGCAACAGAACGCTGGAATAATATGTAGTGAGAAAAAGTAAGAACAAAAGGGGGGGGGGGCTCGGTGCTAAAAGGTGATTAAAACGTATGAATAGAGTTTATAAGTTTACACAGTAATCAGTACCTCCTGGGATGCTTCTGAATTCATTGAAATATCAAGGAGGACGAGTGCTTTCTGATCGGATTCAATCGTATCGAAGTCTCTTTTTGTCGCGAATCTGAAAAGTTGGAGAATATTCGGGAAAGGAAGGCGATATTTGAGCGCGCAATACGGGTCGCCGCCTTTTCATTTCGCACACTCCATCACCTCTCGACCGGTCGAGAGAGCGAAGTGAAGAGATGGCCTCTCACACAAACCTCTTGACTAATTCTCCGACGATCGCGGTTTTGAGTAGCGCTTCCAGGTGAGAATCGTCTGCCTGCAATGGATGCGGATAATGATAGGTGACGGAAATGGAGGATCGAGAAATGATTTTTGAAGAGGTTGTTGGTACTGTAGCTGGGAATAGGGAGTAACATGGGATACTCGTCATAGTACACTGCGGTTGAGTACTGTAGCTGGGCGGATACGGTATAATTGAATCGCTAACTGCTGGGGTTACTGTAGGTGTGCACAACATACTGTAGGTCGCGGTAGTGCAGTACCGTATCTACCCACATTCTCCGAATGTGGATAGATACGGAATTCGTGAACACTTGCAAACTTGAATCGGCCGGGTACAGCACTCGTTGGTACAGGGATACGGTATGTTCACCTCCAACGACGATTACGGTATATACCTCTTCATCTGTAGCTGGTTGTGCCATGCTCCGTGTGTGTGTGGTGTACGGTAGGCGAGGGATACGGTATCCTCGTGGTGTGGGGCGCGGAGTGGGAAAAGGCGGACGGAGGGCGGAGAGAGCAGGCAACCGCCCGAAGAAGTAAAAAACGAAGGAATGAGGGGAGGAGAGAGTGGAGAGAGAGAAGAGTATAGTCGGGAATAAAGTAATTGGAGTAATTGAGTTTAGATGGAAGACAAAGAAAATTTGATTATTACGGAGCATTGAATATTCCGTCTAGAGATAATGTGATGCAGACAAAAGGCAATCAGTTGAAATTAAATCAGCAAATATAATAACAGGCATACCTCTTAGAGCTCTCCTGACGAAATCGAGAGAACTTCTCAAATATCTCACAATCAGCTCTGCCTCATTTTGCTCAATCGCAGAATCTCTTTTTTTGGATTTCTACTAGAGTAACTAGATGTTCGTAGGATGTCAATGCATTAATTTTGATCGCCTCACTCACCCTTGATAGCCGGTCCGAATTCGTCATCCAACTTCTGTCTCAGATCCCTCAATTCGCCCTTCCTCGCCGCCATCTCTTCAAGGCGCTCCTCGAGCTCGTCGATACGCGTCTAAATTTGAAACGATTTAATCGTAATTATCTAATGTTTTTTGCTGCTTCTATCAAGAGCGGACTTGGAGCCATTTCAGTACAAATTTAGAAGAAGATCTTTCTCGATTTCCCGTACTCTCTTGACTAGAGTGCGGAGAGGAAGAGTTAAAGGAAGGGTCTTCCTCTCGGCGCAAAGAGGAATGAGAGGGAGAGGAAGAGTGAGAGGGAAAGGGATTAACTCTTCCGGAAGAGTGACGACTCTTCCGGAAGAGTAGATTCTCTTTCGGTCTGTTTTCAATGTTTTGACCTCGAATTTTCGAGCGCTTGGTTTTGAATTTGCATACATAGCTCGCCTAAGTCATCTAGAGCACATTTGCATCGCAATCTGGATCGAATCTCCTTCACTCCATTGCCTGAAACGTGCCGCATTGAGTCCAATGTTTTACGATGTAAGGGTGTCTAAGATGCAACAAAGTAGGAGGTAGCAAGGTTTCCAAACAATCTGAGCTTAAATTTGTCTAACATATTCCAATGAGGACTCTTTCATGGGCAATTTGTGAGAGTGACGTGGCCTAATAGGCGAGAAATTTCCTCAAAATGGTTCCAAGTGAATGCTCGGTGCTTCTCACAATGTCCCATGCCTCAATTATGCATGAAAATTCATTTCATAATGATCCCAGACACCCAAGCAAAATTCTCAATTTAACTCTTCAGGAAGAGTTCTCACTCTTTCGGAAGAGTAGACCGCGCTCTTCACTCTTCCTCAAGGAATGAGACCTTTCTCCTCACTCTTCCCTCTTCCTCTCCGCACTCTACTCTTGACTACTTTACTTTTCAGACCAGGGTTTCTTTAGCTATAGTATCTAGATTTATGTGCATTTGACTTAGGAAAGGAGTGACGCGAATTCTCCTTGATCATTGACCATCCGTTCTCGGCGGAACTCAATTTGCATTCTGTTGCCGTAAGCAGGAACCTCTCGTCGGCTAACCCGGAACGACTGAACGTCACTAGAGGCTTAGTGAAACTCAAAATAGAGAACGCCGTATCATTGCTTCACACGCTCGATCATTTGCTTGATAGGTGAGAGAGCATGGAGAATGAAGAGGTAGCACTGGACTTAACAGGAACCTTGTCGGCTAACCCGGAACGACTGAGCGTCACTAGCGGCTTAGCCAACACCGCACTGTTACGTCATTAGCGCCCTGTTGTTTTTCATGTCCAGACCTTTTGTCTGGACGAATTGGAATACGATCGAAGATTCAAAATCCAGTATGCTTCACAGTTGGCACATACGTAACTCTGTGAATCGACAATAATTTCTACAGTTCCTCTGTTCACACTATCAAACTACAATTTTAAAAGTGGTGTATGCGCTGGAAAACGTCGCCCATCAAAATTTGCACTGCGTGAGGGTAAGTAGTAAACGTCGCCCTACCTTGAGTGAGGTGACGAGGTTCGCGTAGTGTTCGTCCTTCTCCTTCAGCTGTTCGACGTGCGTCTCGACAGCAGCTCACGCTCGTGTTGCTGGAAAGATCAAAAATCAAAGATCAGAGATCAGAGATCAAAGATCAATCAACCAACCTGATAGTTCCTGAGCAGTGCGTTCGCCTGGTCGTACTTTCTCTCCAATTGAGTGTAGTGCTCCTTGGTGGTGTCGAGCACGTTGTGCATCTGGATGGTGTGTGTGATTAGGAAACGTCGCTAGTCAAAGTTTACATTGCGTGAGGCTAAGCAGTAAACGTCGTCCTCACCTGATCGGCCTTCTTCTGGGACAGCTCGACCTCCAACTCGAGGGCGGAGATCTTCGCCCGGATCTCGCTCTCCTCGTGCGACATGGGCTGCGCCTGCTGCGGGGGCGGCGGCGGTGCGTGGTGTGCGCGCTGCAAAACGTCGCACATCAAAAATTGCACTGACTGAGTCGCCGCGACTTGCCCATGTAAGAATATTTGATCTTTATTTTAAAAAATATATAAACCATTACCGGCCAAACTATCTAATTTGGCTTCCGGACAGTTTTGCATAAAGACTTTCTACGAATTGTTCTTGCAAGTAAACACAACCGAAGTAAATGATCCTAACGTGGATCAGTCACGGGACTGCGGGCCTTGCGCGCGCTGGTTTATCGAGGATAGGCAGGGAAAGGTGGGTGGATCAAATACTAACGATTATTGACAGGTCTTTAGCTCTTTGAACACATTCGAAACACATAAATTTAAGGTTACGATAAGATCAGAATGCGAACCAGGTCGTTATCTCAGTTCATCTCTCGATGACTCGATTTCGCTTGCGGACGGTGCAGCCGAAAGGGGACTCCAGTACAGAATGAGGCCGGCTCGTGGACGTTTCAGGTAGTATTGATAACAATCACGAAAAACAAAAGAATCTGCATTCCTCGTATTATCTCAACGGACAGACTAACTAAATGAATGAATTTACGATTTCTTCATTCGGACATCTCCATTTCGGAACTTCTCTGTTTTTTGGCCCGGCCTATGACCGCTCTGAATGCGAAGGGGGTAGGGAATGAGAATGATAGGGAGGGAATACTCTTCGAGAAATGCCTGGGCCAAAAAAACAGAGAATGGAACGTTCTAGAATGTGGATGGGAAATGGCTACGGGCTGCGCCTGATGGAAAAGTAAAACTGCAGGAACTCGCCAGTTTGGAAGAAATGTTCTGGCTAGAGACGTGGACAGGTACTCAACTAGAGTGCGCAATACGGGTCGTCATCTCTGCATTTCACACACACTCTCGTCTCTCTGATGAGTGGTGTGGGAAATGAAGAGACGGCGCAATTCAAGCTAATCAACCATTCTCGTTTTCTTGAATTCATTCTGTGAAGCATAAAACGCTCACTTGGAAATCATTATGGTTTTTTTGGACTGTCTTATTTTGAATAATATGTGATCAAAAAGATAGAGGCACTAGCGCGAAAACGGGATTGACAAACGGTATACAGACAGACATTTGCAGAGCTCCCTTCGCTAGTGCCAATCATTTTCTTCATTCTCATGGTATTTGCTGCTTCGGCCTATTGCATCCGTCGGAAAGTAAGAAACATATCATAATTATATGTATATCATAATTACTTTCATAATTATCAATAAAATATCTATTTAGTGGTTCAGTCGTCGTTTGAACGCGCCATTACCTACGATTCCGCGGTGTGCAAAATACGAAGAGTGCAGCAAAAAATTCATGATCAAATTGATTCGGAAGAAGATGTATCTATACGCGACGATCCATGACTATCATGAGATTTTAGATTAGCGAACCGTACTGGGAAACATCAATTATTCTTTATTCGATCGGAATTCCGTATCACAGAGATTTTAAAACAGTTTTTTTCTAACTTGAGATATAAGTAAATATATTATGATTTAAAAATTGAATGAGCACGATAAGATAAATTAATTTCAGGGCATAGACAAAATACACGTAAAAATCATGCAGCCTAATGCAGTGACAATGAGAGATTGTCCGCCTCCTCACGATCCTTGATGAATTTGGCGAGTTTCACGTAGGTCTGTGAACTCGAATTAGAGGTGCTTAGAATCTCGTTGCTCACCACTGTTGCAGTTATTTGTACAATAGCAATAATGCAGCATATGCCGAGAAAAATCAGAATAATAATTGGATAATCTGAAATTTATTTTTTTAATTCGAAAATCTATATTTTATAGGCCATTATATAATATGATACTTACTTGCTGTTCCTTGGGTTCTCGATATAACCTGGAAAAATAATATAACTTTATTTCTTTAAACGAATCAAGTCAAATTACCAGAAAGTATGCAATCGACAGCGCGACGTACGTAACCTGAATTGAACAAGATTTTGGTTATGGCACACTTAAAGAAGGCGTGGCACGAATATCTGGCTAACTGAGTTATCGATGCCAGACGATGTTGCATGAACACCCCATAACACTTTCGAAACTCTGTCACATTTCGAGGGCCAGCAGAGTTGAACTTACATTAGCTACCGCATAGACAATGAGTGGGATTCGAGCCTGTTTGCAGACTGCAAATACGCCAAAGAGTGCGAGGAGAACACCGGCGCCGAAGATGTAGAGGACCTTTACAGTTATATTTTAAAACATTGAACTTGTTGTGTCCTTATCTTCGTCTGTGTGAAAAGACCCCTCTCGAGTGATTGGCAACGGTTTATCGAAGTGGTTGAAGAACAGAAGACTGACGGCGAAACTCCGGGGAAGACTAGAAACGAGAATCAATGACTGTTACGTCACGCAAGCAAGGGTGACAAAACAGTACAGTAAGAAACACGATAATAAGGGAAATCGTGGTGGGAGCCAGCCGGTTATAATTTACGGATTCAGTACGGTAGGTGGTGCGATCGGGTAGTACGGCTGGTCACACTTATTAATTAGTAACACTTGAATATTCTATTCGAGTATACAACACCTCTCTTCTAAGATACGAACTCGGGAGTATCTGATAACAAAAACGAAGAAAAGAATATGAGATTTGGCCACGATATCAACAAAATGTGGTCAATAGGACTGTCTTTGCGCGACAGTGAACTGACTTTGCGCGACAGTTATCTCTTCTTCTCTTGCACTCGCTCGACCGACATCATTGTCGGGCACGTCTCCGTTGGTGATGAGTCATCTCGATGTTGTCCGAATACGTCGGGCACATCGCTGCTAGAAGGGGTACGGTAGTCGGTTCTTCTCAACGCTTCGCAGCTTGACGAAGTCGGCCATCCGTGTTCCTTCTTAGCATCCATCTGGTCATGACCCCGAAGTCCTGAGTCTGAACCGGTCAGAACTCTATCTTTCAGCTCGTACGCGAGCAGACTTTCAGTCATCAACTCAGATGTGAGAATCTCGCGATCCTTCTTCAATGCACAGTAAGCAACTGCGACTTCCTCGATAGCAATCGAGTGAATTTCGTCATCTTTCAGACTTGATCTCCTTGGAGAAGACCCCGATCTCTCCAGAATAGCAATTCTAGGAGACAGATCGTCATTCCCAGTCAATGGGTCTTTCACCATTGCTGTACCCTCGATTGTGCGAATCGAGTAATTCCTGGATTCGTTCGTGACTAGTCCAGTACCAGAGTGAAATATCTCATTCACCTCTGTGCCATTTGCAGAAAACGGGTCTTTCACCTTTTCTGTACCCTCGATAGCAATCGAGTAATTCCTGGAGTGGTCTTTCACACCTCCAGTACCAGAGTGGAGTCTTTCATCCTTCTCTATGACCTCGATACTTCCGATCGAGTGATTGAGCTGAGCCTCCGCCCTCTTGGGAATCAGTGTGAAGAAGAACGGCATGTGATCTTTTCCAAGCACGTTCACGTCTTCAGTGATGTAGACTTCTCCGAAAATAATGACCCCATTCATCTCCAAATGAACATCGCATTTTCCAGTCACAAGGAAAATCGAGCCATTAGGGCACTCGGGAGTGACGCTGGTACACCTTGCTCTCGGTGATCCAACCAATTTCCACGTGCGCTTTGAGATGAATGTCAGATCGGAACCTGAGTCAACACTCATTTCCACCGTCATTCCATTCACTTTCATCGAAACATCGAACTCCGATGAGTTCCCTGATCGCTCACTCATGATCTTGTTGAACTTGGGTTTCGCTCCCTTGTTCCTCCCTGGGCACTTCACTCTTATGTGACCAGTCTCTTTGCATTTGTGACAGATCGCACTCACAAATGGACACCTCCCATCATCGTGATCTCGACCACATCTTTCACATCCATCATTTTCAGAGTCTGTGGAAGAGCTTCGATCTCGGCGGGATCTCTCCTTCCCCTTCCCATAATGCTGCCTCATAGCATTAACTTGAGATCGATTCTGGCCAGTCACTGTCTGAGAGTCTAGCTGAGCCTCCTTGAAGCTATCAGCTATCTCGAGCATCTTCTCGAGAGTTGGATTCTCTTCCTTTCTCATTCCATTGATGATGTGGAACATGGCACCAGTGTGTCTCGGTAGATCAACACCTGCCAAGAAGATCATCGTCTTGATCTTATCCGGTGTGAGCTGAGTGACATCAGCATCCTCGACCACTCGATTTACTCTTGTTGCAAATTCTCGAAGATCGTCAATATTCACCTTTGACATCTTGAGATTGAACATCTCGAGTCTCTTTTCGAAAATGGTCTTCTTGTCTCCAAACAATTTCGTCATGACCCCTTGAACCTCAGAGAATGACATCTCTTCCAGTTTCTTTGGTCTAATGTGGTCACGAAACTGTCTGTCCACCGAATCATCCACATGTCTCAATAGCATGAGGTTCTTCTCTTTATCATCCACTTTCACAGAATTGAACAAGCCCTCGTGGCGGGTCCACCACGCCTCATAGGTCCATCCCTCATCAGCATTGTAATTGAACAATCTGATTTGCTTCTCCAGGGAGTCCACTGAGGGTCCTCGACTCTTGTTCGAGTCATCTGCACTGCTCGTTGCACTCTGTGCCTGTTGTTCTCTCATTGCTCTCAACTCTGCCTGTTGTGCTTCCATCATCTGTTGCATTGCCACCAACACTTCTGCCATTTTCTCAGTTGCTTCTTCCATTTTTCAGGAGAGACAGACAACTCTTGAGAATATTTCGTGCAAGTGATGAAATTCGAGCCTCGACGGCTTTATTTGGTATCACAACAGGCGAAAATCAGGGGTTATTTCGCTCAGTGTCTCAGTAACTTTCGATCGTTACACACACTCGCTAAGTCCCAGCAATCTCGACGATCACAAACTTAGTAAAATCCCAGCGAATCTCCTATTTTCTAGTTGAAAAGTCAGAGTTTTCTACTCACAAGACTCCGGCGAAAGAGCAAAGGGTATTTTCAGCACAGGAAAATAAGAAAAAAAAACGAAGATAAAATTTGCTAAATTTAAACTCACGTAAGTCCTGGTTCTCCTGAACGCCAATTGTTGTGTCCTTATCTTCGTCTGTGTGAAAAGACCCCTCTCGAGTGATTGGCAACGGTTTATCGAAGTGGTTGAAGAACAGAAGACTGACGGCGAAACTCCGGGGAAGACTAGAAACGAGAATCAATGACTGTTACGTCACGCAAGCAAGGGTGACAAAACAGTACAGTAAGAAACACGATAATAAGGGATATCGTGGTGGGAGCCAGCCGGTTATAATTTACGGATTCAGTACGGTAGGTGGTGCGATCGGGTAGTACGGCTGGTCACACTTATTAATTAGTAACACTTGAATATTCTATTCGAGTATACAACAGAACTATTCCGCCAATATTGCCCATTATTTAAAAATGGTTTCCCCGCAGCACTTACTGAGAAACTATAAATTTAAGAGATGATCAATTATGAGCTAGCGAGCACAAAAACGTTCCGTATAATGCGCTAATCACAGAATTGTCAAAGCTGAGCATATCAAGCATGTAACGATAATTAGTTTTGCCTCGCTGGAGATATAGAGATTATCAGAAAAGCCTACGGAAAGTACAACTATTCAAAAGATCAAGTTATGAAAAAATAGTCTTACGTAGTCAGAAAGCCGATGTACCCGACCGGAATCATTCTCAAACGCAGTGGCAAGGAAGAGGAAAACGATCGAAGAGCCGACCAGACCGATCACAGCCCAGATTCGTGCGAAAATCTACAATGAACTGAGCGTTTTTTAAAATTCGATTTTTTACCCCTTCTTCTCCCGCTTTGAATACGAACCGTACATGATTGGTTAAAAATTAGTGACACCCACCGTCACGTGAATACTACAACAAAACGAGCGGTACTTGGGGTCGTTACCATTGAAAAGCGGCATGGTTCCTGAAGAGGAGCTTTGAAACTATGCAAATGAAAATAATAATACACCCAAATTATGCAAAGATGAACGATAGATAAAAATCAAACAGTTTATTCATCCGCTAACTGCGAGTTTCTATCATACTTTAAATAGTGAACGCTGTGATTAATCGCCGAATCAATGAGCAATTGTGTTTCATCTTTCTAATTCTATCTAGCTCTCGTGCTCATAATTACTAGCCGTGATGAGTAAACTAGCGTAAATGTAACTGTTTGGTGAACTTTTACGCCACCGTTAGGAATAGAGTTGGATAGTTTCTCGATCGGTGTTTGTTATTTCATACTTCACATTTGCAATCTCCAATAATTCTTTGTCAATTTTTCTTCAAGTCATGATCGAACTTTGCTCAAGAACTTTGCACCCTGTTTGTTGATCTTACTCTCACACTATCTCGTGTTCACAGACCACACTCGTTCTCTCATTTTCTTTATTTCCAGTTCAACCGTTTGGAGAGCTCCGAAAAAATCTGAAAGATGAAATTGTCGAGTCAATAGAAGAATATGTTCCTTCTGCTGTCATACGTCGTCAATGGAGAGGCGATCTATTGTACCAGCGCGACCTGTCAACTCTCTGAAACGAGACGCTTTGCAAAACATAGCGATATCGACTGTCGCATCGAATCTTATGTCAAATCTTATGTCAAATATCGTGAAATTTCATTTTATTGCTAAATTATTACTCGTCTGAATTTTACCTTCGGAATATAGATCTTGCGACGCATATTCGGGTTGATAGTATCACCATTGACGTAGGTCGTTGGAAGCGCCATTGCGTGTGAGAAACAGGCGAACAACAGAAGAAGCTTGCAAAGATCGTTGATTTTTGAGTCTAGATTAGAGTGCTCTATACGGGTCATCGTCTCTTCATTGTACGTGCTCTCACACCGGTTAAAGAGGCGAGAAAGTGTGTTAAATGAGGAGACGCACTTCGTATTGCGGATTCTAGTCTAGATGGCGAATTTCACACTTACTATAAATATTGTTTGTACGCTCGCCATCGCTTACGTCGGGCTCGGCGACTGCAGATCAGGAGCAAATAAGAACAAAGACTTTCGCCATGAGAGTTGTAGCCAGCTCACATTCGGGCGAGTAAACATACCCTCAGTAATGTTGCCGTCTCCCCATTCAGCACAATCTCTAGCAAGTCATAGATGCGAGGGAGAAGGCTGGACATCACCCCCCCCCCCCCCCCCCCGAATCAAAGGTTTCACGTGCGACAGTTGGCAACTCGTTCGCTGTTGCAGTAAGTAGTGTGATGCAGTAGAGTAGAGAGAAAGAAACAAACAAGATAAGCCGAAGGGTCGTTGAGATGTCTTGAAAGCAAATACATATTCACATACACACATATTTATCCTGTTATGCGCCTGCAGGATGGTAACTTTATGGAGGGGATTGGGATCTTCGTGCTCAAATTGTCTGACAATGAGGGTAAAGGGATGAAACTTCTAAGGCAAATAACATTCTAAGGCAAATAGCATTTCATTGCATTTGCAATTCACAGTTCAAGAGCTTGTGAGCGGGGCTTTCTCGTAGACAATTTGCTCCTTTCTTCCCCGTGCTCGAGCGGGCAACATCACAGTCACCATCACTATTAGAAGCAGAAGGATTCCGTTGCGAGCGAGGTCAGAGAGGAGGAGAGGCAACTGAAATTTCGAAATTCTAACCTTTTTCGAAGCTAGTGCATAAAAATCGCTGCCTTTTCAGCTAGTATTGAATTTAAAATCAGATTTTCTCGAACATAAGGATTCGATGAATATTTCCAGAAGCAGTAGGAATTAGAGTTCGAAATACGGGTAATCGTCTCTTCATTTCACGTCCTCTCTCACCGGTCAGAGTGACGAGAGTGTGTGAAATGAAGAGACGGCGATCCGTATTTCAAACGTAATTAGGAATATCCACCCACCGGGTACGCTGGCCGCTCCACTAGCATCTCGTAGTGGTTCTGTGTAGGATACACCTCGACGACAACGATATTCGTGCTGAATTACTCATATTTTTAATTTTTTCACTATTTTTCTCGTTATAATTCTCCCTTAGATAAACGATTACATGATTGAAATTTCACCGCTCACTTGCAAAATGCCGGGAAGAGGTAATGCGCCCCCGGTAGGATGTGGCAAATACCAGGGTGGTATGTAACCGACCATGGCGCACATTTTTGCAATTATGACTTTTTGGATCCGACCACTTTGAATGGGTCTGGCACCTGGTCCAAGTCGGGCAATTTTGGGTACAGTCTTGTAACTAAAAAAGTACAGATCCGATCGGGCTGGGAGTTGTGCGTTGCGGTCCTAACTCGACGAAATGCACCTGAACTCTATTGCCGCGCATGAAAATGTGTTTAAACCCTACTTTTTTAATGTTTAAATTGCTACATGGGGTACCAGACGAGTGCTCGGTACCAGGCGAAACGAGAGGCGCGAGTTTGAATCCCGCCCAGTGCAGATCTTTTGCCGGATTTTTAGCTTGCTGCAGGAGTACACGGGAATGGTCTGGGACTATCAGAAAGTGGTTTTTTGCTGTTAATTCGTGGCTCAGGTGGTTAGAGGACGGACTAGCGAGCATGACGTTGGGGGTTCGAGTCCCGACCTGAACCAACCCATTTGCCAAGCATGGGGGAGTGGTAGGAAGTGGTAGGGGAGTGTTGTGACGTGTAATTCGTGGCTCAGACGGTAAGAGGGTGGTCTTGCAAGCAAGAGGTTGGGGGTTCGAGTGCCGGCCGGTGCCAAAGCATTTGCCCCTATTTTAGCACACTGGAGGAGAGTCATGGTGTGCTCCCGAGTACGGTAAACACCAAACCCGGCGCATCTAGAGCGCAACCTCAAAATCGCTCAAAATGGGCCGAATCTCTGCTAGACAAAGACAAAACAATTAGGATAAATGCACAATTAAACTAAAATTTAACGGTTTACCCCGAGTCGAGCGAAGCTCGGCTCGTCTAAACATCGAACTACCTTTCATAATCAGTGCACTCCTCCTCCGTTGATTTGGATGAGGAGCAGTCCGAAACTATAGTAGGCAAAGAGGACGTTGAAGATGTTGTCTGAATATTAGAAAGCAAACTTCCATGACAATATTGTGAAGTGAGCCTCACTTCGTATACTGACTCTTCGCAGTCGGGAGCACAATTGCAGTTGGTGTGGTCATTCTCCCGAGAACGAAGCTCTCGATCCAGACAAATTTCTTCAATAGTGCAGTTATAAATTTATCACAGTTTTCACCGTTCGATATGTGAACAATCATTCAATGATCGCACTTTTACTTCTACATTCATTACAGATCTCTAAAATATGCAACTTACGTTGCTCGATTGTGTTACACTGATGCGGGTTGTGCTTGATCAGGGGATTGGGCGGAAAGGCGCAGTCACATGCGACAAATATTTGGCTGGTGATGCAGTCCGATCGGCATTTCTAGAAAATTAAAGGGACCCGGACACACAAATGAAGTAAAGTTCAGAAAAAAGTGCTGATTTTTCTGAGAAAAACTCAAAAAACCGCATATTTTTACGATTTTTTTGAAAGAAGTTATGATTTTTCAAAGTTGCGCATTTTGGCCGTGCACCCCGGCATACTGTGTTTAGCGCCGCTAAACACAGTATGCCGGGGCGCACGGCTAAAAATTGAAACTTTGAAAAATCATAACTTCTTTCAAAAAAATCGTAAAAATATGCGGTTTTTTGAGTTTTTCTCAGAAAAATCAGCACTTTTTTCTGAACTTTACTTCATTTGTGTGTCCGGGTCCCTTTAATGGCCAAATGATATTCAAATAGAGCAAAAGTACCTCCTGCGAGTATTTGAACTTGAATCCAGCTTCAGTGTCTCTACATGCGCTATAGGGCTCACTCAAGCGACGAATATCTCTCTGAAACATGCAAATCTTTTGTGCAGTCACTACTGTAGAATTCTAGCCAACTATTCACCACTAGAACATGTAGACATGGTAGTGAGTTGGCAGTGCTAAGTCTCCGAATTACCTGCTTGAATCCAATAGAAGCAAAGTCTCCTAAAGACGCAGTGAGACCGGATTGGTGAGGCACCGGGGCAACACCCTGTGAATTTTCATCATTTTACGCTTTAAAAACAATCGAATTCTGAAAAAAATAGGAAAAATACAAAATCAGACGAACCTGCTCGTGAACAACGATCCTTACTCTTCCGGATTTCGAGGAACCGCTGGTATTTGTATTGAGCATCAGGCGCAAACCATGCATCGGACCTAAAGGATCATAAAAGGTATGTTGAAAATAAAAAGTCACAAACCTGGTTTCGCCGCTCGTAACCCGCTCGAAATGTTCCAATTGAAGGTGAAGCAGTGCCCATAATAATCGACGTTTAGGTGCTCTCGAAAGTCTTGGGCGCTACTGAACTTCGAATTATCGGCCTTGCATTTTAAAGTGTATTGACTCACGCTGGCATGGAGAGAAAATCGCGATTGAATGTGCCAGAGCGGACGAAATTGCTGAGTTGAACAAGCGCTGGCTCTTTATCAATGGCCTAACCTCGATCCTGTGAAAAAAGCATAGGCAAACTTTGAATTTTGTGTTTTCCTACCATGAACTGAGAATCCGAAAGGTCAGTACACACTGTCACGGCGGGAAATGGTGCTGAAACCCAGAAAAAATGTCGTCAAATTTCTATTTAAAAATGAAAATGCTTACCAATCTCTTGCTTGATCCTAACGTCAATTTCCGTACGATACTGCAGATAGTCGGTCAAGGACAAGTAGGTTTGAACGATAATGAAGGCGGAAGAGGACAGTAGGAGACCTCTGAGCGCAATACCAAGCTTAGGAGAGTCCCGCATTGGAAATCTGTAAAAGGCTGACTTGTGGAGCTCAAAATGCGAGTCATCGTTTCTCAAATGGGCACACTAATTCTTCGCGCGAGCGGTTGAAATGATGCGACAACAAGGCGTTTTCTCTAATGGAAAGGAAGTAGGCGATGAAAAAAAGATGGAAATGCCAAAACAAATTACAGAAAGAAAATGAAAGTCAAGTATTGGAAAGGATAGACGATTGTTGCACTGATCAACTCAATACGTGAAGTTGTATTAACGCGTGAGTGAATTTTTGTTAGTGAGACTCCTCCCTTCACGTGCGCTGGGGAGAGATGGAAAAACATGCACTCTCTATTTTCGGATAACCGTCTGGCTAAATCATATGGCCATACTCTATCGCTTCTCTGACAGAGGACGGATGCAGCAAAAAAAAGTTAGAGAGGAAACGCACACTCTCTCCTCTACTCTAGAGATCACGCAGACGTTTTGTGGTCAGATGCGTCTAGAATGGAGTTTCCTCTGTATAAACTGACTATATGCCACAAAACACATCCCAGCGGCCTTCAATAACAGAGTAGAAGGAAAGGTGGACGATCGCCCAAACATTGAATTATCCGATTTTTCATTTCAATTAACAATTTTTTTATCGAAAACAAAATATTGAGGAGCAACAGAACAATGTTTGATTTAATTTACAAGTAAATTGAGAACAATAAGTATTCGCATGACGATTTTTTTAAATAAAAAGAACAAGGCTTCCAAAAAAGGCTTCAAAAACAAAACGTGTTTTTGCAAATAAAATAGCAAATCGTATGCATTATTATTTATCAATTTTTCATGGTTACTGAGCAGCAAAAAAAGAAACGCACGTGCATCAAGAAAATAGGATACCGTTTTCGAGAAATATGTTTGAAGGTCTACGGCGACATGTACGATACATAAGCCGGTGGTCCGCGAGGCGATACTTCATTCTCTCGAGATTTGTGAATGACGGAGAGAGTGCGTTCCTAGGCGATTCCTTGAAGATGAGCGGGAGTGGGTCGAGATTCTGCGAATATCTTGAAAGACGGCTCAAAGGAAGACGGCTCAAAGGTGCATACCGAAATGAGAAAGCCCCTCCCCTCTTTACACCAAATTCTCTTTTATATTTAACCAGCCGGGACCGCGCGCCTACGGCGCGCTCCCCGGCTGGATGACGCCGGATTATGTATTTAGCTGGGCTGTGTGAACCTCCGACCTGCTATGCCCTTCATTTTTTCCTTCTAGAAGCCACTGGACCCGTCCCCGTTATTTCGAACTTTCTAGAAGCCACTGAACCCGTCCCCGTTATTTCGAACTTTCTAGAAAGTTCTGGAAGTTTCCCCTCAATTTCGAACATTTTAGAAAGTTCTGGCACGTTTCCTGGTAGTTTGGTTACTGTAGGGTTACGGTAGGTATACGGTAGTCAGGGTTACGGTAGGTAAACTGGTTACGGTACTTGAGTGGGGAGGAGGCTTCCGACTTGTTTACACTTGTTTCCTCTGCGTCTCTGCCCCAGAGAGTTTCTCTGACACTCTCTTCCTACCCCCTGGCATGCCTACGTGACTTTTGCAAAAGCGAACAAATACACAGACTCTCTCCTTTATTAAGGAGTAATGATAACGTCCACATCTACGTTATGCATTAATCTATTCTATTCAATACTTAGATGTGTGAAGAATTGTTATCTCTGATTTAATAATGCATCGGTCAATCAGGATGAAAAATGGGTCATTGAGCATGTTCGTCGCGAGGGAGTGCGCTAGAAATGAGGACTTTCTTGACTAACCATGAATGACGTGTCCGTTGTGCTTGCTACTACGGCCCATGGCATTCTGGTCGAAGTGCACCTTGAACCATACTTTCTTCCCGATCAATGGCAAGCGCTGGAAAGTGAATATTTTTTCAAATTTTAACTATAAAAAACGAAAAAAAACAACAAAATTTAAAGGAGGAGTATCAGCAATATTTACTTGGGGTATCCGAGCACATTATCCGATTACTTACTATAACCATGTAAGAAATCCAAAATTTGAGTGTTCAAAATTCATTTTGAAGCGAGATATGGGCGCGCAAAGTTTACTTGATAGGGCAGGGACGATTTCGATTACGGTAAGTGTTTCGATATCGACTTTTCCCTGACACGCTGGTTCGACTCCCGCCAGCTGCAGAAATCTTTTGCCGGATTTTTTCCACACATACAAAGTGATTTCGAATGAAAGTATGAGGGTTTTAAAGAATTAGCATTGATAATTAAATCGAATTTTGAAAAAATATCGAAAATACTGTCCAGATGAACTAATTGTAAGAGGATCAATGTTTCAACTCACGAAAAGACTGTCATATCGTAAAAACTAATAATGCCTCGCTTGTGGTCAAATATGATACATTATACGATATCTGGGCTGACATTGACGTCACTTCGTTCTTGATTGTGTGGCCATGTCAAACATATATCAATAGGAAGCCATTTATGAACAAAAGACAATAATAACAAGTAAACGAGGCAAGTCATCTTTCGACAACAGTTCGGCCGAGAATCAATCGTGCCGCTTAGTTGGAGGCAGCGCTCTGAGTGCGCTTCTTCTGGGAGACAGCGACGGTACCCTCACGGAAGCCGTTCCTGGAATGCTTGTATTTTGAAAATTTTTGGACCACTTGCGTAAAATTTAAGCGAAGGCTATGTAAATTTGCCAATCCTGCTCTCGTTTGTAAGGATTAATGATATAAGTCAGTTCGAACACTATTGTAACGTTCCATGAGCTCGTTCAGCATTTAACGTTAGTTTTCTTATAATTGAGCTAGTATAATCTATAAAAACAAACGCACAACTAATTCATGGAACGGAACCATAGTGTGTGTATCGTCTTATATGTATCCTTCTCAAACAAAACAATTGGAGCAACAAACAACAATTCACATCACTAACTATAGCAAAGTATTTTGTTCAAATTTAATATGACATAACGAACGCTAAGTCACCAAAATAAGTTATTTAACTCACTTGAAGCGGTGCTGGATCTTCTTTAGATGACGCATGCGACCAGTTCCGGTGGTGCGTCTGCGGATAGCCTCTGGTACACACGCTTCTTGGCGGCGGGGTATCCGCACGAAGCGCAAGTGTGCTTCTGAAGTTATTCATTAGAGAATAGTGCGACCTTATCAAAAATATAAAAAGAGAATAACTCGGCATTCAACGATTTTAATTAGAATAAGAGGCATCAATTTGAACTAATTATAAGTTAAATGGGACGAAAAGAAGCAATAAATTTAAGCTTTTAGCCACTAAGCCACTAATATTTTTGATATAGTAAGGTAATCAACTCACTTGAAGCGGTGCTGGATCTTCTTTAGATGACGCATGCGACCAGTTCCGGTGGTGCTTCTGCGAATAGCCTTGATGGACCACTGGTACACACATTTCTTGGCGGCGGGGTATCCGCACGAAGCGCAAGTCTGCTCCTGAAATGCGATACTATAAGATGCTATGAAGTGCGATACTCAAAAATATAAAAAGAGAATAACGCGACAACCAACGAGCATAATTAGAATGGTACGATCAAGAAGTCGTTAGAGAATGGGAAGGAATGGAAAGGATTGTACTCGATGTTGCAAGAACTCGCACCTGACAAGTGTATACTAGTTTTGCATCAATTTGAACTAATTAGAAGAGAAATGGGACAAATTTAAGCAATGAATTTAAGCTTATAGCCACAAATTAGCACTCTAAAGTGTTAGAACAAGGACAAAACAGAGCAATTGGAGAAGCCGAACGCGCGAGAAAGTATTTTAGGCCTCGAACCGCGGAAAAGGATAATTAAAGTGGCCAGAATAGATTAGTAGGTATTACAATTTTGAAAATAAGGGAAGAAGAAATCATGGATGAAAGATAGGTGCAAGAAAGAAAAGAAACCGAAAGTTTTTGGTAACAGTTTTTGGGCTATTCGATGCGTTTTACAGCTGATCAAAGCTGTAAACCGAATCGACGATAATTGTGAGTCCCCTAGTCACGAGTAAACCCAAAATTACGAGTGAAACAATGGAGAAAAACAAGCGAAAGGATCGAAAATTCCAGTAAGGAAAAAATCGAATGGCGAATACCGTACTCGGCCGCCCTTTTTGGCAAAGTTCCAAGAAATTGATAGGGCACGGTTTTCCGTGTGAGAGTCGCCAATATTCTTTCCTGATACTCCTCCTTTAATGTGGAAATGGAAAATGTCTTGCCCAAAACGTTCAGATTCGGCTCCAATAAAAATGACCTTAATAAGGCAATCCGCATCGTCACGAGTCAAAAATATCTCATGATTTACGTCCAGCATGTCGAGTTTTCTCAACAACATTCCGACAATGAGCGGCGCCCATTCAAGCTCCGCCACATACTGCGTTCGAATGTGCAATGAGCGCAGATGGGTTGACAGCTCGAGTAGAAATTCAGCTACAAAAAGATAGTTGTGTATGATACATAAGCCGGTGGTCCGCGAGGCGATACTTCATTCTCTCGAGATTTGTGAATGACGGAGAGAGTGCGTTCCTAGGCGATTCCTTGAAGATGAGCGGGAGTGGGTCGAGATTCTGCGAATATCTTGAAAGACGGCTCAAAGGAAGACGGCTCAAAGGTGCATACCGAAATGAGAAAGCCCCTCCCCTCTTTACACCAAATTCTCTTTTATATTTAGCCAGCCGGGACCGCGCGCCTACGGCGCGCTCCCCGGCTGGATGACGCCGGATTATGTATTTAGCTGGGCTGTGTGAACCTCCGACCTGCTATGCCCTTCATTTTTTCCTTCTAGAAGCCACTGGACCCGTCCCCGTTATTTCGAACTTTCTAGAAGCCTCTGGACCCGTCCCCGTTATTTCGAACATTCTAGAAGCCACTGGACCCGTCCCCGTTATTTCGAACTTTCTAGAAGCCACTGAACCCGTCCCCGTTATTTCGAACTTTCTAGAAAGTTCTGGAAGTTTCCCCTCAATTTCGAACATTTTAGAAAGTTCTGGCACGTTTCCTGGTAGTTTGGTTACTGTAGGGTTACGGTAGGTATACGGTAGTCAGGGTTACGGTAGGTAAACTGGTTACGGTACTTGAGTGGGGAGGAGGCTTCCGACTTGTTTACACTTGTTTCCTCTGCGTCTCTGCCCCAGAGAGTTTCTCTGACACTCTCTTCCTACCCCCTGGCATGCCTACGTGACTTTTGCAAAAGCGAACAAATACACAGACTCTCTCCTTTATTAAGGAGTAATGATAACGTCCACATCTACGTTATGCATTAATCTATTCTATTCAATACTTAGATGTGTGAAGAATTGTTATCTCTGATTTAATAATGCATCGGTCAATCAGGATGAAAAATGGGTCATTGAGCATGTTCGTCGCGAGGGAGTGCGCTAGAAATGAGGACTTTCTTGACTAACCATGAATGACGTGTCCGTTGTGCTTGCTACTACGGCCCATGGCATTCTGGTCGAAGTGCACCTTGAACCATACTTTCTTCCCGATCAATGGCAAGCGCTGGAAAGTGAATATTTTTTCAAATTTTAACTATAAAAAACGAAAAAAAACAACAAAATTTAATGTGGAAATGGAAAATGTCTTGCCCAAAACGTTCAGATTCGGCTCCAATAAAAATGACCTTAATAAGGCAATCCGCATCGTCACGAGTCAAAAATATCTCATGATTTACGTCCAGCATGTCGAGTTTTCTCAACAACATTCCGACAATGAGCGGCGCCCATTCAAGCTCCGCCACATACTGCGTTCGAATGTGCAATGAGCGCAGATGGGTTGACAGCTCGAGTAGAAATTCAGCTACAAAAAGATAGTTGTGTATGCAGTTTCATCATTTCAGAATTATGGATGTAAGGAAGAAGAGTGTGCAAGTGTGCATGTATCAATGTATAAAAAAGAAATATACGCTCTCAGCGGTCTGAGCAGAGTGGAATGACGAGACGACGTCTTCATCTTGACAACACTACTATATTCGCTCACTTAGAATGAAAGCAGGTACTGTGGATGATCGGAGTGAAAGCATCTCGATTTTGTGATGATTGACAGCTTCATTGATCACAGTTCTGAAACAATCTTCCTCAGAAGGCTTATTGTTTACGAAAATTAAATACGCAACCTCTTTTGTTTTTACAACGAGTTTTCACTTACGTTTCGGTCAGGGAAAAATGCTCCAAGTCAAGTGCCAGCTTTTCGAATCGGAATTGTTTCAGAAGGCCGCATATTCCATCAAGCTCGATTTTGTTCCGACATGACACGGCTACTTTTCCAATCTTCGGTCCCATCGATTCCGTCAAGCACGCCCATTCGCTTGCGAATAGGTCGCGCGTGACTGGACTGTCCAAGGCCAAGCAATAGACCTGAAAGGTAAAAAGGTGTATTCGCGTCAAGATATTTTACAGTCGTAAGATGACGCTGGGTGGGACTACATACCCTGCTGTCCAATGCTCTCTAGTAGAGATGGTGAAGGAAGGGCAATTTTGCGATTTTTCGAAATCTTTGAGCGGTCGTACCGGGCGAATGAGTACGGAAACCTAGGGAAGAGTTGATTCCTATCGATGACAAATCTATTCAAGAACGCATTCCTCTTTTGAACGGGTTAAAATATTTACATCCTTCCGTTTTATTCAAAAACCCTTCCTTCGAACTGCGTGTTTTTCTGCATTTTTCGGTTATTGACTAGATTATGCAAAAGAGGTGAACCATTCCCGAGATCAAACACTCTATTTGAAGTACTACAACACCTAAACACATTCCTTGGTCAATTACCCTAATTCGTTCCTTCCCTAATTTGTGCTGTCCAATTGAAAATTTTCTGAACCCTTCCTTCATCATCTCTACTCTCTAGGGTAGCCTTAAACAGGAGACTGAATCGAGCTGTAGATGTTCGGAAAATTGCACAAGTTCGATTTTTCTTGAGGCCATTTCCCTTTTCAAAGCAGTTTCTCTACTCCTTTGCTCTCTGAATCCACGATTTTGATATATTTCCTAATCAAGAATCCACTCACATTCATGTAGCCAAAACGCCCACGATCTTCATCAACCCGTCTCCATATTTCGCTGGTCCTATTGAAGTCGCGGCACTTGAGTCGCAGCTCGAAGAGCGGAGCCATCCGAACAGGAATGTCCAGCCAAATCCGAATTGTTCCCGGCTCATTTGCCTCACATATTCGCTGAGGATTTTCCTGCATTTTAGCGTCAACCAGGGCTGTCAGAATGCCGAATCTTCATTCTAGCAGATGAGAAAGTTCGAGGAATAAGTTCTATGTTTGAAAATGCAGAGGATAGAAAATGAACAAGGGTCGATTTGAGAAAAAAAATTGTGTCAAGATTTCTCACATCCATATCTGATAATATGCAATAATGATCGTGAATGGTGAGCTGGTGCACGAGAGGAATTGTCGAACGAGCGCGCAAAAATTCATCAACAAGACCTTGAAGCTCTCGAGAGGTCTGAAATTGTGCTGCATGAATGAGGCATCCGTCTCTTCTTTTCTCGCACTCTCGTATAACTCTAACGGGTTCTCATCCGAAACATTCATTATTTTTCCTAATCCTGCTATTTTTACAATTTGAATATCGGTAAAATACGGTGTATCTGAATGATACTCACCAATCTGAGTTCGCAAATAGCCTCTGGTATCGTGAGATTATTTTCAATTCCACGCGTAGCTGACCTTTGACTAGAGACCGCAAGCTCCGCCCACTTTTGAGGGACAGGGAAGAGGGGTAAAACTGCGCCGAGAGCTGTCAACCGTAGTTCTTAACCGATTGGGGCGTTCGACAGCGCGTTTTGAAGCTATTATCGTTCCCCACAAATGACCAATGGGGGACAATGATCGGACTAGTTTGAGTTGGTCAAAACTGACTTGAAAGGGTGCAGAATAGGTAATTAAAGGCTTTCTAGTAGAGGTCGAGAAACAGCACAAACCGATACCACGGGGCCCCGTGAATAAAGAATGAGAGGGTGAGAAATCCGTTACCGGCTCGTCTAAATCGTCAATGATCCGATACCGGAGAGTCAAAAGTACGCTGGAAATCGCGCGTTCACGATTCATAATCGTGCGATTTGCAACGTGAGATGAGTCATTCTCATCATTTCGACCCCCCGCCCTTCTAACGACTGGTCGCTCGCGCTTTTTTACACGTTCGTCTCACAGTCAAAGGTTTTTCACAGGTTTTGTACCATTTTTTATATATACCATCATGCCCGTTTGTCGTTGTGTGTTCAGTTACACTGGAAAAGCTGCTACTGAAAGTGCCGCATAATGAGAAAACAAGACCGGCGAAAGATAAGTTGTCGTTTTGTTTTCACAATATAGTCTTTCAACGAGTCGTAGTGGCGCGACTCTTGAGTTAATCTGATATTTCGAGCTCGGAAATGTTTTAAAGGTCTAGCCATCTCAACGCCAAATCTTCTAGCCTATCCAAATTTCATGTTCGATTAGTAACGATCCAATTTCAGATTGGAACTAGAGCATTGAGGCATCGAAGAACACGTAAAACATAGCCAGAACGCGATTCATTGATCTCCAATCATGTGAAAATGATCTAAGGAGGGTTATTATACATGGAAGACACAATTGGCCTTATTTTCGAGCACTTAGCTCTTCAGATCTCAAAAATTTAACAAGCGCTTTTAGGGACAATTTTGAATTCAATCAAAAGATCTTCGAAAAGTGCATCTCTAGTCAAAAAATTATTCGATTTGGTTCAGTAGTTTTCGAGTTATGAGTGTGAAAAGATCCCCGGTATCGGATTTCAATCCGATACCTTACTGAGGTATCGGATCATTTCATTCTTCACTTTTCGAGCGCCCGACCCGGTGCAGTACCGAATGATCCGCCCCGAATTACGAGCTCTACTTTCTAGTGTTCGGACACAGCTCCCCCTTTCGTAATTCATTCTTTGGATTATTAGGAGAAGATCAGAGAAGAAAACGCGTTGATTGCAAGTGTTTGGAATTTGTCAGCTTCATTCAAAGATCGGCTGTACGCGCGTGCCGAAGTTCCGACTTATGGTGTTTACCGCTGGCGCGTATTCAAATTTCGTCCCTTCCCATCTCCCCCTCTCTTCCCCTTTGCATAGCTCTGCAAACTCCGCCCCCTCCTTGCCTCTTCCCATCGCTGTTTCCTTACCCGTCGTGGATAGCAAGCACCCTGCCTAGGCAAGGTATGATTTCTCTCCGAAAACGTCTCTCACGACTAGGCGAAGCTATCGCCGTCAAATTTTGGGAATGAGCTTGAAATAGGCTCCGCCCTCTTTTGCCTCGGACTGGTTTCGGTCACTTTTCTGTTGAGCCTTACACGCATGGTTTTTGACTCATAACTTTGTTCAGAGGTGAGTTATCGACAAACGGTAAAAAGCATGATCTTATTCCGACCAAGGGGGACACTTTGAGCACCCAAACAAGACCTTACGATGGATTCGGTGAACCACGTTGCGGTCTCTACCTTTGACGAACTGAGTGGAGAGAGGAGGGAGAAAGAGGCCGGGAGGCGGCTAGTGATCTACCTGCTCTCCTCTCCCCTACCTCTTCCCTTCCTCTCTCTCCCAGACAATCAATACGCTAACCAGCACATTGAGTTTGCTGAGCATTTGAAACGCACGATACGTATTCGATGATGGTGAGAATTCGTTCAGATGGTAAGGCTTCGAATGGCGACAGACTTTCCGAAATAGTTTCGCAAAAACTAGAGATTCTGACCGTTTCAAACTTCGCAAGGAGTGCAACGTCTTGTGGAGAGACCATTCTTTAAAGAAATCCATTCAAATCCAGAAACAAGAAAACGATCTACGAAATAACGCGTCTGGGAGAAGAAAAAAACGTTACAATGAGAATGACTAATGTCTCGTAAGCAAGCAATCCACCATTCACATGAGCTAGGGAGAGATAGAAAACGTATACTCTCTTTCTTCCACCCACGAGAGAGCAGCTTCTAATCGTTTTGTGGTCAGATGAGTTTAGAATGGAGGTCTAAGTCGTGATCACGTTTCATTCTTCCTTTATCCACTCTAGTCAAGAACATAGACTTGGATTATTTTTCAATAACCACCTGTGGTCTTTCCAACCATATGAACCGAAGATCAATGATCTTAGATCTGCCTCCAATTCATGAAAGGCGTGTCCCGTATCTTCGAATCAAGTGTTACCCGAATGCGCGATTCTTTTCATTGTAAAATATCAAATAACATGATACTTGATCATTTATGCCACACCATCCCCTGAAAGACGAGTATCTTTATCGTCGAATCCAGTATCACTCGAAAGCGCGTATCACACACACGCTCACAAACTCGTTGGCAGGCTCGGCTATTTTTACAATAAGCTTGCTCAGATCACACAGGTATATGACAGATGACGGGGAGAAGGGGCAAAGGGGAGACAAGGGGCGTGGCTTGATCTTTGATCTTTGATCTCTCAGCCCGTCGCCTTCTCAGGATCGTCTCTCGCTGCGATTTCTCGATGACGACCGACGGCTCTTCGGGCTCATCTACAAAGGGGGCGGGGCTTGGAAGGGTAACAACTAAGACTAATCAGCTTTAGTCATCTTTAGTCACTTTAGATCAGGGTTTAGGCATAGTGCTTAGTGTTTAGGCATGGACGTTGTCGCCTTTTCTCATGTGCACTAGCGATCCTTTTTTGTCCATCCGTTTTTTGATCCGGTGAAATAAAGCATTGTCGGCTTGTCTTATCACCATCAGAGGGGAGATCAATCGAGAGAGATCAAAGATCATCATTCACTCTCACCCTCGGACAGGTGATGGTCGAGTCCATCTTGCAGGGTGTGCGGTGGTGCGGGAGCGGCGTGTAAGCGGAGAGGGCCGAGTAGTCAAAGTTCGAGGGCGATCGAGCGGGTACCTGAGAGGATGCAGTAGGGTATTGATCGAATAAGAAAACGGTAGGAGTACGGTAGGAGTACTGTAGGTTACGGTAGGTGATGCTTGTTCTTTTATTTATTCGATTACAGTAGCGTCTCAACTACGGTACGAAAAGGTAAGGTATCGATTGATTATCGATTGACGAGATTACGGTAGGATCTACCTCCTACCTCAAGTGCCGTGTTGGCCGTGGTGGGCGTGTCGTAGTGCGGCGAGGCGGGCGACTGTAATCAATAACCTCACTCTACAGTACTCCCCATCGCGTCCTCCCCTACACCCTCCATCCTACTGTCTCGTATCTAGCATATCGTAGTCCACTGTACACTGTAACCTAACTGTATCCTTCTATTACTGTACCTCTCCCTCCGGGAGTACGGTAGTGCCGGTCGGCGGCGGATGCTCGGCCATCGAGATGTCGTCCGCCGTGCTCACGTTTGACGTCGGCGACGTCATCTGAATGAAGTGGATGACGTCATTGTTGAGCTACAGTGCCCAACAGCAACCTGCAATACCCTCCCCTGATCTACCGTAACCCTCGTGATTCTACAGTACCCTCCCATAACCTACCGTAGTCTCATCCTTGGCCGTCTTCATATCCGCATCGTTGCACAGCACCTGCTGCTGCTGTGAGTATCCACTCACACTGCCTCCCGTCTTGATGACGACCGCGCCCAACTCGGCTTGCTGTGGAGAAATCAATAATTGTAGCCAACCGTGACCTACTGTACCCCTTCGACAGATACTGAAGGCTAGCGTACCATACCGTAGCTTGCCTTACCATGGAGACACTGTATGTTACCGTACCCTGCCATTACCGTACCTTCTTGCGGTCGATGGATCGTGCGGCGAGGGTGAGACACATCTTGTCCAGCGAGCTCGTCATGCTCTCCAGCTCGTGCTCGCGCGTGTTGATCCCGCACAGAAGACTGTCGATCTGAGGGAAGGGTACGGTCGAGTAACGGTAGGGTACTGTAGTCGATATTCCTCCTACATTCTGCACCCCACTCTCTGTGACGAACGGTAGGTTCACTGCAGATACAGTAGCTTCTCGTTAGGGATGCTGTACCGTACGCCCACCCTACCGTATACCTCGGTGATCTCCTCCTTCACCTCTCGCAGTGCGAACGTGATGGTCATCGTTGCCGACGTGAGCTGATTCGTCGTCTTCTTCTCCACCTGGATCAGAGATCAGAGATCATAGATCAAAGATCAAAGTTCAAGATTCACACCATCCAACCTGCTACAGTGATCCAACAGTATCCTCAACATACAGAAATCTACGGAATCCCCAATCTAGTGTAAGCATAGTAATCTACAGTATCCTTCAGCATACTGTAATCTACCGAACCCCTACAGTAATCGTTCCTTACGTCGGCTCGCTTCGTTTCGGCCACGGTGAAGGCCCACTTTGTCTCGAAACTCGTCGTGGGGTCGCAGTCGCGCGGGCGTCTGCCAAAGATCAACTCTCAGAGATAAAAGTATAAAGATCAAAGTCCAAAGATCAAACTCGCACTTTGCGTGATTCTCCTGGAAGCGCGAGGTGCGCTCGTGCTCCGTGTAGAGCGTGCCGACCACGGACGGCGGATTGGTCTGAAATGACGGGAGTACTGTAGGAGACGGGAAATGAGGGATCGAGAACTGATTTTTAAAGATGCACTGAGTACTGTAGCGATGTATCGGAGGGGCATGGGATGTTCGTTATTGTTTCATGCGGTGGGGTACTGTAGCTGGGCGGATACAGTAATAGTGAATCGAGAACTGAGGATGGGCTGGTGGGATTACTGTAGTTGTGCACAATCTGCACTAGAGATTGTGCACGGTAGTGAATGCTGTTCTCCGAGTGTGGAGAGATACGATACTCTTGAACAGGTTGGAACTTGAATTTTACGGCTACAGTGCTCGTTATTAATTTGAGGGTTACGGTATACCCTGAACGACGATTACGGTGTATACCTGTTGATCTGTAGCTGGGTGTGCCATGCTCCGTGTGTGTGCGAGTGGTGTACGGTAGGCGAGGGTTCCGGTATCCGCGTGGTGTGGGGCGCGGAGTGGGAAACGGCGGAGCGAGGGCGGAGAGAGCGGGCAACCGCCCGAAGAAGTAGAAAAACGAGGGAATGAGGGGAGGAGAGAGAGAAGAGAGAGGAGAGTGTAGTCTGGAATAATGCAAAAGTAATTCAATTTAGGAAGAGGACAAAGGAAAATTAGATTATTACAGAGGATTGAATATTCCGTCTAGAGATAATGAGATGCAGACAAAAGGCAATCAATTGTAATTAAATAAGCAATATTATAATAAGCATACCTCTTAGAACTCTCCTGTAGCAGTCGAAAGACGAACGTACCATGACGGTAAAATCGAGACGAAATTCAAGAAACAACCAAATCTGACGAGTTCATACTTGTGAAATGAGAGCGAAATAGATGAAACGGGTTTGCATGAAAAAACAAGTTCAATCGATTCAATTATTCCTTTCACTCTATAAAAAAAAACAAGAATATTAGCTAATTTCTCCAATTCGCACGTTGTCTTTCACTTTCCTTCGCTCTGTCTATTTTGATTCATAGTCCTTTATCAGTAAAACAAATTTGCTTCAAATAACGGAAGGGGATAGTGATCGCAGAAAATATAATATGCAACTTAGCTATTCCATCTGCCACAATCAATATGTCTGAAGACGGCCATGATTGATGGTGGAAAGGGGGTAAATGTTTTTTTACGGTTCCTTTAGTCTCCGCACCCAAGCACTTCAAAAATTATATTCTTTGTTGTCCTCTCGGTTCGAAAGAAGAGGAAAAGACGCGGATGGTCTGCAAGAACGCGGAAAAGATCCGTGTTAGATCTTGGGCGGAGATAATAGCCATCCCTTGCTTGGCAGGGAATCCTTGAGAAACCGTTGCCACTACGCGCACGCAAGCTGGAATCTGGTGAGTGATCAGTTCTATTGAACCTCGTTGTTGACAGTACTGGTTCCAGATTGTTTGCAATAAATTTGAAGCGTGGCTCTTGATCGTCAAAGATCGACGAGAAAAGGCCGCAGTTAGATCTTTTGTCGCGATCTTATTGTCTTCTCTTTCATGGCAGAGAGATTTCTCGGCGCACAGCGTGTCAGGCGGGGGAAAAAATCTCATTTGCGTGGCGGAGTCGAATTTCACTCTATTCCTCCTCCTCATTCTAGCCATTCTCACTCATCTGAGGCGGTGGGTGGAAATCTCGCGTCTTTCACTCATTCATTCCCCTTCGCGAGCACAGGGTGGCGGTGTCTTTCAAATCATAAACAATTTAAAAGTCATTTTGAAGTGAAACATAACAGAATTTGCACAATTATTGTTGACTTATTTGCTTTTCAGAGGGACAATGAATTACGGGAATTAAAGCGGGAGACAATAATGAAAAGTCTGTGGGATAGTGGCGTCACAGAAGCGTACTTGGGCCAGAGAATGTTGAGACATCGATGGACATGTTCGATTGTCTCTATCTCGCGACCCGCATGTCCCTCTCTTGACATCATTTCTCGAAGATGGGTCAATGCATGCATCTTGAGTGGGACCGTTTCAGTGGGATTAATGGTTGCCCATAGCTGTTGCATCCTTTCTACTAGATATCCGAATTGAACCTTCTGTTCAGCAGATTGGAATTCAGTTGTAAGGAGATTGAACAGCTCGTAGAGAGTTCCGAACAATGAGATGCCGAAATTGCGCACCTGAAAAAAAAACAAAGAAAATGGTTGCTTGATTGTAAATATAACCTGCTCGTCTTCTACAAGTCCCCACAATCGCGCAGCATTCTCTGGCATGGTCAGACGACGGGCATCCGCCCCGACTAAGTCATCATAATAATATCGGGGATATACCCCGCTTGCAATTCTCATTTGCTTCAGCTCTTCGACCAGTCTTGATGTAGTTCTCGATTCTTAATTTGATTTCTGAGATCCTTCATCATCGATTTTTTGGTACCATGAGTACTGAGAAGCTTCCACTCTCCATCATAATGCATGGCCAATTCCATGAATTCATTCTCTTGTTCCTCGAGGTTCTCAATGCACTGTCTATCTTTCCCAATCAGATCATCGATTGTCGTTCCCGAACAATCAATACAGCTGAGAATAAAGAAATAGTCAAATCAGCACGTTGTTTCTCACATGAAGCCATCGGTGTTTATAGTAGAGAGGAGCTCAGCGTCCCAATTGTGGGTGCAGAGGACGTGGTTTGCCTTAGAACAATATGAACAAGGACTTTGATCCCAGTCTAAGGTAGTATCGTGAGAAAGTTCATCATACAAGCAATACTGCGATAAATGAGAATTTATAAGCGATATTTAAGCTAGAAACCTTGCTGCAAGCTTGATTAGAGAGTACTTTGGGATTCTTGGATTGATTAATGAGAAGATTTGAGACTTCAATTACTTTGGATTTAAAATCTCTAATCGATTTCAGTCCGTCAGTCGAATATTTCAATAGTCTTGAGGCTTCTCGAAGTTCCTCTTCCTTCTCATCATCCCACTAATTTATAAATCTCATGAAATAATACGAGAACAATACTCACATCCAGAGCTTCTCCCATCAATTTCTTTTCCAGTACAATCATGCCCTTCTTCGTGAGTCCGGTAAGGACATGGACAATTGGAACACAAATATCGGTAGACTTCAGATTGGGCATCAAGGGAGGTCTACTAATATTCTTCTCCCCGGTAACATAATCGGATCGATATGGCGTTTGCTTCCATGTATCCCATGATTTCATTAACGGCTTTGTCGTTTCACAAATGGGACACATCATCTTTGACGATGCCCCTGATGGAAAGGTGAAAGAGTGCTAGTGCTCATTATCTTACCAGCGTGACCCATCATCATGCAAACCGCCTTAAGATCTCCGCCACACTTTATGCGAATGGTCAAAATGACCTCTACAGATTGAACTTTCACTGTGATTGAAGTTCCATATAAGTCATTGACTTGCTAAATACATTGATAATAATACTTGGTGAAAATGCTCATTAACCTGAAAAACAGCCCCGAAAGCCTCCTTCACTGTCTCATAGCTCTCAGAGAGAGATGATAGTCCTAATAGGATGAAATTTGTCGGTGAGCCGACCTAAATCTCTTTTGTAGAAAGCGGAAACAGCCAATTTACAGCCTGTTTAGAGTCGAGTTCTTTTTCCCATTTATCCAGTGACAACGTTCTATCATGAATATCCTCAAATGCAATGGAACTTTAATCACATTAAAATCATTTAAGATACTTTTAGTTCTTCATTTTGCTCATTATCAAGAATGGGTCCCATTTCTGCTTCGGCTATTAACTGATGTCGAGCCACACGGACATCTTCATTATCAGAATTGTTAGAATTATGATCATTACTTCTGATTGGCTTCTTGTCCTGGTTGCGATTTCTTTTCGATTTAGATCCCTCCAGGGAATTTTTCTATGAATGTAATCAAAAAAAAATAAGTAAAAGACCATGAATACCTCTTTGTGTTTGATATTTTCTAAGAAGATTCGCTTTCTAGAATTCGGAGGTGGCATCTTGAATCAACGATAGAAAAGAAATAGAAAATGATATCAACGTTTTGTGATATGCTTTTATAGTTTTCAATATGACAAATTTTTTTTTTTAAATAAATGAAACATAAAATAAATATAAAAATAACATTGAAAAAACGAAATTGCAAAAATATTACAAATATTACTATTATTGAATAACTTATTAATTTTCTAAACTTTACAATACGTAAAAAGCCCGCAAACCTGCTGAAAATGACAAAAAACGGCCGTTTTTACTACATCGAGGCTATCTCCTCATTGGGAAATGAAGCTTTAGACATGGCGTTTGTGCAGAGCCTTTCCTTAACCCTTTCCCCTGAATCTGAGTACGCCCGATTATCTGATTTCGATCTCATTCAGTAGATACAAGAAAGAAAAGCCCGCAAACCTGCTGAAAATGACAAAAAACGGCCGTTTTTACTACATCGAGGCTATCTCCTCATTGGGGAATGAAGCTTTAGACATGGCGTTTGTGCAGAGCCTTTCCTTAACCCTTTCCCCTGAATCTGAGTACGCCCGATTATCTGATTTCGATCTCATTCAGTAGATACAAGAAAGAAAAGCCCGCAAACCTTGCCAAAACCCTCATTTCACACCGCTTTTCACTCTCGCGCGGGGTAGAATGACTCGGCAGAGCTCCGCCACGCAAATGAGATATTTTCCCCCGCCTGACACGCTGTGCGGCGCAATTTTGAGAGAGCATTGGCGCCAAATCCGACACAGTATTCTGAAGACTCAATGAATAAATATATTGAAAACCCTTCGTTTCCATCGCAAATCAGTGGAAGGCGCTATCTATCTCTTCTTGTGGTAATGCTGAAACATAGTTTCATGATGACTGTAAATCTAATTTTTGAATTAATGTTAGTAAATTAGGCAGATAGTAACAATTAGCTGTGGCGCGAAGCGCCACAGCAATTTGGGTCCAAGCCCAACATTTTTCTTCCTTATTTTTGCCCCGTGGCGCGGTGGGCGGAGCTCAAAGTTTCAAAGTGCGCCTAAGCTCACGAAACTTTGCAGGCCTTACTCCCATGGCCTCAGGACCTCCCAAAAAAAATTTTGTCCAAAAAGCTCAAACGAGCGCCAAATGGCAGGCACCTCAATGTGGTCACTTTGTGTGCGTGGACCTATTTTCCAACACCTCGTCGGCATTGACCTAAGCTCACCAAAACCCGAGGTTAAGCTTTTGGGCCGATTCTAAGGTTCACTTCTTCGAATGGCGAGCTTAGGCGCATTCTGCGTCGAGTTATGGACCTCCAAAGTTTGCACTATGGCTAAGTGAAGGCGCGGGGGGAGAGCGTGTGGGAGAGGGGAGAGAGAGAAGACAGAACGCTCTCAGAGCTCGCCTCACATGAGCCTCGTGGTGTAGTGGCTAAGAGGATGGCTTGGTTCGCCGCTCGGGTTGGTCGTCCCAGGTTCGACTCCAACTCTCGGCAAATGTTTTGCTCTATTTTTATCTTGATGATAGAAGGTTATGAATGGACCAGGAATCATTTTTAAGTGTAAATCATGGCACAGGCGGTAAGGGAGTTGTTTTGCATTCAATTGTGGAGTTCTGGGGGTTGTGGGTTCGAGTCCAATTCCCGGTAAACGTTTTGCTCTATTTTTAACTTGCTTCTGTAAGGTCAGGAAAGGATCAGGCATCATTTTAATGTGAAATTCGTGGCGCATGCGGTAAGGGGTTTGCTTTGCGTGCAATAAGTTGGGGGGCTCGACTCTCCACTTGTACGAACGTTTTTGCCACTATTTTAGCATATGGGGTAGGCTCAACACGTGCACCTGGGTGTGTAAATAGTCAAACCCGGCGCGTCAGGCGTTCAGAACCAAAATTTCTCAAAAAGAGTGGTATCCATATCTTTCTTTCTTCATCCTTTCATTATGTGTTACAATTCTCAGCGTATTTTTTTTTGGAGAGATAACGCACTTAACATGGCGCGGTCGGGGGTCCAGGGGGGCGGAGCCCCCCTGGCGGGGGGGGGGGGGGGGGGGGGGGGATGCAATCCAACTGTAAAAAAATGAAACGTTGCTGCGCAACAATAAAAGTAAAGGAATCCACTTTCCTGCGGAAAGTGAGACGCTGGGTTTCTGTGAGAAACCCTAAAAGGTGCTTGATTTGGGTCCCCCGTTTGATGGTTATGCGAATCTCAATAAAAGTAACGGAATCTTTTTTTTGTTAAACTCAATAAAAGTAACGGAATCTGAAATATCCAAAATTAATAAAAGTGGTGGAATCTAACAAACTCGAAGCCCAAATTCGCGCAAGTGTAGGGTTTTTTTGAAATGTGTTTAATTGAACAAGGCTCCTCGACCATAGAAGACTTTCGGGTGTTGTCTTATATACATTTAGGCGTTCGATATCAGAAGGCCCACCGATCGCCGAAGGCGGTCGGTGTGCCTTCTTTACACATTATCTCGTTTGATTTGAATTTGGAAACGACGCATAAAAGCGCGAATTTGGGCTTCGAGTTTGTTAGATTCCACCACTTTTATTAATTTTGGATATTTCAGATTCCGTTACTTTTATTGAGTTTAACAAAAAAAAAGATTCCGTTACTTTTATTGAGATTCGCATAACCATCAAACGGGGGACCCAAATCAAGCACCTTTTAGGGTTTCTCACAGAAACCCAGCGTCTCACTTTCCGCAGGAAAGTGGATTAATGATATGAGTTCAGTTTCAGTTTGCAAGAAGAACGCTCGAAAGATCCGAACCAATTCTGCGATTTCTCTCGGAGATTTTAGCCCTCCTCTTTCATGGCAGGGATAGAGCTGCGCGCAACTTTTCAAAGCATTACGCGAGCTATCGTGAGATTATTTTCCGTTCCACTCGTAGTTGACCTTTGACTACCGTTCGAGGGGCGGAGTTAGGAAGAGGCGGGGAGGAGGCGAGTGATCTACTTGCTCTCCTCCTCCCTAGCTCTTCCCTTCCTCTCTCTTCCAGACAATCAATACGCTAACCAGCACATTGAGTTTGCTGAGCATTTGAAACGCACGATAAGATACCGGGCCGATTAAATCACCGTGAAAGAAGCGCTAAAGAAAGAGCGGAATTGTCTCCTTAATTTATCGAGAACCTCTCACTTGATGCTCCTACCGTCCATTACGCGGTCGTTATGCAATGGACGGAAGTCATACATCGTAAAAGTGAGTGAGGTGCATTAGAATTTGAGGTAAGAAAAACTTCATCTCGAATCTCAATCACTTCAGATTCTACTCTTGATTTTCATCGCTTACATCAGCTTATCGATAGCAACAAAGAGCAAGAAGATTCACGAGGCGTTCACCGTTAGTTCTTTATTTTTATTTTCTATTTATTTTTTACTTTCTTGCAATTTATATTGTTATCAAAATATTTCCAGGACCCATTATTCAACTACAAATCCGAAGAGGTCACATTCAATTACGACTTGCTCTCTACCACTTCGGAATATGTGGTAGGAATATGCTTGCATTATCACTGGGAATTGCATCATGTTTTGGAGATAGACGTACGTTGAAATATGCGACAATAACTTCTTTTTGAATTCTTTTTGAATGCTCTTCAGAGCGAGTACACGGCACAGCATTCTTCCCCGACAGAGAAGGGGGAGATCTTTGCATATGTACTTGCGCACTTTGCATGAATCGAACTACAAGGCCTGGGCGGAGGGAGCGGCCGCTCTCCCCGCTCATTTTGAATTTTTGAAGTCCGATTACGGTGTGGCGGGAAAATTCAAAAGTTAATCCCCTTGTTCACCCTTTTCTGGAGAGAACAATGGGGGCCAGAATGCTGTGACGGAGTACCACGGGTTCTGCGTGCGTCCCTTTCTCATTAGGGGCGATGAGCCCGAACAGAATCGGATCACCCTGGCACTGCACGGGAGCACATCTGCGCTCGATCTGGAGTATATTACGAAACTGGTGATATAGTGGTGATTTTGGCATTATCCTCGCTAAGGGCGGGCTAGCCACCCCAACGCCGATGATTATAGTGTTTTTACCAATAGATAGTACTCGGTGATTCTCGGCATGGTGAAGAATACTATGGAGGCTTCTCAGTATGGCATGTGATAGCGCGAGAGAAGGGAGAGGGTAGATGATGATGGCTTTATCATCGGTGAGACGTTTCGTGCAATCAGAACATCATCACTCTGGTGTGCGAATCCAAGTTGGATCCAAGCAAAAATCCAAGTTGCGACCAGGCCTGGGGGCAACTTGGATTTTTGCTTGGATCCAACTTGGAAATCTGCTTGGATCCAACTTGGAAACGGGGTTACGGTAGCCTTCTTTTTTTATTGATTGATAATATGAGATACAGTAATCTCATACAGTAACCAAAGGTCCCACACGGTTAGACCATGTCGGGCAGGTCACATCCAAAATACGGTCCTACTGGGGACCGTAGACAGTCAATAAATCACACTCGTGCCCGAAGGCAGTCAAAACAGAGCTGCGGAAAAGGACCTTATAGGCTTGGTGTGTGTTAGACGCGACGGGGCAAGAACTGCCTGCTTGGATCCAAGTTGGATTCTCGAGGCCGGGATACTGTACTTGGATCCAAGTTGGAAACCCCTTTTTACTTGGATCCAAGTTGGATTCGCACACCAGAGCAGTCAGGAATAAGTATTTTTATTCGAAATCTCTTTATTGGTTTACAGTGGAATATTTCTGCGGGCAGTAAATGAATTTAGAAGCTGGACCATTTTCGTTTGTCCACTCACACACATTATAATGATGTGTTGTTCAATAGTCCTGAAAAGGCATCGACAATTCCTTTCGTAGATCGCACGATAGATCGGCGTAAGATTATATCCATGCACTTAACTTTCAAAACTGAGGAATCGAAAAAAAAAGAAAAAAAAAGAAAAAAGAAAAAAAAAGAAAAGCCCGTATTGTTTTAAGACAAACAAACTAGCTTTACTGTTTGACATGCAATTTTTAAAACAGTTATTTTGTTTTTGTGTACATTTGTTTTATTAATTGCAGATGTCCAACTGGCGGGTGCCCATCTCCTTCGCCATCTTCCTTCATGAGCTGGAAAATGACCCGACAACAGTCAGGGAACTGGTGAATAAGAACGGTAGAAGCGCTATTTTTAACTTTTTTGACTTCATTCTTTTTTTCTACGAGGATACGGTGAGTAATCACAGCACTTCCGTTTCCTGAGCATTTCTAATCGATGTGAAACATAACTGGCGCCAAGTCGGATAAACGCATCCTATGATAGTCTGCTGAATTCGATTTTCGTGTTGAAGGATTTTGTCAGTATTTGCACGGAAAATGCAAAAAAAAAAGAAAAAAAAACAGAATTTTCTGGACCCATCCAGTGAATGGTGTACTCATCTCCACTTGCCGCATAGATACCTTGCAGTTCCTCTCCGCAATGGCCAACGTTAGTGACCCTGAAGCGACTCGTCACGTCAATGTTCACGTGCTCTTCAATATATATCAAGTGTGTTTCGTCCTTTTATCTCCATTTATATTTACTGATCTGTGAAATTGACAATATTATTTCCTCTTGCACTGAAATTGACAATGTCATTGCCTTTTGCACATACTTATCTGCTCATCAATATTTTTTTATTTAAAAGTAAGAAAATGTGTAGTTTCCTTCCGGAATGTTGTCGCGTGATCTTTGATCTCTTGCTTCACAGCCGTCTCACTTACTTAAATTATACCACCGTCTCTTCATTTTGCACACACTCTCGCCGGCTCGTTCGAAGAGAGAGAAAGTGAAATGAAGAGACGATTACCCGTATTTCGAACTCTCACTTCACAGCCGTCGGTGACAATCCGCAATGGTTGTGCACGCAGATTCTCGATTGACCGGCCGACGCCGACAAGTTCCTCAACGTCCACAAGACCAAGGTACGGTATTTGAACTTTGATCTTCTGAAAAATCTTGGATGTGGTGGTGGGGTAGGTTCCACTGTGCACAATACACCTAGGTAGTGTGTAGATAGATAGATAAGTGGAATGCAATCCGAACAATCTGGTAATCTTCAAAGGTCTTCACACTTCAGAAGGTTATGTTTTATGACAGAAACTTTGGTGACAGATTGGCATAGTTTATAGTGGGCATAGATACGCATAACTTATAGATAGCTGCTTGCGGAATCCTTTGATCTTTCGTCATTCGGCATTTTTCATAGTAATACCTATAATCTTTCTTACCAGAGAACATTAGTCAGTTGATCTCTGGGAATGAGCTATTCCGAGGGGTTTGTATGCAGTGCTACTGGCGATCTTCGCTTCTCCAGCTCACACAATGTATTTCTCAAACTCTCTCTTAAATTTTCATGATCTCTAGCTCTGTTTGACCGGCGACAGAGTATGGGGAATGGAGAGTTTGGCTAACCAGATAGATAATTTGCTCTTTACAGGTCTACAAGGATAAGCAGGAGCATCACACTCAATTCGAAGTGAAAATGATGATGAAGAGACAGGCCGGCGAGCACTAATTCATTTTTATTCGGAGCTGTCAGAATAATTAAATCCCATTTAAATTCTTCGCCCTTTCCATCCAAAATGATGAAAGGGCTCAATTTCGAGAGTGAGAGAGAGACATATTCTGACAGCTCTTCATTGCATTTCTTCCATGTATGTTTCGTTCCCACTAGTATGTATATCATATTTATGCGTGCTCCTCGATAATAAATATTATTCGGTTGTCGAATTTCTGTTGAGAGGAATGTCGAGGTTGAACTCCCATGAGTATTTGCATTCCATGTAGTGACGTGTTGTGGCCGGGGAAACAGTTACATTCTCTTCATTCTTCACGCTATTTCGATCTGTCTGACCGAAAAGACAATACGAATTGAGCCTTGTCCTGTATGCTCCTCTTCCCCTGGAATACGGGAAGTGATGAAAGCCGACCCTCATCCAGTTTATCGGCCGGTATTGCTCGGAATTGGCGGAGGTTTGGGATGACAATCGCTTGCTATTCTCGCGTGTTCTTCATTGCGCGCCATCTATACCAACACACGCAGAAGCGACGTTTGAGCTCACCCCCTTTGATCGGCTTTGTTCTCTCGGGAGAGCGTGAGCAGTTCTGTAGGTTACAGTGCAGAATTTGAAGTGCCGGTTAGAGTGTGCTAGAGAGTGTGCAAAAGTGAGAGAGTCCGTGTGCTCGACTACACTTGTGTCAGATGATTTCGTACCGGCATTCCCTGTAGGTTTTCCAATCTCCTCCTCCTCCTAACCGCGCACTAACCTACCTACTCTCTTACTCTGTTGGAGAGAGGGCGCGCAAACAGATTTCCTAGCACCATCCCGTCCTCCCGGTTCGTTTGCACAAGATTCACACAGTTTATGTGAGAGGGGGAGACAGGGAGAGAGATACGAAAAATGACACGAAAAGGCAATAACTATGCCAAAAGAACAGTGATTATAGGACACGATACCCGATAATCGAGGAAATTTTTTAAAATGCGATTGCGGGTGTTTCTCCGGGACATGATGGAACAATGGTGTCTCTCGCAGTGTGAGACCGGCGAGAGCGCGCAGACGGTTAGAGCGCGCCCCGAGCGAGAGAGCGTGGGAAAGTGAGAGAGCGTCGTTTCTGCCCCCCGTCCCCTCTCCCCTCGACACGGCGCGGCCGAATAGCGAGTTAGACTAAGCTCGTCTTTTCTCCTCCTCGTTCTTTTACGCGTTTCCCCGCTGCCCAGCGGTGTCCTAATCCCTTTGAGTGTGTTCCCGGCGCGATAATCGATTGATCCGCGCCGATTCGTACCGCGAAATCGCGCCATTTCCCCGCTGCTTTATCGCATTGTCGCCGCATTTTTTGCTGTTTTTGCGCGTTGCCGCTACTTTCCTAGCGGGGAAACTCGACAAATCGCCTGCCATAACTGGCAAACAATGTCTCCGGTCGTCTATCGATACAGTTACGTGGCCGAGTTTGCGTTTTGATAAGGATTTCGGGCCGTTTCAGCCGTCGTTTTGCCTCGTGTTTTAGTGAAAGTGTGGCTAGCTTTGTTTAAAGGGGTGAAGGTCCGCGATTTCGATTGAGGGGTGAATAGCCTTGTGAGGGCGCGCGGGCTCATGCTGGCGCCTTATCGGGAGGTGGAATTATCAGGTCGAGAGTGAGAGAATCGGCTGAGTGATAGCTTGAGCGCTGAGTCTGACGCGTTTTTTTTCGGCGAAACTTGAACGTGCCCAGCTTTCCCCGCTGCCGAAGACTAAAATGGTGATTATTTTGTCGTTCTCTGTTCTCGTTTATTGGTAAAATCATGTTGTTTTCGCGATAAACGGCGATAAAGGGTATCTATTCCCCCGTCAGTTTCTTCTTGAAAATGGCAACGATGACTAACGTGGTGACTAACGTGATGATGTCGATGATGATTGAGAATTCTTCGATTTTCTTGGGGTTGTGTAACCTTTCTATTGTCGCTCGCCCGTACTACCTTGTGAAATCCTCTCGAAACCCACTTCCTTGAACTCGCCTGAGGGTTTCGCGAACTTGTCAGCTGTTACGGGATGATTCACTCTCTTTTAACGGTTTCATACTCCATTTCAATCGTTTTTATTGATTTTTAGCTTACTTTTTGCAGTTTTGCATGTGTCAGCCGGGCGCTAAGGCTGGAAAAGTAAAGAAATCCCGGTCATCACGGAGAACGGTTGAGAATGCGGAGGAGGAAGCCGATAGGAGCGGTAAGTTGATATTTTTGTTGAGTGGTTGTGGTCTTTCTGATGCAAATCTTGTTGGAATATTGAAAGAAACTGGAAAGCTTATTAGAGATACTCGAGCGTTTCCTATGGAACAAATTCCCGCTGGAGTGCTTGATCCTAATGCGCCTTGACTAAAACCTTTGAGTGTGCAATTATGTCCGAGTCTTCTACTCGAATTCGATGACTCAGACAGGATTCGGGCTTTATGATCAGAATTATCAGAATGGCTGAGCTTTGACGCATAGTATTTTGTATATTTTATTTTAAAGTTAAATATTAAAATTGAGGCGCTCCGCCAGCATGCATGAGCGGTGCGGGATGGCACGCAAGAGGGGACAAACTGCCAGAGGAGAAGCGAGTGCCCTTCAATCGACCCAGTGCACGACAGGTACGGTAGTTATTGTTTCGAAAAGTAGATACGGTAGTATCTACTGTAAACTAATCACAAACTACGATGTATTATCCACATTTGGGAATATATTACGGTAGTCGGCATTTATAGTGATCGATGGACAAAAGCAGGCTAGAGAACCGCGCGTGAAAGACATACAAATCCAATTTATTGTGTGAGAAAGAGAACGAGTTAGGCCAGTTTGCATCGATAGAGACGTTTGTTTTCCCCTATAGAGACGTTTATTGCCCTTCTTTCCTCTTCCTGAGTGGCACCCCTCGCTCATCCGCTGATTTTCCCGTGTTGTGCGCGCCTTATCAGTGTTGAAACGCCATGAAAGCGGGGAACAAAAGCGCCCAATGTCAAGAGATGGAGAGGTGTTAACCATGCGCAATAGCTGATAATGCCTAACTATGAATGACGGGAAATTGAGTGAGATGAGCACATGAATTGATCAAGAATACATTTTTTTTCGCTTTGTCATGGTTTTTGCCATTTACAGATTTCAATTAAAAGTATGAAGAATTTAATGAATCATAAATTTTTGCAGTGTCAGTAATGGAATGAAAATCGTTGGTGCATTTTCGTGCTCAGTTTCGCAAGTTTCGTAGTGGCCTTACGAATAATTCACGAGCTGGTGACCACTAGGAGAGATTCCTTAGCAGCAAGAAGTCAAGTAATGCAATGGAGGGATGTGGTAGTGAGCCTGCGTCTCTCACTTGTACCTTCTCTTCTTCTTTCTCTGATCGACGAGAGAATGTGGTGAACGAGGAGAGTCCTGAAGAGCACTAAAGAAGCAGGATGACCCGGGGTTTCCTTGGGGGATCGGAGTCTGAGTCGGCCAAGCCTGTAGTGATCTACCCTGGGTCCTCTGTGTAAGTACTGTGCCGATGGACATGAAAGGCTGTAGAAGGACATGGAAAGATGACTTGCGTTTCCATGGCGCAGTGTAGTCTGTCAATGGTTTTGTGATGAGAGAACGGAAAGCTTTGTGCCAAGCCTGTAGGTTACGATTGTCAGGAGATTGTGTATTGAATGTGCAACGAGTGTGGAGACAGGAATAGTAGGAAGTTGGAAGGAAAAATAATTGTATGTATGATAACGAGGGATTGTCAAGATACGTGAATAAAAATATAAAAATGTATCAGCAAGTGAGGCGGAAAATATTTGTTTTAAAAGTATTGTAAAATTCAGTTCACTTCAATTCAATTCAATTCAATTTTACAATACTTTTTAGATTATATTAAATTATAAATGATGATTTGCAATACTTTTTAAATTATTTTTTATTTAAATGGCTACTTGAATGAAAATATAAAAATGTAAATTGAAGGTGTACGACGCGCTTCCCTTCGTCCGTCGCTACTTCATGTACTGGGTGCGGCACACGGGCAAGAAGGAGAAGCTGTTCATCAACACCTTCCAGCCGCTCCAGCACAAACCGTACTATGGTGAGCGTCGTGTGGTGTGGAGTAATAGGAAACGTCGCCCTGTCAAAATTGTGACAAGAGCCTTTTTTTGATTCCTACCAGACACTATGTGGTTTTCTTGATGCGTTCACAATAATGCTAGTATTTGCTCCTGAAAAAATACTCAAACTTCAGACCAGTAAAATTCAAGTTGCATAATTCGATGATGATAAACTTCAATGTCTTAAAAATGTGCCCTTGGCAGGCTAAATATTTATTCTATTCTATCTTCTATACGTTGCCTGTTATATTATTTATAAATAATTTGTTTCTCACGTTTAAAATAATAAACTAACAGCTTGCCTTACCGGTGGGCCACCTAGAGTTGTCTTACGACGTAAAAACGCTTGACGTGGATACACATTTCCCCTTTTACACCTTTTTAAAAGTAATATAATTGAGGCGTGCCGTGCGGCGGCATCGGCTCGGGCTCGATCGGGCGTGATTTCCGTGGCGGTTTCTGTAAGTTCGGCCTGCGACCGGGACTGATCGAGCACAAAGTGAACGTCGTGCCGGTGAGTGGGAAATGTCGCCCTGTAGGAATTGTGACTGGAAAGATGAAAGTGGAGAACGTCGTCCTAACCACACCACATTGCAGTCCGACCAGTTCATTCTGTCTGTGAGACGGCCCGGAGATGCGGATGCCTGCTACCAGAAGGTTTGAGGTTTCGTCGAATCCATGTATCTTAGTGTCTGGCTGCTTATCCAAGATTTAATTTGCTTTGGTTTCCGACTAGAAAAATCGAATACAGTGCTAAATCGAGATCAATGACCGTATTACTGCTTCACTGCACTACTGTTACTGTGCTGGGTTACTGTAGTACTGTATGTTCAGGTACTGTGCGCGGCTGATATCGATCGGAGTGCCGGCCAGCTGTCCGCGTGGGATTTCGACTTCCCCGAGACGGACATTGCATTCAGGTTGGTAGAGTTACCGTATTCATCGGTTGATTAAGGATTACTGTAGCTCGCCTATAAGTATTGATGAATTGACATCACAGGGGCCTCTATCCGCGCTCGTGGACCTGCTACTACATTGCGGAGCTGTCGCTGGTGGTGGTGCTGCGGCAAATCTCGCCCGTCATTCCGCACAATTACAAGGTGCGGTAGTGCACAGATTGTCCATCAGAAACTGATTTTAATTATATACCTTGTTCAGGATTCCTCCCTGCCCGCAACGGTGTTCGTCGTGGATGTGGAGAATAGGAGCGCCGAGGATTACGAGGTCGGTGCTTTTTATTCCAAGATAAAATTGTTTGAGAATGCAAATAGTGTATTTGGAGTCGTGGTGAAACGCGTGTCGCGAGGGTATGCTAAAAACGGGAAGTCGATCCCATGAAAATTAGCTATTTTATTCCGCACTATTACTAGCCCAGCAAATCTGCGGCGAATATTCGTATTGCTCGTGTATCTTGGAAGAGTTGGGGTGGATTCTCGAAAAGTTTTTTTTTTAAAATCTATTTAATGTTTGATTCACAGGCATATATTTGCATTGCCATCCGGGGACTTTAAAAAAATATAGTGGTCTGACGACAAATTCCATCAAATACATAGTGGTCTGATTTCCGGCCCGGTACCAATTAAAATGTATGGTTGGGGTGGATTTTCGAAAAGTTTATAGTTTTTTTTAAAAAAAATATTGAATTTTTGATGCACAGGTGTCGATTGCGTTCACTTTCCGCAACGGGACGGGCTACTATCGATGGGAGGCCGATCCGGGCTGCTCATCCAAGGAATTCCAGTACAATAGGGACGAGCAGGGACCGGGAGGTTCGATGGTTATTGATTACGGTTCTTTTATAAAATATTTTAATCTGCCCATCGTTCGTAAATTATTTTGCGTTGATTGTTGGGGGCTTTCGTAGTGGGCTTGAAACGCCGAATCTCCGGCCACCTTTTAATTTTTGTTTTGTCTGCATTTAAGGAGTGAGTAAAAATGAGTATTTTGTCAGTGCACGGTATAACGCTGGAGCACAACATCGACCGCATGCGGTGCACGTACGCGTTGGGATTGAAGACGAGTGAGGTAAGTATATAAGTTGAAGAAGCCTAGCTATTATTAATGTATTGTAACACGGGGGATAAATACGCCCATTGTATCCCCCCCCCCCCCCCCCCGTGTTATCGACCCTTCCCTTGTCTAGCACTCAGGACTATATTATTATCATCTTTATTGTATACAAGATGGGTCAGACAGGGGGAAGGGGTGGTCTATCATTGCTGACGATCTTGCACTACTCCGTCTTCTACTCCACTAACTATTCTGAACCTCCCTAACCTCGTCTCTCTAGTGTCTCTCCTAACAGTTGCTCCGCCTCCTCTGAGGAGGGCGCTACAGTATCACTAATACCTGAATAAATGTAAACGGAACAATCAATCAGTGACGCGATTCATAATATTTTTGCAACCGGAAGCAGATTGTTGGTTAGAAATGGCTCGGTTGCATCTACAACTGTTAAAACAGCCGTTGGCGGAACTGAATTGATTTTCGAGACGTTATGGGTATTATATTTCCAATCGGCATGATGCCCGATGAGAACTATTTCGCAATATGTTCTCGGACAATACAGTTGGCTCTCGGTCAGGGATCAATTACCTAGGTAAAAACAATTGCTTATGGCGGGTACGTTTTTTTTTGCACAATGGTGAAAATACCGGCATGATTTGACCAAATCTTAAATTTGTACCATTTTTATACATATTTTCTCGAATCGTCCCGCCTCCGGCGCGCACGTTTAATATCCAAAATCAGAAAAGGCGGGTACGGTAAAGTTAAAATTAACGCACTATTTGACCCCTGCTCCCGGTTTGTGAAGTTCTCATCCGATATAGCGCCTTCCACTCAAATAATCCCCCTTTCTCCATTGAGAATCCACTCTATCACGCCTCGATCTGTCGCTCCTTCCAACCGTCGGCCAATGGGCAGGGAGTGTGGAAGCATCTGAGGGAGACGGGCGATCTGCCTGATCATGGTAGGGGTACGGTAGTCTGCAACTGTAGTTGCATAGCTTATAGTTTATAGTTTATAGTTTAATCCTGACATCAGGAATGGTACTGCAGGAAACATCTTTAGGGAGGGGATTGGGATCTTCGAACGCATGGATTATTCGATGTTGCATAGATACGGTAGATATTATCAGTGTCACAGTCTCACTAGAAGTAGTACAATCTACATGTGTTAAGGGTTGGTGTGCGATAATGGGCACTGCAGATACGGTAGTGGGTACGGTAGCTGTTATAGATGCTGTAGAAGTTGGGGGGGATCAATATTAGTATCGAGTACTGTCCATACGGTAGTTACCGTATTCTAAGAGAAGTAAATCAATAACTCTCAGCCGACGAAGCGAGCGTCACCGAGCAAGCAGTGGGCATCTGCGTGCGGACTACGGTTGCGGCAGGCGAGAGGAGGTACGGTAGTCGATTAAGGATCGATCGATCGATGAATGAGCTATTTATGCATTTTGATTGCTTGCCCACTTGTTTAGTGAAGAAATAACTATTCTAATAATTTAATTTGAATGTTAATTAAGTAAATTTGATTGTTAATTCATTCATTAATTGCAGAGAATCAGCAGCTGAGATGGCGCTAGTATGGCACATGCCGGTGGTGAAATTCGGCAATGGAGAAAGGACGTACAAGAGGAGGTGAATTGAGTGCTGGATTGAATGAAATTAGACCCGGGGGGATTTGCACATCAGCGTTTATTTATATCCATAGGGACTGATCTGTTCCGATTTTTCCGTTGTTTTCATCTTCTTCAGTAGTTATTTTTTCGCGATTGGAATAGGTGGATTTGTGCATCGACAGATGATATAGTCCTTTATATGATTCTCTTCCAATTTCTCGGTATTGATCGATTCGTCGCAATTACAACATGCAAAATACAATTCCAATCTTCTATTCAATGTTCACATGTTCAGGGAATAGTGCAATACTTTTTTCCTTCGGAAATCGGGGGGGGGGGGGGTTACAGGCTTCAAACCCTGAGTAAAAATCGGGAGGTATTATCCGATATCCGACCCCGTGCTCATCACATGTTCAGGTACACGCGATACTTCGATGAGCGGGAGGAGGGCGCGCGTGCCCTGTGCACGTACGCCCTGAGGGAGAGGCAGCGATGGGAGGAGGAGATCGAGCAATGGCAGAGACCGGTGAGAATCACTATAGTTCATTTAAAAGAACTAATGAATTGGTTGGGAAGAGTGTTCTAGACGAGGTGTGCTTGAGAAAATTTAGTAGGGCGATTGGTGAGCGTTGATTTTCTTTTAATATTTCAAGGGGGTTCGCTATTTCAAGGGAGATTTGATGAAATTAGAGTAAGCTAATTCTCATTTTGTCTTTTCTGTTGGTCGTGCTTGTGATCTAGCGTAATTTTCCGGAAATGAACTTTTAAAATAGCATTATTATTATTATTATACTTATTTAAACATTTAATTGCAGGTTCTCGAGCACGAACACCTCCCGCTATGGTACAAAAGCGCCCTGTTCAACGAGCTCTATTTCATCACGGACGGTTCGTGTTTCATGAAATCGTTAACACAACAGAATTAGTATTATTCCGGTTCATTCCTATTTCGCGGGGGTAACATTACTGCTTGGGATGAAGGAATTGTGATCTTTGAATATTCACAATTAATTCCTCAAACTAATGGCATTGTACAAACTTTCAATACCTTGTTGTTTCTAGATCACACTTATGAGTGCCGAAGCACTATGGCATGGGGAATGTAGTTATTAAAACTATTGCAAATACCATAATTACATAATTACTCAACCAATTGTTATGCTTGTAACAACTGGCCTTACCAGTGGGCCCCACCTAGCGTTGCCTTACGACTGTAAAATCGCTTGATGTGGATAGACCTTAACCTGTACAATCAGGTGGTTCGATCTGGTTCGAGTGGGACGAGGAATGGACCAAGCGAGAGCCGCATCTTTCCGAGTACGCAAGGAATGTCATGAGGGAGCACGGACGATTCGGATATTTGGAATGTGAGTTTGGTATTCTTAAATTATAATCTATAGTCAGTACAAAAAGAAATAATTTATCCGGTGAATTTCTCATGGTTCCATGTTAGGGCGTGTAAGGAGTGGGTTAGGGTGTTCCAACTGATTGCGCGCTTCATGGTTAGCCCATATGTGTGGCAATTTAGCATGCATCGATGGTCTCGGGTATCTTTAGAGTAAGTACAAGAATAAGCTTAACAATTACATGCGGGTTTTATTTTTTTTAATTAGTTAATTTCTTTATTTAATCATGTTGGAAGTACCGTATGGTAAACGTGAATTAATTTTTTAGAATTAAATAAATCGATAAATGATCATTCATCGATCGAAATTTGCAGCGTGGGAGTACCGTATGGTGAACACGTACGACGTGCACTTCTACGCGTCCTTCGCCCTCGCTCATCTATGGCCGCAGTTGGAGATCAGTGTCCAGGCGGAATTCAGTGAGTCACACCTTCCACTTAGAATACAGTGAAAATTGTGACATGCACCATCAATGTTTCGGTGGATCTACAATAGTTTGGTTGGAGGGTTTATATTATTGGAATAGATCTTCTTGAGAACCAACATGATACGTGACAATAGATCTTTTAAGATTAAAATCGAAACTAGACTCTAGAGTCCCGAATCGCTTCTCCATTCCAGCTGATCAAGTGGAGCACGTGGATGAGGTGGTCGTCCGCTTCCACATGGAGGGCGATCGGGCGCCCCAGAAGACGCGAACGAGAGTACCCCATGATCTGGGCAATCCCGGTGAGCAACGTTCGAAATCACATAATGTTGGTTGGTTTTTGAAATTAGTACTCGAACCCTTCGAATGTGGGAGCTATTTTCACAGTGCTACCCTGAACGTTCAAAATGCGAGTTGGATGAATTCCCGAAATGATGAAAACGTGGGTGGGTTGCTTGTGTGAGTTCTTACAGAGTATTCGACCCCTGCCGATGAGATATGAGTTTCGCTGTTGTATTACATTTCTAATGTGATATTCTTTCTCGGTGTTTGTATATTGAGTGCTACTTAAAATATTCAACAGAAAGGAAGCGGATAAGCATTTCTGAGTTTCACATTAGCGTTATGTGCTGTGATTGCCAATTTTTTTTAAATTCTTCGCAAAATTCCATCAATACATGAAGTAAATGCAAGGGCCACATTTTAAGTCATTCAAAGTGTAGGTTGATCTTTGATCTTTGATCTTCGATCTCAATCTCTCCTTCCAGCTGCCGATCCGTGGCTGCTCACGAACGCGTACGTGATGCATGACACAGGCAAGTGGAAGGATCTGAACCTCAAGGTTTGTAGTTTGTACCTCAACAATCCTCTCTTTCTGTTACGACTTGCTATGTAACCATTATTTTTGTTTGTAAACAACCTGTCGCAACAGTATCGTTTCTCAGACGAGGGCGTGTATAATTATTATCAGTAGAAACTTGAGTGTGCCTAGTCTTTACAAAATTGAATTAGTGTTTTCGCGCCAAATATCAATCGATAAATCAATAAATGTCAGTTCGTGCTCACGTCGTGGCGCGACTACGTGTGCATCGTGAAGCGCGAACGTGCCTTCCTCGAGCACGTCTACCCCGCTGTGAAGGTACGGGGTGTGAAGGTGGGCCTCAAAATACCTAGGTCGGCTACCCGGTAAGTTTTCGTTGCTGGGGGGTATGTAGCCGACACATTCTCTTGTAAAACGAGCGCGCTCTAGTCGAGACGGTTTAGAGAGAGAGGCGAGAAAAATGGGGCGGAGTTTCGGGAACGAGTAGACGACAAGTCAAGTACGTACTTGGCACAGGTATGTACGGTCGGAGGAGGGGGGGGGGAGGGGTAGAGAGTGATTGAGGAATAATACAATTTTTTTACCTACCTTCAAGGCTTTCCAGTTGTTATCAGTTCTCTAGAACACGGAGAATTGACTTGGATGTGAAGCAAAGCTGGTACTGGGAAAATGCTAAAACAAAATTTTTGCAATTGTTTGCGGCGGTCAGAAACTTCTCCAATTCGTCTTTCATTTCGGTGTTTAGATTTACACGGCGACCGGGCGCAACTAACTGTATTCGTTGCAGTCGCTCATCTCGCAAGGCCTCACTACGTGGGACACTGATGGCGACGGGATGATCGAGAACTTTGGCAAGGCCGACCAAACATACGATGCATGGCAGATGGAGGGAGTGAGGTGAGAGTGGGCTGAATTATCACGATTAGTGGTGGCAAAACGGGCATTCGCCTCTCCTCATTTTGCATGCTCTCTCTCTCTCTCAGGCTAGACAGACGAGAGAGTATGCGAATCGTGGAGAGGCGCTTGCCGAGTTGTCATCACTAATTACGCTGTGGGAGGTGTCGAGGGAGGGTCGACGGTGCTTGTGTGGCAGGGTTCGAAATACTGGTAATCGTCTCTTCATTTTATACACTCTCTAGTCTTTCTGATCGATGAGAAAATGTGTGAAATCAAGAGACGATTGTCCGTATTGGGCATTATTGTATTTGAGCACGTTTTGAGAGGACTTTTGGAGATTGCTATGAGTGATTCAGTTGAATTGAGCGTGAAACGGCGATGCTTCGGGTTTAACGAAATGGAATTGGATTGATATCGCCGGACAATTTGCGGTTGAGCGATTGTGCATACGTTTGATAATGGTGATCGTTGACGTTCGGGTGTTGTTGAAAAATTTGTTAGTTATAATGTCACGCACAATTTCATGTGCTGCATTCGCCTATATCATTTCCATGTTCTGATATGAATGTTCCTCCAAGGTGTAATGGAACACTCGAGTGTGAATTGCATTCGTCAAATAAAAGAAATACTCACGTCATGCAACCTATGTGGTATGCTATCACAAATTTTGAAGGCTTCAGCCTTTGCGGTGGTTATGTTTTTTTCGGGTCATTTCGGGACGGATATTTGACCTCTGATTGCATTGCAGTGCATACTGCGGTTCGCTCTGGCTGGCCGCCCTTCGAGTGGCCGTCGAGTTGGCACGAGAGATTGGAGATGACGAGAAGGCCAACGAGTGGAATGAAACACTCCAGGTGAGATAAGTCATCATGTATCTATCGGTCAAGTAGTGAACTCTCGTTCAAAATGTGCGCTCGAGGTGTTAGTGTGAAATACGTTGCGTTTGATAGGGGACAATCCAAGTATTTTTTGAATGAATATATGTTTGAAATGTTAAATTTGGGATTTCTTCTGTTTTTTGGGGAAGAACAGGATTATCTTTAATCGGAATGTATGTGAAAACACATGAGTATCCATCCTAAACCCTTACGGCTACGAGTAAGAAATGGAAACAGTTAACCAGATTTGCCTCTTATCAAATTAGGTCTACACAATACTGCTATCAGAAGCGCATTCGAAACTAGACTCTAGTTCCGATTTGGTATTTGATAAATACTCATTTTCTTTCCAGAGGGCGAAGAAGGTGTTCGTGGAGAAGCTGTGGACGGGCGAGTACTTCCGCTTCTGTGAACGGTGAGATTGCGCTTTGATCTTTGATCTTTGATCCTTTTGAGTCTGTTGTTCAATATCTGCTGGTTGTAGCTTGTAGCCGTTCATTTTCCATACGTTGAATGGTACTGATTGTAAAAGAGATGTGGTCCGTACGATCAAGCGGAAGTTTTATGATCAGCCAGGGCTACCTTTGTAGTTTGCAGATTGATCTTTAGAGTCTGTAGTTTGATCTTTGATCTTTGATCTCATTCAGTTCGCGCAGTCGTGACTCCGTGATGGCGGATCAGCTGTGCGGCATCTGGTTCCTGCAGTCGGTCAGCCCGGAGATGGCCGAAGAGGTCCGTGGCATTTTAATATATTTATGGGTTTTAGTTTTTGACCTCTGGGTGATGCAACGCGAAAGTAAAGGGAAACTCTTTTTTTTTCGATGTTAGCATGAGTTCTGTTTCGGATTTAATGTGAATATTATTAATTTACTAATAAGTTTATCAATTACTGTGCAGCTGCTCCCGCTAGGGCACGTGCAATCGGCGCTGACGAAGATATTCGAGCTGAACGTGCAGCGGTTCGCGGGCGGAAGGATGGGCGCCGTCAATGGAATGCGGCCAGATGGGAAAGTGGACAGGGCGTATATTCAGGTGCGGTGTTCGAAAAGTCCGACGAAGTCAGGCAAAAAATTAGGAGAGGTGCCCGAAAAGTGGAATTCTTATTAGGTATTGTGAAAAAAAAAACAAAAATAGGGCTAGATGCTCGACGGCAAAGCCTTTTTGACATGACTTTTCGACAACTGAGAGGATTAAGCGGTTTTGATTGGTTTCGATGGTGGTATTGAACAGGCAGCTTGAGCAGACAGGTGTGGACCCATTCAGCAGTGCAAGAAATCGATTCTCTCTTGTACTGAATATTTAGTGTCCAGTTTGAAACCTAGTTGTAACTGGTGTGACAGAGTGCACTGAAAATGGGATATCATTTGACCTTTGATCTCTAATCTATGATCTGTAATCCCCTGATCATTGATCTCTAATCGCTGATCATTGATCTGTAATCCCCTGATCTTTGATCTCTAATCGCTGATCTTTCATCTCTAATCCCTGATGTCTCAGGCGGACGAGATGTGGACAGGCGTGACGTACGCGGTGGCCGCCTTCATGATACAGCAGGTGAGGGAAAATAAGTCATAGTTGTTGGAGTCGTTCGCTTTAAACAGTTAATTACTTGTAAATTATCCCCCTATGATCCAAGCGAAACACACAACTTAATAGTTCAGAATATAAATTTTCAAATAAAACATGTGAATACCCAGGGCGACTACCAGAGGGCGTTCGACACCGCGTGGGGCACGTACGATGCGTGCTTCAACCGGTTCGGACTGCAGTATCAGACTCCCGAGGCGTTGTATGAGAAGAAGTGAGAGATTTTCTGATTGTGAATATTGTTTGAAATGGTTTATTCGTTCATTCATTCATTTATTCCGTCAAGTTAATGCACATGGAATTACGATAGAGTTGACTATAGACGGATGTCCGTCGACGTTGTCGAATCGGTTCATGCGGCAGCAGGGGTAGGGGCATGGGGGTTGGGGAAGGGTAGAGATCAAAGATCAAGCCATGATTTAATTATAGATACAGGGAAAAAAGAGGAGGGTTGGGACGAAATAAATAGACGGAATGAGTCACTTCTAGAGGATACAGTGGCGGAGGGCAATGAGTTCCAGAGACTGATAGTTCGTGAAACAACTGTAGTATGGGAATTTGGAGGCAATAATGGCAGTGAGATTCGTAGGTTGTGCGAATTACGAAGAGGACGGGAGAGAGGAGAAAGGCAAAGAAGGGATGAGGTGTCAAGGAGGGTTCTATTGTGTACAATTGAGTGAACAAACGACAGGTCGATCATGATTCTACGGGTCTCTAGCTTCTAAATTAAATCTAGCTTCTAAACTTCTAATTTAGCTTCTAAATTTCTGTAAGAAGTTGGTAGGGTTGAAACCGTGGAGAAGCTGATCTATAAAAAAAAGTGTTTTCATGTATCCATGTATAAATGATAATGGGCATGCACATATGCTCATGAACCGGCGTTGGAACAGCGATGAACCTGCAACGAATCGTTAATTTCAAATGATAGGTTCTACCGTGCGATCGGATATATGCGGCCGCTGGCCGTGTGGGCGATGCAGTGGGCACTCGAGAAGCACGCCGGACTGGGAGGAGGTGAGATGAGGGGAGGGGGGGATACGGTAGGGTTACGGTAGAAGGGTGATAGAACGTCTGTAGAATACAGTGAAATGCAAAGGGGATACGGAAGGGTTACAGTAATGTAGAAGGCGATTCGGTAGGATTAGATGAGGGAGCATTACGTTTTCTACATGATCTTTTGTTTGGGTGGTGGTGTTGCATGCCATCGTTGGAATCGGCTAAGCACGATTGTTCGATATGCATAGTAGTGTTGAAACAGCGAAGAACATAGAGATGAATAGAATATCATTGCAATATTATCTCTGGCATAAATCGAGGATGTCGTAGATTTGCTGAAACATCAGAGATGCTTGAAGGAAATAAACAAAGATGTAACAGAAAGAGCGCTTATGATGAGCTCATAATTAATCAAATTATCTTAATCAATGAATTTGCAGCCAATGAGAAACGCGGGATATCGGAGCTGCGTGAGACGACGTTCGCCACGTGCAGTAAGACGTCAGTGGCTGCGAAGAGTGAGTGCAGCATTCGTCATTGTTGTACTTGAAATAATATAGGCGAAATAGTTGTGTTTTTGCTGTTGGATTTTTTTCTAAAAATGGTGCGTCCTTGCAGGCGAGACGACCGTGGAGTCGTCGACGGTCGTCACTGCGCAGCCGTCTCCAGCTGCGACGAGGAGTGACGATGACGGCGGCAGTGAGGGATACGGTAGCGATGAGAAGGTACGGTAGTATCGATGTAGTACTAATACTCTGTGTGAAATAAGGCAAATTGAGGAGACGATATCATTCCTCGTAGTATCGATTGAGCTGTTTGGCTAATGATTCCCCGTGTGTTGGAGCCATTGCTAGATTCGTGTTTCACGAGGACGATATCACTAGTAGAAATTGGGTAAAATGATTTTGCATGGTCCGATTTGAGAAACAACACATTCGACACTATTCGATCATGCGATACCTACAGTCGCTATATTTGTTTACCTTGATTATATTTGTGGTAACCCGTGTTCTGAGTTTCGCAATATCACAAGTGCAAATTAGCTAAACTGATTATAGATACCTGTTTGATGGAAAATTCGCCATTTGGCTCGTGATTCTGCGTTGGAGTCCATGTGCAACTCGTGCGCCACCAAGAGTGTACAACCCCTAGGAAATGATAACAAAATAATTTGATTCAACTACTATTTCTGTTGAATAAATGCTGACATGATCCGAAACCTCTCTTCCGTTGCAGGAATCATCGGCGACGGTCGGTCATGTGCTGCCGCCAGCAATGAAGAGCACCACGACGTTGACGACCCTCGGAGGAGCGGCATCGGACGACGCCGCTTCGAGTTCAGGCGTATCCAGTGGAAGGGACGTCGTCGTGGAAGGACTCTGAAGCCCCCTCCCGTCCACTTTAAACTCTGCTCTAATTGATTTGTCTTTATTTCCTTTTCGATTCTGCGCCTTTCACAGAATCTGATCCGAGTTGTGCAATATGCATACGATGTCACTTTTTTGCACTGTAGCTTTCCGTTGTATTTTTATTCGCCCCCCCCCCCCGCTTGGTTGTTGTTTTCCCGCTCTCTCGGTATACATGTAAGATAGAGTTCGAGTTGCATGCATAGATGGTCGCTATTCTCCCCCCGACTCCGCCTTTTCATTTGTCCATTTAATACTGAATAGCGTACTCAAATCGTGTAGAGCGTCGATTATTTTATACTTTTCATTTCCTCGTCGCTTGTTTTTTCATAAGTTTCGTAGTCCCTATGATTCTTCCGTTGACCCCGGTGTATTTTAAATGCCGAAAGCGTTTTAGCTCTAATTGATTTGTCTTTATTTCCTTGTCGATTCAGCGCCTTTCACAGAATCTGATCCGAGTTGTGCAATATGGATACGACGTCCAAAGTATCGCCACACCCTTTCAATTGGCAATAGTCACCACGATACAGTAATCCCTCAGTAACCACACACCAACACAATCAAAACTTGTACCTCTCCCCTTTCCGGAATGCATCCACAGATCGTTTTAGACGAAAGCATTGCCAATCGTAGAATTTACTACTGTAATCACCTCAAATCTACGTCTGTTTCATCATCGAAAAAGTAATAAAGATTCACTTAGTATCCGGTTTTCCAGTAAAAAGTTTGAAGAAATCGGTTGAAGAGACTACCCGAAATGTTACCTGAAATTATCATGTGTGATGATCGGATTTTGTCTTAAAACTAACTTTTTTTTCTGTCATTTTCTTTCGTTGAAGAATATAAGTTAGGCACATGATTATGGATACTTATGGCTGCAGCATTTCCTGCATTTGTATGAGTGCACATTCTTCAGACACGATTCCTTTTCTATGCGAAATCCTCACATTTGGTTTATCATCTATTCTTCGTGAATGGGCCTGTCAGAATGGAGAATTTGTCTCTTCATTGCTCGTGTTCGCTCACAAGCAACTGCTAATGAGTAGTGAGAGGAATGAAGAAACGAATTCTTCATCGTTATTAGGGAAGCTAATTTCGAAATTGGTTTTCGTCACTGTAATTCGGTCAGTCTTAGATGCTCCAGCTCTCTCGTCGTCTTCTCTCGTCCATCGTTGGAGCTGGCGAGGCCCGTCTCACTGCCATCCTTCAGAAGACCTTCCCCGCGGCGGAGAAGATCGTCGTACACGATACGTCTAGTGAGCTTTTTAAAATAAAAACAAATTTTAAATATCATTTGATTAAACTTTATAAAATCATAATTAGCGTGAGATTCAAATGAACAGCATTCTTGATACGGCATTTAGTACCATTTTACGGAACTATAATTTTCGCCGTGAGCTCTTTTACAGCTCACAGGATACGCCTTGGGATGTAGAGTTGAGGATGCTTTAGTCAATCGTTGGCACATCGGAATTTTAAAAAAAAGTAAAAGGCTACGTCGTAAGACAACGCTAGGTGGGACCCGCTGGTAAGGCCAGCTGTTAGATCGGAATTATACACGGAACTGATTTTTATTTCTGCAGACGGATGCGGGTCGATGTACCAAGTGATCGTCGAGACGAGCGAGTTCAAGGGACTCTCCAAGGTAGGGGAAATTATGATTTGTTTTTTTTTTGCCTCACAACAAGACAAATGGAGATTATGCATCATAGAAGATGAAATGAAATTGTAGAATCTGCACAATACGATTGTTCATTGAAATGTTTTTGTTGTATTTGTTGACTGTATAATGATATTAGGAACGATATTTTGAGAGAGATGCATTACTATATTCACAGAGGTTAAATACTCATGTAATGAAACTCAAATAGTTGCGTGTTTTCACAAATTTTGATGGTTATTGGGCATGTGGTGGTTAGATTTTGCATTATTTTCTCTTCTTTTTTTGGGTAATGGTGGTATGCTTTTGTCTAGTTTTTGTTTAAGGTGGCATGCGTAGGTCCTTTTGAGGGGGCATGTGATCTCTGAATATTCACCACTTGTCGATTACAGGTGCAGCAGCACAAAGCGGTCACGGCCGCGTTGAAGGAAGAGATTAAGGAGATGCATGGGTTGACCATCGAAACGAAGGTCGCGAGAAGCTGAGATTACGGTAGAGTAGATATTATCGATTGTTTAGAGTACTGTAGCATCTCGTTTATATGATGAATTCGTAATACTGTTGTTGTTTGAGATTGTTTGAAAAATAAGTAAATGATTATTCAAATCGTGCATCACCACTTTCTCATGGACAAAGCGTAACGAATCAGAAAATTGATTCATATCATCACTTTTATCGCACAATCAGCCTAGGAAAACAACAACAGATAAGTCTATCAATAATAACAACAATCAGATGGGAGGCGAGATAGTGTGTCAATTTGAGAGGGTCTACTCCTCCTCTTCCTCTTCTTTCACTTGCAACTGCTCAATCTCTGCTAGAATCGTTCTCTTCGCTGTCTCAATCAACGAGCATTGCTCCTTCCACAGGAAACGAGCTGGTTCGGACACCTGAAATTGATCTTAGTTGTTAGTTGATATTGCCATTCAATCGATGCATAATATCATTCCTACAGTACCCTGAACACTCCTGGGCACTTCGCAGAGTATTCCCTCCCTCACACTACACACAACGTTCTTTGACCATCTCGCAACAAAATGCTACAATACCCCGCAGTTTGTTCCCATGGTCTCAAAAATGCTTACTATAGTACCTGCATGCTCCTTCCTTGGAGAGCCTTGAGTAGCTCTCCGAGTATCCTATCCATGGTCTTTCCCTCGTTCGTCAATCGTTCGCGCGTCTTCTCATCCATTGGCGGCTCTTCGTCGTCCGACGATTCCTGCCAATTTTATTGATATTAATTTCGAAAATAAAAAAAATCAATTCCATTTCCAAAGATTAGCAAAAAATATCAGTCATGAGTGAACAACACATTAGCTCCAATTCACATTCTCCTCTGCTACATACAACCCCCGTAAATCCCCGTATTTTCTATGGTGTATTGTCATAATGATGTTTCCCCCTGCAGGCACTATGCCATGAATCAGGATAAATGTAGTGCATGTACTGTATTATCTATTCAGAAAAAAATGGCTCTCACCTCCTCCGCGTCCCCTGTTCTCCTCCGTGGCTTCTCCCCTGTCCCTGTTCTCCTCCGCTTGCCCTCGCTGTACACGATGTCGCGCCATTTGCCACTGCAACAACATCATCCGTGGCGTACATCTTTTTTTTCCTTTTTTTTCGTAACTACCGGGCCAGACCACTATATTATTTGATGTAATTTGTCGTCAACCACACTATATCCGCGCAATACATTCGATTTTTAAGCCATTAGACCGCCTACTTTTAGTGTCAGACCACTATATATTTTTCGTCCTCGGTTGGCAATGGAAATCTATATTCGGGGGGATCACTAGGCTCCGCCCCCTCGAAGCTCCGCCTACTCCCAAGCCCCCCCCCCTACCCCCGCTTACATATCCCGATGCTCCATGTGCAGTATGCGCACGTTCGTCCGGAACGCCCAGCTCGGACCCTCGTCCGACATATAGAGGGTACTGCAATGCAATCGTATTGATTGATCCGAATTCACCTTCGATAAAAGGTATCTATCACCTTCTACACAGGCGATAGGCCTCATTTTGCGGATGTCCAAATGGCCATTTTGGACCATTTTGCGGATGCCCCCGCTCTGTCGATCTCGCCAGTGACTACCAACCTCGACAGCGCCGCATCCTCCACTGCCGTCTGATGGTGAATGTCGATGGAGAGGCCGGACTTCTTCGCCAGAGCCAACAGCAGATCTGCGAAATTGTCAGCACATATGAAAAGGGAATTTCATTTTAAAAAAATCCAACGGCACGAGCAATCTGTGTTTTAAAAAATCCCATGATATGCGTCCCGTACCATAAAAAAATCCCGCCCATTTCATCTGTTAGTGTCAGCAAAACTCGGACGCACGATGTATCCAATCATTGATCGACCACAATTTGCTGCCCCCGAGGAACGATTACAACTTGTCTCCAAATTAAGGACGGTGAATCAATCAACATCACTGATCTCTCTCGTTCGCATGGCTACTAATCAGACGGTCTGTTTCAGACCACCCAGGTCGAAGACTATCACTCACTAGAGATGACAAGCCGGCCCGAGAGTTCTCTCGTCTGTCTGATCGGCGAGAAAGTGTGCACATCGAGGAGAGGCTCTTGCCGATTTGTCATCCGTATCACTCACCAGTCGGCAGGAAGACCTTTGTGAATGGGTTGTCCGTCAGTCGGAATCCGTACTCCACCCACAGACGGCCGTTGTCGTGCGGCCCGTAGCACACGTGCACCTCCGACCTGCAATGCAAAGTGATTAAAATCGTCTGAATTTTCTAAGCGCGTTTGAGTTTCAGCAGACCTTTTGAAAATTTCAAATTGAAATGTTTCCGTACCTTTCTGAAATGTTTCCGTATCTTTTTGAAATGTTTCCGTATGATCCGTAATGTATCCGTGCATACGGAAGAAACTTTTCAAAATATTTATCGACGACCTACGCTTAAAACATATTTTAAAAAATCTTTACGCGCATTCGAGTTTCAGCTGTTTCACTAATCCGTTCACGAATCAGTTCGAATGATTTCTGAGATAGACGATTCTCGATGAATATGAACAATTCCAGCATCAACGATTACCTTTCCCACGCACTCACTAACGGGTAGGCAAACAGCAGCTAATAGACGGGGGCATCGCAATTTTTCAAAAAAAAAGTTCTCTTACGTGGCTCCGCAGAAATGTTTCCTTGCCTATAGGAGGCGCCGCAAATAGTCACCAATTTCCTGTTACGGGGCTCCGCATTCCCCTCGGGCCTAGCGGGAAATATAGCCCAGTAGTAGTGCACTCACCCTTCCGGAACGGCCTTGTTCAGCCGGACGACGTACTTGCCGTTCCGCTTGTCCAGCTCGGCCACGCACTGATATTTATTGTTTTTTTTATTTTTAATAATCAAGTTCGGCATCAGTAATGAGCACGATCCTCGGACTGTTGGACAAAATCGGGGGTTCGACAAAAAACCTATTGAAAATCGCGGGTTTTGCTTCTGAGATCGGGGGTTATAGGTTACTAACCCGGGGTTGAAATCGGGGGTATGGTCCGATATCTGACCCCGTGCTCAACACTGTTCGGCATATCGACCGGCCCTTGCAACTATTTTTATGTTTAGGTTTCATCTCCTCTTCAAATCTACGTATGTCAGCGGGGCAACGTCCTCATGGCTCGAAACCCTTTTCAGTTCTATTACTCGTACTTTGCGCCTTCTCACCGATTTTTGTAAGAAATGTCACTCCTCAATTTACACAAATTATCGTGTGTGTTTTTTTGCCAGTGAAAGAACACGCGAGATGAAGTCGGATGGCACTCACCGACGCATCGGACGAGTGATTGAGCATGTCGACGAAGGGAATCACGGCGATCGTGTCCTCCACAGTCGACGTGTCGATCAGCGGGTGCGGCTGCAGATCATAAATTTTCATTGTATTCCGGGGGGGCCGAAAATATATAGCGGTCTGACTCTAATGGCGTAACAGCTGGCATTACGAGTGGGTCCCACCTAGCGTTGTCTTACGACGTAAACCCGCTTGACGTGGATACACCTTTACCTTTTTTTACCTTTACTAATAGCAGGGGTCTAATGGCTTAAAATTATATATTTTTACAGAATATATTGTGGTCTGGCCACTAATTCCATTAAATATAAAGTGGTCTAATTACCGGCCATGTAGGAACGAAAATGTATGGGGGGCGGAGCTTACCGGGTTCTCAACGAAGATGCAGCGCGTGTTCACCACGTGCCACGCCCACAGCAGACGGTCGTCGTCGACGGGCGCGGGAAGGAGAGGAGGCAGCTGGGGAAGAGACGTTTATTGATTATAATAATAATAATAATATTTTTTAGAACTGCTGCTGGAAGAAATTTTAGTGTTTCAAAAGATCCATGAATAGACGGGACTAATGGACTTTCTGATATGATTTGTCAATCTTATCAATATATATATATATATATCCATATCCATATATCAATATATCCGATGCCTCCTCTCCCCCGCTCACCCGCTCCCGTATCCCCGCCAGCTCCTCCCGCTGCTGCACCCAGAAGCGTCGCACGGACAGCGGTAGGTCGTCGTCACGCAGCGGTAGGCCGGCCGCCACCGGCGTGTCGAACGAGCTGTAAAGGTAACGGTCATCCCGTTAATCAAGGCACTTGCGTCCTGCGGGAGAACACTGCTAGGCCAGTGTCGAAGGAGCTGCACGCACTTATGAATGAGCTGTGTCCAATCAAATTCCCGCCCTTCTCATTCCGCATTCGCTCTCTCTCTCTCTCTCTCTCCCGAGACCCCTCAAAATGACTTTCTTGAAAGAAGAACAGCCTTCTGATACTCCATCTTGGTCTGCGCCCAGAAAGGGCCACTGATAAATATTATATGGTATTGTATTGTTGCTATGGGAAGTTTCTCCACGGAACCCGCGCGCATTATTGAATGACGCGTGACAAAAAATTGCATTGAATTCACCTCGGAAGCATTCTGAGATAGGGCGTCCACTCTGATCCTTCCTCCTCCCTTTCCAGATAGAAGAAGAGCACGAGCATCTCGAATGCCGTCGGACGGACACTGACAATCAGAAGGAATCATGGGCTAGTATCATTAAAAAAGAGGTAAAGGTGTATCCACGTCGAGCGCTTTTACGTCATAAGACAACGCTAGGCGGGACCCGCTGATAAGGCCAGCTATTAGATCTTAGTATCTATTGTTAGGTGAATAGCTAACTCGCTAACTGAGTGAAGAAAAAGGAGAGACTTCCTAAAGAAATGTGGTTGGATGAGTAACAGTGAGTCTAAACAGATGAGTCTAAACATTAATACAATAATTATAAATGCCATAAAATGATTAGGAAGCATCAATACCCTATTTGATCAAACATCTTACATAGTGGTTTCCAGCCAAGCAAAAATGCCACCCAGTTCAGTGATGTTCCACTGGCAGAATAAGGCGAGGGTAGGAGCAATGCGAATGATTTCGTGGAGCCCTCTACTTCCAAAGCATCTATCAATATTTAATAATTTAATTTGTATCATTTTGCTTCTGCGAATTATCACTATTCCACTCCTCTTCCGTACCAACCTCATCGATACCGTACCAGAATAAATATATTGTAAACGACAAAATAATCAATACTTCTGTTATTAGGTTGGTCCATAAGTTTCTGAGGTTTTCTTTTGCTTCAGTATCGGCATATCGATTTCGCCTGCCTTTCGTGGGAAATTTTAGGAGGATAGTTGGCCACCACCATCGTCACATTGAATTGGATCTAAGTTGCTTAGTAAGCAAGAGAAAAAATTTATATTAGAGAACATGCGATAAATCGCAGTTATCGGGACTTTTCAAAGTTTGGGATATCAAATGCTACCGTCATTAATAGGTATAACCTCGCTTTCCCCGATAAACCAGCAATAGTGGACGGGTGCCTGATTCGTATGAACACTTAAGACCCTGTTTTCAAAGTGCCTAGGAAACAGGGGGTTACATAAAGCATCAAAAACTCCCTCCAAATTTAGTAGTACAAGTTCAAAAATAGAAATGGATTCTCCGTCTCAATAATACGGTTTACTAATCAGCATGAGCACTTGCCTATCCCTAACTAAGAGATTTATAGCTCCATTGGCAGGAAAATAAATCGATAAATACTGATTTTGATCAGACCCGGATAGCCTTAACCAATGTGAAGTTTATAATATTTAATTGGCCGAACGACACAAACCTATCGCTCTATTTTTAATTTAATCTATTTTAATGATGCTCTAAATCAGTGAAGTTATTTCGGCATTAGCTTTGTCCTTTGAAAATTTATAAATTTTTCAAAACTGTGCACTTTTATCAATTCCAACCACTTTGATTCTTCATAGTTCCTTTCTGGCAGTGATATTCATGTGTTCTCATGCGTGTCAGATAGTACATCCACATACCCATAAATAACAGAAAAGCATAAGCTGATTGATCAAACAAGAAGGAAGTTAGAGGGCAAAACGTTGACCTAAGAAAAACCTCAGAAACTTATGGACCAACCCGATACCGTACCCCTTCTCCTCCACCATCCGCCGGTATCTCTCCCTCTCGACGACTCTTCCCGCAGTGAGCAGCTCCCCCGCCGGTAGTTCGATTACATTCTTGTTCGCTCGCTGCGAATCGCGCGCGAACACTCCGTTGCCCGCGCCCTGCAACGCGACACTTTGGAATACGGTATTCGGAGATTACGGTATTCAGGGTATACGGTATTCCGCCCCGGAACCCCTTACTAGGAAATTGGTTCGATCCGGCAGCCTGTGAACGCAGTATGACAGACATTAATTGACGGGAAAGGTAGGCGCGGTGAATGTGCTTTCATCCTGGATGATCTACGTTTCAAGTGATGACCAAGAATAGAGAATTCCATCGAATTCCATAGAGAATTCCATCGAATGGTGATACTGCCCTTCGAAAATCTTCTTAGCTCCACCACCGATCACAAATAAGCAAGCGCCTTCTCCCTATCGGTCTATTTCCCAATTATCTCCCAATTATCGATCGCATTTTGATCTACCGTACTCTTACAATACCACCCATACAGGTTTGTTTATGAAAAAAGACCTTGGGAACCGAATAATTCTATGGGGTAAGTTTGCGAATTACAGGTAGTTTTCCACTAGATTTTTCATGTGTATTATACCACCTCCTCACCTCTCCGGCACTTCTGATCTCCACATCGTCGAATCGGATGCCCCTCTCCCTCGACCACTCGATGAAATCGGCCAGTCGACGATCGTCCGCCATCTATCGGCGGACTAGAATCAGACAACGAGATCAGAACCCGGACAGGACTGTCAAGGAAAATAAGTCTATTGGACCATCACGGTTGAGACATGTTTCACGCAATACTTATAGTTAGATCACATGACCAAAAAAATGATCGAAGAATGAGTCATAACTTTTGAGTTAAAACCATAGTGAACAGTACCAAAAAAAGGATGAATGAGTTATTAAAGAGTTCAGTCCGATAAACGCAAACATTAATTTTGTGAGTGTGAGCAGATGAGATGAGAGAATCGTCAAAAGGCAAGAGGCAGATGATTTCCACTTTCAAACAGATATCTCCTTCGGACTCGAGCCAATTTCCATCTACTTTTCATTCCAATCTGATTATACTTTATCGCTCTCAAATCTCAAAAATATTTAAATACATCGATACGCACTCGTAACAATAGCAAATGGTTGCAGCAACAATATGATTAACACGTTCAGATTAAATATACGATTCAAAATCGGCACAATTAAATTGATGGGTCATAAGTGAAGTCACTAATTAGTCACTAATTATGAGTCAGAATTCAAGTAAGGACTATGGCTGAGTGAGATCTCTCTATGGTACTGCTAAAAAAAAACTAAAAAATCAGCAAACAGATCCTGCCCAAACACCCCATTAACTGCTCTCTCTCTCGTTCACAGCGCTCTCTCATCGGTCAGAGAAGGCGAGATATATCATGGGAACGCGAGAGAGTCAGACCATTCCTATCCTATCCCCTCAACAATTCCTCCTCCATTTCCGGGGTAATATCAATCACATCCCCCGCCGCTCCCGCTAGCAACTCATCCTCCGTCAGATCTATGTACTCAATCTCATCAATCTTCACCCGCTTCTGTGGTACGGCGAGGGGAGGGGGCGGGGCTTGGCTGCTGGAGGACGATGAACACTCAGTTGCCGATCGCTTCAGGCCCACCGTATCCTCCTCCTCCTCATCCAGCCACTCGTCCTCGCCCTCGTCGATCGTTATTACCGTATTCTTCTTGGGGGCGGTGGCTACCGTAATCTTCCGTGCGGGAGTCGCGCCCACCTCATCGAGCAGGCTCAGGTCGATTGCGCTGTCGTTCAGCGGGTCTACCCTCGTAGGCTCCGCCTCCTTCTTGATCTCTCGCTTGGGCGTTACCGTAGCAGCCTTCGGGGTGGTTACCATACCTACCGTACTCGATACAGTAGCCATGGTTGATACGGTAGGCCCATCATCATCTTCCAGGTATTCATCGAGCTCTTCCTCCTTCACCTTGGACGGCTTCCGATCCTTCTTCTTCTGTCGTGAGGAGCTCCTCATTGGCGACGAGTCCGCGGGCGCTACCGTAACCTGTGGTGGAGTTGTGGCTACCGTACCACCGCCAAAGGTCTGCGGCGCCAGCGCGGCCAGGAAGCTGCTCGGGCGAGGCGGCGCCAAGGTGGTGGTCGGGGTTACGGTAGTCAGGGTTACGGTAGCCGGCTGCTTCACAGGGAATACCGTAGCGGGGGTGGGTGGTGCGGTAGCTACCGTAGTAGGCTTGGCAGCCAGATTGAGGGGCCAGGAGGGCGGAGGGGGTGGCAGCGGAATCTCCTTCACTGCCGATGGCGTCGTCGTTGAGGAGGGCTCCTTCTTTGTGATGACGTCATCGTCGTCATCCAGATACTCGTCCAGGTCCTCCTCCTTGATCGGCCGGCGATGATCCTTCTGCTGACTGGCTGCAGGTGCTGCAGCAGCAGGAGGCGGAGCTTGCGGCGGAGGGAGCGGGGCCATGGCGCGGGCGGCGCGCGCTTGCTCCGCGCGCGCGTCGCGCGCTTCCATGAGCTTGGCGAGCTCCGCGCGCGCACGCTGCCATCGCTCCGCCAACTCGTGCACCTCGCCCGCCAGATCGTGAATCTGCAATGGGAACAGTGATGAATACGCCTATTTGATGTCATTGATACGTTATTATTATCATTGTCAACTAGTAAATTTTCTCCAGTTCTCTACCACTCCTACGCTACCCCTACAAACTACACACAATCGATAGACCGTCACCTACCTGTATCTGGCTACCGTACCCAATCTTTGATCAATCGATAATCCTACCGTACCCTGGCCAACCAATTCTACCGTACTTTATCATCATCAATCTACAACTCTACCGTACCTAATCAATCCCACCGTACCTTATCATCATCGCATCCTCCGACGATGGAGTCCATCTCCTCGATCGCCCGTTCCACACGTAGGTCGCACGCCGAGTTGAAGCTCTGCAACGAGAAAAAAAGTTTGTAAACATATTTAATTTTCATCACAAAAATTAGGCCAATGACCAATCATTAACGAGTATATGGCGTAGCATCGAAACACAAGAGCATAAGGATGACCTTAGCTCACGATTTCCATATGCCAATCACTATTGCTGCTCCATCCATGTTTCAATGAGCAATCAATACGAGCAATCAATCGTTGATTTCTATTTACTCTCATCCCTTCCATAGTTACCGTAGCCATTTTCCACCAATCAATAAAGTACTCCCTTACCGTAATCTACAGTCGTGATCACTGCTATTCAATAGCTACCGTATCCACCAATCAATCGATACTCCCTTACCGTAATCTCCCGCTCCCTCTCCTTCTGGTCCGTGGTCACCACTCGGTCGACGATATCGCAAGCGCACTCGATCACATCCGTCCAGTGCGGAGCATCGTGTCTGCAATACGGTATGGGGTAATTACGGTAACCATCATAGATCTTTGGTAGGGGGTGGTGATTACGGTACCTATCGATTGATATTCGGTAGGGGACGGCTACGGTAACTATCGATTGATATTTGGTAGGGGACGGTAACGGTATCTATCAATTGATCATTGCCCATCAGAGCCCATACGTCGTTCTTTACGATACTAAAGTTATTAGTTTTCTAGAGGACAATGGCAAATTCAACTAGCTAATGAAACTCTCATCCTCATATCATATAATCTTGAAACACCAATCCACATGCACCAATTCGATTATAGATTAATTCGTAGTGTGGAAGGAATAGACAATTATTGCCAGCGAAGGTTCACTGTGCTTTCATGCCATGCTACAACAACAATTCACATCCACATACACCCAGTGTTCATTCCAACACTACATTCATAGCATAGAACAAACAATCAAGCAGTGCTCGTGAGTAGTGTAAAAAAATAAATTTAGCACAAGTACCGTACCAAATCTACTAACATAAATTAGTGATTCTAGCAACAATATGGGTGGTCTCTAGCAATTAATAGTGCCCTTACGGATGGACGCGCGGTGGTCGGGCGGCGTGATGGTACTGCGGTGGGTGGCAAAGGGGCGGGGCATGGAAGGGTTGCTGTTACTGCTGCAGCAGTGGAATTGCAGCCTCTGCTGCAGTCCACTTCCTCGACGCGCGCTTGTCGACCACTCGATCCCACGCCTGTTCCGCGCTTGGCTGCGGCTGCTGCAGTTGCTGCATGTGCTGCATGGGTGGTCCCTGCTGTTGCAGCTGCATCAGAGGTGGTATGTAGCTTGGCTCGCTGCATCAGGTCGACGCATGCGAGCCAAGCTACATAGCAACTCATCGACTCTCGTGCGAATTCGGTGGGATACGGTAGCGGGCATTTGATCGATTTCCTCGATGCTCGAGCTCGTCGATTCCGCGTCAGAATCGGATGATAGCGTCACCGGCTCCTCGTGCTTCTTCGTGGGTGGTCCCCGTCGTCGTTCTGCGGTAGGTTCGGTGAACGCCACCTCCTCCTCCTCGCCGCACCTACCAAAGAAGCGTGTGCGCGTGAGTGCGAGAGTGTAAGACACAAGGTGAGTGTGTGTGTGTGTGGTGAGGGTTACGGCGGCCGACGAATGCCACAATGCACACGACAAACAACAGGTCCATAGCACAACACAAGGGGATTTAAATTGCACAGTTAAGAGTGACGCATCAACTTCCTCAGCCATAAACGGATTTACCCATATCATGAAGCACCAATGCACCCAGTAGGAAATTTCGCAAAATTCGTCTCTTTTCTTCACTATAATCTCCTCCAAATCATATAGAAAAAATACTTTCTACCCTTAGTCTTATACAATTGGTTAGTTCTAGGATGAACAGTCGCAGACAGAAAAAAAACTTTTAGCCACTACAAAAAAAACCTTCCCCTGGTGGATAAATAATTGTAATTGTAAATCGAAATTGTAAATAACTCACACATTCCTCATATTCAGCATGGTCTGGAAGGTGGAATTGCCGCCCATCTCGTAGGCGGGAAGGGGCACGCCGTCGACGTCCTCATCGTCCTCCTCCTCAACGATCTCCACGCCATCGTCGTCTTCGTCGCGAGAGCGATCCGACTGCGCAAATACCGCCGCGTTATTACATATTTCTTTTATTTCAAAAAGTAACGGGGAAGCTATTATTTTAATTATTTAAAATAATTAAATTAATAAAATAAAATAATAACCTCGGGCGCCTCGACCTCATCATCCTCCGGCAGCAGACCCGGCGAGATCGAGCGATTCTGCAATATATTATTAGTATTTTAATTTTCACAAAATCCACCTAGCGACCTAAGGGTCCCACCTATCCTTGTCTTACGACGTAAAATCGCTTGACGTGGATACACCTTTACCTTTTTTTGCCTCTTTTTCACAAAATCATTTCACCAAGGAATTCCTAAGTTTCACCAATCCTTCTTCATCTCCGAGCTCGCAATCCTATGCACTCACTCGCTACAAATTTCAAAATGACAACTGGTGATGTCAAGCGTCGTTGTAAAACTTGTGAACCACATGTTCATCCGGGTACAATGCCATCGATCGCTTGTCGATTATTCAAACCACGCACATTTCCTATTCAGTCTCGAACAATTAACCCTTCGCATTTCCACTGGGACTGCGTCTTACATACACCTATATTCGCGAAATCGTAAGGATGAATGATTTAAATATTATGAATTTAAATTTTAAAAAAATAAATTGACCCACCGCATCGTCCTCGTGGAAGCTCTCGTTCCTCCATCGCCCCTTCTTCTCTGGCGATAAAATTCTGGCTGCTGCTGCAGCAGCTGCAGCACTTGCAGCAGATGGCCGCTCGCCGCGGAAGCTCGTGCTTGCTGCAAATAAGAGCAGTGCTCGAAAAGTAGGTCAACATCAACATGAGGTGCCCGACGAAGTCGCGCAAAATTTTAGTCTAGGTGCCCGAAAAGTTGAATTTTCAAGTGATTTTTCAAATTATTGCACTTTTTTAGCTCTAGGTACCCGAAAAGGTGCTCGAAAATAGACCTAGGTGCCCGACGGCAGACCCCCGTTGACATGACTTTTCGAGCACTGAATAAGAGCTTCGGAAAGCACACTTCAAGAAGAATTTTGGGAAACTTCAAAATCAATCAATCAATTGACATCGCAACGCTTGACTAATAAGTGCAACACAAAGCATCAAACCACCTTGCCATCTGCTCAGATAGCTTACTGAAGACACTGACTATCATCTACACCAGCACGTCAACATGCTCAAAAAGGTCAATACTCTAACACAACTAGTGGGAGTCCATTGGCCGAGCATTTGGAGAAGAGAATACATGGAATTTGGTTATAAGTCAACAGGAAAATATCAAATAAATATTTGTAAAAAAAACTGACGCTCATCGGCCGTCCTCGCACCCGGCGGGTACAGATTGCACACGGTGCACGACTTGTTGTTCGATAAACCACCAATCTTCGATGTTCCCAAACCTGCAAATACAGGACATTATTCTAGAAGTGTCGCAAACGGAGGTTCCATACCCCCATGACCATTTTCAATCTTACTGCTCGGGTGCAACCTATCCGGTTCTAAACCGTGAGGATGTGAATCTTGTTTTTTTTCCTAAATATATAACTCATAACTGACATCCTGCTAACTACAATCATCCGTTACACAAACGAAATCGAATGAATGAGATCAGTGGTTCCCGGCCGGTCCACTGTAAATTAACGACAGTGGTATGCAGTACCAGCCGGTTCATTGACAGACACGCTCATCATAATAAAGTGGAGAAGTGAGAAAGAGACAGATAAGAAGAGGAGCCTCTAGGGGGTGCTAGACAGACGATACAAGAACAAGGAACACACACTTACCAGTGGCCGCAATCTTGTCGAATCTTCCCCAGTTCAACGGCACATTCTCCGTGTACAGCACCTCGACCCACACGCTGCAAATTTATTTTTATAATTAAATTATTTTAAATTATTCTTAATTTTAAACAGGAAATCGGAATTCGATTGCCCGTGCTTTGCCAGTTACATAAAATAGGTGAAACTGAGAACAAAAAGGTTCGATTGCTTTTAAGAAAGACCAATTAAAGACCAAGAAAAAATATATTTTAAAAAATTTCCAAAATTATTCAAAATACAAAACCTGTGCGCAGCATAGAAGAGGAACTTCCACTGGTCCCCGTCCGGCCGGATCTGAAATATACTTCTTACAACAGAAATATACTTGTTACAACAAAACATGTATAAAATAGGACAACCAAGCTCAAATTTTAACCGAAGCGCTCACCACATCTTCCATGTTTCACTGCGTCTCCACCTGCTCGGAATTGCGAAAAGCTTGATGGTTCATCGATATAATAGTAATGAATATGCTTCATACATTTTCATTCCTTCCGGGCCGGTAATCAAACCACTATATTTTCAAGCGAGCCCGTTGTCAGACCACTACATATCACGTTCGGCGGTTCAAAATACCCCTGTCAACTGTGGTTTTCACTATCTGGCCACTATATATTTTTGGTTCCCGGAGGGTAATGAAAATGTATGATATGCTTTCCTAACATGTTCCATGTTTCACTGTGCCTATACCTACTTGGTATCTCGAAAAGTATGATCGCGATCAGCCTTCAAATTCCAAATTCCAAACTATTAAAATATCGTGATAAAAATAGACCCACCACATACTTCAGCCACGGATTGTCCTTCATATCCAGCTTGATCAGGTACTTCTGAGAGTACCTGCGAAATTATCAATTATCATATGTTTATCACTTTTAAAACGATGAAATAATGCGTTTTACTAGTGTAAACATAGGGACAGTCATGCAAGCCAATCATAACCTACCAATTTTGTCGTTCTCTAGTAGACCGAATTAGTTCTTGATCGAGATTTCAAAAAAAAAAGTTTGAATGGACAAGGTGAGAATAGGATTCACAGCTACTACATCCGTCTATCCATTCGCATAAATCTCTATCTCGTACAGTGACAACTGTAATAACACTTTAAATTATAAACTTATTGTTAATAGCAAAAAAACAAAATCAATATTAACAAAAAAAAATAAGTAAAAACTCACACATCGCTCTCACTGCCCTTCCTGGCCACAATAATCGTCACGTAATGAGCTTGCTTGTTGCAGTAGAAGTCGGCAAAGTAGAGGTTCACACTGCAAAAAAAAGAGAATTTAATTAATTTTGAACAGCTTTTCTCAAACACCCCCTTTCTGACCCCGTCCTCCGCTCTCTCTCTCTCTGTCTAACTCGGCGCGTCGTCTAAAACACCCCCTCTAAAGGTATAGCGGTGGCTATTCGTGGGACGTAGCGGTTTAAACGGTTTTAGTTATACCGCTACCTCTACCCTCCTCGTACCGTTAAGTCAACCCTAGTTAGTACATTTTCCCTCTACGACGTTTCACCATAATTTTGAAGAAGGGCTTCTTTAAAAAACGATCAGAGTAAAAACAATACCAATTAGCGTGTTTTGATGACTATTCGCAAACAAGAACAACAACAACCTCGCCAAAAACAACCCACTTGGTCGGATCCAGCAGCATGATTGCTTGCACGAGCATTCGCACGTTTCCGAAGGGCGAACTGCAGGGCAGAGTGCCATTGGGGAGAAGACGAGCGGAGAAGAAGAGACCTGATAATCAGAGTTCGATTCACACATTTTCATTACCTTCCGGGGACCGAAAATATATAGTGGTCAGATAGTGAAAATCACAGTTGAAAGGGGTATCTTGAACCCCCGAGCGTGACATGGAGTGGGCTGATAACTGACTTGCTTAAAAATATAGTGGTCTGATTACCGGCCCGGTAGGTATGAAAATGCATGTGCTCAAAAATGTGCTCAAACCGCCTAAATCTGGTTGCTTTTAGAAATTTTAGAGAGAGGGTTGCTATATTTACAGTGGTATCCTGAACAGGCACAATGCGGGTTGAATAGGAGCCCGAAAAGGTGAAAATGTGGATTACTAGTGCAATTAGTTACACAGTATTCGACCCCTGCCTGAAATAATAGGAAAAATTGAAGAAACGTTTGCAATAACTTGACGACTCATGTGCGTACTCACTTTCGAATATGATTATCAATTCGATTTCTCAGTTTTTTTGGTTTTTTTTCTCATGTCAGTTTCACAAACACATAGAGGGCACACTACCAGCTGATCTGCACAGACACTAATCTAGGTACAATGGCCAACTAATTCGTATGTTCCGCAATTTCGTAAACCTCACGGTCAGAAATTCTCGCCAGATGTCGAATTTCTCACCGGAAATGACTCCATTGATCATATTGGCCGGTTGTCCGTTGTCGTCTTTCATGTACTTCTCCATTACATTGTTGCAGTTGTGATGGATATCGTCCCAGTACGGCTTCGGCTTGCATCTGCAATACATTGTGTTGTTGTCTTGTCCTGTTATCTGTGATTGTTGCTGTTGTTTGTTATTGTTGTCTTGTTTTTATTTTGTTGTACAGCACTGCATTGCCAAGGCGATTGTAGCATTTGTGGGAGGAAACATCTCATAGTGAGAATGCAACCTCAATTCGGCTGCAACTATCACCATACATTTCACGTTATATTTTAAAGATAGCCTCCGCGATAAAGTATCTCGAATGGTCTAACCTTTGCCTGTCCCTAACCCGGCGCTCCTATCATACACTGCACCATAATAATCAGCAATCTCACCGATAGAGTATCTGGAATGGGTGCATTCTAGATCCAGTGTACTTCACCGCCTTGTCGAACAGTTGCCGCAGCTCTTGCTCGGAGAAAACTGCAAAAGTCTTGTATATTTTTTTTCATGATGGAAATATCACGAAGCCTCTAGGTCTTGAAAGTATTGCAACGTTTTTGAACTATCATACTTCACTCGATCACTCACAAAAAACATACCACATTCCTCAAATCAATCACTTTCTGTACAGTAGTGTTGTTTATTCGAGTGTTATGACGGGGCGAAAATGACTCGCGAGGCCAATCCACTCGCGAATGAAAAGAGTGAAATGACTCGCGAGTGTTCGAGCACTCGCCAATAAATTTACATTTATTCGCGAATAAATTTGCCTCTCATTCCTCTCGTTCCTTGAGTTACTAATTGAGTTATCGCCCGCAAGAGAAAGAGGGAGAGACGAGGGCGAACTCGCGAATAAATGCAAATTTATTCGCGAGTGGCCGAGCACTCGCGAGTGAAATTGAAGAATGCACTTGCGAGTGGATCTCATTCGCGATCATTTTGAAGTGGCGAGTTGCTCGAAATAACAACACTACTGTACAGAAACCCAATCATCAAGTTCTAATGCCCTACCTACTCTAATTGTACCTATAAATGGACTTACTTGCTTTGATCTTCCTATTCCCCTCTGCCACTGTCACACCATTCGCCACTTTCTTCGCTGTGATCGAGATCGTGTAGCTCTCGCCCGCCTTGGCGCGCATTCTAAGAATATTTTAGAGGTATTTGTATTTTTTTAAATATTTATTATTTAAGCCCTCGCCCGCCTTTGCGCGCTTTCTAACATTATTTTAGACGTTATTTGTATTTTTTTAATATTTATTATTTAAGCCCTCGCCCGCCTTGGCGAGCATGCTGCTTTTTTAGAGGTTATTTGTATTTTTTTAAAATCTAATAACAAATGAATTGATACAACACCGTAGAAATAGCAATTGCTCTCCTTTGGTGTATGATATTCGTGAAACACCTGCTCAACTTGCACAATTACTTATTTTTAACACGAAACTAGAAGGCCTTACGGTACAATATTAAAATGCCGTACTGCCATAACTAATCCAATTTACAATTAGCTGTAATTTTGAAATTATTTCCATTTAAATATTAAGTAAACGCACGAATGTCTGGTGTGCTCATTAGGGAACACGAGTGTCCACGGCACTCCTCCCCCTTCCGCGATGCTCACCTCGTATGTGATCTTTCCTGCAAAAATTGGTTTAAAAAAGGTGAAGGACCTAGGTAAGGTAGGTAAGGTAGGTAATGTAGGTAAGGTAGGTCAAGGCACTTGCGTCCTGCGGGAGATTACTGCAAGGCCAGTGATTATGGGGGCAAATTCAGTCTGGAGGGCCTAATCTCATATTCGAACCAACTTTGCCGCTGAATACTTTTTCTAGCTGGTACAAAGAAGAAATTCAGCATCGCGGACTGGAACTATTCTACCAAAACTCAATATCTTCGCTCCCCACAAAAACACACACACACAAAATACCCTACCAACATGTGTTTCACAGACAAATTAACCGCCCAAGACATACATTTTCATTGCCTACCAGGAACCAGACATATGTAGTGGTCTGACACTAAAAGTGCGGTTCTAATGGTTAAACCCCGATTTTATTGTGGATATATGGTCTGATGTCAAATTCAATCAAAAATATTATAGTGATCTGAGTACCGGACCGGTAGATAATATCTTATGAAAATATATATTATGTATATTATGATATATTGTAATATATATTATGAAAATGTATGACCAAAGAGACCTCACCCGATACATGGGGCGGCTTCCAGACGATGTCTAGGCGCGTCGAGCTCACGTTCACATCGAACTATAATCAATTTGAATTTGAAATTTGAAAAATAATGACTAAAAAATGGGGTTTTAAATCAATGGCTATTTCTTGTAACCCACGCATACATATTATTATATTATTCCTCACTAAAAAGGTAATTGTTCTGTTCGAAAATTGCAGTTCAGTAGTGAAAAATAGTTGAAAATGAGAACGAAGATCTCAATCCTCGCTAAATGTGACCTCGTTTTAAGATTTTATGAATATCTTAACAAGAAAAACAAGGTTACCTCGAGATTCGGAGCGATGTTATTGTAGAAGACCTCGGTCGCCTTCTGCTTGTTGAGTGCCGCGGGCACGGGAGGGGCTGTGATTGATTAATCAGATAAAATAACTAAATTGTATAGTGCAGGCACGGAGCGTTACATCCACCACAGAGGACACCATAGGAGATGAAAGCAAGCAAGGACAAGTTAACGAATAGGTGATTAGGGTATATTCACGCAGGCTGTGCAAGCAATTTGGGGGCGATCCCGCTACCATGACTAAGTATATAAAATCAAGCACGGTCTGAGCCAACACAATGGAAAACACGATATTTAGGGGGAAATCAGTAGTGCAGGCCTAATCGTATACCATCCCATTGCACCACAATCCACAACACACTTGTGGGTGCACGGACCCTCACTCTTGACGGGAGGAGGAGGCACCTCCCATTTGGCAGTTGCTGCTGCTGCGGGCGAAGGACCACTAGAGGTCGACGCAACGGCTGCGCCGCCGTACGAATCTAGCAAGAATCGTTGAATATGGCGCGCCATTTTGCAATTACCGGTTACGTAATTTTATTACCGGTAATCTCGTGTTTCAAAGTATATCCAAACCCGGGAAAGGAAGGCTCACCTCGCACCGTATTCGCGTTCGGACCCGACAGGTCTCTCGGCACGTACGGCCGACCGCCATAGGGCACCTAAACAGAGGAATATATTACCACAGAATCGAAGAATACCCGAGTTGAGTTGAGATTAAAAACTGAACAATTTACACTGATCCAAAAAGCGTCTTCGCCGCCTTGCAAAAGTGCAATAATTAGCCTGGTACCTGATGTTGGATCGTGACGGGCAGATCGTAGGGCGTCTGGCGCAGTGTTGAAGCCGCCTGGTTCCGCCAAGTCGTGGTTGGGTTCATCGCGCCACTGAAACGAGAGCCGGTTGAACGGCAGTTACTGGTTTGTGTTTAGTAGTGGTAGTGTTATGCGCCGAGCACGGGGTGCCCCCCCCCCCCGCGTTCTATAGAAGTGCCCTCTAACCAAAGTTGTATGCAACCGTAGGGCTAAAGATATGAAGAAGCGCGTGAATATCACGGCAAAGCCTAACCTCGAGAAGTAGCGATAAATAACTCACAAATGCGAGTTCCATTGCGCCCATTGCGCGTACTCCTCATTGTAGCCGGGCGGAACCATCGGCGGCTGCATGGGTGGCTGCATGGGTGGCAGTAGCGGCTGCTGCGGCTGCTGCATGTACGGGTAGCCGGCGCTGCCCGACGGCCCATTAGGGTAGTTGTAGTTGGGATACATCACAACATCTACCGCTGCAATGAGCTCAGTCACAGGTATTCGCGCCATATTTCATGGAAAAAAAGTATTGATACGATACTACGAACAATGGCGGATGCGATAACGAATAAATTAAAGTATTAAGCAAAACGTAAACGTAAACGTAAACAACGTAAACATGCAACACAAACTGGCAAAGTTGTGAACAATGTACAACATTTTGCAGCAAATTCAGGCAGCGAGTCCGCTAATCATAGAAATGAATATCATCAACTGATTTTTAATTATGTTCATTTTTTAATATTTATGCAAATATCTTTTTTTACATTATTCAAAAATAAATAAGAAAAAGCTAAAAAAAAGTTAAGATATAGCACCTCATTTCTCGTCTCGCAGCTCGCAGTGATGGGTCATGTTGGTTTTTTTCTTCATTTTCCCATGTCACCTGAGTAAAAAAAATCACGGATAATGGTATTCTACGGTAGTCTTCTTCCAACTGAAGCACACTTATCACTAGTATGCTCACTTGTTCGCATCTGAGATCTCACGTTCATTCTCGATTGAAATGACCCCCAAGCGCATCCGATCGCTTGTGACAGACGGATCTATTAGAGATCATTCGACATCAGATCGTGAGAATTAGATACTCTTCCTGTTTCTACAGAAATTTTCCCCTGCCCATTACGAACCTGCAACCCTAATCGATATCCTAATCCTACCGTACTTTCAGGAAGCCTCGAAAAATCAGACGACTGCCGAGATGTCCAAGATGCCGCTCGTCTTCGAGCTAATGTGCACCGATCTCGTGCTCGTCCTCTGCGCCTACGTCTGCCTCGGGATTATGCTGTGAGATACCATAATCCTTTCCTATCACGAACTGACTTTTATGTCGTAATTAATGTTCTCTTTATGGAAAAATTTCCGGATTTCCAATAAGCCGAACAAGGGACTACTCTCGCGACGAGAGAGTGTGAAGAATGCGGAGAATATTGGAAATCCATTAGTGTTATTGGAAAATCATTTTTCAATAAGAGAACTCTAGTCGTAATTTATCTGACTTGGTGTATTCTTCATTGCAGTAGTCACTTCACTTCTTCACTACCGTATCCAGGGAATCCGGGCAACGTGCAGTTCTCTGCGCTTAGGGAAATACACTGTCCGTTACCGTATCATTATCTCACCCTCGGCATTTCGTGAACTGGCTCTCCGAAGTATACGCTATACCGATAATGCCGTTGCGCGCTACTGCATTATCGGTTACTGTTACTGTGAAAACTGGTTAACATGAAGTAATTTGCGATTACCTTATCCCTGCTACAGTATACAGTAGTTTATTCCTATCTGCATCTCTCTTTGTCTTTATCTCTTTGTCTTTATCTCTTTATCTCTGTCTTTGTCTTTATCTCTTTATCTCTTTGGGGGCGCAACAGGATTAGGACTGTCAGAATGATGAATCCGCATCTTCATTCTCCAGTGATAGTGGCAAACTACTCTTCATCATGAAAACTATCGATGCCCGCTTCCGTAATCCCATCTACAGTCCGGGTTGGTTCCCCCCTGAAAACAATCCGGTCCGGCCGGTCCCGACCGGCCCCAAGCGGCCCCATGCCTTTTTGTGGCTCGTACAGATAGAAATTTGATATAAACTCAACGGCGTTGTAAAGCTCGTGTAATATGCTTTCGATATGTGTTAGCAGAATTTTAAATATTTCTTTCAATAAATAGTAAATTGGTGTGGAAGCGCTTCAGCTTTTGCGAAAAAGTGAAAAAGTTGAAAAGAATCAGGTTGACGATTTTACTTACCGTAATCTTGCGACCTGTTTTTTCGCAATACTGATGACAATTCCCCACCAATTTACTATTTAATGAAAGAAATATTTAAAAATCTGCTAACCCAAATCGATAGCATATTACACGAGCTTTACAACGCCGTTGAGTTTATATCAAATTTCTCTCTGTACGAGCCACAAAAAGGCATGGGGCCGCTTGGGGCCGGTCGGGGCCGGCCGGGCCGGATTGTTTTCAGGAGGGAACCAACCCGGACTGTATCTACCGTACCGATTCATTACCAATACATACTCCTTCCGTACTCTCCAGATGCGTCGTTCGTCACAAGGCGAAGGAGGTGGAACTGGAGGTGCGGCTGCTGCGCATCCAGTTGGGAGACGAGATGCCGTAAGCTTGCGATTCACATTTCGAAGATTTCGATCATTAGGAACTTCACAAACTCTGAATCCGGAATCTAGAAGCCTATCATCTTTGAAGGTCCCCTTCAATCATCTGTGCTTCGATAGTAGATACATCGCCTTCCGTTGGAAAACAATCGATTCGTTGTGAATCTACCGTAATCTACCGTAATCTCAGGAACGACCGGAAGAACTTCGAGCTCGTCGCTCGTCACTTGCAGAAGCACACCTTCGAGCGGTTCTCGCTCGCCCTCAACTGATCGCAAACCGAGCGGACTACGGTAGCCGTGGATTACGGTAGCCGAGGATTATCGATCCTATTCACGAATAAACTTATGCTTTCTTTAAAATATGTCTGAATCTGAATACTTTCAAATGCTATATTTCAATCTATACAGTAATGACAAACTCTTATCAGTCAGATGACCAGTTTCGTAACTTCCTTCCAATCCGATCCACCTCTCCTTTCGGCAGGGTCCCTTTCTATCCAAATGAGATCATAACATCCATTGTTTCACTTTCTGACTCTCTTCTAGAGTTCGAAATACGGGTCGCCGTCTCTTCATTTCGCACACTCTCTCGCCACTCTGACCGATGAGAGAGCACGTGAAATGAAGAGACGGCGACCCGTATTTCGAGCTCTACAGGATATGCGCTTGATTGCCTCTTTTTCTGCTCGGGAGCGATTGTCTCTCTGCGTCTCTCCATTTCGACTGCTCGACTCGCCGTCTCTGACCTCCCGGTAATAAGCCCAGTAGGCAGCCTCCTCCTCCTCAGGCCACAGATGGTGCATGGGGGTCATGACAGGACAGAGGGTTTCATTCGCTCTGCCTCCTCTCCGGATCAACTAGGACAGCAGTAGTAGTGTTCGAAATACGAGCATTCGTCTCTTCATTTTGCACACTCTCTCGCCTCTCTGTCCGGTGAGAGAGCACGTAAAATGAAGAGACGGCGAACCGTCTCCTCATTCTTCGTACTCTCTAGAAGGTCAGAGTGACGAGAGAACATACAGAATGAAGAGACGAATTCTTCTTCTTGACGGTCTCAATCCACTCAGACAAGGACGACAAGCGCTTATTACATGCCCATTTATCCAGTCCATTATATCTCGAGAGGAGATTGGGTAAGAGCCTAAGAGGGACGAGGATAATCTGCGGATATCTGAAACCAGCAGTGAATGGCTTAGCCTACGGGGCTGACATGCGAGGAGATATTCTTTGGATCTTCCTAGATAAAGAAGCCTGAAAAATGTTTGATAGATAGAAATCAAATGTCTGCATTGAGCAGCTTATTGTTCAGATGAGCTGGTAAAACTACTGCGGATGTTGCTGAGTCTAGTATTTTCCTTGACAGTTTTTCGAACGATCTTTGAGAGACATTAGAAATCGATTATCAACGACTCCCTTGTTCATATCTGCATCGTGAAACATAACAAGACTTTACCCTGTTATGGCTCGGAATTCTCACTGTCACTATTGCGCATACCTAGACAACCGTTCAAGATGCTACCATAAGCCACTGCCTGAGTGCTGAATGGAAAGGAAGCAGGATTGAATGGACTAGCAGGTGGCTCGGTCAACGAGGAGCTAAGAACCTTCTGTGAAGGGGGAAGGAGGAGGAGAGCGATTGTCTCTGCGTCTCTCTTTTTCGCCTGCTCTCTCGCCTTCTCTGACCTACCAGAGACGGTAATAAGAGAGAGAGAGAGAGGGGGAGGCCTCCTTTAGAGGTCGCCGAACGAGACTGCAATAAGGGATGATTGAGGGGGCTCCGATGGGGAGTATTGTCCAATAACCCGTGAGTCCATGAGTCCATGAGGAACCGCCGTCTCATTTGGTGCGCATCATCCCGAAAAGCAGATAGAAGCATCCACTTGCTCTGAATACAATACAATATTTTTATCAGTATCGCTTTCTGGGCGCTGATCAAGATGGGGTATCAGAAGGCCGTTCTTCTTTCAAGATGGTCCCCTCAAAGTGCTCTGAATGCTCGCTGAATTGCTGATTCGTTCCCTTTTTGTGTGAACAGATAAAATTAAAGAATGATTCAGTTAAATTTCACAATTAAAAAATCGAGTCATTGGAAAAGAACTTAGAATAAATAGCACTTATAAAAATTTACTATTGCGCACTATTGAGGGAGGTACTTCCATTAAACTCAAGCAAATATACACATATACGTATTCCCCTTGTGTTCAGATTTAACGAATATTTAAATGCAATATCCTTATGTATGACTTATTTCATCCCTTCTCTCGTCCCCTCCCTCGTTCACTCTGCCGTTAGGTTTGCCCGAGAAGGAAGCGAGTGCACTGAAGGAGAGGGAGGTCCGTGATGGGCTCTCCTCATATTCCCTGCTCTCTCACTCTGTCGGTCGCGGAGACATCATTGGAAATGGAGAGACTCCTTCGGAAAGAGAGGGCGGGAAGCAGGACTCAATGAGCCATGCGAGCGTCTCGCTAATGCACTGCCAGTCCTCTTATCCACCGTCTCTTCACTTCCCCTGATGTCTTGCAGGTCAGAGACGGCGAGAGAGCATGCAGACTGGAGAGAGTGAATGCACCGAGGGAGGGCCGGGAGTACGGTAGGAAGAAGGAGGTAGATAACGACGAGGAAATACATCGTCAAGTCTTCATTGGGCGTCTTCTGAAGTAGGGACAGACGATAAAATCTGGTGGAAATTTCTCGGCTGCACAGTCATTACTTTCACTGCAGCAATCATCCCTGCAATACGTAATTCAATCCTACAAATAATTAGCGGAAACCCAAAATTGCCTTTGATTCAATTACTACTCGGAATTGTGCTGCAAATTTCAATCCGACGATAGTTGCAACTTGCAACTTCTTTTAGTTTTCTGGAACAATTAAGCATGCGATCACCTCAATCGCCCACTCGACACATTTCGATTATTTCGATTATTCGATTATTTCGATAATTTCAATGTGTATTTCACGGGGTCAATGTCTGCAGAATTTGTTGAAAGAGATCAATGGCATTGCCGATTGCTGTTGAAATAATCAAACAAACAGTGTATCTGCCAAGCAAATTGCGCCAAATTTTCGCCCACAAACCCGCAAACGCGTAAAAATGCCTCTAACAATGGCACCATTTCTCGAGCCCTCGATCCCTTCATTGTCTTCTCCACCACCCATCCATTACCGTCTGTCGATTAGTTTCTCATGCTCCCTATCCTCCCCTCTTTTTCTCTGCCCCTCTCCAATCCCCACGGTCTCTCTCCCTCGATGGTACCCGGTGCCCCCTGTATGGAACCCACCTGCCACCCCCTGGTCCAGCTGTCTGGTGCTGAAGGGGGGGGGGGGTGGGTGAACCCCTCCTACCATCCATCTAATTGAGAGCATCCTCACTCTCGAGACTGTGCTGAGAGGCTGCAGGTGCTCCTCTGGAACCTCAGTAATTTATTGATTTTCTCTGCATTTTTACCCTCCCCCCTCCAATTCCCGTCTGAATGAATTGCCTCAAGTAATAAATTGAATGAAGTTCTGCGTTGTTGATGTGTTCTGTATTATGTGTCTGATTTGATTGTTTCTTCTTCAGATCGGGTGGTTCACTGCGATAATTACAAGATGATGTCCTATGAAGTGTCGGGTATTGCTGATCGCTGTTTGGATGAGGCAAGTGTTCCTTTCTTTCTCATTTATCATTCTTTCCTTCTCATAGTGAACAAGCCCAAGCGTGGATCTGATTGAACATTCCGTTGAGAGGGCACTTCTTCGACTTTTTTGGCCCAGCCTTTTCTCGCAGGGTATTCCCTCCCCAACGATTCTCATTCCCAACCTCCTCTGCATTTGGAGCGGTTGATAAAATCTAAGAAATTCCGTTGAAAGTATGACAGGGCCCAGTAATATTTCGAGAGTTGCTCTTCCATTCTGAGTATTCATACCCAGTAAGCGAGACGTGCTCCTATTTGCTTCAGTCCCCAGTCTTGTGCTCTCTAATGAGAATGCCTTGTTAGTAGTACACTCGAGTAGGAAGAGAAGTCTCTCAGTTGTGCATGATCTCTGTCTTTCCCGCACATTTATCATCCTTTCTCAATGTCAGGACCAGGAATATTACTATTCTTCAGCGTCGCTAAAATAGTCATTTGGGTGCAGTGAGCAATAAGTGCAGCTATTCTAATCAACGCATATTTTTACTGGTATTCATAGATGCGCTTTTGCAATTCATCTCGATAAATTAGGGAGCATCGCTTACTAAAGATACCCCATTTGTAGGCAGGACAAGCATTATCTTTTCCGTTATACTACTAGCTCCTATAGAAAAATGAATGAGCCATCATTAAATTGATCTTTGTGCATTTTGTGAAACTCATTCTATTTCAAAAGACTTGAAATAAGTGCCACCTCTCGTCCGTATAATCCCCACCTTTTCCTCATATCCACTCCTAAGAGAAATGGAGATGTCCACACGAATCTCAGGACTCCATTTCGAGGCCCATTCTTCTTCCTTCCCAACTCTGACTCTCTCCCTTTCACACACTCTCTCGCATGCTCTAGCCTGCGAGATACGTGGTCAATTGAGAGAGTCCTACTACTCTCGCGCGCATTTCCTCGCTCTTTCTCATGCGATTGGGATACTCTCGGACTACGGTATCCGAGTATCCGGATTGGGCGGAGATTTACGAGAATTTCGCTGTGATAGAATACCGTAGTGCCAAATGTCGTAGATAACACCAGATAATTTCTTCGCATAACTGATTCGGATACGTTTGAATCACTATGGCCCATCCATCGATCCGAAAGGCGCAAATATCCTTCCTGATCGGTCCATGACACGGCATGCCCTCTGCTTCATCCAAAATTCACAGTCGATCATCAATCACTCCCCCCCCCTTTCTCTAGGCTCTCTTCATTCCTCCCGCTCTCTCGTCGTCTCTAACCGATGAGAGAGCAGGCAAAACCGAGAGACGGTCCTCGACGAACAATGCCCATCTGTTGTCATTTTGTGCAATGGTAGTTGATGGATGGCAGAAGCTCCGCCCCCTTTTTTCTGCTGGCCCTGCTTCTTCTCCTCTCTCTCTCTCTCTCTCTCTCTCTCTCTCTCTCTCTCTCTCTCTCTCTTTCTCCCCCCTTTCATGGACTAACCCTCTTAAGAGGGGAGAGATCCCGAAAGCTTATGAGGCCTCGGGGCCCGAGCGGCTTTATCCCTCCATTCTAGTCTTATCGTTTTTGTTTTGTTCATCTTTTGATTAGGAGATTTGCCTAGGGCGCTACTGTGCAGTGTCGCTTGCTTTTAGCTTTTATCTAAGGAAGGTTTTTTTTCGCGTTCGTAGCAAATATTGAAGCAGAATTCCGCAAACCATAGGACCGCCTAATCACAGCTTTTCACTACTTTTCGCTCAAAAGATCAAACTTTTCACTTTGAGCTACGAATCAAGCCAATTTCATCAAGTTTTCACGATTTTTTTGGCTATAATCATTACGGGTAAGTAGTGACCAATACGAGTGCATGCGTGTGAAATTCAAAGGAGCAGCTAGTCACCGTGGGAAGAGCACATTATGGGAGCAGAAGGGGACTGAAGAGACGGAGGGGGAAGGGAACTCATTTCAATTCCACTCGTCTATTCTCTTTACGCGCTCGGGCGCGTTGCTCCCCCTCTTGGAAGTGTGTGTGTGTGTGGACTACTCAAAATTCGATACCCAACGACCCTAGCGGGGCTTTTGGTTCCGGGTGTCAGGCCTGGATCCAGGGGTTCCTTCTGATGTAGTTGATGTAGTTGTTAGCGGGTAACGTAAGCAGGTAGAGACTGCCAAGCGCGAAAACAAAATGGGAGCGCGCGCGACATGTTTTCACGCGCGCTGTCTCCTTTACTGAAACATCGCTCATTTCCCGGGTTTTGCCCATTTTGGGTCGCGGCTCGGGGTGAACGAGTAGTAACACTGGGAAGATGAATGTTGGTGTTTTGGATAGCGGAAGGCGTCTTCAATGGAAGACTCGAGCCTTTTCACTGGTCCAATTCATCATTTGCTTTCCTGACTTACTGGGACTTGCCCCCACTTTCTATGATGTTATTATTCGCTTTTTGATGACAGCAACAATCTCAATCGAGCTATTTAAACGAGCGGCAAACACCACTGTATTCATCTCAACATTCATCCCGTTTCTTGGCAACCCCAGACTTTCTTTCGAGCATTTTTGTCCCATTCTATGTGGATTTCGATCGTTTTTTGAGCTTTTAAATCCTATTTTGAATAATAAAATAATACAATAATGTTACTGCAACAGCTCTAACAGCTAGCTTAATCAGCGGATCCCACCTAGCGTTGTATTATGACCTTAACCCTTAACCGCGTAACCTAAACCGTAATGTTATTTCAATAATAAGTTGAAGATGGTGCATCGCAACTGCCCGTCTCCCGCCGGGTCGACGGATTCTTCGGGGTTTCCCGTCAAGGATTCCGATGCAATCAAGCTGTTCGTCGGGCAGGTAAGACAACACTTTTTTTTGCTTCTTATGCTTTTTTGAACTCTAAAATGTCCTGAAAACGGTTCCTTCTTCACGATAAGTACTGCTTTTACTGCTTTTACTGCAGGTACTGCTTTTTTTTACGCTAAAATGTCCAGAGAAGAGCTTTCTTCACACTGTAAGTTATAATTATTATCCATCTCGCCTTTTCTGGGAAATTTCCCTGCGAACCTAAAACTGTGGTACCCGTTTCGGGCCCAGACTGTCGCTGGTACGAGTGGCGGTACCATCTTCCTGCGTGGTTGATAGGCCGTCTCTTCTTCGGTCAATGAAAGCCACACTCAAGCGGCGGGGTATCCATCCGAGAATGAAGGCGCCTTTAGGAAATCGAGGCTAGGTTATTACATCTCAAGTATATATTCGAATTTCATTCCGGAATTTGTGCGCCCCCCTCCCTTCTTTTTCACTATCTTCCTCCCTCCCTCCTCTCTCGTTCTCTCCCTTCCTTTCTCGTCTTGTGCTCTCAACGCGGGGCGGGCGTAAAATCGATAAGACTTCCTCGGCGGCAGAGGAGCGAGCGCAATGCCGGCCGTATTTCACTCCCCAGAGTGAAAGAGAAGAGAGAAGGGAGGATATCCGAAACCAAGAGCTTGTCCCCAGAGATCTCTCCCTCTTCTCTCAGTCCCACATGCAAATTAGGCAGTGTGTGCGAGAGGGGGAGATGACAGATGTCCCGGCCTAGATGGGCTTATCGATTCGTCGTGTGCGCTCGGGCGACGATTACTAGTGTCCGGGTCCTGTGGGCAATTAGACGCGGGGAGCGATTAGAGAGTAGGAAACGTCGCCATGACGACACCACCGCACGAAATCATCCGAGGGTGAAATCGTAGCATGGCCGGAATCGAAGGAAGAGGGGGAAGGAAGGGAGATCCCATGTACTAGTGAAGAGTGAGGGAGAAAGCGCATGAGTGTTGAGGATTATTCCGGTATGGTATGAAGCAAATTAATATCTATGTCAGGCTAAAATTGAGCGAGATCCAGCTTAATGTTAAAAGACTATGAAACCCATCCAAAGACTCTTTAAAAAAGAATACAGGGATATCTGCTGAAAAAAAACAAACAAAAAAAATCCCGCTGATAAATTGGACCGGAGGGACTGGAAGATCTATCAGCGAGGAAACTATCGAAAATGTGCTTTCAGATTCCACGAAATCTTGAAGAGAAGGATTTGCGGCATTTGTTCGAGCAGTTTGGAAAGATCTATGAGTTTACGATTCTGAAGGTGAGAATTTGATTTAAAGAAATACAGTTTCTTCCAAGAAATCCTATGATTCGGTACACAAGTGCGAAATGTTGCCGCCAGACGAAACTAAAATAAACAAGGAAGAAGCCGGGAAAGCGGGCTGAAATGAAGCTCTTTTGTGCGTGTAGTGCGTGAAGATTGAAATCTGACGAGATATGATTAGGGATAAATATAGAAGTCGTACACCCTTTTGCGTAGATTGGGACAGGTGCACTGGGGGGAGCAGAAAGACAACTAGAGTTCGAAATACGGGGTCGCCGTCTCTTCACCTCGCACACACTCTCGCCTCTCTGACCGGTGAGGGAGTGTGGAAAATGAAGAGACGATTACCCGTATTTAGATCTCTAACGACAACCGAGACAGATCGGCTAATGCAGTGGAAAGGCACTCGCACTTGACAGCTACTTTTTCCTAATTTTGCATGCGCGCTGTAGCTCCTGACTGCAAAAATGGTGTATTCGGGATGCGTATTGCGTAAAGATACACACATAGAAAAGCTCTACGCTGTATTGAATGAATTCTTGATTTATTTTATCTCAAGGATGCATCGTTACGACCATCATTTATAAATTTATACAATGATAGCTGTGGCCCTACCAGTGGGTCCCCCCCCCCCCCACCTAGCGGCGTCTTACAACTGTAACACCGCTTGACGTGGATACACCTTAACCTTAACCTTAACCTTACCTTAACCTTACAGGACAAGTACACCGGGATGCACAAGGGCTGTGCCTTCCTCACGTACTGCCATCGGGAATCGGCAGTCAAGTGCCAGCAAGCACTCCACGATCAGAAGACACTGCCCGGAGTGAGTTGCCATGCTAATTCCTCCCCTTTCTTAAAAAAACCGACAAGTGTATTGATAGAGTGGACTGCCTGGAGTGAGTTTTCATGCTAATTCCTCTCCATTCTGCCCTAAACTCGAGAAGTGCATTGATAGAGAATACGTAGGAGAACTATCACCAAGTGAAACTCAATCGCAATTATCTCGTATTCTTTTGAAAAATCCTGAAATTTGTATTCTCCTGTAATACCTAAATTTACAAAAAAATGCGCTTATCTAGCAAAGGTTCCAGTGAGTGAATTTCACTTTATAAATCCTCAAATACTCTCGCCCAATCCGGCACACCTATCTAGTCCATCACGGTACTCCCTTCAGAATATTATAAAAAAAATGTGAAGGGAATACCTGAGTGTCATCGATTTGCGGCTTAGTTGATCTCTAGCGAGTAATAAGCCCGAGGGGCAATATCACTAATGCATTCCCAATCCGCAGCTTAGGAGGCAGCCCAGTCCGTTCCCCTCGGCGGCAGCCTTACTTCTATTCCCTCGGTTGCCTGATAGTTGTGGCGGGGCTCCGTCTAACTTCGTTTAGCCCTCCACTATCTTCCCTATAACTATGAGTTGGCGGCCTACCTTCCGTGTGTATGCTGTAGAGAGTACGGGGTAGCTTACTGATCTCGATAATAGGACACGCTGATCCATCTCATGCGAGGAGTGTGTAGGGGGGCGCAATTGGGTTTCGCCGAATCCCCTTTCTTTCCCCTCGCGTATTCCCCCCCCTTCTTCTCCACACAAAGTCGATCGGTGGCCGACGAAGGACACGACAATTGAATCACCGGGAGGAGGAGACTGAATGGGATGAGAGGAAGGGAGGAGGAGGAGGAAGGATGGCCAGATGGGCGGCATGCTAAAGTTGCGGCGTCCCGACGACGGTAGTAGTGCGCGAGCGAGGTCCAAATCATTCTTCATCTCTACTTTTTAAGCGCGCGTGAAATGGCAAGTCCATTCCCTGTAGATCGTGTAGAATGTTCGCGCGATTTGTCCCTTTCGCGATTTGTGGCGCAAAGTCTCGCATGCAGATCAGATCATTCTTCTGATTATCTAATGTGCGATAATCCAAATAGAGCAAAGCTAAATGGGATTTACCCTCCCAATTCTGTCCCTAGAGTGGCATCGTCCACTTTTCTTCAATCCTTTGACTGAAGTGCGTAGGAGGATCGGTTTCCCGCCTTTTCCTCAACGGAAACTCCAATTTCACATAGGATTTTCGAGCGTATTGCTTCTTCTCTTTTTTATTATTATTTTTGTAATAAATAAATAAAAAATAACTTGAGATGAATCGAGCGATGCAAGTGAAGCCGGCGGACACCGATTCCCGGCCGCAGTCACCCAAAGGTATCAGTATCAGTATCTCAGTATCAGCACCTTTATCAGTAGGGTTGACAATTCAATTCGATTCAAGGAGAGAGGAAGGATGAGAGATGCAAATCGTTCAATTATTCCTTGCGGAAGGATGGGAATCTTTCCGGGAGGATTGAGGGGAAGTAAGGAGTTTAAGGACTATAAGTCTTAAGGAACTTGTGGCATGGGGAAGAGAGTCTAAATTTAGTATGTTTGATGTGGTTTGCATAATTTTCGATGTGAATGGAGCTATGTATTTAGGGACTCTGTGGGTGATTAACAGTGAAAAGCAGGTCTTAACCCTAGTTCTCTCTAAATACGCGATATTCGTGTGAGAATATATTTAAAAGCCTTTATCAGGCCTTCTGATACCACACTAACTCATTCCTTTAATTTCCTGCCCCTCGAAAAAGCTAGAACACCGCTTCACTCCATCAATCCTTCCGGAAGGATGGAGATCCTTCCGGAAGGATGGCCGCTCTTTCTCATCCTTCCTCAGGGAATGGGGCGATTTGCATCCAATTGAAAAATGAAAGGAAGGCCTTCCTCTCATCCTTGAATTGACAACCCTATTTATCAGTATCATGAAGGTAGGGTGTTAGAAAGCATGTTGATCTCGTCTAGCGCGATAGGTATGATCTAAAGGTCCGCAGTCCCCCAAAGGTATCTTTTTTTTTAAAACACATGAATTTTTCATCCGGAAAATCAATGGAGAATGCGAGGAATGAGAATCGCTGGTTTCTGCCCAAATCCTTGAAGAAACACACATCCGGTTTCGTCATCCAGTTACATTGTTCAATTCAAAGTATTTCCACCTCTGCATTAGAAACACATTTTCTATTGCTCTATTCGAAATGAATGGGAAGAGCCACTTACCTGCCCGTCATCATTTCCCCTTCTCAGCCGGCGGAGCAGACGACTCTCACATGCGCAAGCTCTTCATCGGAATGCTGTCCAAGCAGCAAAGCGAGGATGAAGTGCGGGCCATGTTCACGCCATTCGGCAGTCTGGAAGAGGTTACAATTTATGCTAATAGACTGAAATTATACTAATAGAGCGCGAAATGATTGCTAGGATGAGATAATAGAAATTACGTTTTTTTTCAATCACGTGTCATAATCACTATTTAGGGAACCTTAATTTAAATTGTTTATGGATATTCGGCAGTATGGTTGATTGTTTGTGGCAATGGGTCAAGGGATGGTTTCTTGTTAGCTTTTAGGTAGTTGTCGAAGTCCGTCGAGTTATTTGTAAACACATTTTTACCTTTACTTATCGAAGTCCGTCGAGTTTTTTGTACACATTTTTACCTTTACTTATCGAAGTCCGTCGAGTTATTTGTAAACACATTTTTACCTTTACAAATGCAGGTGACGGTGCTTCGAGGCGCGGATGGTATGTCCAAGGGCTGCGCCTTCGTCAAGTACTGCAATGCAATGGACGCGCAGATGGCGGTTACGGCGCTGCATGGGAGCCAGGTAAATATTGTTTTAACTTTTTTTTTTGCACTTCTCGAGGAATGATGATGATACCCCCATTGCCCCTAATTTCTCCCCCTCTTCGCACGGCGATGTTCAATTTCTACCCATTTCAATACGTTTCACAGTCATTATAATCGGTCTGTACCATTCACCTGGAAATTGCAGAATGCAAAAACTGTATTCAGCTCAACGTAATCTTTGAAAATTGTTGTGAAAGCATTGGTTCCTTTCGGACGACGACCTTACCGGTGGGTCCCACCTAGCGTTGTCTTACGACTGTAAAATCGCTTGACGTGGATACACCTTAACCTTAACCTTAACCGTAACCGTAACCTCATTTCAGACGATGGCTGGTGCCTCCTCCTCCCTCGTGGTCAAACTGGCCGACACGGAGAAGGAGCGACAGATCAGAAGGATGCAACAGATGGCAGCGCAGATGGGACTGCTCAATCCCATGCTGGCTAATCAGGTACGACTACTAAGAACGAAGAACTTACTTACTCTTACTAAGAATCTTACTAAGAACCTTACTAAGGACAAGGAAAAGTGAGTGATCTGAGGCTTGAGGAACTCTGCAACTAAACCCGCGCTCACTCTTGCTTGAGCTGATTGCGAGATACAATAGGAAAAAAAGATCAGCGGGATTTCCGCTCATCGCGGACGATGACGGTCTCTCCGATAGAGTTCGAAATACGGGTACTCGTCTCTTCATTTCGCACACTCTCTCGCCGCATCTCTGACCGGTGAGAGAGCACGTGAAATGAAGAGAGTCTCCGATTCAGATGATGACTCAGCAACAGCAGGCCATGTCGATGACGTCGGCTGCGCAGCTGGGCGGACTCGGAGGGGGCATGCTGCAGATGCCGTTGACGTCGACGAGTCCCGTCGGAGCTGCACACCAATCACCGGTTAGTTACGGCAACTGCTTGCTGGTCGACGTCTTGGTCCTTCACTATTTATTTTTAAAGTTTTTTTCTTGGTCCTTCATTAGTTTTTAGTATAGTGGTCGTTCATTAACATTGCTTGAATCACCAGTGCGGATCTTTCAGCCAAAAAAAAATTGTCCAACTTTACACTAGAACAATGCAATGAAGCCAAATATTCGAAAAAATGATCAGGTTTCAAAAACAACTTAATATTTCGAGAAATATACGAACGAAGTACAATAGAAGTACAATAGTAGCTAGCTAGATAGTTGAATGGCGAGTGCTTTCTCTCTCCATTCTGCTCCTGTGTCGTACGTGCTCCTTTCCCACAGAGCGTGCAGAATGGAGAGAGGCACTCTCCTTACTCTCGAGACCCCCGTCTCTACGCCCTCTACTCCGATTACTCGGTGAGAGGCAGCCCCGTTTGTCCCCGAACGAGCTGAACGATTCCCTTTGCAGCTACTACCGCAGCTGCAGGGCGCAGCTGCAGCGCAGAGTCAGTTGCTCGCCGCGCAGTCTGCAGCCCTCGGGCAACTCGGGCACCTGCCCGGCTTCGCCGCGGCAGCTGCAGCTGCTGCGTCGTCGCAGGCCGCCGCCAACTCGCAGCTGCAGCAGTTGCAGCTCATGGCTGCACAGCAGCAGGCCGCGGCTGCAGCCGCCGAGCACCTGCAGCAACACCATCAGCACCAGCAGCAACAGCAGCACGCTGCTGCAGCTGCGGCCGCAGCGATGAGCGGCTCGTCGGGCATGCCGTCGACGAGCTCCGCGAGTAGTGGTAAGCAATGAATTTCAGTGCGTCGTCGCATTATAAAACAGTGTTAATATTAAACATATTAAAGATTCGAACCCGTACGGCGTCGCATCTGCAGCATACGCAGCTGCTCAGCAGTACATGCCCAATCCCCTCGAGCAAGGTTTGTTTTCAACTATTGTCCTCCGGATTGTTAGTACGGCATCACAACTAGAACATCATACCGCAAGTATTCAATATCAACAACCCTTCTATTGCAGCCCAACTCTCCTCGATCCTCGCTGCGTCCGGCGGCTCTTCTCTCGCCCTCCAGCAAGCGCTCGCCATCCAACAGGCCCAGCTGGCCGTGCCCACCCTAGTCCAGCCGAAAGAAGGTATACAACCAGCCGGGGGGTGGTGGTGGTGGCTCTCCTCGCTTGGTTTCTCATCGTCATGATGAGATACCCGACGAGGATAGCGTATGCTAGTGTAGACTCGTGGTGGCGGTGTATTATCGAAGACGTCGTGAGATGTATATCTCGATTTATGATGATGTTTGGTCGCTGTTTGTTCGATGGCGAATGAGAGGCATATGGTCCCCTAATATACACTCGTTTCACCGGTGTTCTTGATTCGTCAACGCGATGATTAAGTCAATTCTCAATATCGTCATTTTCTAGTCGTGCTTGTCATTTAGTGCTCGGTCCGGATGGCTGCAATCTCTTCATCTATCATCTGCCCCAGGAGTTCGGTGATGCCGAGCTCATACAGATGTTTGCCCCGTTCGGATCCGTCATTTCCGCAAAAGTCTTCGTCGATCGCGCCACGAACCAGTCGAAATGCTTCGGTACGTTTGTTGTACGGTACTGTATTCTAGCGGGTGGTGGGTATACAACTAAGCGATGATCGATATCTTGTTGTCGGGATGATGCGGTAGCCCCCGTCCCTAGTCGCTGTTCCATGCATATACGTTACATCTCTTGATCGATATTGATTTTCTCTGAATGTAGTACGGTATAGTACGGTAACTAAGTTGATTGATGAAGATGATTTCCCTGTGATTCGCCAAAAACGTGTCTCGATATCTAGCCTAAACTAGTCGTTGTTGCGCGCGCACGCCAAACCCTACCTATTCCCCCCGCTTCTCACCCCCTTCAACCTTGTCGAAATTGTGACAGGCGACGAGTAGGACAGTGCACCAGCAACCACACGCGCACACCACCTACACACCACACACCAGTATCCTGTAATTGTGCGTGCTCACAGGGTTCGTGTCTTACGACAACTCGGCCTCGGCAGCCACGGCCATCCAAGGCATGAACGGATTTCAAATCGGAATGAAGCGTCTGAAGGTGCAGCTGAAGAGACCCCGTCACGATGCCCGACCGTACTGAGGGGATACTGTATCCTCAATCGATTGATCGTGAGCACGCATGTTCTCCCCCCTATTTATGACCTATCTACACCAGCTATTTATTTCTCTTTGATCTCACTCTAATTTCATCCCGAGTACAGTAGGATACGGTAGTAGTGCAAGCCCATCAACAACTGCAATTGTGTTGTAACCCCCGTTGTACTTTATTTATCTACAGTATCCCTCGCCCCCCCCCCCCAGATCGATATTACAGTATGCAAACTGTCTAGTCACACTCTGTTCCCCGGATCTTTCGCAGGCTTCATGTAATAATCTCTCACAACGCCCCACACTATGATCTTTGATCTTTGATCTCTATCTCCCTTCCACAATCTGCATGTGTGTTCCTTCCAGCAATATGCGGCCTTTCCGCTTGTTTTCGAGATATAGTTCTGTAGGGGTACGGTAGCAGGCTACCGTACCCGTTCCCTGTTCTTGCCTCATATTTATTGATCGTGCAACGTACCTTTTCCGTGTGTCGACGTGCCAGACGATACCGTAATCTCTTCTAGTCAGCAAATCTGTCCGTAGACCGAACATTCCTTGGTTTGAACCTGTCTCATGTGTACAGTATATACTTACCCCCTTCACACGACCCCGATCTCTCTCTCTCTCTCATTACCGTAACCCAGATCTTTGAATCGATCGATGTTGTGAATTTCTCTCCGATCTCCGCGAATCATGTATCTCATAAATGTGTTTATGTCAATGGCGATTGGTGTGTGAAGAGTACTGTCAATTGAATGGATTTCTACCGTAATCTCGATCTACCGTAATCCATATATACAGTATACACGCTTGTGTCGTTGAAAGGATAGATCAGACAGTTGATTGATTGATATTGATTGATTGATCGGCGGCTTATCTGTGAACCTATTGGACAAATGCACCGTCAGTTTGAGTTGCATGGACATCGTCGTCTACAGTATCCCGAGCACAGAACGAGAATCTATCGACGACTGATTTTAAATTTTCTCCAAAATTTCAGGTTATCCGCCGTTCGTGCCCCACTACGTGATGTGCCAACCGTATCCGTATTAGGCGATCGATATTACAGTATCACTACCGAATCCCATTCTACAGTATCCCTCTATGCAACGATTCCCTTCAACGTGTTTAGGAAAGTGCCCAAATAATTGCTCCACAAACTGAAACCCTTTCATCCTACATGACCATTGCCACTGAGTATGCTCTTTCATGTTATCATTGTATTTCGCATTCCGGGAAAGGACAAATAATATTTGACTCAGATAGAATTGGAATTATGTAACGAAATAAATGCAAATTTTGATACAATAAGAACACTGCAACTATGATATTCGACTGAACGTCATTGAACGGATTTTTGAGAGAAAACATTTGCGTTTTCGTGAATTGAAGTGATCCGAAGCAATAGTATCCAAGATCTATTCCACAAAGTCTCCAAAGTGACTATATTATCTGTTTCGAAAAATGATCCGAACTAGGGTGATGACAACGTATCTATCGTCTGGTTCTGTTTCACAAATTCCATATTTTCCCTCGGATGCGAAGAATGTCCATAGCATTTACGCTTTCTGACAAAAAAAATTTTTTTACTCCATTGTCAGCTTCCCTTCTTGTCAGAACACCATCTGTGCTCTGTTAGGGAGCTACCGACTTGTTACCCTCCCCATCGCATCTCCGGCCAGATAATGCGGGAGGCCGGATGACATGGAGAGGCACAGAGTGAAAAATTTTTTTAAGATGTCTAAGTAAAATGCCACACGAAGTGATATTTTGGATGAGTATATTTCACGTTGAAGATTTCATGGGAGAACAGAGAAGTAGCAATGACTCAGCAATATTCTTTATTTCCGCTCGATCAGTCTTTCAATTCATACTCAACAAAGATGTCCTCGAAAGCGTCAGCTGTACATATTGATGGTAGGCTGCTCAATCGGAAACTTCTTCCACCACCAAGATAAGGTTGAGAACTCTCGTTTGAGAGCGGGCGACGGAGTAGTCTGAAAACTGCTTATTGATCAATCAGAAGAAGCTGATAGAATGAAGTATACTTCTCTTTATTTTGTGTACTATCTCATTACTCTAACCGGTGAGCGAGTACGCACAATGAAGTTAAGGTTTACCTTAAGACTTAGTGCAATGTCCTGAGGAAGGCATGGAAGAGACCGGAAGGGAATGTGGGGTTATGATCTCATTAGCGGGAAAGAGCATCTCCTGTCAAGGGCGGAAGGAAAAGCCGACCGATGAGGAGCTGTAGATAATATTGGTTAGTAGGGTTAACCGTTCGGAAATCGGAAAGACCGAAACTCAACTGGCAAAAATCACTCTCTTTCCGGAATGAGAGTCGAACAATGGACAATGGAGTTTCGGACAATGGAATAGTTTCGGAAGAGTTTCGGAAAGTTCATTGTTCGACTCCCATTCCGGAAAGAGAGTGATTTTGCCAGTTGAGTTTCGGGCTTTCCGATATCCGAACGGTTAACCCTATTGGTTAGTGAAGAGTTGAACAGGCACAGACAGCTCGGCACATCTCTCTCTCTCGATTTTAATCACATGTACTTACTGAACGATTATCCGAGCCTTTCGACTGAAGATTCAAGGATCAGTGAAGCAAATTAAGGGATGTATATTTAGGCAAGAAATCAATTTCAAATATATATTTATTCCCAAAATATCTTAAAACGGGAGAGGAAGAGTAGCGAACGAGACGACTATTTGCCGTTATTCTGGCTTGCATAGTTGTTGCCAAGCTTGATTTTGTCTACGAGAAGTTTCACAGTCGCATCCCGTAATTGAGTGTTCCACGGAAGGGCGTCATAATCCGCAAGCTTGCACATGTCCTACAAAGTTTGACAGTTTGGATTTCCCGTCCCTTTCAACCTTTCAATTATTGACCAACCCGCGGGAGTGTATTATCAGTGTTGAGAGAATTAATGTTGAAAGTATGGTCGTACACCGGGATTATGTTCTTTTTGAAAGCGAAGGCAAGGCGAATCTGAAAGAGAGAGCTAAACAATAACTTGAATTCCAACCGTACTTCTCTGTGCATTTGGCCAGGTCTTTGAGGACGAATCGAAAAATTTGTGAGAAGGGGAATAACATTGTTTGAAGCCTGCAATGCATTTACTAATTCATTCATTTTAAACAACCATTAAAAAATAAATATTTGCGAGAAAAGTTGCAAAAAAACAAACCTCGACCGCGTCGTCAAGATTTTTGAGCCAACCTTCGTTGTTTCTGCATAGGGGATCGTCCATGTCCATGTCCTTAATGGCATCTCATCACTAGGGTTGATAACGGAATTTGGAAATTCTGACAAGTTAATTCAATTATCTCCACTTTTCCGGAAAAGACATTCGAACGAAGACCTATCCGAAATTATTCCGGAAAACTTGATTTTTTTTCGACTCTCGAGATTAGAAAGCGGTGAAAGACGATTCTTAGGCATGTTTCAGGTGAGAAATAAATGTGAAATTTCTGTTCGAAAAGGACTTCCGATTGTATCGAAAACCGGACGAAAAAATACTATGTTCGACTGTATCTACTTTTCCGTTGGGGTGATTTTTTTAAAACTCGGTCTGCGTTAGAGCGTCGGAATCCAGAGGGGATGTGGCACAGTACCTCAAAATGGTCTTCATACTTAGTGGGTGGACTCCCTAGAGAGGCGGGAGATACGCTTCAGCCAAAAATTTTACCCCAAAAGTTGATCTTTGATCTTAAATAAAACGAACATTGAATCCTTTGGCCTTAAGCTTGTCCTTGATCGTAGCCGCCAAGTGTTGTCCGTTATCTCTTCTGTATGAGATGAAGACGTCAAATTTCTCCTTCTTTCTGAAGGGCAAGCAAGAAGGCAGCCTGAGGCCAACTTTCTTGCCTTCCTCCCCTTCGTCGACCGAGCTTTCCGTAGTCGTATATTCGCGAGTGTCATCGTCGACGAAGTCGGCCACGACCATCGCAGTCGATACCAGGAGAAGGAGAAGAGGAGACCAGAGAAGGAGCTTCATTACTGAGTGAATTATTGAAGAAAAAGCGCTCGTTTTATACCATTTCTGCAAGGAATTCGGATGGTGTAGCGTGGGAGAGAATCGAAAATAGAAATTTAATCTCTTTTTGCAAAAAATTGAGATGTATCAAGCGTTAATGAACGAACGATAATAATAACGATATATAATAACGATATATAATAATAATATAGATATATAATAACGATATATAACGATATAAATAATAATAATAACGATAATAATAGAACGATAAGAACGATGTTATCGAACGATAATGTCATTCATGAAGCAGTTCAGGATTCCTAGCGAGAAGAGGTCGATGATAGTGAATTTTTTTCCTAAGAGAACCTGAATAGTGACGAGGCGCAAGATTCCGAAAATATCTAGGACATCATGCGATTCGGAAATTACACTGACACGTGAGATTCTTGAGAACAGAATTCATTGTATGGCCTTTCGTGCCAAGTTAATCTTACAATTATCTACAGATAGGCGCGTACCTCTTAACTGGACTGCTCAATAAGAGGTACGCGCCGGTCTTGGATAGGAACAAAAGCTGGGAACAAATGGGGTTTAGACAAGGCCATTCCACTATTGACGCAATCCATACTCTTAAATCGGTCATTGCACATTGTGTTGATTACAGGCTGCCGATCTATCTGCTTTTTGTGGATATATCGAAGGCTTTCGACAGTGTATTCACAGAAGCAGTATTCAGATCGGTAGAGATGGAAGGAATTCCGTCGGAAGTGGTTTCATTCTTAGCGGGTCTCTCTCAGGGAAGTAAGAATGTGCTGGTGGTCAACGGGAGTGAGGTGGAAATTAAGGTTGGAAGGGGGGTTCGTCAAGGTGACTGCTTGTCCCCAAGACTCTTTACTGCAGTTTTAGATAGGGCATTCCGCCAATTAGACTGGTCTAAGAAGGGAATTTGCATAAATGGTCGGTTCCTTTCTCATATCCTATTTGCTGATGATGCTGTCATTATCTCACACGATGAACGACAAATTCAAAGCATGGAGGTGGAACTAGAAAAGGTTTTGGCGGGAGTGGGACTGCAGCTCAACGGGGATAAGACCATCGGAATGACATCCAAACCCCTACCCAGAATAGTTAAAGTAGCTGGAAAGGTTGTAAAATTGCAAGAAAAGGTGGTATACTTGGGAAGTGGGATAACAATTAACGGGACTGACGACTGGGAAATAACACGGAGAATTCAAGCAGGGTATGGGGCATTTCACAAACACCGCTCATTTCTCATCAATCGGGGTATTCCAATGGCTCACAAACGTCGCCTATTCAATGGCTGCATTCTCCCCGTGGTATTGTATGGTTGCGAATGTTGGGCTCTGACCAATGCACAAATGAATCGATTATCAGTGGCTCAACGTCGAATGGAAAGTTGGATGGTAGGTTGTACTGCTCGATCATGTCTCTAATGAGCGGTTGCGAGATTCAACTCGAATTCGGGACTTTGTTCGAGATGCGCAGAAAAGGAAATGGTTTTGGTTGCACAAGATCGCGAATGACGACAATTGGAAGTGGATCCGATCTGTGATCGAATGGTTCCCGACAAGAAAAAGAAGAAGAGGTCGACCAATGACTAGATGGAGCGATATCTTCCGCAAGACTGTTGGCCCGAACTTTCTCAACGAAGCAAGAAAAGCCAGTTGGAATGCCATGCACATCAGAGCTCTCACCTAACCCGATCTCTTGATAAATGTGTTATAATCGAAATCGAAATCGAACCCAGTTATCATGAAGCTTCGATTTTTCGTATTAGACTTTCTTAAAAAAATAAATATTTTATCGAATATTTAATTTTGGAATACATGGTAGCCGCAACATGGATCGGAATGTTGCTGCGACACAATTATAGCACGGGTTTCTAAAGCATGTACAGAATGTGATGACTAGGATAGACATTAAAGAGCAATCAATATTTGAGATAAGCTATTATAGGGATCGGGAAATTGCAGTACCAAATCAGTGACAATGAATATCCAGAGGCATTTACAAAAAAATTGGGAGCGGCTCCAGGAGCACGAAATAATCATAATCATCAATCAACATAGCGGACAATCAGTCAAGGGTCAATCATTCGATAATCAGGGAGCTACCGTATCCTGTTCGAGTCCCGCCGCGATGCGCATCTTGCGCATGCCTTCGGCCTCACAGAGCGCAACGTACTTGTCCTGCTCCTCCTGGATCGCCGCGAGGTACTCCGCGTGCTCCTGCAATGTTCATCCATTTATTCAAAGTACCGTAACTGGCCACTAAGGTAAAGGAAAAGGTGTATATCTAACGTCGTAAGACAACGCTAGTGGGACCCGCTGGTAAGGCAAGGTGTTGAACCAGAGGGCAAATGCCCCCCCCCCCCCCCCCGAAAGTACCTATGCATGCCACATTTTTTTTGAACAAAAATGAGAGAAAAGCATACCACCATTACACAAAACCAGAGAAAATAATACGAAACCTAACCACCACATGACCAATAACCCCCAAAATGTGTAAAAGCACGCCTCAATTTTAGTTTCATGACATGAGTATTTGACCTCTGGTAACTGGTGGTAATCGTAAGACTGCCACTGCTGGGCTATATACCCGCTTGATCATCTGAGTGAGGAGCACCCAAGAAGAAATTTTCGAAAATTTGCGGATCCTCCTCGTTGTCCGAAACGTTTTTCGCGGAGCCCCTTAACCGAAAAATCTCGAAAATCGCGGAGCCCCCGACCAACTAGCGGGACTTAGCCCATCAGTGAACACTGCCCTAGCAGTGATCTCCCGAAGGATGCAAGATTAACGGGATGACCCTTACCTTTACCGAAACTGAGACTATCGATTTATGAGAGGGTACGGTAGTTGGGCAGATATAATTTTTTTTTGCCAACGTGCGCCGACGAACGATTATCTCACTTATTCGATCAGGCCTTTGTCACATCAGTGAAACTCGAAAGCGCGATCAATCACAAAACGTTCTCCAGTCTACCGAATTCTTCAGTGCCCTATTTCATTTCTCGCTAACGTACCCCTGTACGTTAGCGTACCTTTAAATATTTCGGTTAGGCCACTCCCTCCAGTCTCTCCGCCAGTTGGTTCACCTTACCGCCAGTCTACCGTATCCCAACCGTACCTTTCCATACTTGGGTTCGACCATTCCCTCCAGTCTCTCCGCCAGTTGGTTCACCCGTCCCGTCAGCTGCTCCAGTCGACCGTCGGCCATCAGACGATCGGACGCCGTCGCTGCCGCCTCCACGAGCTGGAAATGGTAATAATAAATAATAATAATAATAATAATAATAATAATAATTGCAATAATTATAATAATAATCACAAATTTAGCATTTCCTAAATCATTTATCTTCACGTTTTCTCACAATAATACTATAATTATTTTTCAAAGAGGCTCCCAATCGGCACAATTCATCCCTTGCAGATATCGGTTTCACACTCTGGCCATAAAGTAGCATTCATAGAAAAGATGATCAATCTCGCATTCAACATTCATCATAAAACGCATAATATCGACGATAACAAACGTAATAATCAATTGAATACATTAAACTTTTATTTTATAATAATAATAATAACCGACCAGATGGGACGCCCGCAGAATGCCATCGAACTCCTTGTGACGCTCGTTGCGCTCGAACGTGTCTATGAACCTGTGAAAAAACCTGTGAAATGCATCCATTCTCTGACAATAATAATTAAAAATCGAGATAAATTTGCTTCTCAGGTACAGATTAAGCTGAACACAAAAAGGCTTTCAATGCTTCTACAAGACTCCATGAAAATTACAAAGAAGGGAAGATCAGAGCTCTACAAAATTCGTGCAACTACCCTTTGTCCGGGCGAAGAATCCGTCTCTAAATTCCACGTGGCACTTGCCAGTCATAGTCACGATAGATCAGGTGGAGTTAAGAGACGTATTCTTCATCCTCACTCTAATCACTGACCTCTCAATCGTGGGAGCCAGGGCGGCCTTGTGGTCGAACAGATTCTGCCCCAGAAGAGAGACCTCCTTCACGGCGCCCTCCATTACACGCTCTGAAATTAAATGTTATTTATTTAACTACTTTTAACGTGATCAGCATCTCTAAAATGCTCTGTGACTATTAGAGAAGTGAACACATTCTTGCTGGATGAATTGCAAGAACTGTCAAGAATCTAGATTGATAAGAAGTCTGAAACCGAAAACAAGCTGGTGAAACAGTGATCGAAAGCGACGAGGAAACAAAAAAATTACGGGTAGTCGATTAAATCAAGCATTAATAGTGGTAATGTCTTGCAATATAACGCACTGCGATTAATAGAGTTGTTCATAATATTATTATCCAAAATCAAAGAACTGGCAAGAATCTAGGCCTATAAGAAGTCTGAAACCGAACACAAGCTGGTAAATCTGTGACCGAAAGCCACGAGGAAATACTTACATGTAATCGATAAAGCATAGTCGCTTGCATATTCGACTCCGAACAAAACAATGCAGATATTCAACCGTTCCTTTACGGATAATCACAACCAGTACATCCATTTATATTCATTACTTTATTACTGTACATGTATCGCATACTCGGAAACCAGGCTTGTACCCTCGTGATAAGTTCTCAATAACACTAGGCACTTTTGAATTTTGGAAATATCTAATCTGAGCAAATTTACAATATCACAGACCGGAAAACGGGTTATAATACAATCTACAAAATCGACAGCCAAACGATGAGCGGAATACAAAGTTGACGTCAAACGATTATGCAAATTTCAGGCGGTTCGGGAAGGGGGTTCATCAATATCGCATACCATTTCTTGTTGATAAGACAGAGACGAGAGAGTGTGGGAAAGTGAGAGAGACAATAAATAATCACTCAAGGGTTGAGTCTCTTTCTCCCTTCTTGGAAGAGACGGCGCTCCTCGTCAGTTAGCGTGTCTCTGCAAATATTATTATGATGATAATTTCACTTTAAAAAATTAGTTTCCAAGTAAGAAGTAGATTGCTTTACTGCCATCCTTACTCGACCTACTGCCATCCTTACTCGACCGACTGCCATCCTTACTCGACTTGTGCAGCCACAATATTCCAGGTTTCACTCAAGTTCCGGATAATCGATGCCATTGAGTTTTATTCTTGGCATCTCGACCATTTTCTAGGATACTCTGATGACATACTACAGAGAAAGAGGATGCTTTTTGCGCCAAAATTGGACACACATGTCTATATCTGACCAGCGCTCTAGGAGCAACGCACAGCAATGACTTCGTCCAAAGTTTGGCAGACTCTCACCTCCTTCTGACGATAATCTCCTCCATCTCCAGCGACACACGCCACAGATGCTCACATTCCTCCTCGGTCACCTTAATAACTAAATTATCTAAAAAAAACAATATATTATTTAAGGGAACAGCAAGTAAGAGAACTATCGCAGTCGTCAAAATGTTTTAGTAACCCAAAGCCTGCCCAGCTCACTGATTCCAGGTACTGTTCCTCCTTGTCATCGAAGAACAGTCCGCCCGACTTGAGTTGATCCTTGGGTGCCGTTGCGCAGTGCACGTAGCCAGTGATGCCCTGTGAGAGAGTTCGTTCCTCCATCCCCATACATTCATACATTTTTTATTATTGTCAACCGGAGACGAACGATATAGTGGTCTGACACTAATAGCAATGGCTTAAAAACCTATTTTATTGTGTGAATATTGCGACCTGACATCAAATCCTATCAAATATAGAGTGGTCTGATCGCGACTAACTACCGTATCCTCCTTACACATAAATCAATACTACCGTATACCTGATCCAGACTCCTAGAGAAGCACCATATCAAGGGCGCGGCCACCTTCCGCAGCAACCAGTGCGTTGCACGGCCCAGTTCGGTGCCTGAAATAATATATTGACTATTTATTTTAATGCTAAAGTGGCCTCATTTTCTCAAGCTTCGCATCGATGTTTCATGCTGTAGTCATAGCTCAAACCTATCGAAGAAATTAATTGTCATTCCAGAACTGTGATTTAAAAAAATCAATAATCCAGATACCGTACCTCGCACGAATCCCGGCCGAATCGCGTAAACGGATACGGTAGGCATCGTCGCTTCGAGTCGCCTGCAAGGGGGACTGTTGCTCGATCATTATATATTTTTTGTATCCGAAAAACGTCCCCTAACAATATTGCACATGGCAACATTTCCCGGCACTTACCTTGTAGATGAAACATAAGTTCGCCCACCGCAATGTCCTATCAGACGATTCCGCTTTGACAGCGAGCATCATCTTGCACGAACAAAAGGTAACGCCACCAAATATCGAGCTAATTTAAATAATTTTTTTTAATTCGTCATATCTGACCTGATTGGATCTATTTGTTCGTGTATTCACCCTTACCATTAGAGCAGAGATATCCCACCATCTCGTCATCTTTCTCACTACATTTCATTGTTCTGTTGTGCTCTAGAGTGTAGATAAAATATATGCACCTCGCGAGTGCCTTCGTCATGCATAGAAAAGGGTGACGCTACCACCTTATAGAGCAAATTAAACTACGTTTAAAATCGTTAGATCTGACCTCGCGAGTGCCTTCGTATACAGGCAATTGGCCAGCTTGCTCACGGCGTACGCCTTCCTCGGCTCGTAATCCCACGTCGCCTCGCCCATCAACTGCTTCAGCGAGGGAAGACGGTCTGCCTGAAATTACAATTACGATTACATTGGTGAAATGTGTCGAGTTTTTTGTCGAGATTTTTTGAAATTACATTTTTTTTGTCGAGTTTTTTGTCGAGCCCGCATTTAAGGTTTTCATTGACAATGCATGTTACCTGATTCGCAAGCATATGCTGTTTTCATAGGATTTCGTAACAGAACGTTTTCATGTATGACCGTAATCCCATCATACCGTACCCCTTTGTACAGTCCGGACGTGACGACGAGTACGCGGGCGGCGGGCGCAGCCGACAGCAACGGCAGCAGCTGATTGATCTGCCAATTATCAATTTATTGATCTATCGATTAGACCGTTTAATTCGTGTAAGTACTTTTTTTGCATCTTCAGTGCAGTTTCGAAAAAAATAAAGGCAGATGCTAGTTTCCCGTTTCATAGACCGAACATAGGCGGATTATATAGAAACTGATTCAAGCGTTGTAATGGTTTCAAAAATAAACGATACAACAGATTTGAAAATAGTGCCAAAAAACAAAGAAATTCAACCGACCATGACGAAGTGGCTGAGGTGATTCGTGTGGAAGTGGAGCTCCACGCCTTCGCGCGACACCTGAAAGCACATTTTTGGAAATTTGCGGAGCCCCCTCGTTGTATGAATTGTTTTTTTTTGCGGAGCCCTTTAACAGGAAATTTTATAAAATTGCGGAGCCCCGACCAAGTAGCAGGACGCTCATCAGTGCCTGAAAGTGATTCAGGAATCTGTTTGGAGATCCAGTGGGAAGTTGGGGTACCCAATCTAAATGGTTTCCCACAGGATGACATAAACAAGACAACCGACTCTCTCCGACAGTAGCACGACAACTCACTCTGTTTGACCAAGACATCTAAAACTTGATTCTTTTAAATCTCGAACTCCGAAAAAAATCGCGCATCGCAGTCAAAAACTGAATATGCCAAATAGCTGAAACTCAAATGCTTCGTGAACCGAAACTCTGCTCGGATCGACTATCTTTACCTCATTTCCCAACTACATTTCCCTGTGCACATTTATCTTAATTCAAAAATCGATACCGTACCGCAAACAGGTGCCGCACAATTCGTCACATACATGAAAAAGTTATGTGGCAAAATCCTACGAAAGCGGCGTATGTTTATGAAAAAGTCCTTGGAAACCGACTAATTCGATGAATGCAGCGTATGCTTGTGAATCGTAGATAACATGCCTTGTCAACGAAAACCTTAAATTTGGCATATGTTTTCAAATTCCAGGTATTTTTATACTAGCTTTTTCATGTATCGTCAACATGCTTACAATTAGCCGCAACTACGGTATTCCACAAATGGACAACGCACTTTCCCATCGATATATCGCACTCTACTACTCAATGTCGAATCTCGACTACCGTAACCACATCAATATTTACCGTACCTCGAACGGTAGTCCCATCACGCCGGCATTGCAGATGACGACGTCAATTCTCTGCACCGTCTTCGCCACTTCCTGTGTGAAGGCGAGCAGGGATTGGTAGTCCGTCAGCTCCACCTGAAACAAATAATAATGATAATAATAATAATTAATTACTGAAATGAAATTTATTATCAGGGCTGTTAGGGCAGCTCGCTCCTTAGAACAATTTAATTTTCCCTCCCCCAATTCTATCAGCTAATTAACGAATCAAATTATGAAACTTGAACAATCTCTGAAACTCCCCTTCGCCTACTTCTGAAAGTAGGTAAGCTGTCTTCAAGCATCTATAGCCCAATCCGCAATCGTACTGTACCTCGAATAGATGAATCCTCTCTCCCTCCGCTTCTCCCTCTCCTTCGCCCTTCGTTGTCCCCTTCACTGCCTCGATCGCACTTCGACCTCTTCAATTAATTTAATTTACATTAATTTAATTAATTAACATTCTCAATTCCATTCATCCAGGTACATCCAAGCTTCAAGATGTTCTCTTACGAATGATTCACTCCACGAAGCGATTTGAGGTCGATGTACTAATATAATATAAAAAGTCGGACTTGTTCTATTCAAGGTTCACAGACCCGCTGCAAGGTTTGCCCAAAATCGACAGAACTACTCTCAGTCAATTATACGACCCTTTGCTTCCAAACCTTTATTTATTTCCGCACTACGCTTCTAACCAGGCTTGTCTAGAGTGCTCGCAACTCATCTAAGAGAAGTTAAAAGTTAAAAGTTAAATTTGCTTCCGCAATCAACGCGATTTTGTCATGAGACAACCACGCCTGGTGGTGGTACACAGGTAAGACCAGCTGTTAGAAGTAAGAGAAGTATCGACCACACCAACCTGACATGATCCCTGCACGTCAGCAGTACCATCGCGCCCCTCTTGTAGAACGCCTTGGCCGCGTGCAGACCTAAAGAGCATAACTTATCAATTTCACAAATTGATGATTACTTAGTTGGCGAAGAAAAATATACCCAGTCCGGAAGTCGAGCCGGTGATCAGCACCACCTTCCCGCGCATACTATCATCCTGCAGTTATATTTAATAAAATAATGTAAATTTACAATGTTAAATCTTAATTTATCTCAAAAAGCAATTGAGTTTCACAAGTGAGTAATACTTTTTTTCAAAGACTGATGATGAACCGTTCTCGGCTTTTGGTTAACACTTTATATTTTGTCAACATCAGGAAAAAAAATCAAACAGTTCGAACAAATAATACCGTACATAAGGGTCATATACTCAGGTTATGAATCCTAAGATGTGGCATGCTATTGCAAATTTTGAAGGCTATTTCACTTGCGGTGGTTAGGTTTCGAGTCGCCTCCTCTTTTTTTTAGTCGATCGGTAGTATGCTCTTCACTAATTATTTGTTCATTTTGTTCTAAAAATGTGACATACATAAGGCCTTTCGGGTAGAGCTCGAAATACGGGCCGCCGTCTCTTCATTTCACACACTCTTTCGCCTCTCTGACCGGTGAGAGAGAGTGAGAAATGAAGAGACGGCGGCCCGTGTTTCGAGCTCAACTTTCGGGAGAGATATTTGACGTCTGATACCGTACCTCATCCGTCGGCATCTCCAGCAGCCTTCCGTACGAAGAAATGAGGGCACCCAGCTTGACTGCGGGTACGGTAGCCTTACCGGGTACTGTAACTCGCGCATTATCGATCGCCTCCTTTGTTTTGTCACAGATATCACAGCGTCCATCAACGCATTATCTCCATCATCATCAACAACAACATCCAATCACCTTGCCTAATCAGCTTTATCAGACTCGAGTATAATTCACACACCGTGCAAGAACTGTTAGTACCCGTGGGATATTTACAATCAAAATATCATCTATCTTTAGCGTTCTACCAGCTACTATATGCTACAAAAGGGGCGTGGCCTAGAAAGGGACGGGGCTTCGAGGGGGCGTGGCATAAAGGGGCGGAGCTTCTTCCATCTTATGACTGCTCTCCCTTTTGTGCTGCCGCTTGCCGATCAGCTTTCTGTAAGGGTAAAGTCAGTCAGTAACCTTCTTCTATACAATCTTCAGAGCCCTCTGAAGCACAAGTTCCACTGTTTCAAAAGACTCATGTTTTTTTTCACAAAAAGTATTTCAGCACACAAATTAGCTAATTTAATTACACTTTGTTAATTAGTTAATTACCTGTTGCTCCTTCTTCTCGCGGTATCGCTGGTAGCGGCCCGCGTCCTCCACTGCCCGCATCCATCTGTAATTATATTATTATTATTATTATTATTATATTTTTAATTTAATGTATCCCTAAGGGGAGCATGCGATGTCATCTGCATAGGAAAATATTAACTGGATGAAGTATCATACCTATACTCTTCCCTTATCTCATCGGGATTCTTCGTCTCCCTCAGCTCCTCGCACTTCTTCCTATACGCCTCGTCCACATCTTTCTTCAGCAACGAGGCGATCTCGTCCACCTTTAAAATAAATTACATTTTTTTTATTTTAAATAATTCTGTTGAGAAAGAAATTGGGATCATCCCTGGTTCAGCCTTTTTACATTTTCTCGATTCATTCCCGGACCACTAATCAACAGAACTAAATTTCCGAAGAAATGAATAGCTCGTCTCATTTTTGACTCGATTTGTCTCCGCTTCACACTGTTCCATCAAGAGCGTAAACAATGCCGGTTGACACTCACGCTTGATCATGATAATATTACAGATTTCTAAATATCCATCGTACACCGTACGCTACCTGCATTTCTAATTTTTTAAGAGCAAGTTTCAGATCAATAATTGAATCATCCACCTCAAACCTCTAAGACGTTCTAATACTGGCAGATTTCAAAATGCTAATTGTATGCGCTAATCGATATCTCAAACCGGCTACCGTACCTCGCACGCGTCTGCCACTCTGTTCCTAAACTCCGGCTGTCGCAGGAATGACTTGGCGATTTCGTCGGACTCGATCAACTGAGAGAGACGATGCTCTCGCAGACGAATCTGGATGCTGAAAGGGAAAATATATATTGCAACAATATTTTTTAACAACTCAATTTTCCAAAACTGTAATGCATCAATCACCGAATCAGACAAATAAAAATTTTAAATAAAAACCCCATATTAATCCTTCATCGTGCGCTTATATTTTGTTCAAAAGGATTTTCAAAAATACAAAATGCATTAAAAAAGAATAACTCACACGTATCCGGCATTGTACAGTATCACCGCAGCGGCTCCGATTATCGTCCACTTCATGATAAACTTCCACTGCTCCTCACGACGCTTGAAGATCTGAAGAAATATTGTACATTAATTCTTGATCGACAATTCAACTACTGACAACTATTTGCGCCATTGGTACGAATGAAAATAGAACGTCAGTTTCAAGTATCTCAATGTCAGATTAGTCCATTGCATAAAAAAATAGTGTTTAGTAATGTATGACAGCTGACATTGCAGATGATATTGTGTGATTGACATCTCGTCTACTTTAACCGTTACTAGTAGCGGGAGCCAATTATGATGGAAAATTCGGAAATAGAAAAAAAGGATACGCTTACAATTCTGTGAATTCAGCTCTTCTTATAAAAAAATCAATAAAAGGATACTACCGTAAACTACCGTACCTCGCTATCACTCAGGTTCTCCTCTCCTCCGGGCTTCCGGCCGGGATTGTTGCGGAAGAAGGCCTCCCAGCCACTGCAAGAGATGCTATTTCAAATTTGTCTAGAACCATTTATGTTTCACCATTTTGTTATATCAGAAAAGAGTGTGACGATCTGATGTTCTTTCCAAAGCCTAAAAATGTAGTAAAACCAATATTTCGAATCTATGCGGTTTTCTACTATACCTTCACATAAAGCCAGGATGTTCTTTCAAATTACTATAATAATGTCCAACAATCGATCAATCTATAAATCCTGTCTGATAATAAATACCAATTCCACTGACCCTCCTCCACCGTAGTATTCCGGTCGTATGCTCGGACGGTAGGCGTGGCGGTAGGCGGCCCGCTCGCGCGCACGCTCTGCCATCTCATCTCTCAAATATAGTGATCAATTAGACCGAAATAATAATAATAATAATGCTATTTCGATGAAATAACGGCGGAAACAATTTTAAAATAGTATTAGAAAAGACGTATAGATGAATTTCACCAACAAAAAAATAACTTGAATGAGCGTGTCTGACGACCGAGGGTGCCCGTAGGTGTTATTCATTCTACTAACAAATATTTGATTCATACGACAGTCATGAGGAAAAATGCGTTTCTGATGCGTCGTAAATGAAGATATATATATTCAAAAAGTACTCGGGTTCTGATGAGAACAAATTTTTTAACAACCGCGTGCTATAATTTCATAGGTGTTTACATGTTTAATAGTCTTAATAATCATCCGAACGTTTGACTGTCAAGACAACCCTCACTGTAATTTAAAAAATCATATTCTGGTAGATTACTACCATTACAACTGTTGTGTATGTGTCCTTGAGTGAACGATCCAATCACGGGTGATGTCAGCAGTTTATTGTAGAAGACTATTTACAGAAGAGTAGCGTGGAAAACACTAGATACGGTCATACCTGTGATCATACACTCTTCGATCGGCCGGCCTCCTCAGCGTATCGTACGCGGTCTTCAGCTCCACAAAGGCAAGCGTCGATTCAGCCGATGCATTGTGCAGGTCGGGATGAAGCTGCAATTAACATAATTATTGAATAATTAAGGCATAAATAATATCGATCACTCAAATATGAGGACCTCGGCAGCTAAAGTCTTTGCCGAGGACACCAACTGTTGTGGCAAGTAGAGAAAAGAGAATGAGTGACGTGATCTCACGCGAGAGTTTACGCCAACAAAGTGGGGGAATTTCGCACAGACGACACTTGTTGTTTACAGTAATGACCACTATTGATCACTGTGAAACCATTCTCGGGTCACTGTGCAAAGATGTGACGCAATTGATAAGGAATATCACGAAAAAGAGCAGAGAAAAGAGACGGTCAGTTCGCAAGAACGTAAAATATCGAAGATAATGCTGAATGCAAGCGTCGAAAACGCAAGCGAACTTTGAAGTGTGTATTTTGACGCATATTCAAGCAACACAAAAAGAAGCGTTTTTTAAAGAAGAAAAAGAAAAAGAAGAAAAGGTGCCTAAAATCTAAGGTATTTATAATGAATTTTAACTAAATGACGAACCTTTTTGCTCTTTTCGTAGAAGGCCTTCTTGATTTCGTCATGCGAGCACTTGCGACTGACGCCAAGCACATCGTAATAGTCTCGCTCCCTCTTGAATCGGACGACTGTCGTCGATAGGGAACGAATGGATCTATAAATAAATGTATTGTCAAAAACATAACAAAAAATCAATAAAAGTCAACGAAAGCTCTAAAAATAAGGTGAAATTAGACAGCAGAAGGGCGAGTAAGTCCTCTATTTCCTAGAAGCCCCACATCGTTAGTGGAACTGGGAAAATATGGGAAAATGCTAACCCTCTGGGAATGACCACGCAGCTTATTGACGAAGATGGCACGGCGGAACAGCGAATGAGGCATGCAGAGTGCACCCGTGGGAAGTGCATAACATCACCTGTTAATTTACAACACAAATTATAGCCAAATTAAACAGATAAGGAACGAAACAGCGAAAATCGACAAACAAAGAAATGCATTAATAGTCAGTTGACAATTGAGTCTACTGCACTGAAATACGGTAACTGCCCGGCACAAACTCCGGCTCATCTTACGGGTTTTTATCAGATTTTTTTTTGCATGCAATTGTTCGCATTTGATCTCACTACTATCTACGCATCAATTTCTTGCCCTTCCCTTTTTTGACCTAACCATTGTTTCCGTACACTATTCTACCAATAATGTCTCTCCTCAGATGTCCGTTTCGCGACGTCTCGTCAAGGAACTCATCAGCGACCTGCCTCTAGGCAGCGTCAATTTCGCCTTCGCATACGGCTCCGGAGTCGTGCCGCAGGTATTTTTATCAGCCTTGTTTTTTTTATTCAAAGTTTGATTACCACAATCGAAATGAGGTATTCAACTATATTATTATTTGTCTAAGTTGTGTAGAATGTCAAGCCAATTTAATCGAACTTTGATTTTCTTTGCCAATGAATTATTTTTACTAATGGTGATTGAAGTTAAAATTAAGGAAAATGAGCGCATGGAGGATAAGATGGTCGACCTCGTTCTCTGCACGAAGGATCCACAGGTTAGAATTATTTGGAATTTGAGGCCTCGGAAGGCTCGGATCACTATTCCTTTCTGCAGTTTCACTGTCTATCAATTTTCCTTTTCTCACAATCACTCACAGAATGGTTTCATACCGTAATTGGCATATCGTAACAATACGGTAATTCCCCTAATAAATCGATTCGAAGGCCTTCCACGCGGATAACCTGCAGCAGAACCCGTCGCACTACTCCTTCTTGAGGATGCTCGGTCCCGCCACGATCACCAAACTGCAGGTTTATCGATTTATTGATAATTTTCTAATTCTATCTACATATGATTTTTATGTAACAGTCGTCAGCAGAAATCATCGTTCAAATCAAATATGTTGAACTATTGCAGATTGTATGACTTGTAGTTTATTGAACTTATTGTTTCTGTCGCTCTCCGGAATGCCAATCGATCTCTAACCGTAATCCCAGATTACCGTATATCTCTGCAGCAATCGACGGCCAAGGTCTTCTACAACACGCAGATCCGAACGACTTCCGGTCGACTGATCAAGTACGGTGTCATCTCGGAGCAGGATCTCAAGGTTGGAATCATATGTGTGCAGGGAACTCCTTGGGAATATGCCCAATTTTAGATAATTAGCCATCAAAAACAACGGATCAGCACTCAAATTTTCCAAAATTATCCTTATTTGAACGGGTCACTGCTACCTCAAAATTCCCCAGGGAAATCAAAGCTCAGCTATGGTTAGAATACTGTATGATACTAGTTAGACTGTTAGAATAGTAAGCGTGAAATACAAGAAGTTCTTCTAGTTGGTTTTGAATTTTAATTCTCAATCACAACGCAATTGTCGTTTCCGTTTTCCAAGCTCTGATACAATGCAACTGAGAATTATTGACGTTTATAGTTGAAAGACGTAAAACGCAAAATCATCAATTACTTCTGATTTTTCAGACAGATCTACTCGATTGGCGCTGGATGTACATCGCGGGTCGGCTGCAGGTATATTTCTGTTTTATATTATTATATTTTTAGAATTGAATTCGCGAACTACGCTTTGGAATTTGCCTGTAGTAGATTCTACATAGTTTCGATCTAATAATGTGCATGTATTCACGCTAAGAATCATCCGTTCAGAAACCCGTTGTCGATGTGATTGAACCGACGGCCGATATCGCAACGTGGATCGGGCAGAACAGACTGAGTGCACTGCAGGTGGGGAATACTATTTTATTTGGATTCATGTATTGTTTTCTATCAAAAAAGCATGAATTTGACTGTTTGTGAGCAAAACACCGACTGTTTCTGGTTTCACGTATGCATGAAGTGTGAGGAAACTGGGGATTGGAGATGTTCAGCTTGGAAGAGATGAGTACATACATGAAAAAGCTTTTCGAAAAATACCAGGAATTTGAAAACGTAGCAGGCATTCTAGGCTTCCGTCAACAAATAATGTAACCTATGATTCATAAGCATACCCAGCATTCAAAGAATTGGTCGCGTTCCAAGGTTTTTTCATAAACATTTTTCATAAACCTTTCGAATGATTTTGTCACCAACCTTTGTCATGAATGTAGGTGTATATGTGTCATTATTACCGTAGCTACCGTAACCCTCTCACATACCGCAGTCTTTACTCAGGCCTCCCTGCTCCTCCTGCCCACCACATTCACGTACCAGCAGCTGTTCGAGAAGCTCGTCGGACTGTCGTACAAGGGCGACTTCCGCATGATTATCGGAGAGGATCAGGGAAAGGTACGGTAGTTATTGATGGATAGGGGTATATTATCGTTGCTACATGGAATGAGGTGGGAGGGGGGGGGGATCAAGAGTTAGGTAGTGAGTGTTATGAAACACATCGAATCGCGTCTTTCGCAGTATTGTTCGAAACAGTACGTCAAATATATTGAAAAGGCGCGAAATATTGCGGTGATGAGGAACTTGTGAAGCATGAACTCACTTCCTCCCTTCCCACATTGGTTGATCAAAGAATTTATCCATCATCGAAAACATGAATTACTCTACACTTGGACTGGACCGAGCCCAGTTGTAATAGATAGATACAATTATTGATTTAATTATCATTTCAAGCAGTTAATAAATTCCAGATTGCGAAGATTGCGCGCGGCAACGCCGATCGATTGGAGGAGGTGTACGCTCCGCTGCTGCAGGCCGATGAACGGGTCTCCGTCCAGAACGGAAATGTGCTACAGGTATACGGTAGTCTGGGTGCGGTAGGGTTACTGTAATAGAGGGTACGGTAGGATACGGTAGGTTTGCTATTGACGGTTAGACGATCATGCTTGCAGAACGCGGGAATGTTCTCGAGGTATGCGGTAGTCTGGGTACGGTAGCTTGAGTTAGTAGGGCTTCCGGACCGGTTCGTAAGATGCAGTCTGAATTTTTTTTGCGGATGCACGGGGAGTGTGAAACTCAAAATACCGTTTGCTAAAAAAATAATGCGTCATAATTGTGAATATCTTTAAGGACGCCTCGACGCCTGCGATCTACCATCGGCTCAACTTGCTACCGTATGAGGTAAGCCATCGATAGGGATACCGTAGTATTGTAATGGACACGGTTAACGAGCAGCTAGTAACGCTTTCTATGGACGACCTAGTAGGATTGCACGTTCGGTATCGGTATTACCGACCCCTCTCGCGCCATACGGTTAGAGACAGCGAAATAGCGCTCGCGAGCGAGAGATTCTAGAGGAAAAAAGCGCCGGTATTTCCGACATTCTCGGGAATACCGATCCCGAACGTGCAACCCTATTACGCAGTGGCGCTTTCTATAGACGAACTCGGACAGAAATACTCTTTTTTCCGGTAAAGTTGCGTACTTACAATTAGTTGATGTTCACGTTGTTTCTTCTAAGCGTAATCCTAGCACAGTGTACGGTAGTGATACAGTACCACACTCAGGTCGTGACGAGACTCATGATCAACTGGAACAGGGAGCACAAGACGATGATCGATGCGGAAGAGGTTGTTGTTATTATTTATTTATGTTATTATTACTTTTTATCAAATAAACATTAGGTGCATGGGGGTTTCACTCACTGTATGTAGTTCTTGTTAGACGCTAGACGCTTAAGTGATGGTTCGCCTCTACATAGGTAGTATACAAATTAACAATTCTACAAACGACGTTCGCTACCCAGTAGGTTGGTAGATGTAAGTTTCACCATGATCATATATGAGCCTGGTTGCCTAAGAATCGAACAAGGGTTGGGGCAGCGATTTTCCGAAAACTTGAGAATAGAGGTTCTCGAGGGTGCTGATGATCATGGTCCACTTCATTTCGCTCCAACTCGACCGGTGCAGCCGTGCTGCAACCTTGCTGCACAGCACCGTTTTTCCATATCTCAGCTTGCCGTCGATGAAACTAAATAAAGATTTAACAGCGTATGTAATCGACCATGCTGAATCCAACCATGACATTTACGATTTTCAAAATGCATTGGTTCGCTAGGTAAAATTTGAATTTCGAACGACAGGCCTAAGTGGAAGCCGAATTTAATTTTAAACGACGCGCCTTGTTGAGAGGATCATTTTTCATATGCAGAGTGTAGGGTTTTGAGAATCCGTTTTTTCGCTATCTATTGTTTTCCGAAAATTTTCGCATTCATTCCCTCTTATTTTTTCGGAAAATCGCTGTCCCAACTATAACACAAGCGTTACTGATTCTTACACAACCACGCTCATATTAATTGACCGCTTCTAGAGGAGATCTTTGTCTGATTATGTTCTTATGATGACTCAATATTTACCCAGGTGAAGTTGGGTGTCATTATAACAAGTGCATAGCCACTGATAAGTGCTCGCTGTAGTGAACCTTTCGCCGACGTCCGAAAACGGTAAATTAAATAAATATTGCTAAATTCGAGGTGCTGTTCGCGCTCGCCCGCAGACACGACGTCGCCGATCACATCGAGAGGTGAGTGAAAGAGGATCTCTCGATTTGGTATGCTCTCTTGAACTGTCTAACCGGAGAGAGATCAGGTGAAATGAGAGAGAGTCGAACAAGTAGATGGATGGCGCTGTAAACGTGGCTCTCTCTCTCGACTTCGAATACTCATCAGGGATCGGGTCACAGGGCCCTGAAAGTTGGAAAGTAATAGCGCACCTAGCGCATTGGTGTTCCATTCCATTACGTCTTCTTTCTTGATCGGGAAAGGTTAGGACAATCTGAAGTGTGTTCGGTTGAAACTACAACAATATTTAATTTATTAGTGACCTAGTGAACGGGCATCGTTGTTCTTACAAGAGACTCTTCAATGAAAATCTTCTGATTTGTTTCTCGTTAGGATGTGTATTTGAATTTAAATAATAGTATAAATTCAGGACGATTAGTACGATCGTGCGCGACTCTTCGCTCAAGCAGACGGCCAAGAACGCCCTCAGTGCAGGTACGGTAGGGGATTACGGTATGGCAAGAATACTATCGGTATAGGCACGATATGGTGAGTGGTACGGTATGATAATTGGTTGATAGAAGTTAGGTTACGGTATCACCGCATATAGATTAGGAGTGGTTGGGTTTCCGAATATTTGGAATTGTACATAGAAATTGATTTCGAATCGATGAGGTGAAGTTGCGTTTCACGTTGTGCATGTATTTGTTGGTGAACTGAGAGCAGTCAATTAGATTAGGTTATATCTTTTTATAAAAAAATACGAACGTAATACGTGCAATAATTCTTTGCGGTTGACGGATTACGGTATGGCAAAATGGGTAACGGTATCACCAAACAGGTTACGGTATCACAAACTAGGTTACGGCATCACCAAACAGGTTACGGTATCACCAAACAGGTTACGGCATCACCAAACAGGTTACGGTATCACCAAATGGGTTACGGTATCACAAAGTGAATTACGGTATTGCAGGTGTGCTCCGATCGATCAAGTACTCGTCTGAGAAGCTGATCAAGTGGGGAAAGTCCATCCAGAAGGCGAAAGAGGAGACGAAGGGAGAGTAGACTCTCTCCATTTCACACACTATCTCGCTCTGTCTAATCAGCCAGAGATCTTGTACATAATAGGAAGAGTTTAGGCAATTACTTGTTTTGTTTCTCCTTAATCTAGAGATATAGATATTATTTGTTCCATTGTTGTATCGTCGACACAGTATACCTGTAATTCTATACGCAGAATTTCATTTTATTGTTGTAACATCGAGTGAGAGAAAGTATTGTACGGGTTATGAACGCATTTCGATAAAGTTTGAAGATTTCAAGGATGAGTGGTTTCGTCTCTTATTTTTGATTTGTCTCTAGTCAGTGAAACGAGAGAGTAGAGCATAATGAGAGGGAGACAGATTCATTTGAAGGCTATCCAAGTGCTCTACAAACTATTGAATAGGTTGAGTAGAAAGTGAATCTCAAGTCTTCGCATGATCTAATATTTCTCTTTTATTGCATGAGAGGGATAGGGGGGAAATGAATGCAATCTTCTCGTCTCTTCGTTTTACTTTGTATATCGTCAGTCAGAGAAACAAGAGAGCATTGTGAGAGACAATCCATCTAAAATGGACATTATCTAGTCCTCTTTTCACAAGCTCTTTCGCACTGGTCTGTCTCTCAAGACAGACATCTTACGAGAGCGCTAATTGTAAGTGAAGATTCTTCATTGCTTATACTATCTGGTTGCTAGCGTTTGAAGAGATCATTATGAGTGAAGAGAATGAGAGTCTTCAAGATTGCATAAAGTGAGATCATTCTTCTCATTGATAGTTAGAGTAGACTAGAGAGTGAGAAATGAAGAAATACGAACCCGCAATAATAATAGTGTTACATGTAAAAGTAAAGTAAAGTACTGAGTCGGTTACTAACGCGTAACGCGTCGTCGACTACCCCACGTCTGAACTGCAACTGGGGCCTAACCTGTGAGAACAGTGGCCTGTTGCTAAAGACTAACCGGCACATTGTGTGCACGCTGGCGGGGAATTTGGATCGTGTTTACTAGGCGTTACATGTCCATTTCGCATTGAGTCTCTCAGACGAAGGGCTGAGAGATCATGCGGAATAGCGAGATAATAGTCCGTCCAGAGTGCGAAGTGAGATGAAATACGGGTCGCCGTCTCTTCATCTCGCACACTCTCTCGTCTCTCTGACCGGTGAGAGAGTGTGAGGAATGAGTAGACGATTACCCGTATTTCAAACTCTAATGCTATGTGAGATGAAATAGGTCAGAGCGAACACTCAAAAGTGCTTGTGTTTGTGTGGTGAAAGTGATACGATTGAGGCCGATTGCTTTTCCCTCGTGAATTATTTCTCACTTTTTTCCTATGTTTCGACGACGAAATTCCATCTTTCACCTGCAATTCACCTGAATCACATTGCATCCCACATTTTCATTCCGTACCAAAGAAATGAACACCATTTGTTTTTGCATCTGCCGTTTATCTACATTTATCATTACCGAAAAACAATCTTACCATTAATATATTTTCTGAATATTTTGCTGCTGACAGTCAATCAATTCTTTTATCTCTGATGTTCCCTCCTCAATATTGCATTTTGTGAACCGCTTGAAACGTATTCCACACTGTTGCCAACCACCACCCCCCCCCCCCCCCCCCCCCCCCCCCGCACCCCTCCTCCTTCCTCCCTACCGGGACACACATCCTGGCTCTACGCGCGAGACTTCACCCATTGTTCGTCCACTCTCCTCACTCTCCACCACACTCTCTCGTCTCTCAGATCGCGTCACGGGCCGAGATTCCCTGTGTAGAACAGACGACGAACATCGAGACGAGGCCGGGCGGAGCTCCTCCCGCCCCGCCCCCCTCCTTCCTTCATCAAACACACACACACACCAGCGAGAATCCGTAGGATCCCCTCCCCTCCCCTTCCCCTTCCCTGGTCCCTCCCCCCCCCCCTCAGGGGCTAGCGCTCGTTGTGCTACCGTTACTATGCCCACCACAGCGTTCGCGCAATTCGGGTCACACCGTCTCTTCCTCAACCATTCTATCGCCAGCTTCCGTCCTAGTGCTTGAAACGAAAGCTGTGCTGACCGATTTTTAAACTCTGTGAGTGCTACTACTACTAGGGTTCAAGCCTCAATGTCTCCGCGCTTCCTCAATTTCCCGCACACTACCAATAATCGTAAAGGTGAAGTGTCGTCTATTGCTCGTTGGCGGGCTTATTGTAAGTGCCAATTTCGCGGTCCCTCGCGCTTGCCTACGCGGCTGAATTATGGCTGTCATTATGCGCCTACCTCTTGCCACCAGTCGAGCTCGAGCATTCTCTACTAGGCCACCTAGTAAATGAATATTTTCATGCGATTCCTACTAGGTCACCTAGTGCAAATTTGAGGCTATTTCGTCCAACTAGGTGATTACTAGGTCCTAGGTACTAGGTCCTACTAGGCGTCTTACTACTAGGTACTAACAATTGTTTTTCTACCTTCATGTCAGGAGTTCTATTGTGTTCTTGCCGCAGCATAGTCCTTGATTGTGAAGTAATAGGGAGAAATAGGCAAGCAATAATGATTCTTGCATGCCCTCTTTTCTATCTGAACTAGCACAGAGTATGTGAAAGGAAGAGACTGTTTCTTGCAGCCATCCCCACGGTGTAGCAGCCCTCTTCCATCCCCACTGTGTAGCAGCCCCCTTCATCTCAATCTCGTGACCTTTTTTGCTCCCTTTGATTCCACTGCTAATTCCCGTTCTCGAGGCCTCTCGTGTTAAGTGTTTCCCTCCACTCAATTGGCTTTCTTCCGGCTCTTAGGATCTCCTATGACTTGTCAAGAAATGACTCCAATTTGCGAATGATCTCTCATATTTCTATCTGATGAGAGGGTATGCGAGATGAAGAGACCTCCATTCACAACTCTTTTTTATTCGAACAGACCTCTGCATACCGTCTCTCTCCTTCGGGTCAGAACAAACTTCACATTGACATGGCCACAATATATTGGCTAGCATTTTCAACACCCTTACTGTAGAATAAAGTATAGTAAGAGCGCTTCCGTAGTAAAAGAGTTCGTAATACGGGTAATCGTCTCTTCCTTTCTAACACCTCGCTTCTCTTACCGGTGGTGAGAGAGTGTGGAAAATGAAGAGACGATTACCCGTATTTCGAGCTCTATTCCGTATTTGATCCCCCTGTCTCCCATCTTCTTTCGTGTCCCTTCTCTCCCATCTCTCATCTCCCTTCTTTCCGGGATCTGTTCTCGCCTCTTCTCCACCTGATCCCATCCATTTTCTCCCAGAAGATACCGAGTGTGTGGAGATAATGTGGACTTTCTTAGTATTTCATTAATATGAAAGAAATGCGACAGTTATCAGTAGTATTCCAAGATTTGCCCCTCCCCATTCCGCTTGTCAGTCAACGTCTATAGTATCCATACGTGTCAAGTGGACAGCTCTTCCCTCTCATAGGAGAGATCCCGTCTGTGGGAAAGCGCGCGCTAATTGATGATAGCTCAAACACTTTCCCCGACCGAGCTTCCTGATCACTTCCTTATCAATGATCTTATCACCTCATCACAGCGTTTCGGAACGCCCCCTTCCCGCGGACAATGGGATTTCATTTTTTGTGCAAGGTGGTATGAATTTTGAACATTCATAGAGCTAGCAAAATACATTATGTGTGGTGGCGGGGATCGAACCTAGGGTTCCTCCATTTCGCGCCCTTCCTCATTGATCATAGAGGATAGTTCTGACTATCGGTCCTAAACCGTTTCTAAATCTCGGTGCGAATAAAATCTTGCAAAATCGTTCGCGATCTAAACATCGTTGAAGCATTCTGGAGATCTATTTGTCACTGCAAGCTTCTGAATCTTATCGCTTCTTGCGCAGTCGTTCCCATCGAAGACCTCGCGTTCCCTCCTTCCCGCATAGTTCATGAACTTAGAGCTGATTGAGCACTTCGTCCTCTCTATTTCCAATAAAATACGTCGTTCGTGTTTCGCGCCTGATTCTATTCTCACTATTCGAGTTCGAAATAGGGGTATTCGTCTCTTCATTTCGCGTGCTCTCTCACCGGTCAGAGAGACGAGAGAGTGTGCGAAATGAAGAGACAATTACCCGTATTTCGAACTCTACACTCATCCTACTGTTCAAAAGCCGCAATCTCCAAGGAGGTGCTGATTTATCTTCTTCTCACCTTCACATCTCTAATAGGAGCTCTCTGAATTGCGCCTGAACCAATCTCTCGCTATTTTTCTCACCGTCCTAGTTGCCTGCTTCTTGATTGCTTACCGCACCGTTCCGTTTCCATGGTTTCCACCGGTCGAAACCCTACTGTTCAACGATCCGCAGTAGAGCGCGTAATACGGGTCGCCGTCTCTTCATTTCTCGTGATCTCTCACCGGTCAGAGAAGCGAGAGAGCGTATGAAATGAAGAGACCATTACCCGTATTTCAAACCCTACTGTTCAACGATCCGCCAATTTCAATGCTCCAATTGCTGTTTGATCGCCTGCTTATCTCTAATGATACGTCGCCTCCCAATCCATTTTGAGAAGAAGAATTACCAATTACCTCTGATTGCTTACTGCACCGTTTAGCTCTATTTTCGTATTCTTTCTACCGTTCGAAAACCTACCATTAAATGATCCACATGTGCTAATTGTTGTTTGATCTCTTGCTTCACTAACGATCGCAAACGATACGTCGTAGCATCAACTATGTAATTATGAATAGAAAAATTACTGAATGTACATCTCTGATTTCTTCCGTTATCCGGTTTTCTGTTTCTATCACTTCCCACCGTTCAAGAAACTGTTATTTACATTTCTCGCGAATATGGTTGAATCTTGTAGTTGTTCTACTTTCCTACTACCAGTTAGTATTTCCCGCATATCGAGAAACGTGAACCACATTCTGATTCAGCCCAGGGAATCTTAAAATTTCATTAGTGTTCGATCCTTTTCTTCCATTCTGTTCTGTTCTAATTCCTTCGTTACGAATGACGTCTCTTTTCATTTCCTTGCGCTCGAGCTATAGGCAACGAGAGCGTGTAAAATGAAGAACATCAGATAAATTAGCAGCCAATCTTCGCTTACTTCCGTAATATCCATGGCATTTCACCCTGATTTAACAAATAGTTGGCCTTACCAGTGCGTCCCACCACGCGTTATCTGATGACTGTAAAATCGATTGGCGTGGATACACCTTTACCTTCACCCTGATTTATAATATCATCCAATTCGCTTGGCGTTCGATCCTTCCATTCGTTCCCATCCCTCCGTGTGTAATCGTACTTCCGTAATCGTGGGATCCGATAGCCCTTTTCTTTTTTCCCCTTCTTTGTTTTCAGTCCGTCACTTCCAGTCCGAATACCAACAATCATTACTAGAGCTCGAAATATGAGCCGCGGTCTCTTCATTTCGCACGCTCTCTCGCCCGGTCAGAGTGACGAGAGAGTGTGCGAAATGAAGAGACCGCGGCTCATATTTCGAGCTCTAATCATTACTCTCGATCGCAATACTTCTATTTCGTTTGTGTTTCACTATGGTTTTTTCCCACTGACGTCGTTGAGTGTACAAAACGAATAAATCATTTATTGGTCCGCCTTTCGAATGAGCGTTTATCTTCAAATTATCATTATTTCAGTCCGAATGATACTCCGAGAACGCAACTCCTCCTAATCAATCGATAATTCGCACGCCGATCCTGCTCACATACATGATCCGCGCGATACTACGGTGGTACCTCACGATTGCTGCACTCGCCCCGGGGTACGGTATCCTACTGTAGCATACGGTATCGCCGTCACTCATCAATTGCGTTTCATATATTATCACAACAAAACATCTGGTTTCAGTGTAGGCAAGAGGAAATGTGTTTCACTAGCCCTAGAAAGCTGCAATGAGCTGTGCCCTAACTATTTCTCTGTGTCTCTCTACACTAAATGCTGTGATTCGACAAAGAATCACATGGGAAAAGCACTTATTGCCTTATTGCCGTAACTTATTGCCCCTATTCCAGCCTTTCCTCTTCTCCCTCCCCCTCCGATCCTTCTCCCTCTGCCGCCTCTCACTGCCTGCAACCATTCGTGCCCGAAAACGGGCACGTCATTTTCGCGGAGCCGGGACCGTACCCGATCGGTGAGCTATTTTCTGGTTCGGGCTCTGGTTCAAAAAGTTGGCTCCTGGTTCATTAAAATCATACCTGGTAACTAGGGGCCACGGCCAAAAGTATGATGTTATTGTCCATGAGGGACAGTTTCCACTCGAGTTTGACAGATTTGTGATAATTCGGCAGTCTACGTTGTGGTCCGTACTGGTAACTTCGTTGAGCGAACTGTACATTTACTGGTTCCTGGTTCTGATTTATTTCTGGAAACATGAATGATTTGTAGTTGTTTGAAATGAGATAATGGGCATACCATCTTGGCCGAATCCGAACAGTAACCCATTGGTGAGTTTTTTGAGCCTATTTCCCGGTTAGGGTTACTGGAACTGAGCTGCGCATAACTACACTTTTTTCCAATGTTTTCTCTCACTGGAACAACTTTCCCACCTGGAATCTGCACCGAAATCTGCGCATTGTTTGCTCGAAGCCCCGACGAGAGTGACACCCGCTCGCGCTGAAACCCACCACCCCTTCTCACTTCTTGACGTGGAGGAGAGATTCTGTGTCTGACTCTCTCTCTCTCTCTGTTTCCCCTGCTCTCTCGCTCGCTCTATCTCCCGAGAGAAGCCCGGCCATTCCCCGATTCCATGTTTGATCGCCGCGACGGGACGACGACGTTCACAATGGGGGAATGGAGGAGTCAGAGTGGATGAGGGATCGTGGGGATTGGAGGCAGATCCAGATATGGATAGACCAGGCAGGGGGGATCAACAACGCGGAGGGGGGAAATGGTCTCGTCTCTTCATTTCGCCTTATCTCTCGCCAGTCAGAGAAACGAGAGAGCAGGGCGAAATGAGAGAGAGACAGACTATCCAACCGAAAGGGGGAGATCATACGGGATCTTCCTTTCCATTTATGTACACTGCCACGATCAAGGTACATGGACAATATTCGGATTTATCTTTTTTTTTCGAGAAATAGCTCAACAATTTATCCTCAATCGCTTCCTCGGAAGCTTTGCTAAATGAAGTATTCCACACTAAGAATAGCGATTTCAATGATCTCGGAATTTGCCTGAGCTAAAGAATGCGCTAATTGCGCATCCACTTGCATCTTTAGCTTGCCCACTTCCGGTCATCGCTTGATTCCATAGATAGTTTGCACATCCAATAGAGTAGCATCCGCATAGCTAGGGGAGCAGACAAACACACGCTAATTGCTTCTGAATTCAGCGTGGGCTTCCGAATCAAAGGATGCGATGGAGACAATTATTCCACCGTTTTTCAATTTGAAATGATAATATTCTGATTCATAATCACCAACAGTCCCTTTCCCACACATGAATCGAGGTTGCTATACGAATAGTGAAACATGAATAAATTATGGCGAATCCATAGATTTTCCAGTTATTCTTCACATTTCTTCGCATGCAATGTTATCCAATCAAAGTGATAACATCTTGTTCAAACATCAAGTACTTAGCCACTAGTATCCAAAGGGAGTAGGTAAACATGAGGCTTATGTGTAGACACATGGCTTTTCACCCCGGAAGGGACTAGAGGAGGCAACGAGTACGAAACATGGGCAGACTTGCTGAGGAATGCGGGAGAGAAGTAGTAGTAGATCGAGGGACACAAGGATCTTTGAAGGTTACTTGAACAGTTCTCCCATGAGTTGTATAGTAGTGCCGCCTCGAAATGGATGCGGGAGGGGGTCGGACGAATAGAGTTTTCAATTTTTCACACGGCCTTTGATCGTCCATTAGAGCTCGAAATACGGATCTCCGTCTCTTCATTTCACGTGCTCTATCACCGATCAGAGAGACGAGAGAGTGTGTGAAATGAAGAGACGACGACCCGTATTGCGCACTCTATCGTCCATTTCTAGAGAAGCAAACGAGAAAAAATCACAGACCAAGTAACAGCTGTAACCGGAGCTGTGACGATCATGCACAAGCACAGGGAAGAATGGGAGGGGATTGATCTGCTTCTTGAAAAAATTAACTCATCTGAGTGAAGCTGTAGGCATATTTGTTTCTTTCCATTAATGATCAGAAGATACAAGATCAAAGATCACCCCAGCAATAGCCGCTAATTACATCAAATTGAAACATATTCGAATGGTCCCAACCAAAGATCCTGAATTCGGGAAAGTTGATCTTTGATCTTTGGCAAGTTGATCTTTGATCTTTGGCACTGCAGGAACAGTAGCTCGCTACTCGTGCGCTGTGGGATTCGAGCGGCTCGGGCCGGAGGAGCGCAGGTTTCTGATTTTTTTAAATTTATTTTTTCTCCATGAGGCTTGCGAAACTCATTCTTGATCCTTTTTTTAAAATTGACTATCGGAAAAAAAGACAGAACGGGCAAGAGTGAGGTGGAATAGAGATATGCGAAAAAAAGATCAGAGATCAAAGATCAAAGTTCAACTCTCTAGATGCGGTCTGGACGGTCGATGGCGCGGTCGCTCTCCGGTGTGCGTCGTCGATGTGGCGCGAGGACGTCCGTTCGACGTACCGGAAGCGAATGAGACGAGAAGGGTCAGCACTTGAGTTCGAAATACGAGTCGCCGTCTCTTCATTTCACACACTCTCTCGCCACCTCTGACCGGTGAGAGAGAGTGCAAAATGAAGAGACGGCGACCCGTATTACGAACTCTATTTTTATTGGGCGACGAAAGTTGGATTCAATGATCCGGAGCGCGCTATTCTTTCTTATCGGCATCGTGACAATCTTGTTTATCAAGAATTCGCCATGTTTTTGCTTTGTTGTAGCAGGCGCGAGTTCTGTGGAAGTAGGATTGAGTTAAGAATTTCTTTTTTATTGACAATAAATATCAATAATTATTACATAATCATTATTAATAATTAAATTTGTTAAATAGATAAATATTAATAATTCAGTGGCCGCTGCCCGTGGGCGAGTGCGCCGAGACGCGTGCTGCTTTTATCGTCAGTTTATTTCCAATAATTTCATTCACCTTTCTTCGAATTCAACTTTTCTTCACTGCCTAGAGCACTAGAAATAATACATTAAAAAAAGATTGCAGATCGACCTCGCAGCGCCCTCGCAAATCCAGGCCGTCCAAATCGGACTGGGCAAGGCGTCCAATAGGGTTCGTGATCTTTGATCTCTTGCTGATCTTTGATTTTTGATGCTTAGTAAATAATGATCTTTGATCTTTGCTCTTTAGTAAATATTGATCTCTGATCTTTGCAGCTCGACCAAGTGGAGCTGTTCCAGGACACTGGGGAGGTGTGCAAGTGCGGAGTGAGTGTTTTCTTCGTTTTTTTCACTCTAGTTCAATTTTTGACCGTTCAAAACAGCTATTATCGGAATACCTCTGTAAGCCCATATACAAAAATAACAAACCAGGAAGTGGTTTCTTGCGTTGCCCAAACGCATAATGTTCAATCGACCTACTAATTCTTGTCCCATCTACATACCTCTATTCATCTTTAAGATGAAAATTATCGTCCTTAAAAATCAAAATTGCAAAAAAAACAATTCAAATCCCCCCCCCCCCTTCACAGGACGAAACGCCACCTCATCTCACCGCCAATGCAACGAATACGCTACTGACGATGGAATGCGCGTGTACCAGGTGAGCATAGTTACTATTTTCGAAATATATGTTCGCTTTCCGATTCCTACCTATCATCCGTCGTTAGCTTTTTGCAACGACTTCGAATCTCACAGTGTCGTACACCGTTCAATAGTTGAAAGATCGTTGGATTATGCAAACTTTTTGCTTCGGTTCATTCAGTTTGCGAAATTCATGCATTGTGATGGATAGGTGTGGTCTCTCGTTAAAACAATAGCTCTGAGAATGATTCTTGTTTGAATTCTGGTTCTGTCTGTACTCGCGCAAGCGAATGGGAAAGATAAGTTATGCATTATCGTGCATTATGCAGCATTCCTTGGCCATTTTCCTAGTACAGTATTAGCACTGCAAAGAAACAGTAGGATAGTTCCATTGCGAAGGAAGGGTACTTTTGTTTGTCTTCTTTAGCGCGCAAATAAATTATCACCTGTTTGGGAGAGGAGACGTCATCAGTGCAAATATGAGAGTAATTGTTCTCTTCAATTCAAGTGATCTCTCGTAAGGCAGAGAAAGTGTTACGAAAAAGCTGGCTATCACAGTGCAAACTGTTCACTTTCCGGGCTGATCTGATAGTTCTGGGAAATGAATGAAAAGGAATCGAAAGGGATCTGATTGAAGTGTTTCTATTAGCGATATTGAAGTTGAGACTGGAAATTGAGATGGCAGAGTAGGTTTCACAAGGTTGATAAAGGAGAAAGCAGAAAGGATCGAATAATGATTTGTTCTCGGAGAATTGTAAAACTAAAATAAATTGTATTTTCCTTCAGGGTGGTTCGAATACGCGTCACTGCGAGAGGAAGACTGCAGTTGTGTACGCTTAAAGTCTTCGCATCTGATGCGGGTAACTCATTTTATTCAAAAAAAACAATTTACGCTCATCATCAAAATTTTAAAAAAAAGTTTGTTTCACGGTCTTTGTCTATCTCCCATTTGGCTAAGACAATGTTGTTCCGCATTCTAGTCTCACTTTTCATTTCGGATTCGCTGAATGCATGATCTCTTTTTAATCCATTCGATCCAATGTAGACTTGAGTGACAATGTAGACTTCGATCCAATGTAGACTAGATCCAATACGGAGAGAAAGAGACTACATTATGTAGCCTCTTTCTCTTCCTATTCCATTTCGATTTCATTGATGCCTGTCAAGGGCTGAACAATGTGGTTAATTTCGATCCCGTTGAATCCATGCTCAAAGCAGCGTCTCTTCACACTCCTCTGTTCTTCGTGACTTGTCTCATTTCATTGACTGACGACGTCGTCAGCGACGAGAGATCAGATGAAATAGTGATAGATACGACAGCATCGATCCATTCTTCTCACAAGTAGCCAGACAATGCTCACTTCACGGGCCGATTTTCGAGCCGACATTTCTGGACATTTCACTCTTCTTCATCCTTTCATTGAACCGCAGCACGCACTATCCCTTTGTCTTGACCATCAGCGATGAGACGACGTCGCCTCATCGTCTATTTTGGCCTGGCGATCGAATGATATCGAGAACCCCTTTTATTCCTTGAAAAGGACGAATAGAGGCTCTAAGAAATAGAAAAAAATCTGATCTGGAATCGGAGCCTTTTTGTGTGTGTGAACTTTCTCGCCTTTGACCGTCGTTCGGCTCTCGTCTCAGAATCCGCCAAACAAAAACCAAACACTCTGGTCTTTGTTTGAAAAAAGACGAATGAATGGATGAATGGATGGCCATCAATCTCAGGGTTCATTGAAAATGAGAAGGGCCAATGTTGGGGATCATTGGCAGTTTTTTTCTCGCCAAAAGCGGATACGTTTCACTCAGGCGCAAAAGTCAATTTTTTTAATGAGATAGTCGGACATAGATTTCCAACAATAAATACTCTTGCTAATTGTATCACATCGCAACCGGTGACCGTTGAGGAACAATAGCCGTTTAATTGCTCCTCAAACACGGAAGATATCCTTTGGTGAACAAGAGAAGGGAGAAGGGAAGAGTTTCACGCACAACGAGAGCGATATCCGCTCATTGTCAGGATACCGCTCACTCTCTCTCTATTCCACACGATCTCTCGCATGACAGAGAAAGCGCACGCGTGCGATACTCAAGTGGAGCGCGAAGTGAAGCAAAAACTAGATGTTGATTTTTGAAGAAATCTTGTTGAAAAAGCAGTAGACAATTCTTCGAACAGGGGTCGTCTTGATATTATCATAGTCCACTGATATCATAAGAAATCATAAGTTGGTGAACTAGTATCAAGGCAAGAAACAGGGCGTGAATAACGTTTCTTTACCATCAAATTGCTCAGTTCCGGGTTTCAGCCACAATATAGCAAATGGAAAAGAAAAGATAGAACTATTGCTCAACCATTAGTCAGAAGATACTTGTCTCCTCCTCACGCAAGTTTCACTCACAACTTCCTCCAGAGAGTTCAGCGAGACTTTCTCTCTCCACTCCACACACTCTTTCTCACTGCTCTCTGACCGAATCCCGACCGTTCATCTCATTCACTAGGGATGACAAATCGGCACGAGCCTCTCCTCGATTTGTATGCTTTCTCATCTGCCTAACCAGCAAGAGAGAGCAGTAAAATTAGGAGGGTGGCGTGCCGAACTGTCATGACTATCATTCACCCACTTCAATGCCCGTGAAGTGCCGCGCCGATCGGAGACACTTTGCTTCGATCTGACGGGGGAGAGAGACCGGGGGGAGTGGGAGAGAGATTGACACGAGATGAACACGCGGAAAAAAGTGAACATGCGCTATTCGCTCACGATGAGGAAGCAAAAAGTTGGAGATACTCCAGGCTGAAAGCATTTGTTAGTGGACGAACTGCGGGGATCGTTAAGTTTCATGTAAAAAAATTAAAATTAAAATCGCAGCGGAAAAAGGACTGCGGGGATCTCCATACGAAAATATGCGACAGTAGAGATGTCAAGGATTTGTTAATAATTGGGCGTTTTTTTCATAAAGAGATAATGTGGGAAATGGGAGCATTCAATGCGTTCGTGGCAGTATCATACTGGAAGCAATGCTGGCCAGGATACCTTTGTCTTAACCCCCTGGAAGCGCAATTACATCAGATAACGATTGCATTGCAGTCTCGCCGTGGCAGTGTGGTCTGTCCGATTCGCCCTCACTCGAGCATCTCGGAGTGTACGAGGGTGCATGTTATTCGGCTAGCAGGATCAAGGTGAGGTGTAGTGATGACTAGAGTTCGAAATTCTCTCGAACAGTAAACCATGACAACAGTACGCCAACATATAGTGCTTGTTTCCCTGTAATCCGGTATGTTTTGTGCATTGTATTTTATGTGTCCGGTCGTAAATTAACGAAACTTCTCGGAGCATCTTATTTGAGCCAATTCTGCAACTCGATGAACAGTGCTCGATCGTTCTCTGATATAGTAAAAATGCATCCAACTCCCAACAACTTGCACCTGTCCCTCAAATAAAACGCTCTCATCGAGCACAAATAAAATGAGCAATTCCAGGCGGATTGGGCGCGCGCTGCACGGGCGTGTGCCGATGGAACCAATGGAGGCACACTACCGATGAGGTGATCTTTTATCTTTGATCTTTTATAGATGATCTGTGATCTTTTATCTATGATCTTTGATCTTTTATCGATGATCTTTGATCACTGTTCTTTAATTGATGATTTTTGATCTTTGATCATTGTCTTTGATCTCTAATCTTTGAACTCCCTGTTTCCGTATTGATGAATGTAATAGAAAAAACAGAAAGTGCGATTTCAAAGAGGACCATGAGAACTGAAAAAGTGATCTTTGATATCTAAAATTATATATATTTCCAGACAAGACGACGCCGCAATGAACTTCCTGGCAACGACACTCGAGGGATTGAGGGACCCAGCGCCGTTCTACTGGATCGGTAAGAGTGCTCAAATGATCGGGCAAAAGGAGAAATGACATTTCATCGGATGAGAACTTTTGAGACACTTTTGAGATAACTATCGAATGGCTCATCGGTCCTGATACAAACTGACGACAACAAGAAAATAATCTGACAGTTTTAATTGAAATAAGCAAACAATTAAGTAATTAATTAAGTTAAATATATTCTAGGAGTGGTGTCCGACATGAACGAGTGGCGATACGCGGACGGGGCGCCCGTGGGACCGATAGAAATGCACTTTGGGGACAAGTGAGATTTATTATTATTTTAATTGGGGATACTCGGTAATTCTTGCCATACGGGAGAAGTACTGTAGTCCTCTTAGTGTAGCATGGAGAGGACAAGAGTCTCCATGCTGCGCTAAGAAAACTACAGTATTATTCTTTTATCCCTACGTTATTGTTGTTCATATTATTTACTCAGAAATAGCAGAGTTCTCTCGCCTCCAAACTCCAATCTATAAAACTAGCATTATTTCTCGATTCTCGTGTCTCGTGAGGCGGCCTGAAAAAAAAAGTTTCTGACATGTATATTAACTCCTGCCTCCAAACTGACAATAAACTTTCCATGCGGCCTCAGAAAGCTCAAAAAGACATTTTCTAAAGTGTATTCTAATGTCATTTGCAGAGTGCACGCGGCCACCGACGGCGAGGCGATTCTCGTGTCTCGTGAGGCTGCCTGGAAGTGGGCGGTCGGTCTTCAGACAGGGTGGAATCAATTCGTCTGCAAGAGCAGTAAGTTCCTGAAAAAAAAAAATTGGAAATGCCACATTCAGCAATAATAGCCTGAAATGATAAATTGACTGACTGATTGATTGATTGATGTTTACTGAGCATCTAATTTTGATTTTTTTGATTTAATAATAAGTTATCAGTCAGCAAAATGCAGAGCTTGCGATTTCAGAACCCAAATTCTGCACATCTCCCGGAGTAGGCGAGGCGGGACGTGTGTCCTTCTCATCGCATTCCTATGCTGGTACGCGTTTTGTTTTTATAAACTTCCGAAATTTATTTATTTTCATACAAAAATTGTAACTTTGTGTCAAATTTAGATAAAAAAATTCATTTTTCGTAATTCAAGGATCAATTATAAAAAATGATTCAATTCCCTTCCTTTTCAGTGGGCACGACGTCCTTCTATGAGTGCGAGGAGGGATACGAGCTGGAGGGTTAGACCATTATATTTGATATGATTTATTTTTGATTCGCCTAGGAATCGTCAGAAATACGGGCCTACGAACACTCTAGAGCAATATTCAATGTATTCAGATCGCAAAAATGAAAAAAAGGTTTCTGAGAACGATAACTGAAGTCCGAAAATTGCAGGCAATTCGCAGCGAATGTGCGGTGCCGGAGGGAAGTGGTCGGGATCGATTCCGGGTTGCAGATGTGAGTTGCCACTTTAAAAAAAAATCCATCTCGAAAAAAAAGAAAATGACTGAAAAAAATGCTCACCACAATTGAGTAATCGCTTCGGTTACGTTTCACACCGCATTTACGATCCGATAAACCCACTGAGGATGATTACTCTCGATTTGTTCTGAAATTCTAAACAATGAAAGCTCGCCGGGGGAGGTGAGAGTCTCCCCACATATTCTCAACAATTCCCCAAATCTTGATCATTGATCTTTGATCTCTCCATTCCCTCCAGTGGTCGACTGCGGTTCGCCTCCGCCCTTCGACGGTCACGTCCATCTACTGAACAAGACCACGCTGTTCGGATCGATGGTGAGCCATCTTTTCGAAAATTAACTGGTCTTCGATCTCAGTCAATAATGATTGATCTTTGATCTCTAGACTTTTTCTTCAAGCAATCACTGGGTCCAATTGTTGGTCTTTGATCTCTGCTAGTGCTCCTCCTTCCTCAGGTCGAGTACGAGTGTGCTCGAGGCTTCCGTCCCATAGGCGGGTCGCCGCTTCGTAGCTGTGGCCCGGACGGTGCGTGGTCGGCGCCGCCTCCGCTCTGCGCACGCGTCGATTGCGGTGAGATAGATTGGTTTAATATGTTTCACACTCATTGTCAGTTTGATATAGATAGGAGCGTCTTTTTGCATTTTCTTTGATAGAGAGTGAAATGCAAAAAAATAGACTATAACAATCTTAAGATATACACATTATTGATTCGAGAAGCCTCGAGAAATATTCATCACAATGAATTCATAATTCTTCAGGTCGACCCTCGTCCGTGGCCAACGGAAACGTGCACTTTACAACGACGAATCTGAACTCGACTGCGGTCCACGAGTGCGGGCAGGGTTACAGGTAGGCATTTTAGCTGCTTGTCAGTTGTCTTTTCTGATCTTTTATCTCTTGCAATATTTATGTAGGACCTGCATCCTGGTTTCTACGAGGTTCTTGCTTCGCAATCTCTGAGCTACTATTTTGCTTGAGAAGTAGCATTTAAAAAAAGATAGATTGCGCGAAAATCGATAAGTCACTAATAATAGATAATACATACTCCATCAGCTGACAGCTAACAGCTGGCCTTATCCGTGAATCCCACCTTGCGCTGTCTCACGACGTACAATCGCAAGACGGGCATACAACTTTACCTTTTTTAACCTTTTTTTTTACTCCATCCGTACTATTTTCAGACTGATCGGTCACGACACGATCTACTGCAGTGAGCGAGGCGTGTGGGAGCCGGTGTCGCCCGTTTGTTACGGTAAGCAATCGACCATCATACACCGGAAAACGGATGGGGCTAAATTTTGACTGCTGGAGCAAAACCGTTCACACGGTGGTATCTACAATGCGATGGTGCATGGACGGTCTCAATAGGAAAATGGCGAGACTACAGTCCAGGTTGGTTCCCCAGCGAAAACAATCCGGCCCGGCCGGCCCCGGCCGGCCCCAAGCGGTCCCATGACTTTTTGTGGCTCGTACAGAGAGAAATTTGATATAAACTCAACGGCGTTGTAAAGCTAGTGTAATATGCTATCGATTTATGATAGCAGAATTTTAGATATTTCTTTCAATACGTAGTAAATTGATGGGGAACTGTCATCAGTATTGCGAAAAAGAGGCCGCAGATTACGGTAAGTAAAATCGTTAACCTGATTCTTTTCAACTTTTTCACTTTTTTGCAATAACTGACGCGCTTCCGCACCAATTTACTATTAATTGAAAGAACTATTTAAAATTCAGCTTACACATATCGATAGCATATTACACGAGCTTTACAACGCCGTTGAGTTTATTTCAAATATCTCTCTGTACGAGCCACAAAATGGCATGGGGCCGCTTGGGGCCGGCTGGGGCCGGCCGGGCCGGATTGTTTTCACTGGGGAACCAACCTGGACTGTATAAATCAGCATGAGAAATGGAGAATCATATCGAAGTGACAATGAGCTCTGAACAATGGTGCTAGCACTATTCATCAGAGTTCAGCGTCCCTTAGATAATATAAGATGTTCAGACGTCTCGACGCTTCGAGAGATGCAGAGTGGCAGTGGAGAGGCGAACGCATTGCTGGTCATTGCTGCTGTTGCACTGCTCATTCTGCTTGTGGTGCGTTCATTTTCTGTTTTTTACCAATAACTATTCGTTGCACTTCGTGTTTTTCGAAAAGTATCGTACATCGCTCCCATTACCGAACAAACGGCCTTTTCTACCTTTTTGGCCTTTTTTCCCTTTAAGCGAATTCACGCTTAATATTCTTGTTTTTTGTTTCATATTTTTTATCCACCCCCATAACTGGACGAATACAAAAATTGGCCGGTGAAATATTATTTTAAATGGGTGAAAAATTACAGCCGTAATACAGAAAATGTACGGAAAATTTGTGAGGACGTGGAGATTACGGTAGAGCCGTATTTTAATTGAAAATAGAGGCAACGTCTCTCATTTTTCACCTATTTAATATAATATTTCACCGGCCAATTTTTGTATTCGTCCAGTTATGGGGGTGGATAAAAAATATGAAACAAAAAACAAGAATATTAAGCGTGAATTCGCTTAAAGGGAAAAGAGGCCAAAAAGGTAGAAAAGGCCGTTTGTTCGGTAATGGGAGCGATGTACGATAGTCCCTCTCTAAAAACTAGTCTAATTCCACAAAAATTCTTCTTCCTTTTGCACTTTTACCGTATCCCAGGTTTCCTCTCCACCAGAGTTCGAAATACGGGTAATTATTTCCTAATTTCACCTACTCTCTGACCGGTCAGACAGGCGAGAGAGTGTGTGAAATGAAGAGACGGTTGCGCGTATTCCGAACTCTACTCTACAGGTCATTGTGATCCGTCACGCGCGTTCTCCCTCGTTCTCCTTCGATTCCAAACCCCATCCACCGCCTCCCTCGGACATGTCGATGGGTGCAGCATCGGCAGGGGTGATCTACGCCCAGGCTGGCAATATTCGGTGAGAGTCCACCCTCCTATTTTTGATTCAATTTCAACTCAAATCTATGCGCTTAATGTGCTATGAGCGATTTCTCTAGCCGGGCAGGGTCAGGATAATAAACAACAAGTAAATAAATACTCAGGCCAATGATGAACCAAGTGGACAACACGGTATACTACGCTGCGAGTGTCCCGCTCACCCAACTGGAGGTGAGAGATCAAAGATCAATTGGCATCTAAGAACAATTCTAAGATTTTTAAAAACGTGAAATGGATCAGTAATGATACCCAAGCAAGCGTTGAGGGAGCAAAAGGATAGTCTGCGTGCAGCTGAAAGTCAATAATTAGCAAATGAAATAAGCCCGAGGCCGATCTACGGGAGCTAAAATCTTGCTGCAGGTCCCGCCTCAACTGCTGCAGCTGCAACAACTGCCCAATGGCAACATCCACATCACACTGCCGATGGGACGGCCGATCACGCGGCCGGGACTACCGCAATTCAAGTACGGTGGCATTGTGTTATTGATTGATCAAAAGACTTGCTTCGCTTCTGACTAATTGTAAGAGGTTCACATCAGACGTAGTATAAAATACTAAATATCGAGTAAACAATCTGAAAAATCGATTGCAGTCAGCCTACCGTATCCCCGACGGACTCGCAGATGAAGTACTCATTCGAGCACGAGCCAATCTACGATGTGCCGCCCGCCATGGACACCGTAATGCAAATGGACGAAGAGGGTATGGTATTCGATTGAGGACTGATTTTTTCGATTCCTTCTTTTAAAAATCGATTACAGAGTTTGACTCGGTCTACGGTAGCGTAACGGCACCCGAGAGCGATTCTACCGTATGCTGAACTACCGTACACTGATCTCGAGAATCGACAACTGAGTTTCGGGTAGACGAAAGATGAATTTCCGGACAAACATTATCACACTGACATATCAGCTCATCAGAATAGAACGAGTTTCTAGCGTTTTTAGATTATTTTGTGTACTTAAATTGTATTTGAGATTTTCGAAATAGCCCCGCTATCGGTGGTCACACACAGATTTGTAGTAATTTATTGTCACAATCACAAACTAATGAAGAATGAATAAAAGAGTTTTATGTTTATTATTCGAAACGTTGAGCGTACATTAGGATTGGATTGTCTAGATGAAAATCGCAACATTGAAATGACGCCGTACTTCTGCCCATTTTTATGTCGGCTGCTTAATCTTTTAGTAAAAAAGCACATTTATTCGGTAACGCATACTAATGCTGCCCTCCACACAACTGGATCGTCTTCAGTGCAATTCGCTTTCGCATTTCTTCCCTCTTCGCGGCAGCCGCTGCCACTTTGAAGTTCTGCAATAGACATTTTCAATGCAAACTACATAGGCTTCTGAGCGATCGTGCTGCGGAAAGCATTGCACAAAAAAATGGAGGAATGAGACTTCGAGAATCGAGAAGAGATACCTTCTTTTGCTCCTCGCCAACCCTCTCCCATGCAGCAGCGATCAGTCGAGAGATTTGACCGAAGGAAGCCGATGGGTTGAGGGACTGTAACGGTTACGTCTTAAATGTACCTAATTAATATGAAAGAGGGAAGAAAAAAGATTCAATTAAAAAAAATTCCTGACAGACTGGAATGAATTGACTGTCTGTGAACCTATCTAGATCATTCTGCAATCTTCACGAATATACTTGGTTGAGTTTCACGTAATTTCCAAAAGATTTACAAATTGTCCAATCAATAATAATCCGTTCAATGTAAAAATAATAACTCGTACCTTGATAATCGGCTGTTGCTGCTTGAAGAAGACGGCGTACATTGATCTTAATTTATTTAGTTTTATATTTTTATTTTTCAATTTATTAAGTTTCAATTCTTTAAATGGAAAATAATACTTACTTCTCACACTCGGCCGATCGCCTTTTTCCTTTCTTTCCCGGCGCTGCGTTTTCCTGGTCTCTCAACGGCTCTACCATCGTCCACGGCTCACTACCGTACTCCCAAGGAGCTACCGTAACCCTCTCGACTGCCGTAACCCGGTCAAGGCTGGCGATAGTCGGCTCAATATTCTCCAGCGACGTCAAGCCGATGCAGCTGTCACCAAGGTACTGCGTGAATTCGTCCATCTTAATATTTAAATTCAATAAAAATGAGAATATAACAAATAATTCAGATATAGGTGATTCGAAAGAAGCCATCGGCAAAGCTACAGTCTCTAACAAGCATACCTGACTAATGGATTCTCTACCTTTTGCCCCTGCCTTCCCACCTCTAATTAGTCGATTGCGCCACTTCTTCGGCTTATCCCTTGTTGCTCCCTAAATAGAGACGGGATGGGATAATCGGACATGCCTGCTCATCTCGACAACAGATGGTCCTGGGTCATGGGAAGGCATGACCTGTTCAAAAATCGCGGGCTCTTTTTAATTGCTTAAAAAAATTGACGTTATCTTCTCACTTTTTTCTATTGTCTCATTTCTTATTGAAAAATGTACTTATGTGTGACAGTGTGATTCTGTTAACCCACAAAATCTACCAACTTAATCCATTTATCTCCAATGTACATTTACAATACGACTACGAGTATGACTCAGCAAGAATAGTTTCACAAGGCGATGCAAAGGGGGAAGGACGGTTACAAAAGAGGTACGGTAGTCAAATCAAGTGATGAAACGTGGGGGTGTGTATTGTACACAAAGGCAACGAATCGAAACGAACAATAACCGATAGAGCACGGGGGTTGTCAAGTGATTTTACGAATAAGAGCTTCTTTGCTTTCTGAAACGTTCGGGTTCGGAGACGGGATGGGATAATCGGACATGCCTGCTCATCTCGACAACAGATGGTCCTGGGTCATGGGAAGGCATGACCTGTTCAAAAATCGCGGGCTCTTTTTAATTGCTTAAAAAAATTGACGTTATCTTCTCACTTTTTTCTATTGTCTCATTTCTTATTGAAAAATGTACTTATGTGTGACAGTGTGATTCTGTTAACCCACAAAATCTACCAACTTAATCCATTTATCTCCAATGTACATTTACAATACGACTACGAGTATGACTCAGCAAGAATAGTTTCACAAGGCGATGCAAAGGGGGAAGGACGGTTACAAAAGAGGTACGGTAGTCAAATCAAGTGATGAAACGTGGGGGTGTGTATTGTACACAAAGGCAACGAATCGAAACGAACAATAACCGATAGAGCACGGGGGTTGTCAAGTGATTTTACGAATAAGAGCTTCTTTGCTTTCTGAAACGTTCGGGTTCCTGAGGCGAGGAAAATTATGATTACGGTATGCGCAACTATATCGATCCCATAGAAGCTCACAGCAACAAACAAGTTAGTGTCAAGAGTGGGGGGGGGGGGGGAGTACGGTGGGCGGGCCGGGTACTGCATACACGTAGTACTGTATTATAACCATAGTATCGATTAGTGCGGAAGGGGGGTTTAGTATATGGGACTACTTTTTTCTCGTCACACGCTACTTGGTAGCATGCAAAGGGGTACATTAAAACGGGCGTTAAAGGGCGAAACAAAAAAACTGGAATGGAAACTGTGCTCAAAAGCGCGGGCGTTTGACTAGTGGGAAAACGGCTTTTTCTCGCACGAAAAAGCGACCAGAGACATTGATTGTTTGAATACAATGAAGATGAGTAAATGGAGTTTGACGAAAATATAATTGCTATATACAACTTAAATCCTTCTCTTATTCGTTGATACCTTTCCTTCGTAGATCATCACCCTTCGCAGATTCGATGTAGCGCCTTAATAATATTTTTTTAAACAAAATTTAAAAAGTTAAAGTAGCTTCCACAATCAAGGCGATTTTACAGTTGTCATGAGACAACCACGCCTGGTGGGGGTACACAAGTAAGGCCGGGTACGTCGGGTTCGGGTAATATTGTTTATTGGTCAGGGCAAATAGAATTCACCATCTCCTATTGCTTTAGTTAGCTAACAACTGTCCAGTGAAACACAAAACAAGAGAGATCAATTTAATACGAAGCCTGCTAACAAACTACTGCCCCCAAGGTTCCTGGCAGACTTATCAAAACCTTGTGAAACATGGACGTGAATGATATCACCCATATTCCGCTACGGCACCCCTCCCCCCATTCTCGCGTACCAATTCAAGCTACCGTATCCGTTCGCTCTCCTCCTAAACTTCACCCTGCCTATTACCTTGCCTTTTCAACCTACTTCACCGATCCTCCATCATTGAATTGATCGCTTTACTAACCTCCTATCTTTCTCATTTACTCTACAGCATCCCTTCTACTCACCTCCTATACTGAAATAACACATCCTTGCTCATTCCTATTTTGCACACTTTATCGACCCCCTCGCCATCATCAAACATAAATATTTACTCACCTCCTATACTTCAATATCATCTCCCTCCTTCTCACGGCGACCATCGTGCCTCTTCCTCCTCCCGCGTCGCCTCCCGGTCCTCCGCCCAGAAGGGGCTCCGCAAGGGAGGAAGCGGTGGGTAGCGCGTCCGCTTCGGCTGGGAAACGGCCTGAAAAATCACAATTATTATTTTAATTATTATTAAATTATTAAATCAATTAAAAGCGTTTTTTCTAAATAACCAAAACAAATATTAACAAAAATAAAATAATTTATTGTAGTTCTCACCTCCGGGCTCCTCGTCGCTCGATTCGGCTCCCGATTCCTCCGCCGAGATGTCGAGGTCGCTCTGCAAAAAAGGTAATGGTAAAGATGTATCCACGTCAAGCGATTTTACACATGGCAGTTTCGTGTTCCAGCAAGTACTGCCAAATGCAACGGTTCACCATTCTCTGAGCCAATTTCGAATACAATTTTTTATCTCCCATATCTAATCGTTCCCCCCCCATCTCCAATCAGGCTACCGTACCTCTTCCAGTGCTGCCATTCCAGGCACGAAACCGACGCGGCCCTCGAGAATGTTCTCGATCGTCGCCTGCAAAGAAGCATACGGTACATCGATCGGCAACTTTATCGATCCATTCATTCAAAATTACGGTAGTTTGAAGTGTTTGTCAATAGTGTAATTTGTCCATTGAAAGGTCAAACATGATCAAATCGAATATTCCACGAAAGTTAATCGCTAATTTGTGCAGCTTGAAAGTTACGGGACCAAATTCCACGAGAAAAAAAGCACATTGCGATTCTAGATTACCGTACTTTGCACTACCGTAACCAAGCAATCGATAACCCATACTTGTGAGGAAAAATAAAAACACTTATCGATTGCACCCAATCGTACTTCGGCCTACCGCAATCGACCAATCGATACTACTCACCTGCGAGGACCCGGAGGTGCGCAGATCGTTGAGGATCACGTCAAACGGCAGCTGCGGGAACATCTCGCGCACCTGCGGATAATAATAATAATAATAATAATAATAACAATAATAATATTTATCCGCAATATGTTATGACTGGAGAGGGGGGGGGGTGTGGGAGTGAAAGGAATTGTTTTTAGACACTAATAAAGGAATTGGTTATTTTAAGAATTCGGTCCTGCACTTTTATCGTTTCACATCGCAGAATTCGAACTGTTACAAAAACCTTGAGGCCGAAAAGTGGCTGGTAAACAATTAGATATACACAGCAAGAATTCTGATTTTACAATTTGTTGGATTGACGCGATTGGTATGCCTTTCTCTAGAAAGATAGCCTCACCTGCACCGCATGTATACATACGGCTCGCTCAGCTCCCCCCCCCATAGTCATGTGCCCCTCTCACCTGTTCCGCTTGCGTGTTCAGCTGGCTATCATCCCTTCGGATGACGCCCATGTTGTGGCTGAGCTCGATCGAGAAGGAAGGCAGGCGGAGGAATCCACCGAACCCGCCGAATCTGCATAGAATATGTTAAAATGTAAAATATTATGATTTAGAAGACTGAAGCCGCCGAATCTACACGGAAAATATCACATATATATTATTACAAATAATATCTTTTTAGAGGAAGTACTGACAAAAATCAAGTTAAGATCCGACAAGCCATCTCATAATGTAATGGGTGCGCGAAATCACAAGGTTGAAATTGCTATTGGAAACTCCGCAAGATTTCATCCATCAATAATGAAGCGGTCCACACTATCTTACATTATCTCCGCGGCACAAGATTACCGGGTGAAAATATAACAGTATTCCATAAAAAAATCACCCGGAAGAAATGGTCTCATTTAGCTTTTCTATTAAATCTAACATTCGAACAATCGATAATAATCTCGCGAAGAAGTCGAATATTATTCGCCTTTCCACAGTAGCCTTCCATAAAAATCAATACTATTCGTCTGCTGAACAGTATCCACCATCTCAAAGGTACAATACCTGTCCCCGGAGAAGTGCCACGTCGTCGTCGACGGCTGCCCCGCTGCCGCCACTCCTGTAACCAATCAATCATTTCAGTTGCGAAATAATTTCCAAACTAGCAATGTTGGGATTTCCTCATTTCGTGAAACGGCGCACTGCTCATGCCATTCCAATGAATATACGCTCCCTGATCAATGAGTCAATAATTCCAAAAATACCCTACCTCCACTTCCACTTAGCCCGAGTAAGACAACAGATTATCAACCCTCGCATTACCGTATCCGATCCCAATCAATAATTGCCAGGATGCACGACGATTACTACAGCGCACCAACTCATATGTACTCACAGACCACGGTAGGTCACACACCGCCGATCGCCAACTTATCCACCGTACCTCCTTCCGCCCGTGCTTGTTCATGAGGAGAGGGCAGGAAGCGACGACACGTTGGGCACGAGGCGTCCTGCTCCAGCCACCACATCAGACACCTGCGAGGATACGGTAGCGCACTCTCCTCATTTCCTACACCTTTTTCTCTAATCAACAAGATAACAATGACTAATCAGCACCCTCTCCATTACCCACCATGCATGAAAAAGTTCTGTGGCAAAATCCTACAAAAGCGGGGTATGTTTTCAAATTCCACGTAGTTTCCCACTAGCTTTTTCATGTATACTTCTCTGACCACCTAGAGATCACTCAAAGTCGAGAGAGAGAGAGACTGACCAATCATGGAATGCGTGGCCGCACTCTAGCTTCCTCGCGTCCTCCAATTTCTCCCAGCACACGATACACAGCTCATCCGACGGCTCCTCCAGACGGGGATAACTGACAATTTAATTAAATTTTAATTAATTAATAATCAAAATTAATTTATTAACAATTTTAAAATAGTGTCCAGAAAATCGTTTGGATTTGTGTTTCACACACAATATTCTACGGACGCCTACCACGCAATCATGTCATGGTAGTATGAATTTTACATTATATTAAAAACAGTAACGATAATAAACACTCACCGCTGCGCGATGTGGCGGAAGATGGTGCGGTGCTTGAGGTATCTGAACAATTAATTTTCGGTCGTCTCTTCATGTCCAATCAAATGTAAATATTGTCCACTACTATTCACGCATTCGTGAAACATCATTCCCCCGCAATCCAAATTCCGACCAAAAAAGGAACCAACCGAAACAAACACTTGATTAATAACTCCTACCGTATTATCCTCAACCAATACTGACCGATTGCACCCAGCCTTACTTCGACCTACCGTAATCAACCAATCGATATCTCATATTTGTGAGGAAAAGTAAAACACTTATCGATTGCACCCAACCACTAACTACCGTACCTGTTCAGTGTGGCGACGATGCTCGAATAGGCCATCTTCATATGGTAGAAGAAGAAGATGCAAGTGAGATTGAATCCGACGGGAGAGAAGAACATCAGATGAAGGAAGTGGAGGAGTTGGATCAACTGCAAGTAGCAAATAAGTTTCATGAGTTACGATCGACTCGTCAAAGCTATTTAGTCAAAGTGTCAAATTTTATTGTCCTTGTTGTGTAATTTTAATCGCAATTACTTCAGTTCATTCGAAAAATTACACGACTTCAGGCTGCCTAGAATGCAGACCCACGCCAGTTAAAGTCATGTTTCATGTGCACATTGATGGGCCACATCCCTGCGTGTGCGAAGCCCCCAAGAAGAAATGTTCTAAAATTTGCGGAGCCCCCGACCAACTAGCGGGACTTAGCCCGACAGTGCATGTGCAACTAAAGGATCCCCCGATTTTCATTCCCTTTCCTTATCGCTTTCAATCACGTGTTATTTCCCAACATGCTGCCCTCTTCGTTCACAGTGGGGCACAATCATAGCTGCCGATCAGCGAAAACAATGTGCAAAACAAAACAGGCGTCAAATACAAAAATAGGGAACAATTGACCTTCGTGTTTCAACAACACTTCATGCACACTTATTGTGTCCTATTCGCAGTACGTGACAGCTACACAAAAAAAGCGAAAATGCTCGATTTTTACATTTCTACCCCACCCCCCCCCCCCCCCAAATAACCGGCATTGGTGGTTTACTTTCGTAACTGATGCCAATATACAAACGTTCTTTAGAGTGCACTTTCACCCTCACACTTTTATCGAATGTTCCCATATCCTTCCACTACCCAAATCTACCGTACCTCTGCGGTAACAACCACTAAAATAAGTGATTCATGATTGTCCTGCATCAACGATACATCACCCCGTGCATAGCTACCGTATCCAAAACAATGTCCCCCCCCACATCTACCGTACCTCTGTGGTCACTCCGACCAGCATATCCGTGGTGTAGCTCAGACTGCGGGCCGTATTGGAGGCCACATTGGCCGCAGCGAGCAGACAGCGGAAGACGCCACGCCCGGAACGGAGCCACGCGAGCACCGCCTGCAATTAGATTAATTAATATACAAAAAAATAATAATAATTGAACGCTAAAATTAATAGCAAACGCATGTTGGTTTGATAACTATTTGCAGAATAATAATAATATTATACAAGGAACGTCAAGGAGATCATTGACCTCACGCGTCCGCTGGTTGTGTACAAGAGGCGAAACACAAACGATAATATTAGAACCTTTCGAAAATTCAAGGAAATAAAAAGAAAGAAAAAATATTACTTCCAGTCGAATTTGTGTTCCACTTTTGCTGCATAGCAATGAAAAGTGCGTTTTAGGTCAATTACACGTAGTTGCTTCTTTTCTAACCAATAATATAAAAATAGAATACAAATTGATGATTAACTCACACATAAATTTTTCATTCCTACCGGGCCGGTAGTGATACCACTATGTACGTAATGGAATCAGTCCCCGGATAACAATGCAATTATATTACTCACATCCACAGCCAGGAACAAGAAGGTGGAGAGAGAGAGGAGGTGCGCGTGCCACGCGAGTGCGAATAGCACGCCCTGCGGTAGAATTATATTTAATTTATTATATTTTAAATTTTATTTTTTTTTGTTTTCTCCAAAAGGTACAAACAATCGAATATATTGGCCCACGAAAGTAGGTAAACCATTGGTGAAACCGAAAACTCCCATTCCACTCTTTGTCGCGAGAATTTGTTGCGAAAAAAAAAGTATTTGTTCGACTCGATGACGAAGACTAATTGGGCTGATGTGGCGCCGATGACAATCATCTAGTGATGAAACAGTAAACCAAACGGGGCGAACGTGATGGTGGGAATAGTGAATAACTAGAGTTTAACATATTTATATTGCGAGAGAGTGGCAGGAGCACAGAAACTGTTGCCAAACCAAGAAACAGTATCAAGAATGCGACCCTTGGCATCGTGAAACGGCACGTCTCTGATTTTTGGCACGGCCTTTTCCCCACAGAGTATTCTATCCCTATCATTCTCATTTTCCCTACACACTCCACATTCAGTGCGGTTGTTGCCTGGACCAAAAAAAACAGAGAAGATCCTATGAAACTGCAAACTGACTGTGGAAATGGTGAGGATGAGGGCGCACACGAGAAAGACGCCCGTGCCGGGGAAGCCGCCCGATGGAGAGATCTGCAGGCGTATTATTTTAATTTAAAACATTTTTTAAAAATATTTTTATCATTTTAGCTATCAGTATAGAGAGCCGAATGTGTTCATGGCGGGGGTGTTTTAGTTTTCATGGAGCATCGCCGTTTCACGAGGATACCAAAATTGGTCAGCTCTTGTTCAATGCGCAAAAGAGAAGGACATGGTATCGTCATATTCCATCCCAAGCTTTGCGGGATGTTTAGGTTTATGCTTAAGGATTGCTTAACCGAAAACACTAGCGGCCTTACCTAACAGCTGGCCTTACCAGCGGGTCCCACCTATCGTTGTCTTACGACGTAAAATCGCTTGACGTGGATACACCTTTACCTTTTTTTTTATTGCTCAAGGCCCAGCTTAAGGATTGTTAAGGATAAGGCTAGGTCAACTGACGTATTTGAATCGCTGATGGACGATCTGATTGAGGACGGTGAAGAAGGCAGTCACGGCGAACCACAGCATCCACAGCAGCACCTGAAAGGTAAAGGTAAAGGTGTATCCACGTCAAGCGATTTTACGTCGTAAGACAACGCTAGGTGGGGGGACCCACTGGTACAGCTGTTAGTTGAAAATAATAATATTGGTAGCACTTGCGAATACTATTATTATTTTCAACTTGTATGCGTTACTTATCAAGTGACTATATAACTGTCGGCTGAACTAGATTCCGTGAAACTCAACACTTTCGGGGCGAAATTATGAAACAATTTTCGTACCATGGCACCACTTCCTTGAAAGCCACAGTTTATCTACTCATTGGGCTCCGAGTAATAAATACAAATACTTCATAAAAATCATACATTTTCGTATAACTACCGAACCGGTGATTAGACTACATTATATCCACAATAAAACCGGGCTAAAAGCCATTAGACCTCTGCTAGTAGTGTCAGACCACTATATATTTTCGGTCTCCGGATTGCAATGAAAATGTAAGTGAAAAAATAGTATTTGTCAAAAAAAATTGTCAAAATTTGTCAAATACTGACCCTATTCGTCTGATTGCCCGAGACGACGGAGAGGAAGACGGCATCGAAGACGATACACGTGAGGAGAGAGGCACGAGAGACCGCACGCTCTTGTCTGAATTGAGGGCAAACATCATCCTGACATTCAAGAAAATCCAAATTATGAGGTAATTGTTATTGTTTTTTTTGTGGGAATATCAGTGCTAAAGCCATTGCACTACATCGCACATTACTGAACATCAGCCATTCATCATAATTCATGAAACTATAATCTATTAGACGATATATAGGTCCGACTCGAACATCGATTCACTAATTCATAAAAAAACGAGGTCCTTATTCGTTTCCTTATTCGAAACAATAATAATTGACAATTAATTACAATAATAATAGGTAATAATAACCTTGTGAGGTCGCCGAATGCCCGGTATACGATCATCTTCCCTGCGAGGGCGAGCACTGCGTAGAACGTGTTGATTAGGATCTGCAGATCAATTACTTTGAATATTCTAGGGTAGGTGTTGTCGGCCGAATTATCACTACAAAACTCGTAGTCGGTAATAGTAGTAGTGAAACTTGATTGAATCGGATTACTAATTTTTTTTTTAAAGAATCCGATATACTTCATAAACCAAACAACTGGTTGGTATTAGAGATGGCAAATCGGCACGCGCCTCTCCTCATTGTGCATACTTTCTCGCCGATCAGACAGACGAGAGAGCATGTAAAATGAGGAGAGGCGCGTGCAGATTTGTCATCAATAGTTGGTAAGTGCTGGAGGAGAGACACCAAGCGATGTGGTTATCACAAAATCAATCAATAAATCAACAAAGCTACCGTACCCAGCAGTGCGCCTGGTTGCTCACGATGTAGTACAGTATTCTCGCCGGCACATACTCCGCCAGCAGCGCCGTCGTGTCTGGAATTGTTGTTAATTTAACAACACAACAATTTAAAAATAAAACAAATATTCGATCATTATCCACAGGTGCAAGCGTGTTTCGCCACTAGTACTCCTCTTGCTTGGACGGTGCGCATATTTTGATACGGCGAATTAATGGTGCTGTACTACAAAATGGTCACTAACGTGAGCCGGCAGATAGGTGTTTCTCAAACATCCCAAAATGTCGACAAATAATGCAATCATACCTGAGGAAAGCGCCTCGCTCGCGCGCAATTCGTCCGCGAGCTGGGAGTGCAACTGAAATTATTGATTAAATTGCTGCCATAAATTAATCTGCAAGGTCAACACCCAGTTTTGTCACTGCTTCACCAGCATCAGATCTGTCTGAATGGAGGCTTTGACCGACGCAATGACGTCATCATGCAAAAAACCAATCTATTTTTTTTTTGGGATTTTTAAAAAAAAGCTTCCATACTCCTTAAAGCTACCGTAGGGTGTTTGTTGAAAGTGTTCCACAAGACACTCACTTTTCAATCAGCAAAACCTACCGTAACCCTGATTTAAAGTCTACCGTACCTCGGGGTGGTTGTTGAAGGTGTTCCAGAGGCTACCCGCTCCCAGCGCCGTGATCACCGCCGACAGCCCGATGTAGTGGTCTTCAAATAGAGTTTTAATAATATTATAAATTATTTTAATATTTAAAAATTTTTGAAATGCGAAGATCCCTGAAATTTAATATTTAATGATGCATCCAAAGGCTATGGGCCATATATGGGCCATAGCTCAATTGCGTAAATGACCGTAGTGATTCGCAAAAATTTGATTCGCACATTTCAGCCAATCAGCAAGTTTCACTTACAAATCATGTCTCTGCCTCATAACAATCAAAGTAACTAACTAATGCTGGGTACGGGTGCCCGATGCATGAGTAGTCCCAATCCGCCGGCCGAGGCGACTCGCGAGTCCATCTCAGCCGTCGTGTCCCCTCGTCCCACGCGGTCCTGCAATCGTATTTGAAATAATTAAGTAAATAACATATTTCAGAATTTCCGATACCCGTCGTTGTTTGTGTTTTTTTTAAATATGTTTTGCTTCCATGATATCAGAATCTACACGAAGCATGTGATCATTCTTCGATTACCTCATTCCATGAATTTCGCAAAGTCTACAGCTTAATCCCATTACTCACCCTTGCTTCTTCCTGGCCAACTAATTCGAACGGCCCAATCCTTTCGGTTGCTTTCCGCCCCACCGACCACCTTTCATCGTTACAATATCAATGCTAACTTCGTTGACCAGCAAAATTTTGCCCATTTTACCTTAGTCACCATTATTTGCTCGTCGTTAAATCAATGGGGGGGGGGGCGACATAGTGGTCTCAGACACGGCAAAAAGTGAGCATGTCACACTATCGCGCGCGGGGTAATCCCCCAATCTCTTATACGAGGCGACATTTCCAGAAAAAGCTTACATTTAGATAAGAAATGACGCGCGGCCATCGTGATCTATACTTGGTCTGTTCGACAAACATCACGATCCTAATCTATCGCTACTAGATACAGTCAAGTAACGGAGGAACGCCAGATTTTAGCGAACGATGGGCGCGATTTACTGTTTTCAGCAAACTCCCCGAGTTTGTGAATCAGAGAACATAATGGCTCCTATCGATGGCCTAGCCGAGATGGCCTTCATATCATGGTATGGTATCATTTCGAGCAGCCTTTCCTGCCCAACAACACGTTGTATCGTAGTGTAATTTCCGTTTTTTGATCATCGGAAGGGGGGGGGGGACAGAGTATCCCGATCGTTCATAGTACTCTGTGTCGTAAAGAACGCTAATTCATTGCCCTCAACCGGGTCAAACTACATGTTCAAGCAATCAAAAGATCAATCTTTGAGCGATCACTACTCAACCATCACATTTCTGAAGTTCAATAACTATTCGTTCAAGATAAAAGCGATAGGAACTGGCAACAAAATGAACACTATTTTACAGTTTAGTGGACTGGAAACTCGAAATCGCACCCTCAAACTTCGAATTAACCCTGATTTCCTCATTCAACCAGCAAAAACACAAAGGTTATCACTCCCTCCCATTCACTTCGGAACAAACAACTAACTCCCTGTCATTTGCCATAGTAAATGTGAAATTCACACGAATCTACCACCACATAGTTTTTTCTCTAATTTTCAGCACAATTAATCATATTTTCGTAAATTTTAGATCAATAAACGTAAGCTCACCTCCACTTCTGGTTCTGTGTGACGATTCGCGCGAAAACTGCGAGATGAGGACCGACGTGGGGTCGAACCTTCGAATTTCAAAACTATTAAAAATAATAAATGCAACAAACTCACGATGTAACATAGCAAATGCGATACACAATGAATGAATGAGGAAGGAAGAGATCGGGGTTGCCGATTAAAAATTGACCGCTCAAAACAACTAATAATTGCAAAACAGACACGTGAGAGTCGTCCTGTGCAGAACAGTGTGCGCTAACTTGCCTCTAGATGGAACGAGAAGGGAGGGGGAGAGAAGCTACGTCACTTTGTTAAGCACGAGGCGCGCGTGCTGAAACCGGCCAAAACAACAGCGCCACACTTTCACTGATTGTGTCGAACAGGCGCGAGGAACAATCGGCTGACTCTCTCATATCGAAATGTTCTCTAGTCGGTCAGAGAAGCGAGAGATAATGGAAAAGTGAGAGAGGAAGACCATTCCTCTGCGCGAGAGCGAGACGAGGAGTAACAATCGAATGTGTGGCGAAAGAGCGACGGGGACTAGAGCATTGGAACAAAAGAAAGTGAAAGGAGAAGCTACTCGACCGTTTTTTCCCGGATCTCTGTAAGAAAATAATAATAATTTATCTACGCCCGAGGCGCAACGAGACCGAAACGTTACATAATAAGGTGGGAGAGCAGGAATGGGGGGGGAGCAGGAATGGGGGGGGGGGAAGCCGTTGTTTATCCGTCTTGCCTACTCTCCGGATGCGTCATGCCGTCGGTCTCTAGTCTATTAGAAGCGATTCAGTGAAAATAGGGAAGTGGGGGCCGTCCTGGCGAACAAGGAAAGGGAAGTGTTTGCGTCAGAAACTAGAGATATTATCAGGGAACGACGACGTGATTCAGGGGGGGGGGCAATGATAGACACGGAAAGAAATGGTGGCTGAGTTGGAAGTAGCGCGACAACGGCCTGAGAAGTGCGTGCAAAGTGCAGGCGGCCTTATCAAGACAACGATCATCAAGAGAATATGAGGAAATTGTGGGAAAGGAAAGGGTGATAAGGGAATTCGAGCAACGCAGGGGCGATTATGGAAGTATCTATTGCTCATCGTCTATTGAAAGTTTCTATCGAACGAGGAAGGAAATGTAAAAGGATAGAAAGAGAAAGGGAATGGAGTTCGAGACAGCGAAGCAACCCCTCACTTCACGCGCAATAACAAAGATTCCCTCTCGCAGCTGTCAATCGCAATCGTGTCAATCGCAGGTCAGCCAGTCCCCCCATGATACTCTCTAAACCACGAGATACGGGTTAGAGACTGTGCGAAATCGAGAGAGTAGGCATGAAAAAAGCCCGAGCCGCGACGCAACAGCGCGCGTCGCGGCGGAAGTTCGCTCGAGCACCGAATTTCGAGAGTGTCAATCTTTTTAAATATATTTTTTTTATTTTTGAAGATTTTTTGTTATGAAAAAATAACTTTATTCACACCGGGAATAAATATACCGATCGAGTAACATAAATTAGAATAAGTCGAGTCTCTTGCTCGCCACGGGCTCCGGTCCCCTTCCACTGCTGCGGCCTCTTCGGGCGATCGTGAAGGACACTGAAATATAATTATTTTCGAAAATGTTACTTTAAAGCTTACATTCACCCGATTAAGATAATACCGCAACACAACCCCACGTTTTTGCTGACAGCATGGAAAAATAAGCCTCGTTATCAGGAACCGCGTGTTTTCTCTATGTCGTGACCTATGAATGGCGTGTTGATATCGGGGAACGTATTGATCAACATCTTGGGAACGGGGCAATGAGATTTGTCAAGCAAAACTCTATCGCACATGAAACCTAAAATATTCCTACTGTTATCTGATTACCTCAATTTTCCTTCGTTTTCTACAGTATCTACTTCAGCTCAGCAACCGTACCTGCAGCAACTACGAGCAGTCCCAGGAGCACCGCCGACAGTAGCAGGGAGGATCCAACAGCGGACAGGCAGAGTACCGGTCGGGAGGGCAGCGACGGGGGAGAGTGGAGGGTGGAGGGTGTTGACGCTGCGATTATTGATTTTTATACTCTATTTTAAAGTATCAAAACATCACTTTCAAAGAGTGAGCGTGGATTCTGCAACTCAACACGCAACATCGCTAAGCCGGATTATCACTTTCCATGCATTTTTTTGTGCTCATTCTCAATGATCACTCGAAAGAAGGAGACTGAATATCTTTCATTATTCAAAGAAAAAACGGATCAGTAATACGGACGTTTATCCTCTTCAAATGGAAGTACGATCACATCCACGCTGAGGTCAGTCTCCAGCTTCTTCCTCGCTTCAGAATCCCGGCTCGTTCGCTGAAAAGTGATCTTTGATCTTTCGTCCAATCCTGATCAGATAAAGTAAACACTGGAACGATCGCACGAATCGAGTACGGAAACTCATAATAATTTCTTGATGATTGGTTTATTGATAGTAGGAAAAGAGGAGCACCCATTTCGTTTTTATACGAAAACGAAACAAAAAAATAGCAGTAAACGTTATTTACAGCCACACGATCCCTGATCTTTAATCTTCATCCTAGATTAGAGTACGAGAAAGCGATAGCTCACATCATTCTCCCAACCGACCTGCTTCAACTTCTGGCCCTCTTGCTCGCCTTCTCTCTCCTGTAGTGGCTCGAAGATTGTGCCCGTCGACGAAAACGGGTATTGGGTGGAGGAGGGAGGAGGAGCATCCTGGAAATTTGAGCTCGAAATACGGGTCGTCGTCTCTTCATTTCTAGTTCTCTCTCACCGGTCAGAGAGACCACGAGCTCTAATGAGCTATAATGAACACTATTGCAGGTAAAGATACAAAATATTTCGTTTATCAAGACACGGGCGTCCTGAGGGAAATAACTGCCGTGATAATGCAAAGCATAAAAAAAACTAAATTCGTTGAAGAGTCAGATAAATTGATGCAGATTCGAATGCGTTTCAAGCAGGCCAGATTTGAGCATTTGGATTAGGGCTGGCAAGTGAAGGGAATTGCAACAAATGAAGGAGTCCCCTCTCTCTATTCTCTTCAATAAGAGTGGCGCGGCCGCGCTCCCCCTTCATGAAGGGCGAAATGACAATGGAAATTCCTCTCATTCTCCCCTCAAAGCCTTCAATAAGGGGCCACCGGGGGGACGCCGATTCGCGCGCCTTTGTGAAATGAAATGAAGGGTGCGTTTCGATTCTTCATTTGTCAGCCCTAATTTGGATGCGGAGAACAATGATCACTTGCTTGGCAATTCAGATAGAAAATCATTATTCGAGTCTACGGCTGTCAGGATGAATCCCTCTCCTCATTATTCGCTATTTCTCCCAATTCTGATAGCAAAGAAATGAAGGGAATGAAGGGGACATTATTCGAGCAGCCCTAATCAGTACGTTAAGGGGACTCCGTCAAGGCTTTAGCTTTGGGTGTGAGGCATTCCTACTAAAATTTACCGAAAATTCGAAGAAAGTGGCGGATACTTTAAGTACCTATTGATGAAATCTTGGTTGGAATGACAATACAGATAATTCAATCCGACAGATACCTTGAGGATCGGTTCCATAGTGGACACCCTAATCAGCGGCTCCTCCTCGGTCGATGTTGAGGGGGATTCAGATGTCACCGTTGTCGTTGTAGTCGATGGAGTGGTCGTAGAGGAAGGGATATCGTCCTGGAGGAATGTCATTACATCCACTGTGCATATTCTGGTTTGCTCAGCATTATTCGATTCAATTGTTTATCCACCAGGGTTAGGATGATGAAAAAGAAAGCACACTGTAATCTCACACCCCCCCCCCCCACTGTAATCTGTACTTCGCTAGTGAAGGCTAGCTACAAACATAGTTGGACCCTTATTGTTAGAGAAAGGGATAAATGACTAACCTCAAACAGAGTGGACAGTGTGCTGGTGGCGAAGTCCGTTCGGTATCGAGCCGGCTCGGATGTAGCGTCGGAAGAGGAGTTCAGCAGAGCTGAAAAGGTAAAGGCAAATTTGTATCCACGTCATGCGATTTTACGTCGTAAGACAACGCTAGGTGAGACCCACTGGTAAGGCCAGCTGTTAAAGGGGTGAATGATAGAGAAGTCCTCTTATGAAGAAGGGTATCTCTGTATCTTCTTACCAACAATTTCTTCGACTTTTAAAGGCATTTCATTACAGAGATAACTGATCGTATTTTTAAGAAATTCGATATCATTGCACCATTTAGCCCAAAGCGTTTCAATTGAACACAATTTTCGACGATGAGCGCTTCAGAACTAAGCACCAAATTCAGAGCATCTGCCTACATTTCTCACCCTCGATATCATCCAGATCTTCGCTGTATTCTTCCCTATTAACAGCTTGTAGGGCAGCATCAAGACTGTTCGCTGCCGAAGAGGAGACAGAGTTGCCGGAGAAGACGCGAACCTCCGGACCTGTTAATATGACAACGATTTTAATATTTAATGATGCATCCATAGGCTATGGGCCATGGGGGGGGGAATATATTTTCTTACGTTTCCTCTCGGTCGTTCCATTAGGCTTCAGTGCCAGAAGTTTCTCTCCCTCTGCTGAATTTCCACCCCGACGAAGCGGAGAGTCGAGACGGACGTCGGAACTGGAAGGAACCATGCGTGATCTTTGATCTTTTGGTTTTATATTTGCTTCGTTGCGAAAAAAATGGTCATTGAGAAACTATCTATGATCGCGAGCTCTTCCAAAATAAAATAAAATTGTTTAAAAAAAAGAAGGTCAAATTGTTTTTACAACAAAAAACATAACGCCGCAAATCATATGGTCACGAACTCTCTCTCCATCGGTCCGAAGAATTCCTTGGCGGGAGGCGCAAACTTGGACTCGAAGGCGCTCCTAAAAATAATCGATAAAAATCTAAAATGATAAACTTTATATATACAACGCTTTCATATCTAAATTTCTCATAGATTGCCTTAAAAAATAGAAATTAAAGTTATCTTTTTGAAATCTCCCAACATCTCACTTGATCTCATCAGGCAGCTCATCCACCGGGAAGAGTCCGCGGGGAGGAGGGGGCGGGCGCTCACTGAATAATAATAATTATTTATGCTAATTAATCAAATAATTATCTGATTAAATAAATAATTAAAACATTCATCACCCCTCCTCCTCGTCCCTTGGCCCGCCTCTGGGAGGCCCGAAACGCCCGCGCGGACCTGCAAGAATTGCGATGAAATTAGTTCGAATATGTTTCACTCGCGGCATTTCTTTCTTTTATTTAATTCGATAACAATTGTTCAACAGTTAAATGTTTTACAGAACCGAGCAACCTCGCATGCGAAAAAAAAGAGCATGTTCGCATCGTTTTGCATCCTCTCTCAGGGCTACACTGTGTAGCCTACACATGCTGAAAAGAATGGTGAAAACGAGAAGAGACGTGAGCTATTGCAAGTGGACCTGCTCTGGTGTGCCGCCCCCCTACTTGGATCCAAGCAGAATAAGGATTTCCAGAGTGTGAATAGGAATCACAACCGACCGTCTCTGTCTCCTCCCCTCGACGGGCCGTGTCGCTCCCTCGAATCCGGTCTGTCTTCACGTGGTCGATGAGGCGGACCGTGGCGCTCCCTCAAAAGGTGAAAGGCGTAACCACGTCAAGCGATTTTACGTCGTAAGACAACGATAGGTGGGACCCGGTGATAAGGCCAGCGGTTAGTGCTCCCTCAACAGAGCGATCATTTCTTATTTAGCATTTCAATGTCCATTATTTAGGTCTTCGATATTATTCATTTGCAATTTTTTTCGTGAGCGTTAGATAGATACTGAAAGTCAGTCCAAAGTGCGGCAAAGGCTGCTTAAAAAGAGATAGTGCAAGAGACGATTACTCGTACTTTGAAATGTATTGCACAATCATTGCGATCTCACAAACCAGTATACCTCGGGCCATCAACTCGCTCCTCTCCTCCTCCCCTCGGTAGTCCGTGTCTCGGAGGGAAATGCGGTGGAGGAGGAGGAGGCCCACGGTGCTCGCGCGAATCTGAATAGCATCAGAATATTGTATATATGGTTCTCGTAATGTTTCATTGAATTTCACAAAGTAAAAAAAAAGATAGACTGAAATCCGACGATCGATAAATTAAATTGCTAACTCATCATCCGTCAGAGTTGTGAGAGGATTAAAACCGCACACATTATTCGTTCTATCATGAGGTGCATAACGATTGCATACCGGGTCTCGGAGGGCCGAATTTCGGGCCGAATCTCGGATGCGGTGCCGGTCTCCTCTCTTCCTCCTCCTCATCCTCATCATGTGGGTGATGACTGCGGTCGGGACGGGGAGGAGGACCGTGATGGTCTGTGTCAACAACGGTGATTAGGGGGAACTTCTCCGTTTTTAGGTTATCTACGACCGCTCTGAACGTGGTGAGCGTAGGGAATAAAAATGATATATACAATAAGAATGGCCAAACGGCTGCATCTATATGGTACGTAAGGCGCAGAAGAAAAGACATTTGCGCAAAAAAAAATCAGAATTATTTTTTTTCATTTGCTTTCACCTTCCGGCGGTCCCCTGTGCCCTTCCGGTACGTGCGGTCGCTCATGGTGGTCGGGATGCTCATCATGTTCATGATCGGGCACGAGTAGCACGGGGTGGTCTGAAATATCGTTCAACGTAGACTTAGTCCTCTGGTGTCCGGAATAAACTTGAAATCAAGTAGAAATGGGTTTTCAAGTTGGAATCAAGTACAGTACCCCTGACCCATTCCCACAACTTGGAATCAAGCAGGCTTACGTACCCGCAGCGTCCAGCACATACATCGCCTATAAGGTCCCTTTTTGCAGCCCTATTCTGACTGCCTTCGGGCACGAGTGCGCTTCACTATCAGCGGACCCCAGTTGGACCGCCTTTTGGATGTGACCTCCCCACATGGTCGTACCATGTGAGGTCTGTGGTTACTGTATGGGGAAACCCATGCTCTCAATCAATCAATAATAGAGAAAGCTATCGTAGTCCTCGCCGATTTCAAACGAACCCACAAGTTGGAATCAAGCACTTTCCACAAGTTGCCATCAAGCTTGAATCCAACTTGTGGGAATTGCTTGATTCCAAGTTGATTCCGGACACCGGAGTCGTCTCTTCATTTCGCACACACACACACACACACACACAATTTCTCCCCGGCCGGTGTGAGTGCGTGCGGAATGAAGAGATGATTGATTCCCTGATCACTTCAGATCACTCCGTATAGTGCACAGATCGACCAATAATATGACGTCATTTAAAATTCAAAATAATGATAATTAAAAGAGTTTGCAATACGGGTCGCCGTCTCTTCATTTCACACACTTTCTTTGACCGGCGAGAGAGTACGTGAAATGGAGAGACGGCGACCCGTATTTCGATTATAGCATACCGGGATGTGGCGGGTGCGGATGTCCATCGCAGAGCGGGGGCTGAAATTATCCGGTTAGTAGAGTTCGAAATACGGGTCACCGTCTCTTCATTCCACGTGCTCTCTCACCGGTCAGCGAGGCGAGAGAGTGCGCGAAATGAAGAGACGGCGACCCGTATTTCTTGCAGTCACTGAATCACTAATACAGTCATGAGCATGTAGCATACCGTCAATCCATCGCAGCCGCCGTCTTTCTTGAAGCACAGCTGCACGGTGCATGTAAAGAAGACTTGAATCTGAATGAAATTCTCCTTTTTCCATTGAACGGTGCTTTCAATCGTGCAAAGATAACAATCAATCAATCATTCAATACCTTTATCAGGATCATGCATTGGGGTTAGGTTAAAGAGCATGCTGATCTCGTCTGTTCTTAACTAAGTTATCGTGCTAATATTTTCCATTCCACTCGTAGCTGATCCTTGACGAACGTTCGAGGGGGCGGAGAAAGGAAGAGACCGGGAGGAGGCGGTAGATCAAGTGTCCTTCTCCCCCCTTCCTTCCCCCTGCCTCTCTCCCAGACAATCGATAGATCACATTTCATTTGCTGAGCATTCCAAACGCACGATAGGGTGTAGGAAATGTCACTGGGACAGAACGACTTTCATTTTACCGGAAAGCTATGCAGGGTCCATGAAAATTTTGTTAGGACACCCGAAAACAGACTTGAGTCTTTACTCACTTTGTCGGCGTACTTGAATATGCTCGATTTGGCTGAGGCCACGAGTTTCTCCCTATCGTATTCGATCTGTGGAAGGAGCACTCGATCAACGCCGCACCTGCGATGGCTTTCATTAAAAAAAAGGTAAACCCCGTACTCTAGGCACACGAAGTCTTGCGGGAGCCCACTGATAGGCCAGTAACTATAATTTTACTTTCATTACTTTGATTAATTATTCGTTGCACAAGTTGACCGTGTAAAAAATACCGTACCCCCTCTCATCGATGAGCTCGAATCGCTTCCCTGCTCCATCATCCACGTAGCACGAGTGGATGAGCATCCTGTATGCTGGTGCGGCTTCTGAGGTAAATGCAAAGGTCAAGCGATTTGCAGTCGTACGACAACGCTAGGTGGTACTAGACCGGTTGTTTTTGAATGCGAGTCTTTTTTTTGAATAATATGCATTGTATTCTGACAATGAGTGATTACTCACAGAAGAGTAGACTCAAGAAAGTCGTTTCGGGTAAAAAAAGTCGTAAGATGCTACGGAATGAGATCAAAATGAGACTGTTTCGGAGGACTACGCTATATGTTTCAGGGATCATTAATAATGCGATGAGGATGACTGATTTTATTGATTCCTAAATGGTGGCCTGTAGAGTTCGAAATACGGGTAATCGTCTCTTCATTCTTCACACTATCTAGCCGGTCAGAGAGGCGAGAGAGTGTGTGAAATGAAGAGACGGCGACCCATATTTCGAACTCTAGTACCTTCCCCACAGTTCCACACGTGTGCCACGGCATCTCCCACTCGAGCGTACTTTACTGGAGGACCGGTGGGCGAGGCCTGAAGAAGGTGCTTCCATTCTAAGGCTGTCGCAAAGAATCATCCGCCGGATCTCTTCAATCATTGTGCACCACGGTCAGAGTGTACGGCGAAATGGAGTGGCGTATGTTTCATTATGACAGCCCTTACTGTAGGAAATATTACTATCGGGAATAACGAAAGATCGGGAATTTTTATTGAAGGGCCTGAATGTCAGGCACATCAGAGCTCTCACCTAACCCGATCTCTTGATAAATGTGTAATAATCGTAATCGTAATCGTAATGCAATATTTCAAAAAGGGTCTTGCCTCATGGATGGAGTAGGTGCAAGTGGGCAGGTCGAAGCTCTTCTCTATAACAGACGTAGTAAGCCGCCTGTAAGGATAGATAAACTCAGACAACCACCGTTGATTATTCCTCAACCGGACTGCCCCGGCACTTCTCTGTTTTTTTGGCCCAGCTACATTTTCGCAGACTATTTTATCCCAATCATTTTCATGCCCTATCCCCCCTCCACATTCAGAGCGGTCGCAGCCTGGGCCAAAATCAGAGAAGTTTAGGAATGACTAAGCCGTGTCCTCATTCCTCTTAGATACTCTCTCACAGATCAGATGGAGAGAACGCGTGGAATGAAGAGGCGAATTTACTAATCTGGCTGACCAAATTCTCAGTTTTGAACAATGACAAACAGGTGTTTCCAAGTCAGATCAGACCCGAATGAATCGTGATTTTAAAGTATTTGATTCAATAACTCAATATCTTACCCCACATCGACCTCGGCTTCGAGGGCCTTGACTGATTCGAGAAAAAAACAGCGAACGTTGAAGCCGCGATCGGTGCCCGTGACGAAAACCTTAACAATACACCACATTTCCACCTTTTCGTTGTCCAACGTACGTTTTTGAATGTGAATCCATAGTACTAGACCAGATGAGTGAGAGCAAGACTGCTCAAGTGCCGTGACGCCATTGCTCCATCTCTACCTACCACACCGAAAAAAAATATCGCAGACCTACGGGATGGTAACTGAGCACGAAGAGCCCAATCCCCTCCATTATGATGTTTCCCCTCAACCCCCCCCCCCCCCTGCAGGCACTATGCCTTGAATCAGGATAAATGTATGCATGTATGTACCGGATGAAACGAGACAACGAGTGTGAATGAGTAGGTGACTCCTCTCGGACTCAATGTTCGCTGTCTCCTCATGCCACACTCTCCGAAATGTAGCTCGAAGTCCACGTGATCGGTGGCGCCCTGTATAACAGATCTGTATAACAAGGCTGTTCAAAAATGTAACGCACTCCTCATTTCACATGTTCTCTCACCGGTCAGACAGAGCGAGAGACCATTGCGAAATGAGGAGTGCGTTACATTTTTGAACAGCCCTGATGTATAACCTCATGTCAGGTAAGTATTTCTCCATTTCCCACACTCTCTCTCGGTTTGCGGTGATGGTTACCTCTGTGAGGAAAAGGCTCTGTGAGAAAGAGTTGGGCCAAAACAAAGAAGCCCCCTTCCCTGACCCTACCTTGGGTCGTCGCATACATCCCTCCGTCTCCGCTTCTCCCTGCACGTACAGTCGGCCGGTGAAGGGCGCCGCAGCGTTCGTCACTACCGTAATCGACGTTGCACCGCATCTGCGATAAATAATGATCTGCCTCTCTCTCACTTTCACATCACTCTCTCTCGTTTCCCTGACTGACGACGAGATAAGGTCAAATAAAGAGACGAGAATATTGCTCGCATCTGCACAGCAGTATTGATTGGTTGACTATCGTAAAAAGATAAAAGGCAAAGGTGTATTCACGTCAAGCGATTTTACGTCGTAAGACAACGCTAGGTGGGACCGCTGATAAGGCCCGCTGTCAGCTGATTGATTGGCTGACTACCGTAATCTGGTACCTAACTAGTGGTAGTGTGCTGCACGCAATACAAATAGACGGAGGAGGGAGTCTAGCGTCGTACTACAGTATCCATCCGTAGCCGGGTATCTTACCTAACTTCCGGTTGCCCGATTACGCCATTTTCCGGCTCTGGATTCGCAGTAGTCTGCTCAACGAGAAGCAGCAAGAGAAGAGACACCACCCTCTGAAGTCATTTCTTAATTTCCCTTGTTTAGTAGGCTGGTACGGTTGGGCAAGTGGCCCAATGAGAGTAAAGAAAGACAATCGTATACGGTACCTTGTTGTACTGTAAGATATCAGCGGCATCCGCATCCCATCGTAAGATAATAAATCAATAAAGGTACCGTACCATTGGCAGTGGAGCTGATCTCTGCCGGCTGCTTGACGGTAAAGTGTTGTACTACAGTGATGATCCAACACTGCTCCAATATCCAGTCTCTTGTTCGCTCGCTCACTTGTTGCTGGGGGGTTTTGCCCTGCTGTAGGTAGGCTTTTTCTCCGATCTGACTGAGAAGCGCGGATGAATAGAGAGATAGTTACACAATACAATGTTACGCGACACGACGGTAATTATCCGGAGGGGTAGACCAGATATCTTTCCTGATCTCCTCTCCCAATTCTCGGAGAGCGGCACTAATAATGAGGGGGTAAAATGGGTGGCACTTCTCTGTTTTTTGGCCCAGGGTATTTTGCAAGAGTTTCTGCAATATGCAGAAATCAATTACACTCCCTCTCCCCCTCCATCATTTCTCTTCCCTCACGCTCAATCGCGCGGTCAATCGCTGTAGAATGAGAATGTACAATTTCCTCCACATGTAAATAATGCAACATTTTGGTAACCGCACCACACTTCGGATTCATGTTGGCTACAGCGCACAATTAGCTATCCATTCACACAACTCTTCGTCCGTCTGTGACAACAGCTTCCGTAGCGAACCAACCCCGCAATACGAAACGTGATTGTCGAAATGAATGGTTTTATTATTCTGTCATTCAATTATCTTATTGAATAGTGTGATTTAATTCAATTACACACCCCCCCCCCCTATAAAAGGCCTAGCTTTCCAATTTTTCCTCACAGTTCAGCGCTCTCCACTTTGGAGGAGGGTGCGGGAAGCCTTGGCTCCCTTGGACTGAGATCTCCCAAAAGGGAGATCATCTTGCATTTGCAGGATGGGGTTCTGCAATTTGCAGAACCTCGTGCAAAATACCCTGGGCCAAAAAACAGAGAAGTTCCAAATGGGTGAGGGCATTTGGCTAGCGTTCAAATAGGTCTCAAACTAATATGGAGATGGGTGAGTGATTATATACCATAATTTTCGAAATCAAAGAACGATGAAAAATAAATTGTTGTAGCGTGCATGAAATTCAGCGAAATGAACAGCTTCACTAAAGATCAAGGTCCAGAATGATGGACCGGGTTCCGTCTGAAGCACCAGAGTAAACTACCGGACTCTTCTCCTTCCTCTCGTTATATATCCGCCGGGGGTCCGCCAACGGCACGCCTAGTTCCTTTTTGCACTATGGATGGTCTCTCCCTCTCATTTCGCGATAATCGCTGGCCTCTCTGAGTGACGAGGCATAATGCACAGTGAAGAGACGAGAACATTGCTGTTTTGCAGCTCATTCTACCGATGATTCTCATTGAATAGCGCAGAAGACACACGCCCTCTATTGTAACGGAGGCAAACGGGAAATTATAGTCGTTTTGCCCCGAGCTCTTTTATCATTTGATGGCGGAAATGAACAAGATTCATGCATTTTGCTTGAATTGAAATTCGAAAGTAGTTGAGATGTAATTCTCATTATCGCACATTTCTTTCCATTCATTCGGAAAATATTTAATTATAGAGTTCGTAGTCTTATTTTTCTCCTGTAAGAAGACAATCATTTAATTATCTAGAAATCGGATTGAGGTCTATTGTGAGATAATGACATTAGGTATTGAAAGATGGATTGCGACACATTTTCCCATTTTTTCACGGTTCATTAATTTCCATAGATTTAATATCTGCACATTCTCAATACTCATCTCCTAAATTATTTGCCTGACACAATGAATATTATTCGTCCCCACAAACACTTGCTTCTGTCAGCCGCTTTGCGGTTTTAAAGAAGCATTTTTTTTTCAAAAAATTGGGCAGAATTTGAAGGATTAATGGTTTCCTCGGCTCGTACAGTAGATCTCTCCATGTTATACAAAAAAAAAGAATAGCAGACAAACTCTCTTTTTTATCGTGTGCAAACGCGATTTTGTTTCAACGAAGGACAATCAACAATGCATCCCCCCCCCATACCGTGCAAGAATTTTACTGTCATCACAGTTTCGCCATAACCTCGATAAAAAAGCGACAATCATTCTCAGTCGCGTTTGAACGCGACCTGTAAAAGAAGTCTCATTTACGATCAACGTGAAATTGGGTGATAATGCAGCCACATTTCGGTCCCTGATTGCTTCGATTGAAGCGGAAACCCGCGAAGCTTCGTCGATTCGCGTGATAACAGGGATGCACCGGGCGAATTTCTTATCAACTCGTCATTATGGGAGAAATGACTCTCCTCATTTCAAATGCTCTCTCGTCGCTCTGACAGGTGAGAAATAGCGATAAATGGAGAGACCATTTATCTCTTCCCGTCATAAGTCGGGCGCCTTTATATTGTCCCGGTCATGTTACTTTTGTCAGTCTACGCATCACACGGCCTACCATGCTGCGGTTTCTTATCTCTGCTTCGCTGATTCTCGGTGAGTTTTCCCCACGTTCATCAGTTCAGAAACTTGCCAATACTTATCCTACAGTACCAAATGAACGAATAAATTGTTAGTGCAGCTTGTATTTACGCGCAGAGCCTCAAAAAATGTTTACTTGAAATTATTTTTAATTGAAGCTAGAGCGTAGTCAGATCGCAACAACCATCAGCCATCCCATTTTATCTGTAATGTTGATCCATCATTTCATTTCAGGCTGCGCCTTCGCTGCTTGTCCACAAAACTTTTCGCTCGTTCGCAATGGCGAATGCTACAGGTAAGCTAACTCGTCTCTGAATGTTTCAACCCGTACCTTTTATTGCCAAATTTCTCTCCTTTTCCTGTTACTTCCACATGGCTAAAAAAAAAAGGCAACTGAATTACTTGCCCCTGAATGGACTTGCTGAAACTCAACCCATTTTTACTGTTTGGGCTTCAAAGATCGGAAACAGAAAAACTATATAATGAAACAATCACAGACAGACGGACGCACAGTACAACGCGTACGCTCCTCAGGCGGTCGAATTGGTCACTGGAAAGTGCGATGATCTCAAGGCACAACCGGTGATCGTCAGGAATCAGGAGGTGAGAAGCTAAATACATATTTTATCAAGGTAATAAACCTGAAGAAACATGATTTGGGGGAGGGGTTTGGAATCTTTTTACTTATTGTTAATGGAAATGGGCCAAGGGATGGCTTCTTCTTAGCTTTTTGGCGCCGATTGTCCATCGCGCTTCCCTTATGGACCTTCCTCTAACTATCGAAATATTTTTTTTCATTTATCTACACTGTGCTGCGGAGATCAGTGCTTGGCTAGTGATTATTGGCTTCAAGTGGAATATTGAAATATATTGACCCAGAGTGTCATTGCAGAAACTCACCTGAAATTCCTTGTAAATAAATTGAATTATATTCTTTGAATAATGCTGCTCTCGCAGGACCACGACTATTGGCTCAACGTCGCCAATAGAGACAATAAGGAGCAGAAAGTGTATGGAAACGTGTTCATTGGTATCCATTTACAGCTTTATAGGCGCTAACTTTCTTTTGCATTTTTAGTATCTATCGTTGCTATTTTTTTAAAGGGACCCGGACACACAAATGAAGTAAAGTTCAGAAAAAAGTGCTGATTTTTCTGAGAAAAACTCAAATTTTGGCCGTGCACCCCGGCATACTATGTTTAGCGCCGCTAAACACAGTATGCCGGGGCGCACGGCTAAAAATTGAAACTTTGAAAAATCATAACTTCTTTCAAAAAAATCGTAAAAATATGCGGTTTTTTGAGTTTTTCTCAGAAAAATCAGCACTTTTTTCTGAACTTTACTTCATTTGTGTGTCCGGGTCCCTTTAATTGAAAAAAATGTGTATGGTCAGGCCTCGTATGCAACACGGACACACGCGTGTGGGAATGGTCGGACGGATCGGAGCTCACTTTCATGCCTGCCAATCATGTATCCAGTCAGTACTATGTTCTTCGAAATACGATATTTCAAACTTCACCATTTTTTTCGTACAGAGTCGCGCTGCTGCATAATCTTTTTTTTCGAAAACAAATTGCCCGATGGAGGGATTTTAGGTCTCGACAGTCGCTGTGACACGAACTGCATGTGGGCTATCGATCCAAGCACACAGAATTGGAGGGAATGTAAGTTTCAGGCCACCTTTTTTGATCACTTCCTGATTTTTTTTTTGGCGGGCCAGTGTGATGAAAATTGGACGTGGAGTGAAACGGCCTGTGTAAATTCATTTCCAATACGATACGATATGCTGTTCCAGCAATGCAATCAGCTAATGCATCGCAGGGTGCAACGGCCTGTACGTGTACATCGATATTTACTGCGTCGTCACTCCTCCCACTGCTCCCTCTCATCCCGATGAGGATTGCACGGATTTCGATCATGATGAGGATGATGATGTGTGCTATCAGGTACTTAATGTATCTAATCAAGTTCCTGACAAAGTGATAGTATCCTCTAAGAGAGAGTCTCGCTGTTTACCGGCACAACACGGGCGGTAAAGCCTCGCAACCAGCCACTGGTCGTCCCGGGATAGGCTCAAGTTGCTAATCGGCGTTGGGGTGGCTAGCCCCTTAGCGAGGATAATGCCAAAATCTCCTTTTTTTAAAGTTTGTGGCCAACCGTATTGATTTTTTTGATCAGACGAAGTGACCGTCAATTGAATTGTTCTTTCAATTATCCTTACTCGGATCATGCTGAACATGCTTGCCCATCTCTCTTTGAAAGAAATATGTTTAGAAATATTTTAATCATCCGATTGCGAGTAAATCAGAAGCAAAAATTAGAAGCGATATCGGACATTCGATATAAATCACTGACGTTACTTACAGGTCGGCAACTCCTTAGCTAACTGGACGGAGGCAAACACAGTCTGCAGAAGCTTCGGATCCAATGTTGCGTCCATTCACAATTCACAGGTTTGAATTTCAATTTATCTGTAAAAAAATAATGTTCATGAATTCATTGTGTATTTATAACTATACAGCGATTTCGAATTACGAAATAAATCAGGAAAACAACTTCATTCGTCGTCTCGCTGTGTCGAAAGGTCTCGTAAACGGATTGATGTTGGGTGGAGCTCCGACGGGCAAGGAAAACACTTTCGGTTGGATTGACGGATCCGACTTCGACTATGAGAACTTCATTCCTGGTAGATAGTTTGAACTTTCAACCGCTTTGACATTAACTATTTACCCCGTGGACCATGAGCCGTCGTGATGTGAATGAAAGTTAGTTCACACTCTGGACGCACAAATAGACAAGCAGATGGGCATTTCAAAAATATATATTCTAGGGTTCCCAATCGAGGGATTTGGCGACTGCCTTGCAATGGAGACTAATAACGTGAATGGACCGTGGATGAACATTGACTGCACGACGCAACTACCGTTTGCCTGCTCTAGAAAGAGTGAGTAGAGCATTTTTTCTTCGTATCACTCAGCCATCCCCGCTAATTTTCCGCCCTGAGTTATCTCCCAAAGGACACTCAACTTCCGTATTTTGTTTGAGCAGTTTGTGTTCCATTTTCATTATTCCACTTAAGATTTGCACTCAATACCGCCGTTGAAGATTTCGTAAATAAAAACGGACTTTTCTTGAAACTATATAAATTATAAAATATTATTACAAGAACTATATAAATTATAAAATATTAATACAAGAATTCTGATCACCATTCCAAGATTGCTCACAGCTTGGATTATGTATCTGCAAAAATAGTTTCAGCCCCCTTATATATATGTCAATTCAGCCACTGACCAGGAGCCCGTGTGCGATGGAGCCATGCGCAAAGAGGGAGACATTGTGAGTTGTCGATAGACTTACACGGTTATCTCTCAACACTCTGGCTGATGAGGCAAGTCAAAACGAAGAGACCAGAATTAGATTTTGAAAATATTTAATATAATTATTTCACATTCCGAATGGGTTTCAAAAAATTGATAAATGTGGAAGACATTCGCGAGGCTAATAAGGCAATTGCAGCGGCCACCACAACTCAAAACTCTAACAATTACCTTATAGATCTACTCACCCGGCTTTCCCTACAACTCTTCTCTTCCTTGCGACTTCCTGCTCAAAGTGGACACCGGAATGCTGGTCGAGATTGAGGTTTGTGTTATGATTTTTGTAAATGTAAATTTTTGTAAAAAAATCTTTTTTCTCTCATTTTTTCTTCTAGCGACGTACACAGCAAAATGTACGGATTCAACCCTAAAATTTTGATTCTCACCTAAACTATCGTGAGATTATTTTCATTTCCACGCGTAGTTGACCCTTGACGAACTGAGTGGAGGGAGGAGGGAGGAAAGAGACCAGGAGGAGGCAAGTGATCTACCTGCTCTCCTCCGCCCTACCTCTTCCCATCCTCTCTCTCCCAGACAATCAATACGCTAACCAGCACATTGAGTTTGCTGAGCATTTGAAACGCACGATACAATAGCACAACAACAACAATTTTTGTCACAGATTTTGATGCTCGAAGCGAATTCGTGCTGTGACCATCTCGTCCTCACTGAGGGCACACTCGGAGGAGCTGTTATTGCTGAGTACTTTTTTTTTTACGTACGGAGTATTACTCCAGTCAGATAAGAGTAGGAAACTACTGCCCGTGTGCACTACTAAGTACTTCCAGAAAAAATCTGACTTTTAATACGATCGGGAGGATCTAAAAGTATCTACTACCGAGCCGGTCGAATGAATGGTGTTCAGCAAGAATATCGTTTCAGCATGGATTCATGCTTGTTTTGAGTTCTGGAGGGGAAACGAACAAGCAACGAACAAGTCATAGGCTCAACTAGATAGTCTATTTCAGTCTGACCGGCGAGATCTCTACCGGGAAAACCTTCCGAACGACCTCGCAGAATATCATGAGGGCCTCATGGCAACCGCACGGGGGAGTAAATGTCAAGGGAATGATGGTACGTTTCTTTGCCATGAATAATAATATTTGTCTTTTTGCAGATCCAGTTCAAAGGCGTGCCGAAATGAGGATTCTACTAAGTTAAACCACTTTGTGTGTCAAAAGTTACAATAAAGACGATTTCACGAATTCACCTGATTTCTTCGCGTGCGAAATCATCCGTTGATAAAACAGTTTCACTATAAAAATTTTGTGCGCGCTCTTGGAATTGAATTTGATCACTGAACAATAAACGTATTCAATATATCTCGTGTAAATCTGACAGAGGTGATCATATCAGCAAAAGATTACATTCTTGTTAGTTTGGAGTGCCGGAGCGGAAATGAACAACTGATAAATCATGGTATTTGATAGCATGGCATTGATAAATGATCGTTTATCCCCATCTCTTCACACCTTGGTTTTGTGCGCTTCAGTGTCCTCTTGACAAGGCCTTTGTTTCGGGTCACCATAGTCATATTCTCATTTCCCTTCTTCCTAGATCTAAATCTCGAGATGGTCTCCTCCTCTATACACTCTTTCTGCTATTTGTTACAATGTTGATCATTCTCTTCTCTGTCTCCATCCAATTTTCTCGCTCATTTCCGTTATTTTCGCTTCTGCTTGCCAATTTTTCAACTCAAACTATTTTTCAAAGATTCTCCGACATACGCTCGGAGTCACTTCATCTCAGCGATGAACAACACAAATCACAACGACAGAGTGAGCACTATTATTTTTTGGACTATAGACTGAAAATACTTTTTGGACTGAAAATACCGAACAAAAGCATCTCAATTACTCTCAATCAATGGCACACGTGATCAGATGGACAATTCCAATTCCGACGGTCACGCAATGAAACTGAGCAATGGGCCTGCATCAACGACAACTGAGCAGTGAGGGAAAAGTGGTGCCGAAGAAGAAACGTAATTGAGATCACAATTATGAATACATTTTGTAGAAGTCATGCATTATTATATATTTATGCCTAGATATTCACTAGAGCTCGAGAAATGATACCGCCGTCTCTTCATTTTGCACACTCTCTCGCCCGCTCGGCCGACGAGAGAGTTTGCGAAATGAAGAGACGGCGGCTCACATTTCGAGCTCTAATATTCACCCAAATATTCTTCTTAATTTGATTGTGCGATAAACAATACTATTTTCTATTGTGATTGCATGAGTAGAAGGACTTTTATTTCCGAACGATCGTTTGGAAGGCTAAAACGTTTAAGGGGGAGGGGCACGAATCGAAATTGGCGGGTCCCACCACGACGTGCCTGCACCCCGCTGTAACTACAGTAATCAGCACAGCGGTTGACTATGTCCTCTCCCTTAAGTATGCCGTCTACACTTGGCGAATATAACAGTACTTAGCCTGGTGGTTATGCTTTTGCCTCGCTATCCGGCACCCGCTGGTTCGACTCCCGCCTTGTGCAAACCTCACTATTGCTGCTATTTTCGACTGCCAATCTAGTGAAATCAATACAAGAATACAGTTCCCCAAATCTTGCCTGCACAATCAATGAAACTTCAAAAAATCCGTAGTGAGGTTCAGAGGCATTTCTAGAACTTCGGATAAAGTGATCTGTGATCGGGTATCGCATCCCTATTACCGCACAGGCTCAGCGTATGTGAGAAAATATTCGTGCCCCTACCCCTTTAAAGAATTTTAAAACTATTCAAAGTGTTATATCAAAATAATATCTTCAAGAGTTTGCATTTTTTCCACCGTGATTTGTGCTGCTTTGCACCACAAACTTCCCACGTTTCTCCCCTATAAGAACTGCGTTCATTTCATTGAATTCATTCATCGAAAGATGCTTCTCCTATTCTCTCTTCTTCTCCTTCCTTCCTTTATTGATGCCTCCGCCGAGCAACTCGCGAAGCAATACCTCTTCAACTTCTCTACTTTCAATCAGCAGAAGTACATCGAGGTATGTTCATTCATAGCCACCGGCGCATTGGAGACAGTAGTTGTTAGTGGGTAAACCCCAGGCCTACCATAGAGTGGGAGCAGCAAGTGTCCGTGGAAGACCGATATTCATACCGTAAGCTGGAAAAGCCAAAAAAAATTTTGCTAAAAGAAACAAAAATATCCATTCATATCAAGGAGCTTAGAAAGGGAAATTCGTTTAAAAAAATAAGTTGTTTGGGCTCGTCCGGAAAAACCTTGTATTTATAATAATTTATTGTATTTATAATAATTTAAATAATTTATTTTTCAGAAAATTAAATAAATAATGTTCAGGGGATCATGGCTGCCAGCTTAAACGATCAGGTTGACATGCTCAATTTCGCGTACGTTATTATATTATGAGGAATTTGAAGTGGCTTTTTAGCTGAAAAGAGAGAAAATACCATAAATGGAGTATAAATATATTTTTCATTCTTTTTTAACATTATTTCTTTCTTTTTTCTAATGGTGTGTTTTTTAGAATTAATGGAAAATAAGCGAATAAATTAAGCTGCAAAACCTTCTTCTGCCACTTGCAAGAGGAGAATACGAAGTGCATCGCCCAGTGCAAGGATTTTGCCAAGCTGAACGTGACTGTAACCAGAAAAATCCGAAAAATATCCGTAACCAGCAAATTCGTAGGTCGACGAAAAGCTGGTGGATACCCTTCTTACCGCTGACTTCCCTAAGCCGACGACGAGCGAAGCAGCCTGCAATAACCGGTAGGTAGCAATGAAAATATAGCGGAAACGGAGGACTGTAGTTCCTCAACACGCTATTACTATTGTAGTTACAGTATGCACTATCATTCATGCAGAAGACCATAAAGAGATCATTTTACTTTTTTTTTCCTCAGCTTCAACAGTCTGTTCCACATGACTTACGACTTCGCCTCGCTGTGCAAGTTCCACTACAAGTGCGAGAAGCACGAATTGTGAGTGGTGATCTACCGGTATGCTAACTTATTGGCCCAGTTTGGTTGTGGTAGCCTGAGAAATCATTGAATTTGAATCAGAAATCCAACAAAAAAAAAGAGTTTTCGATCAGCATCAAGGATATCGATCGCATTTCAGGTACGAGAAAGAATTCGGCCGTTTCGTTCGCCCTCATCTCCCGTTCTTCAGACAGCAAAAAACTTTTAAGAAGCATTTGGACAGCCTCAAATCCGTGAATAAGACTGTACCTGAGGAAAAGCCCAAGGTGTCTTAGAAGACGAAGTTGCTCAATCACGCCAAAAAATCTTCTCGAAAAATCTGACTATGCCCGAATTCTTGTTCAACGTATAGATAAATAAATCAATTGCAATCACCCATTAATGGAGGCGTATCTGCAATATTTACTTGGGGAGTTGATTGATAATGTTTTACATCGCCTAGGATGCTTAATCATATCACATCCCCTATGTTCTGTATATTCCATCACATTCTCCTTTTCATTTTCCGCTATTCAACCGCGTGAATTGCTCAATCTACTTATTTTCGAGTTAATGAGTTCATTCTTCTCTCTCAACCGCGCGTTGAGTGGTCTCTCCTTCTCCTTCTCAATTCACTCTCAATGCGGTGCCATCTTCTCACTTCGATTTCTCGCATGGGTGAGGTTGATCTTTAATCTTTAGTTCTCGAACGAATGAGTATCACGAATGAGCTGTGGGTGCATAAGAGAAGCTAACTAGGGCACTCTTCGAGTCAAGACTTTGTCTACTGTCTAACAAATAAGCAAGCTCGTTCACCTTTCGTAAAACGAAAAAAAAACCTTACCTTTCGTTTACTCTTGATCGTATCGGCTCTTGGAATCGATTGCATAAACCGTGACATTGGAAATCCGTGACACGGGAATAGAACGTTGCATGCATAGTCTTCATTTCAAGAGCTCTTCAAAGCCATTTTCTCAGACCGGTAAAATCGAGAGAGCAGTAAGTGTATTCCGACAGACTCCAGGCTGACCGAGTGGAAAGAGCGCGTGGAATTGAAAGGATCGAGTAAAATTAGCGATTCACAATGCACAATCCTTGCATTTTCTAATCATCTCTGCTGAAGTGTTTGTTTTGTTATCACTTATCATCTTGTTTTGGTCTGCTTTGGGAAGGGTTGTTGATGGTCGTTTTCTTTCGTCATGGATAGGCCTATACATAAGTGAATTCAGCGAACACCCCCATCCGAATTTTTCAATATATTCTCACGTTCTTATTTGCCTATTTTTCTTATTTATACTAGTGCCCACACTTCTTATTTCGTATTTCTAAAATCGATGGCGCATTTTGGGAGAGGGACTTCGACTCTGGAATGAGCAGGTTTCCTAGCGATACCCCACACAAATTCCAATTCGTTTCTGCTTAATTACCGTATAGACTTTCAATCGTAACGAAACACCTAGTCGTTTACTAGGGTAATGAACTGCCTTCTCCACGAGAGACAGTGCGGAATCAGGAGAGCGACTAGTTGTTTCGTTACGATTGAAAGTCTATATTACCATATCGCTTTTCAGTGGAAGAGATGGGTCCGCAACTTCTCCTTCACTGTATTGTCGCTCTCAATTGCTTGGAGACGGTGTGGGAGCTGTTCCTCGTCTATCGACAGCGACGAAAGCATGAATCCGCCGTGAGCAGACCGCCAGGAGTCGAATCGATCATCTCAGAGGTGAATAATATAGTTGCCCGAATGAAGAATGCGCCTGCATTATTGCACCTGCTCTCTAGACACACTGACCGGCATCAGATCATGCGATATGAAGAGATTCTTTTCTTGCCACGTCATCATTCATCTGTGTAGATAGACATAAGGGGGTAAAAAAGCCCGTTCGTTAAATCTGAAACCGTTTCAATTATAAGACGGCCGCATCGCTCGGCCGCATCGCTTTCTTGGCGAGGGAGCGATGCGGCCGAGCGATGCGGCCGTCTTATAATTGAAACGGTTTCAGATTTAACGAACGGGCTTTTTTACCCCCTTATATCCTTCATTGCAGGAGGACTACGACAAGGCACGATCGTATTCGATCGATCGTCTTTCGTTCGCGGTTGTGCGAATGGTGATCGAATGCGCGCTAATGATCGTGAGCGCTTTTCCTCCTTGTTTACTCGCTATAATGTTATGGTTGAAGTGCGTTCTAGTACACCCATGCAGATATAGTGGTCCCACACTCAACAATAAAGGTCCCTGAAGAAATAATGTATTCATAGTAGTAGTATACATGCATATTAAATATATTACTATAATGAGTACAATTGACTATTCCATTTTTTTATATTTTATATTTTTTTTATATTTTTTTATTTTATATTTTTTATATTTTTATATGTATATTCCATGTTTTTTTTCATATTCAGACGATGCTGTATTCCGGCTACTACTACCATCTATGGAACATCGCAACGTCAACTGTGGCTCCCCAATGCGCCTTTCTCATTCTCCACTACGCGACGACGTACTTGCTCGATCTTCCCCTTTCGCTCTACGAGAATTTCGTGATTGAAGAAGCGCACGGTTTCAACAAGTACACCGGCTCGTTTTATATGCTCGATTCGGTGAGTTTTACGCGGAAGTGGGAACTAGCAATGGTCTGGCAAGAAATAGCTCTCCTCGCTTCGCGGTATCTAGATACTAGTGTTTGAAATACGGGTCGCCGTCTCTTCATTTCGCACGCTCTCCCGCCTCTCTCATCTGTGAGAGAGTGTGTGAAATGAAGAGACGGCAAACCGTCTTTCGAACTCTAGTATCTACTCTCTCGCACCGTGTCTCTCGATGATGGAGAGTTCCAAAAATAAAACAATCTCTAGGTGGTGCACATCAGGCAAGTCTATTCAAATATTGTATTATAAATTACAGATTAAGAAACTGGTGCTGACTACATTCATTACTATTCCTGTCGCGTCTGGAGCAGTCTGGTTGATTGACAATAGCGGCGATCTATTCTTCATCAATCTCTGGGTGAGGTTTTCACAGATCCAACACAGCCACATCAAACAGAGATGGTCCAATTAAATGCAATGAAAACTCTGATATTGAGCAGCTAATGCCCTGAAAAAAAATGGATTGAAGGCGTGCTCCACAGATTGGGCTTTGAAATCGATGCGTAACGATTTTCCTACTAACCTATCTACAGGTGTTCATCTCGATCGTTATTCTCCTCGCGATGACAATCTATCCCGCCTACATTGCTCCACTCTTCGATCAATACTCACCGCTTCCCGATGGAGATTTGAAGAGGTCCATCGAGGAGTTGGCTGCAAAATTGAAATATCCCTTGAAGAAGATCTTTGTCGTCGATGGATCAACGCGCTCCGGGCACTCGAGTAAGCAATCAGTAAGGTTTATTGTTCGGAATGGAAGAACGATTGAACTCCGAACTCGTCCGTCACGATAATTATTGTGTAGCGAGGCTTCGAAAGCCGATCAAACCTAGCAATAAGTTAATTTCGAAAATCGACTCAACTGTATCAATGCACACACAGCGAATTTACGTGAACAAATGAGTGAAAATACGTTTCAGATGCGTATTTATTCGGATTCTGGAAGAACAAGCAGATCGTTTTGTACGATACTCTACTGAGTGGAGAGGAGAAGAGAAAGGTGTGGATGGGGTGATGAATTGATCACGGGAATCACGTCAGTCCGAGTATATTATTGATTTCTGTAAAATAGGTATACGAAGCATTGGGAAAGGTCGATGAAGATAAGGAAGGAAAGGAGAAGAGCGATGATGACAAGGGAATGGGAGTGGAGGAGGTGAGGACAGTTAAATTTTGCTTATAGAAACAATTTCTCTGCAAGAACGGGACTGCCCCAGCGTTGCCCGATGCTTCAAAAGGCTCCGTTTTCTAGTCTTCCCATTTAAAAAAAATCAGCTCGCCTGGAGCATGTTGAAGAACACTTACGTTTAGGGCTGTCATGGTGAAGAATCCGTCTCTTCATTTCGCCTGCTCTTTCGTCACTCTGACCGGTGAGAGAGTATGAGGAATGAAGAGACGGATTCTTCATCCTGACAGCCCTACTTACGTTCTTACAGATATCGCGTTTCAAACACATTATGTATATCAAAAAACTAAATTATATAAATTCCAATAACTGACCTAGCAGTGATCTCCCGCAGGACTGAAGTGCCTCGATTAACGGGATGGCCTTTAACTTTTGCCTTTACATAAATTCCAGGTAGTGGCTGTGGTCGGACACGAGCTCGGCCATTGGGCGCTCTCTCACACGGTGTGGAATCTTTGTGTGGCCGAGTTGAATATTCTCCTCACTCTCTTCTGCTTCTCCCACTTCTACACTAATGAGGTCCGTTTGGAAATTTATTTGCCTCGGAAGTTGGGGGTATCGTATAGTGATTTCGGAACGAATAAGATACGAATTCTCCGTTCTGACAACCAATGAAAACCAGATCAGACGCTGCGATCATTTTACTATGTTCCGCCTTATGAGACCGTTTGCGGGCGAGTCGGACACGGGTTGGCACGGCTCAAAAATCTCGATTCTTTGAAACGTTGTGTTTTGGGGTTCTCGAGGGTGCTGATTAGAGTTCGAAATACGGGTAATAGTTTCTTCATTCCACGCACTCTCTCACCGGCGAGAGAGTGTGAGAAATGAAGAGACGGATTCTTCACCCTGACAGCCCTATTCTCGAGGGTGTTGATCCATTCCCTTGCAGACCCTTGGCGCAGCATTCGGGTTCACTGGTGGCGCTCCCACTCTCATTTCTCTCTTGGTCATCATGCAACATGTGATGGGAGTGTACAACGAGATGTTCGGTCTGCTCTCCGTCTCCCTCACGAGACGAATGGTAAGAGAAATGTTTATCATTAGTGATGTCAGTTCAATACTCAATCTCAAAATTTGAATTGCAATATAAATTTTTTAAAACCTAACTAACTAACCTAACTGAACGAAATAACTGAGGAACATTGTCTATTTTCGAAATGTGGAAAGCATTGCAATGAATATCCCTGCAGGAATTCGAGGCGGATGCCTTCGCTGCTTCGCTCGGTCTCGGTTCCAAACTGACGACTGCTCTCATTCGCCTAAGCAAGGACAATCTGAGTGTGCCCGTGAACGATTCCCTCTATTCCCTCTGTAGACACACCCATCCCCCAGTGACGGAGAGAATCGATGCACTTAAGAAGATGATGTGATTGATGTATTGTAAACTATATTGTACTAACTAAATAAATATATAAAGATTTATTATTTAGGGAACAAAAAGGTATCGCAATACCGAACAGGTTGGAAGTTCTCGGCTTCTTGGGGAGCACGGTATATTCAAGTTACGTGAAAGTTTATTACTTTGAGTTTGCAGCGCCGTAACAAAGAAAAAATGGCACAGATGTAACAGAATACCACACTATTGATCGACTTGCGATCACTGCTTGTTAAGATTCGCAACGGCCTCGCGAGTAGTCAACTTGAGCAGCACGGAGCGAGGGAGAATACTGCAATGAGGCATGAGCTACGCTGGATATTTCTCGATGGTCACCGAAAAGAATCTGTCTATCTGTCAAGATGTGAAAATTTTCAGACTCACCCCTTGAGCGCATAGAATATGTACTTTCCCCTCGGTACGATGACCATTCTCATCTCTCTGAGAATCCCGTCGACCGTCCAATCGACCACCTCGTCCACCGTCATCACTTTCTTGTCCGAGTTCGTCCTGATGGGGGAATTCGATAGACGTAATTGAGATTTTTGTTTGCTTACGACACATAGAAAATCAATCATTAAGCTATTCGTCAGAGAACAAATGCACATTGTCCGAATTCGTCATTTGAAATGAACTAGCTCACTTGAGGGCGTCATAAAGCGGCGTCTGGAAGTGCGACGGGCACACAGTTGTGAATCTAAAAGTGAAAAAAATTATAATATCACAGTTACAGATTTTTTTAACAAAAAAAATAACAGTTTTCTGTTTTTTTTATTATTATTGATACTCATTTTATCCGTAAATCGCTGATGAATTAAATATCCATAAATATAACAATCATGAAGCATGTTATATTCGAAAATTTACAATTTACTCAGGGAAGATTGTTTTTTGTTTCAAGCATGGCGAGACCGATCAAAGATAAAAGGTCAAATGCTCACCTCACGCCATCCTTGCCCATGCACACTGTCTCGTTCTCGAGTCCCTCCATGATTGCGACGGCTCCGAATTTGGACGCACAGTACGGTACCATGTCTGAGACGGTTTTATTATCTCTACAAACTGAACGCTGGCTTGGGAATACGATTGTGTACCTAAGCCCCAGTGCCTTTATACCATTTAGTACTGTTTTAAATGCAAAAAACTCAAGGACGCTTCATGTTATCATTTCCACAACTCCCAAAGCAAGCCTCACTCTGATCCGAAGCGAATAGTCCTCCGAGAGACGCAATGGAGACGATGTGGCCCTCGTTCCTGGACAGCATTGCAGGCAGGAACTCTTTCGCCATCTAAATGCATGCATAGCTCTTCTCAATTTAAGATTCTAAAAAATGGACACTTCTTCGATTTTGGCCCAGTATTTTCTCGCAGAGTATTCCCATCCTACTATCATATTTTCATTCCCCACCCTCTCCACGAAGCGGTTGTAGTCTAGGCCAAAAAACGAAGAAGTTCCAAAAAAATGCTCTCATCACCATGATGTAGCCGCTTGTGATAATACTGCTGTTTCTGAACCCAAAGATACACCAGAGTAATTTAATCCAAGAAAGTTTCATTTAGGATATGCATAACTCGACAGTACTGTAGAAGTGATGTAAGGAGCATGGAGTGTTTCCAATACCAGCATACTCTTTCACAACCCCGCGCACTTTCTAACACTCACTCGTTTTTTGGCCCAAAAAATGAAAAACTAACCCAAAAGTGGCACAGCGTGTTCAGCTCCACCGTTTTTCTAATCGCATCCTCTGCCACATCCACCACTCTTCCTCCGATGCCAATGCCAGCGTTGTTGATGAGAATGTCGATGAAGCCGGCCTGGAATAAATATTGTGTTTCAGAGTTCATTTGTTGGAATTGTTTCCGGGATTACAATTACGCGAAAGAAAGAATTCCAGTGTTTTTCACAATGAGATCATCGTCTTTCTCATGACATCATTTGTCACACACACACACGTCATGATTACTGTTTCGGTTTGTGAAAAGGGGGCGGCTAGATAGATGCAGATGCAGATTTTTCTGACATCAGGCAATGTTCTCGCTTGATCAAAGATCACTAAGGAGGAGATAGCTCACAAAAAGACGGTATTATCTTAGCCTTTGGTTGATTTTAGTCATTTTTCCGGCTAGAAAGTTGCTGAATTTGAAGCTCTCACCTCCTTCCTCGCCTCTGCTGCGGCATCAGCGATCTCCTGTCGATTGAGCATGTCGACCGTGCGGATGTGCACCTACAAGCCATTTATTACCTATTTTCCGGCACGGAACAATTGAGAGCTGAACCGTAAGCCGTAGACTATTTTTGATGATTGTATGTTCTTGATAGCGTATATAGAACTTTGCAAAATGTATGTATAAATGCACGTTCCGTTGGGTGGAAAAAGTAAAAATTCGGCATGACTCACCGTGACTCCTCTCTTCTCGAGCGCATCCTTCGCATCCCACAGTCCCTTCTCATCTCTGTCCCAGAGCACCAGCCTGGCTCCCTGATATACCTCTCTACTCATCACCATAATATTGGCTATTTTCCGGAATCTCGAAAATCAAAATCAGATTGGTCAATGACCAAAAATAACGAACACTTTACCTTGTCAGCCAATCTCTCGGCAATCAGTCGTCCGAGTCCATTGGCGCCTCCCGTGATGAGTACGGTCTGAAGTTTTTACTGATCAATATTATTCTCCTTATGGTTTCTTCTTTATAACTGCTATTTGTCAACATAAATCCGATGTGTATTGGAGAATAAGCATCACGGACGTTATTGAAACGGTGTTGAAACACAAGTGAATGGCGACACGAATGAAACATAAATTTTGAAAATCTTTCACTGAATTTGTTGTTGATCGGCCTATTGCACTTCAATATAATCAAATTTCAGCCAGTTCTCGATCCTCCTCCCTACCGTATACCTTTCCGGCTATGTTCTTGTAGGGGAAGAAGCCGAGTGGCGCGAAATTGTGCACGACAGCTACAACGCATTCCTGAATTTTTTTCCTTTTTCTTGGAATTGGAAAAGTATGACTAACGAAGGCTGGAAAAAAAAGATCATAACCCAACGATTACTGATAAATAACAGTTTTTTTTCATTTTTTTTCTAAAATTCCATTATGTTATTCTAAGAAACATGTATTCTAGAAGGTCGAGCTTGCAAATTGCAAGTGAATTAAATAATAACCTAGAAATTTCAATGGGTTGTGTTTCACAGTATCAGCTAAAGAGAATAGGAAGGCGTGTTGCGATAACATTCGGTAAGATTTTCTATGTTAAATTCACCCAAATAATCAGCAGAATTTTGTAGATGACGTGAAATAGTTTGCCGACTTTTTCGAGCTTCTTGTGAATGTCACTGAAAAAAACGAATACTTACTCATCGAAATTTTAAGCAAGGTGAAACTAATAAATTTGCAGATTTCTAATAATTGTAAATGAAATATTTAGGTTAAACATTCAAAAAAGGCTCACTCATGTCCTGCAGCCGTGACGGGAGCGTGCTTGCCGAGAGCGACGCGCGGAGTGGTCATACTGTAAAATTTATTTTTAATTAAAAAACATTGCAAATTGAAATTTAATAATATTTTTTTGTATTCATTATTACAAAAGCAGGGCGAAATGAAAACGAGTACTACCAGCTGCTCACACCATTGAGCATCAAATATGAATGAAAAATTATCCCCTGGAAATGAGAGAACGCGGATGATTTTCTCGAAGGAACATACTCTTCGATCACTTGTTGCAATATCAACAGAGTGTCTATAAGATAATCGATGAAGCGTGTTCCCAACAAATTTACAAAGAACTCAGGCAAGGTCTTTTCAACCTTCGAGTGAAATTCAGCCAGCCGTTAGAGCCAAAAGCTTGCAAATTGCGGCTTGTCTTTTCCTTACATGGTGTGAATCATAAATGAGGGATTCTTCGTTTTCATCTCTCGCTTCTCTGAGGTTGAGAATAGGAATGGCTTGGCAAGAAATGATCTATTCATTTCACATGCTCTCACACCGGCCAGAGAGGCGAGTTTGTGAGTGAAATGAAGAGACGGCGGTATCATTTCTCGAGCTCTAGTCATCACCAAGGAATGAATGCAGATAATATGGACTCTCCCCCATTCCGCAACATTGCTCGTTTTCCTGATCACTCAGAGTAATAAAAGCTCATTCTTCGCACCTTTCGAATCATATTGGATCATAAAGAGCCGGAGAACTTTGTGATCGAAATTGTCGATGTCCAAAAGCTTGTGAAAATCTACTGTTTATTTTTTTTCTCGTAAAGATGGGTGAACAAATGGCTTTTCAATTTCACGGTCACGTTTTCCTTTTCCATTACTTGAGAGTTTTCCTATTAATTTTCAACTATCATTGGTGATCTCGCCTAAAGTGGATTAGAGAAGGAGAACGCTAGAATTAAAGCCTTCTCCTCTCTACGAACCCGTTCTCAGAGGTTGTACTATCATTTCGAGAACGAAAACATTGCTCGATTGAGCTTTTCTTGATAGCTTTCTCTTATCACTGTTGTAGTTTAGCAGAGAATGATAGAGAAATTATCATGGATTCCATACTAAGGTTGTGCTGCTTTGTGCAGCCAACTGAATTATTGTCTCGTTCAAATTGATCGAGGGATTGCCAAGATGATACGCAGAATGATACGCTATGAATCGATTTTCACAAACTCATTTCCACTTCTTATAAGCGTCTTTTCCGGCTTGATGGCATTACCACTTTCTCGGGTATCTGTCTCGTACTTTTCGGAGAAATTTATCTTGTCAAAATATACAATTGGACAATTCTCACGATATAGATAACGAAGTGTCAGTTTGTCACTCTACCCGCCTATAGCACTCAACATCAAGAGAATGTTGCTCGAAATATCACAACAAGCACGAGTTATTCCTCCATCTTGCTATGCTGACAATGATCTCGGTCAGAAGATGATTCTAGTGTGAACTCTCTGAACTCTTCAATGCTCTCAGCGTGCTCTTTCGCAGGTCAGACGAATTGAGAGATCGGAAAAATGGAGAAAGAAGACAAAATAATATGCTTGGTGTAGTGCCCCAAATGTCTTGACGGGCAGACGAAGCGAGTGAGAACGGATAATGAAGAGAGCGTGCACAATTTCGAGTTGACAAAGCAAGAGAACTCGCACTTTTTGGCACAATCCGCGTTGGTTGAAATAGAGGAAGGGAAGGGAGAGGGAAAAAAGTTGTGCCACTCTTCTTTTGCTCGCTTTCCTTGCACCTTCAATTCGTTCAGAATGTCCTTCTTCAACGAGAAAGTCGTCCTCGTTACTGGTCAGTTTCCATTTTTTGGAAAATTTGCAGCACTGACGTCGGCAGTATACTACTAGAATAATTGTAATAACTAGGTCCCACCTAGCGTTGTCTTACGACGTGAAATCGCTTGACGTGGATACACCTTTACCTTTACCTACTAGAATACATGTGTAATAATCGAGCACGAAAATCCCACAGCAATCGCTCCTGAAAAGTAGATGATAGATGATAGATAAAGCTTGATTACGACGCCATCCAGACAAGGCTGGCTGTGCCTAGGGTTGGCTTGTCAAGATTGAAACCGCATTTCAAGATTGGAATATCGCAGAATGATCTTGGCAAAACTTGGCAAATCGCCAATTCTTTTCAAGATCATTTCAAGATTCAAGAGTATTTCAAGAATTTCAAGATTGGTCGATCATTTTCCACCCACACCGACCCCCTTCGACCGGTCTATCCGTGAAAAATGACGAAAAGTGTTGAATTTCAAGATCATTTCAAGAACCACGATCTTGAAAAACAACTCGTTGTTCTTGACAAGAAGGGATAATTGAGTTATTTATTTTCAAGATCTTGCAATCTTGCTTGGCAAGCCAACCCTAGCTGTGCCGCCCCCGCGTTCAAGTAGCGGGGTTAGTCTGTCCTGAGTAACTCAGCGACTTCCCACAGAGGACTATCCGCCCGTGTTGTGTGCACGTGGTGGGGGATTTCTGACCTATTTCTTAACCCACTCGGTTAAGTAAATAACTACCCTTGAGGTTCGTCCGATGGTATCGGCCGCGCGGCCTCTGTCCTCTTCGCCCGAGCGGGCGCGAGAGTCACCGTGACGGGAAGGAGTGTTGAGAAATTGGCGGTGTGTTCTTAATGGTACACAGATCTATCCTGATATCAGGCAATGAGCATGCCGGACACTTTGCGTTTCATTTTCATGATGCGTTTTAATGAAATTTTAATGTTCTTGGACAATTTAGAGAAGAGAATCCATAAACGTGTGGCTGGCTGTAGCAACAGAAAAATTCCCTAAAAAATACCTTTTTCGAACGACGAAATTCGTTTCAATCGTGCTCCATATATAAGGATATATCTTGCCCATTTCGCTTTCTCTGATCGACGGTATTCTGCTGATTGAGTGCAATTCGTATAATTTGCAGGTGACCAAGTCGGAGTGTGTCGCTGCTGGAGCCAAGGGTGACAGCATCCTCGAGGTGGGTTCAGCTTTTTTTCGATTTTTCGTTAGTGTTGGGGATTCGCCATTGGCGAATGGAAGGAAGATTGAAATACGGCGCTCGAATCAGAGTAGGAATCATAGTAGGAATCAATGTGCGTGGACTCTGAGGGATCAAAAAGGTGAATCAAATCAGTGAAATTCAGATGGCTTAGGCTTAGGCTACCCTAGAAAGCATTGGACAGCAGTAGAGATCGCCAGACGATTGACGAATCAAATATTGAAATGAGCATCCGATTCCCTCAATCGATTATCGTTTGTTATTCAATTTGCCGTTCACTTTCTCACGTCGTCATTCGATTGATTTTCCCTCTCATTGTTCGAAAGGCGCGGCCTATCTTGTTCATTCGAGCTAGTGGAAAATGCTTTATTCGGTTGGCCAATTGAATGATCAATCGATTGAATATTCGATTGAAACCGTCATTCGATTGAAAATTCAATCGAATGACTGGTCAATTGTTTGAGAGAGGCAATTGAATGATTCTCATTTCTCGTCATTCATGAATTGAATAATTCAATTGGCGCTCTCTAGACAGCAGGGTATGTAGTCCGTCTAAACAGCTGGCTTTTCCAATGGGTCCCACCCAGCCTTACGACTGTAAAATCGCTTGACGTGGCCTTTACCTTTTTTTGTATTTAGCTAGCCGGTGATGTCACGGACAAGCAGTTCATCGAGAGACTCGTGCAGGGGACGGTCGACAAGTTCGGAAGATTGGACGTCCTGGTTAGCACTGCATCTTTCTAACCCGAGATACGCAGCGGATTCATGAAAAGATGTGTTTGAACGATTTCTAGATATTTTTTCATACATTTACCGTACCCGTACCAGTAATGGCCAGTGTACGCCCACGATACGTGGTTATAGCGTTGGCACAAACGTCAAATAGCAAAATTTTTTTTAATTTCAAGATCAACTCATATTTCAGGTGAACAATGCCGGCGCAGCAGTGCTCGACTTCACAGGAAAGAACGGCCTGGACATTCCGATCGAGGTCTTCGACACTACAATGGATCTCAATGTTCGATCGTAAGTTGCTCGCTGCTATCATTTTTGAATGTTGATCCTCGGACCTCCCAAAAGTGTGAGGAGTAGTGCTATTGGGTAACACATCCAAATCTTTGACAATACGACGGATCTCAATGTTATGCGGGAGTCGTATCATTGCATATTTTCAACTGTGAATGGCAACTATAGTGCACAAACTAGATCGCGAAAATCGCCGCAGAATCCGTCGCTCGAGTAAACATTTGAAGGGTTATATTCGTTGATGTTTTCTCTCGGTACTCCTTCCGCTCCGAGAGAGAAATGTGCGATTGTCTAGTTCTTGTGCGCTGTCGAACTGTTTCTTTGGCGCCACAAACAGGGACAGAAACGGGTAAACATGCATCCCTCGGTGCTCCCCGTGTGGAATGTTTGCTGGAAATGCGTTCTCCATCAGGTAAGCTCTCTCAACATAGCACAGTTTAGCCTGCAATTAAAATAGGCACTTTTCTCTACTTTTATCAGCGTCGATTTTGATTGGGAAAAATAACGATCTCTGAAGAAAATTTGCAGGGTGGACCCCATCACCCAATTGACCAAATCTCGAGAACACCCTAAAATATGACACAACAATTTAACTGATTTCAGTGTTGTTTCTAACAGCTGGCCTTTACTTGCGGGTCCCACCTACCGTTGTCCTACGACCGCTTGAAGTGATACACCTTTACCTTCTACCTTTTCAGTGTTGTCCTCATCTCCCAGCTGGCCATTCCGCATCTCGAGAAGACCAAGGGAGCAATCGTCAATGTGTCATCCATCGTGTCATCTTTGTTCACTTGCTCGGTGCGTTTGCGTTTCTGGTATCGCCCAACATGCAATTGTATATCATAACTTTTGAGCGTTTGTGTTTTTTGTTGGTTGGATGTGTTTCAGAGTCACTGCAAAAGCGTTCGAGGCATCTGTTACTTGATCGAGAATCATCTGACGGTCGGAAATGAAACATAAAAATGGCCTTTTCAGCAACCGTACTACCCGATGTCCAAGACCTGTCTGGATCAACTGACAGTTCAGATGGCAGGAACACTGATCAAAAAGGGCATCAGGGTGAACTCGGTCAAGTAAGAAATTTAATTAATCGAATATAAGCCCATGAAATGAGCCTGATAGATGTGTGGACCTGGCGACACTTGACAGAGAAGAGCAGGAAACGATATAAGACAGTGTGAATACGTGTTTTCGGCAATCACTAAGTACTTCAGGTTATTTAGACCTTGAAATATTCCGAAAAAATCAAACGTTAATCTTATAATTGAGGAATCTTCAAGGTCTAAATAAGCTGATGTGCTTACTGATTACGAAAACACGTATCCTATGCGTTTTATATAGTTAACTTTTCAGCCCGGGAATCATCCGTACGAACTTCATCCAAGCAGCGGGTCTCGACGAGACGTACGCTAAGCAGGTAGAGATCATGTTATTGTCCCATGAAGTCATGTGCTTATTAACAATCATCGATAGTTATTGTGATTGAGGAAGGCGTGAAACACAACTGATCTGGAACTTTGTTCCGAGTCCGTCTCACTTGAGTGGCAAGAATACAAAATATTATGGAAATGAATATAAAAAGGTAAATAATAATTTTGCAGTTCTACGACAAGGCTGACGAGAAGGAGACCACACAGATTCCTCTAGGAAAATGCGGAGTTCCCGACGATATTGCCAAGGTTAGTGGTGGAATCGATAATTGGAGAGTACGGTAGATAGAGGATTACGGTAGAACACTGTAAGTTGAATACTGGGCACTTCTTCGATTTTTGGTCCAGGTTTTTTTCTGCAGAGAGCTCCCCCTCCCTACCGTTCGTATTCCCTACCCGCTCCGCATTTGGCGCAGTTATTGCCTATGCGAAAACCGAAGAACTTCCGGATACTGTAACTCAGAATATTATTATCCAATAATTCGCAGATAATCGTGTTCCTCTCCGATCGATCGCAATCAGAAATTATCGTTGGCCAGAGAATCGTTGCCGATGGAGGAAGTTTGCTGAAGAATAACCTGCTGTCGGTGGATATTTGAATAATCTCATCTCGAATATATTTCTTTCTATACGCTTTTCCTGAATAAATTGTAGATATGACGCTTCATTGAATATGCTCTAATGATTCTTGATCAACAACATCCATAATTATCATTGCTTTTCCAAGTAGATAGTTCAAGAAGAGACAACGATCTTCTCATATTTTCATATCCCGATCTCGAAAAGATTTATTTCTGTTGAACTTTGAAAATGGCTCATACTCAGTTAGATACGTTTAACAAAGATTTAATTTCATCTGATGAACATCAAAAGATATATTTGATTTGAAAGCAAATTACAAAAACCAAAACTTTTTTTTTTAAATAAATATTTATAAAAGATATGACATGATCTTCAAGAAATGACCCGTCCAACGCGTGCGTGCCGCGTCGCGGCTGCAAAATTTTCTCTTCTTTCGGAAGCCGTTGTCGTCGATGTTTAGCTCTATCCGCTTCATTTTCTTATTCAGAATTTGCCCATCAGTTCTAGTACTATTCTCTGTAACGAAATATTACATTTTATTGCTTTATTTCACGTGCGCAAGTCTATTAGCCTCCGATGGACTCAAATATCGATCGATTGCTCCTTAAATCAGCCAATTCTAGGCGTAATCGATGACGTCGTCGTCGAGGACGTCTTCGGACGATGGCGGGGCGCAGCTGCTCGAGTTGCCCGAGCTCGTCTCCGAGCAGTGGTACTGGCCGGGCGCCTGCAAGAACGAGATCAGCAAGGTTAAGTTCCGTTTTTCCCTTTCGTCTCCCCGTTCGAGTATCTTTGTCTATAGAATTGAGAGGATAGTTTTGCCATTGAGAGCCGTGATGTCACTTTTGAATTTGTAATGATTTGTCCGTGAAACTCAAAAGTGACCAGTAATTTCGAAATTTGACCAAGCAGGTAAGTGGTTAATTTCTAGCACTGTCTACCACCTTTCCCCCCTCGGTGATGTCTATAACAAGTTCAAACTATGGTTAGGGTTGTAAACTGCATTCCCATTCATTAATTTCGCTTTTGACACTCGACGATAATGCTTTTTTCTTCAAAACCCAACTCAATTACAATATATTTTTAATATATTTCACCTTCAGGCACTGGAGGGCAAGCCGGACGGCACATTTGTCGTGCGAGATGCCTCGTCGCCTGGTGATTACACCCTCACCGTCAGGTATTGATTGAATTCCAGAGATCAAATACTACCCTCAAAAGGACATATGCATGTCACATTTTGAGCCTAATTTGAACAAAAAAAAATTAGAGAAATGCATACCACCATTGCACAAAATCAGAGAAAATAATACGAAACCTAAACACCGTATGCCCAGTAACCTTCAAAATTTGTTGAAGCATATCACTTCTTGGGTTTCATGACCTAACACATTTGACCCGTGCCAAGACCGCTCTATAAAGGTAGTGAGGAATAAGTGAGCGAATGATCGCATGAAAAAAAAGTAAAGAAGTGCCGAATTCTATACTTACATTTTTGCAATTTAACACTATCTACTCCTATACTATCAACTTCACCCAAAGGTGCCTGATTGCGTATTGTATTCCTTAATATGCCTAATTCATTTAATTCATTTAATTCAGAGCGTGCGGTCAGACGAAGCTCGTCAAGATCCATGTAGTGGGCGGGCTGTGCGGCTTCAATCTGCAGGTATTTCTGATTAATTACTTTATTAGACCATATTATTCGTGGATTTGGCCAAAATCGTTTATTCGCTGTTTTAAGATCCATCTTCCATCGTATCCGTTATGGCTTATTTGGCATATTTTTCACTGTAATTTTTATATTATAAATTATCATTTATAATTCCAGTCGATGGACTTCCGATCGATCCAGCAGCTGATCGACTGCCATCGGAGGACGTCGCTCAAGGTTTCCGCGACATTTCGATTTTGTAGTTTGTAGTTTACATTCTTCTTTAGCGCGCATCCTCTACTCCATTTCTCACATTATCGTGCGACTAACTGGGTTACTAAGTGTGGGAAATCATGACTTTCTCACACACTTTAATTGACGCGAATTTGTCGCGGCTTTTCTTGAGCATCACAGAAGAAGTGATCATTAATGAATAAAGTGGGGTCAGAAGTTGGACGTCGGAGATCAATCAATGATCGATTTTCTTGCAGACGTACAATGCAAACCTGGACACGATGCTGCTATACGCGCTAAGAGACTCGAAGAGGTGAGCTAATTTTAATAATTAGTTAGTTAATTATTTATTAGATTGTACATGAACTTGGATCTTTAATGTTTCACGCTTAGATAGATATTTGTCTAAAATACCCTTCCTCAATTCAATCCACTCCTGCTGGCTATTATTTAAAAAAATGTTGATTAATTAATTATCTTAATTAATGTAATTGCAGACGTCAATCGGGCGACGAGGAATTCGATCGATTCCTGGCGATCGAACGATTTCGCACGATGAAGTGCGCCTTTATGAGGGCCACCAAGTGAGAATATTATTATTATTGTTAGATCGGCTTGTTTTGATATTTGAGAAGGTGAGATGGTGCTATCGCTAGAACATGAATAGCTCGGGGGGGGGGGGGGGGTTATTTACCTACAAAACGCGAACTGTGATGTTTTTCTATAAAGCGATTTTGCTTCTTTGTCTTATGTTAGAAATATAATCAGCATATTGTTAGTGCACTTACATTTATTGGCTGCGTTATTTTCGTGAAATTTTTCTATAGCTTCTCGTGCATACACTATACTCCTACAATAAGCCGCGCTATTGTGAGATCCATACATGAAAAAAGCTAGTGGAAAACTACCTGGAATTTGAAAACATATGCCGCATTTAAGGTTTTTGATGACAAGGCATGTCACTTACGATTCGCAAACATATGCCGCTTTCATGGAATTAGTCGGTTTCTGCGGCCTTTTTCATAAACATACGCCGCTTTCGTAGGATTTTGCCATATAACTTTTTTATGTATGGTGAGATCTCTGAAACGTGTCTCTGCAATGGCACGTGATGTTATCATGATGCTAACCTTTCCTTACATTTTTTGACTGATTTCGTGTACTCACATACTGGTTGTGAAACATCACTGAAACGTGACTCTGTCATGTGATGTATACAGCTAACACTGACCTTTACGAACAATGGGACTTATGAGTGTGATGTTGTTTTGCGTCTATGTACGCCTAATCTCCACAATATCTGGGGAGAGATGGGGGTCTAGCAATAAAGGGGTCGATAGTAGTCTTCTGTAATTAAATTCCGAATTAGGCACTTCTCTGTTTTTTGGCCCAGCCTTTTCTCGCAGAGTATTCCATCCCTATTATTCTCATTTCCTACCCTCTGCACATTCAGCGCGATTGTAGCCCGGGCCAAAGAACAGAAAAGTTCCAAGAATTAATGAGTCCGCTGATTTCAGACTGTACGACCTGCATCACGGCGAGCAGATCCGCGCGGAGAACCTGCTCAAGGTGGAGAAGGCGGCGGTGAGCATGTGCACTTTGCAAATTGAAATTGTCGAAAGTAGATTGTGTATTTTCGAAAAATTGGTCAAATCAAGAAGTTTGTGTACAAATGAGTATAGAATTCAGAAGACATGTTGATGTGTTTGTGTTTCAAAGCGTTTTCCAAAGAATTGTCAACAGCCTTTGCGGTCCTTTAGGCGGAAGTTACATTCGAAATGTTTCAGGGAGAATAGCGCATTTTTTTGACTAAATGCTTACATTTTTATGATAATAATAATGCATAAAGTAACAAATTAAACTAATTAATAGTTATTAATTAACTAATTAATGCAACTAATTTCAGCTGGCGGACGTGCACAAGAAGCTGAAGCTGCTGGAGGAGGTGGTAAGCACGCAAAAGGTGAATTCGTTTTATTCGCTATAGTGATGTTGAGTAGCCTCCATAATGTTCATCGCTCCCGTTTGTACCAAGTGGTCAAATACTCATGCTATGAAACTTAAATTGTGGCGTGCTTTTAAACATTTTGAAGGTTATTGGGCATGTCGTGACTAGGTTTCGTATTATTTTCTCTGTTTTTGTGTAATTTTCACATTTGGGTTTAAATGTGGCATACATAGGTCCTTTTGAGGGGGGGGGGCACTGGTGAGCTAATAATGTCATAGTTTTATGGGTTGTCGATCGGCGGAGTGTTTTTCGTGAATAAAATTCGGCGCTCCGCGCCGTTTGCTGCGTAGTGTGCATTTTTCCTTCTGCGGATCCCCGGACCCCGCCTTTTGCGGATCCCCGGGAAACTATGACATCGAAGCTCACCAGTGGGGGTATTTGATCTCTGTTGTACCCTCCCCCTTTAGTCGCACACACACACAAAAGTCGTTGTTTCGGATGTTATCTAATGCAAAAGTATCTTATTTCAAGGGAGTGATCGAGGACCTCCCTCAGGAGAACGTCAAACTCCATCTGGCATACAAGGGCAATGCGGAGGTGCGAAATATTGTTAATTTATGTTTAAATTAGCCAAATTAGCATCAAATCGGTCCAAATCCCACCTTGGTGCACTGGTGCTTCGATGTGGGATCATAGTCAAAAGTGGTAGTCGTATTGGTCATCATAACCAGACAGTGGTTTCATAGACGACCGAGAGAATGGCCCACGATATTTTGCTGACTGCCCCGTCATAATACGTATACACTATTTAATTAATTAGTTAATTAAATTGGCTTAATTACCCCCCGATTGACAGGTGCTCTCATCGGCGCTCTCCACTCTCCGTCTCGAGGCGACAGCAATCGAGCTGCAGAAGGCGCGACTGGAGCACTTCATCGTGGAACACAAGGGAGATCTGGAGAGGGAATCGGTTAGTGAGAATATAAAAATTATTCGATTAAATTTGGGTGGTACATTTAAGTGGGGATGGAATTCATAGGCTGGAGAGTATTATTGTGAGAAAGAATTCCTCTGGATATTGATGATATTGTGCAAACTTATTTTCTTGCTAGAGTAACGGGCTGGGATACCTGGAGCGGGAGTCGGATGCGTGAATTATTATATTTAGCCATGCTGTGATCATTAATATATAATGAGTCATTTTTGGATAATTGAAATTCCAGTGTGACCCGTATGCACGTTGTCATAAAGAGGAACATTAGGAGCAGAGCGGAGTAGGTAGGAGTAGAAGGTAGATAGAGTAAGAGCGGAAACTGTAGAACTTCCATACTGGCGCATAATCGTCGGTTGAAGAGAACGTTTGCAAGTCGCTATTAATGTGTTTGTGTCTTCCTAGATTTGCTCAATTGTATGCTTGAATTTGTTGACGAGGAAGACGGCGGATGAGGAACTCCTAATTCATTACAATTTGAGTCATTTAGCGCAGGAGAAGGGGGCGGATCAAAGTAGCGAGAGCATGAGAAATGGAGAGACTTAGAGAAAATACTTTCAAAAAAGGGCAATTTCTTTGCAGGAGAACGTGCAGCTGCTGTCGGCGCAGCTGGAGAAGCAGATGGCAGAGATGCAGGGAGCAAAGTGGGTCTTGATTTCAGTTAATTACATTAATTAATTAATTTTAAAAAATATTCTCATAATATGGTATAATATGGTAAGTGGGTCTTGATTTCAGTTAATTATACTAATTAATTAATTAAAAATAATATTCTCATAATACGGTATAGTTAAGGAGTGGTTACGGTGTGGAGAAGTTTTGGAAGGAAAAGATAGCAATAGATCGTGTAACAGCGATGTGGGTGTTTATCTTTATTAAATACTTAAATTTATTTGTATATACCAGGCAAATAAGATAACGATTGCTGATGGTTATTGGGATGAGTATTAGGAAAGCAGTGAAACATGAGCTCGCCGTTTGATATTGTTGCCTGAATGATCCAGAGGTGTGAGTTGTGCTAATCGGTTACCAACTACAATTAGCTACCGGATTAATTGCGACTATTATGAAACTCGTGAAACATGATTGGGATATGACGAATATTTTATCATATCATCGGTATTTTATCATCGGTATGTTTCTCCCCATTATCAGGGAGACAGAGCGAGAGAGCGTACGGAAGGAAGAAAGTCAGAGATCGATACTCTCAATTTGCAGGGGCGCGAACGGCCACCGGCAGCAGGCGACCATCTCCGAGACGAGGATGGGAGAGATATCCGAGCAGGTACAGTGGGAATACGGTAGTGGGGGCGGGGGGATTAGAGTACGGTAGTTTTTGAGGGATATGATGGGAGTAACACTGTGGAAAAAATCAGAAGGAGGCATGCAGTGTGGAACTCCTCACTTGGAAGCAGTAGGATGTGCGTTAGGGTTTTCGCAATGTGTAGGAGATAAATTCCGTCAAGAATCTGACTTGAAAATTGGCCGCTCAATCAACTTGGTGAACTCGCGATACGGTGCTGACATAGATTGTCATTTTTGTGACTATGTTCGTACTTCAGATGCGATGGCATATTAAAAACGAAACGACCTGTGAATCTAATTCCGATCAAATTCCCAGGTTAGCATTCGGTTAGGATGCAAATGACGCGTGATCTGACGCATTACGCATAATGGGATGCTTATAACTATTGCTACTATTTTTATTAACAATTTAATTATTCCAGGTTGAGTTCATGCGGCAGCAGTTCGAGCCACTCGCCGTCGCCAGCATCCTCAACGAGCTGCCCATGCGATGGGACCCCGCGAGGTACGATTCGCAGATTCCTCGGGAAAAGCCTTCGGATATTTAATCTTAAGGAACTTTACAAATCACACGGATTACGTTCAAATCTATCAGGAGCTATCATTTTTGGGGTAACATTTAAGCAACAAAAACAATAACAATATTAACAACAACGACATTGGACAACGTGCTCAATTTGACACAGATTCCTCGTGAACGATCCGTCGAAGGAGGCTGCGGGCGCGCTGATCGAGGCGGCCCGTGCACGGCTGCTCGCAGACTGGACGGCCAAGGAGGAGAAGAGCAGAAGGAGGAGGTACGGTAGGGGAGGGGGATGGGATTGTGAAGTGAGTTTATTACTGAAATAGGAGGAAACGGAGGTAATTTTAGTGGAATAGACGGCACTCATCATTCTATCGATTGCAGGGAATCACACTCCCATTCGCACTCGTCGACGTCATCAACGACGACGATAGCGCCCTCCTTCGACGGCATCTTCCTCATTCGACCGTCCGCCAGTCAGGAGGGACGATTGGTGAGGGGTTTACGTTGTTAATTAGCTTAATTAGTGCATGATAGGTTTTGTGATCATTAAACGAACGTCAATTGCCACGTTCATCTGAGCTAGATGACTGATGTAGAGTGAAATTTGTGGTTGGTGGCCCCACGCGGTTTGTCCTTTGATTATCCAATGAAACACAATTACGATTTGTTACTTACCTTTTGCAACGAATTCAAGATGTACAAATATTACTAATTAGCTGATTCATTAAGTATTAATCCATCAAAAAATGCGCAGGTGCTGTCGGTGCTATGCGGTGGTCGCCTCTCGCACTGTCTCGTCGAGGAGGCGCACCACGGATGGGGATTCGAGAACGGAGGGCTGAGTTTCGTGAGTATCGGCGACTTTGTGAGGTGAGTGAAGCGGGAAATCGCCATGTTGGGGGCACCAGTGGAGAGGACGTGAATCCTGATAGAGATTGGGGCAAAGGCGGACTGCGGTTTGCCAGCATTGAGTAGGAAATCCCCTTCCATGGTACATACGACTAAGCCATACAAAATAGCGATGAATTTGAAAATCGAAGAATTTGAATCGGTAAGAACTCGGTTTCACCGTGCTTTCAAGCGCTTTTGGCGGCCTCTCAGGTCTGATATGACAGCGCTTCCGGTCGGAAATACATTGACATCTAGGTTTCGCAAATACTTGATATTTCCCGGAGCGCTGATGAGTGAATAGACGACAATCGATAGTCACATTCCGTCCAAAACTTGTCTTCCCTATTCCTACCCTATAATTTCTCCGACCTACCGTAACCCCGCCTCTGCAGGTACTACTCTGCAAACTCCCTCGAGGAACACAACAAGCAAATACGCACGGTGCTGACGGAACCAGTGCACCCACCGTAACCCCGCGAAGGACGTTCCGTTCGAGACCCCGTCCCCCATTTTAATGTATCGATCGCTAGTTGACTTTTTTCCTTGTAATTCAGTTTTGTGGCCCCGTTCTTACGGTCTGTCTTCCTAGCACGTTTCATATTCTATGCTTTACCACGTTGATCTACCCCGAGTTACATAGCCTTATTAGGCGTTCCCTCCACTTTGCCCCACAGTAGAAGGATAGAAGAGTATTTTTTTGTGGTTGCTAATTGTGGCCCTGAGGCTAAACCCTGTAGAGATCCGTGCTAATGTCAGCACATTTTAGAAACCCGCGTTATCAGTTTTCTCGTGGGTTATCACGCCGATTATCCCACTATCGCATTCGAATAGGGCCCAATCGATTGATTCGATTCTGTCAGACCCTCTCTTTTCTCCTTGTTCTCTAGCTGGTCAGACGGAGCGAGATAGTGTGCTAAGCGAAGAGACGTCTGCCTCGTCGTCGCCCTTTGAAAGTACCCTAGTCCTTATCACCATTGTGTCCCCCAAGAGAGATCTGGTACTCTGATACCAATCTGGTAGCCTATTGGTACCCGATCCCCGGAACCACACACACACACCACCCCTTGCCCCGCCACCACAACTCGTATGATCGAATGTATCTGATGTTTTTTTGCTAGTTGTAGCCATCGAGTAGTCGTTTTTTTGTTGTGTTGTCGTGAGAATAGTAATAATTTCGAGAGCACCCCCGCGTTCATAATAATAGTGCGTTTTTATATGCAATTCCCCCTGTTGTTTACGGCTCGCCAACACCCGTCCCAATCGGCGTCACTTTTTCGTCTTCCTAGAGCTTGCAATTTTCACACTTTGCACCATATTTGTCGCGTGTTTTGACCTATTTTTGTATTCCGCAAATCGCTAACACCCTTGTTCGTCTTTTTTTCGCATTTTCCTGCATGCACTCGTGATTTACCGTATCATTTTACCCGTAATCGACTACCGTATCCCCTCACCGTTACCGTACTCGTTCTCGTCTTGGTTTTATATCTCATTCGCCCATCCTGTGTAATTTTGATTCTATCTTTCTGAGACTCGAACTGGTCAAATCAAATCTCACCATTGTTCTACGTTTTTCGCCCGACCTTTTCAAAATTTTCGCTTAAAATCTAAATTGCGTTCTTTCACCTCGTAAAATACGGCATAAAGTTTGTTGATCAGCATGCGTATTCATTTATATATTTTTTTATTTAAAAGAGTCGCAGGCTCTTATGTATACCTAATTGGCGAAAGGTAACCAGTTATCGATTTGTAATTGCGTAACAGTAATTACTCGCAGGTAAATAGTGATAGATAGTGTGCAAACGGAAAGCAATGGAGATTTTCTCGCACTGCCTGGGTGTCTTATCTCCAAGCGCGATCTCTCATTCCTTCCTTTCTTTTCCATCCTCAAATCACGCTCGCAACCCCCGCGTGATCTATTTCCAGGCACTTGTGCGTTGTTGTTGACGCCGTTTCGAAAATGTCCGACTCTCGCCGTTTTGCGTGATCTTTAACTTTGTCTGACAGTTGAGAGAGCAGACTTAGGGAGAGAGAGCGAATACTGCCCCGGTGTTCCCCCTCCTTTCGCAATGTCCGGGTGATTCAAAGATTCAGCGCGTTCCTAGGTGATTATTCACGTTCCTCGAAATCCTCTGGCGTTGCTCACTGTTGAAGCGCTACATACTACCGTGAAATCCGTCTTATTTATAGTTTATAGGTGATTATGACTAACCGAATTACAAATCTGATCCCAGCTTATACCTTACTTATTGTTGAAGCGTGAAGTTGCCCAGTGGTGTTTATGTGCGTAGCTTTGTGTATTTCACCTTTCTAATTATCTAATTCGTTTGTTTTTTTTTCACGCTAGCTTACCTTCTTGATATGGCAAGACTTCTAACTGTGTTAATGTTACTTACAATAGAAGCACTAATCTCCGCAGCTTTGTTGTTGTGTCGAATTTTTTCGATTTGCAAATGCTTCGTTTTCTGTGATTTGTCCGTGAATCATTGTGCACATATTCACATGATTCCTCCTTCTATCATCCTTCTTTTTAATGATCGATTCGCGAACTATTCCACAAAAATACCAGCACTACCTTCACTTTAACTAATTCGAATCTTCTCAGAAGCCCGAAATCGCGCGCTTCCCTTTCCGCCCCTCTCCCTCTCACTCCCCGTAAATGCGCGGAGCGATGGCGAACATGTGGAATCGCATGCGGAGCAGTCTCATGGGCAGAGGACACGACAGGTTCGCCGAGTTTCCAAAATAATACAGATTTGAAAAAAAAGCTAATCCGATGTGTGTGTCATTTCTGAAGCAGTAGTGTCGTAGTGATTTTCAATGTAAGCTATTTGTGCATTGTGAGTTGTTGAAATTGACAACTGGAAAAGTCACGTGATATATGTTCTTCCTGAAACTCGAACGTGATAGGTGAAAATGATGGAATGTTCAGCAACCTGGTCGAAAAGAGGGGTTCAAATTTGAGTCAGTGTCGAGTAATATTTTTGTTGTTGCGAAGTGTGTCCCGATTTGATCGAATAAAATCGGTAGCGACTGAGTTTGTGCACTCGCTGAAACGCATTTATGAAAGCAAGATAAAAAATGATTTGAATATTTTTTATGATCAGTTCTCAATAAGTAATAATGGTTGCTAATTACAGGTTGGTCGAGGACTCGGACGGTGCCGGCACGAGCGATGAAGTGGGTATTTATTATTAAATATATTATTTTAATTATTTGTATATTTATAAAATAACTGTATTTACTCCCGAAAGGCCTGTGCATGCTACATTTTTAGGGCAATTTACTCAAAAATTAGAGAAATGTATACCATCGGTCGACTAAAAAGAGAGGATTTGACCCGGAAGCTAACCACCGCAAGTGCAACGACATCAAAATTTGTTAAAGAATGCCACTTCTTGGATTTCATGACCTATTTTACCCCAGTGTTTAGTACATTACTATGCAAGTGTTGAGGTGTTTCCACTTGGCTGCGACAATTACCACGTGATACCAACAGAACCATAGATTAGCACGCGCGTCGCAGTTTACAGAGAGTGTAAACTGATCGAATGCTCTCGCTCCCGCGCACTGTTGCTGTCCGTTGTCAGTATTTAATCTCTACAGGTCGCGATTTCTCATTGCGCAATGCTCTCGCGATCTTTCCTTAGATACGCGCAGGTTATCAGGCTCTGTCCATTCTTTGAAATGCCTTGATTCCTTAGTCAGAGCGCGAGATAGTGTGTGAAGATGAGAGAGTAATCGATATCCCTACCCTATCCATACATTTTCATTGCCAACCGGGGATGAACAAATATATAATGATCTGGCACCCTATTTTATTGTGGATATATTTTTCTGACATCAAATTCCACCTAATTTACAGTGATCTGATTACCGGCCCGTTAGTTTCGAAATTGCATGGCCATATCCCTCTTCCAGTCAGCCCCTTCTCGTTCGCTCTCGACAGACTACACGGAGCTGATGGGCGGCAGTGTGCCGTGTCCATCGTGCAAGGGCACGGGAAGGATACCCAAAGGTATACACGGTATTCATTACTGTATTGATGGGTTCGGTGGGGGTACGGTAGGGTTATATTATTGATAGGGGTACGGCTTCGCTGCTCGCCAGTGGTGATCGGTATCGACTAACTTCGGGTCCTGGAGTGGTACGGGGGGGGGGGGGGTGGAGATGTGAAAAATCGATATTTTCGCGCACAATTTGCGGGAGGGTGAGTGATGTCGCCCTACACTCATTCTTGTTGCAGAGATGGAGGAGACTCTGGTCGCGCTGATTCCCGTCAACGACGATCGTCTCAAGCCGAAGCACACGTGGCGATGGGTGGTCGTCGTCGTGCTGGCGTGCGTCCTCATCGCCGCCGGTTTGTTAGCGCTTGCCCCTGATTAATTCGCCTTGGCCGCGTAAATCTGGGCTAAACAATTTATTGTATCATACTACCAGCGGAACAGAATGTTGAAATTTATCAATGTTCAAGAAAGGCTTCATTCTTGTGCGCCCTGTGAAACATCAAATGCGATAGGCCTGACAATGAGAGTGGAATGCATAGTGATACATTGTCAATTAATGATTTTGCAATTATCGATTTTATATTTCGTATTCCACTCGCGCCTTCATTCGTGCTCGAGGACACGGTTGTTATTCAACGAAATCTTTACTAGGTTATCATTGGACAACCGCCTTGTGCCTCGAATATGGCATGGCTTATACATTGTTCATAACAATAATTGATCGATGGCAGGCGTCATCTACATGCTCGTTCCTCGCGCCGTCGAATTGCACTCGGACAGGAGATCGATCGATAAGGTGAGAGGGGAGGGCAGCCTGACTCTCTCGAAAGGACGGACGCACTCTCTCGGTTGTAAGAGAATGGGAGATAGTACGGGGAAATTGGGAGGCTCAGATTATGTCATTGCTATCCATTTATTTATTTTTATTTGTGCGGGAGGGAACGACTGCCCAACTGATCGTAGCAGGCAGGAGCGTCATGACATGTAGTATTGGTGCAACCATGGATCGCCGGGCGGAATTTTGAAGATTGTGTTGAATGCAATTGAATGGAACCTAGCGAGGATGCAATTGTAAATGGACTAGTTAATTTTAATTAACTGATAAATTAAAGGTGAACGTGTTCCGCACGCAGGAGAAGCCTCCGCAGCTCGAGTTCTGGTTCATGGTCAGTTTAATTAATTAATTATGATTAATTAATTTCGTTAATTTGTGAATAAAGATGTGTACACATAGCACTCTGGCTCAAATCAGTTAATGGATTATCGTCGCGGTAATGAACTATCGGTGCAGTCTGAATATCTCTAGTCAAAGTGCGTGTTTGGAAATATGATGCTCACAGAAGCGATTGAATTGTCCCAGTGATAGCCGTTGATAGGTGTTTTTTTTTATGTTGCGAAATATAATTTGTGGAGGGTCACATTGGAAATGTAAGCGAATATCCAATCGTTAATTCTTTTTGTAATTATCTAATTTTCAGAACTACGTGAACATCTCTAACGCGAACTACTACGCGGTGCAAGTGCTGAACACGACGGCGAGTGTCGTGAGCAAGTTCCAGCCATGGAGCAAGGAGGTACGGTAGGGGAGGGGTTTAAAGTAGAAGTATCAATGAATAGCTGCTGAATACCACAGCCAGTGCTGTCATCAAGCTCCATTCCTGGAGAATGAGGGTTCTTTTCAAAAATCGTTGCCCCTCAATTCATGTTTCATCATGCTAATAACTACTTGGACCATACATGGACACGCGGACCGCAAGGGGGGTGCCCAATGATTGGGCACCCCCCATACCATGACCCGGGGTTCATGGTAAAATAGTGTCTGGGGTCACCCCATAACCACCTCTGGTACCGTCGTGTCTACAGGTCGCCGGATTGTATTTGTCGGCTACCGTAACCTACCGTAACCCGGTTCTGTGGGTCAACTTTTTTAGCCTTGGGGCACATGTCTGCCAAATGGTCCACAAATGGTTGGGGATACGGTAGATTACTGTAGAATCACTGTGCGATCAATTTCAGACCATTTGGCGAAAACATGTCCCAAGTCAAAAATGGTTGACCCACAGAACCGGGTTACGGTAGGTTACGGTAGCCGACAAATACAATCCGGCGACCGGCGGCTGGGGGGTGCCCAATCATTGGGCACCCCCCAGCGGACCACATTGTACATGTATGACTTGGACTGAGCGGGCATCGCAATCGGATCTGGATTGTTCTCGAAAATAAAATTGTTTAAATTATGCCACTATTATTGCCACAGTGATGAGCGGCCCCGCAAACTTTGGCGTGTACCCCCGCGGCGGGGGTACAGCCTTGTTATCGAGAGGGTGTGTGCTAGAGCCGACGGGTTAGAAAGAGTAGGGAGAGGCGCGCGCGGGGGTACAAGAATTCGCGTGTACCCCCGCAAGTTAGAGGGCAGCGCTCACCACTGTATTGCCAATAGCCATGGTTCTTGAAAAGCTGGTTTAGTTCTTGTTTACTTAATGTTTCACCTGTAATATGTGAGCCCTTCTTTGCAGAACATTGGCAGTGGCGGCAACGGTTCGACCATCTCCGTCTCTCCTCTGAACGACGGACGAATGACGGCGTTGAGCTTCAACAACACCGTCAAGCTGGTCGACTATGTCGCGTGAGTTATAATTTCAAGTACTGTAGTCTTCTTATTGTTAGTGAGGCTAGTAGACGACAAGAGGGGAAGAAAGGTAGATGACTGCTATATTTATCATTTGGTGAGACGTTTCAAGCAGTGCAGTACTCTTCCACTATGACTAGAATCACCTACTGAAACATAGCTTTAACTACGCATTTTTTTGTTTTAAAAACCCTTTCTGTTTTCAACCCGGCACATTGTGGATTTCAAAGTTCTTAATATCCATGCTCAATCGTGCTTTGCAATTACAAGCGTGACTGCAATAAAAAAATCTAACAAGTGTAATATTCTGCATCGGAATGTCTCGGCTTCATGCTCCTGTCTTTATCTCGGAAAATTAGGTGCCGTTGATTTGTAGTAGGCCTTCAACAAACAAATAATTAAATATTGAAGCGAATACTAGGATGGCTTTTTCATGTTTTCAATTTTGCAATTAAACTAATTAGCTTAGTTTTCAATTAACTATTCGCCATAGCGTTGTCTTACGACTGTGAAATCGCTTGACGTGAACACACTTTTTTCAACCTTTTTATTCGCAGTGGGTACTGCACTAGCTAATTAGCGCTAAGCAACTAATTAGCTAAAAATTTTAGATTTTAAAAAATAAATAAAACAATTCGCAGTGAGTACTGTACGGCGTCGTTCTCCCGTCTCACGTCCCTCTACGTCAACATGCAGTTTGACGTAGTCGTCACGCTCATGTACTTCAACCACCGAGAGCAGGTGGGCTGTGTACTGAATTCGCCAACTTGGTGTGGAGAAAGACAGTTAGGTACTCGCGGTGCGTAGTAGACCAAAGAGCAATTAATGAAAATGGATGAATGCTAGAATACCCAAAATATTGTCGTGTTATTGATTGATCGATTACGGTAGTCTCATGGTTATCGGTTGTTAATATTTATTGTGCTGCAAAATATTAGTAAATGCGGTTCCTACGAGTTCCTCAGTGTTAATGGAACGTAAATGCTTTTTTCACTAAATACGCTCTGTATTGAAGAGTTGATGGTTTCGAAGTGTAGCGACCGAAAAAAAAGGCCACAATACTAAGAAACACTTTGCGAAGTGATTGATGTTCCGCTATTACATCTAGTACCATTTGTTCATGTGATTTCAATTAGAGTTCGTAGTCCGCGAAAACATAAATACATTCGCAGATCTCGCTCTCGACCGTGCAGCAGGTGTGCTGCATCCCATCCGGCAACTGCACCTCGCCCAACTGAGGAGTACGGTAGCCCCTGATCATCGATCGACTACGGTATCCCCTGATTATCGATCGATTCCCTCCTTCTCCCACCAACCATTGTGATTGTACAGTTTACACCCTTTCTGCTCTACCTTGATTTCCTGTACACGATTTACGGTATGCCCTCCCTACCTTCACAGTCAAATATGGTAATAACAGAATGATTACGGTATTGACCCTTGGCATTGCTGTAGTTTTAGCCCAAAATTTGTAGCTTTTTTGATCACAGACATTCCCTGTACAGTAATGCCTCAAGAGTTACGGTAGTTGACCAACCTATGAATATTACAGTAGGCTATTGATTCCGTTTAGCCAACCATTTTAAATCTCGTCGATTCGCCTTACTTATTGTGCATAGTCCCTTGTACTATGTTGCTATTCATTGTCACCTTGTGCTCAAGTCTCAAACTGATTATTATTCGATAAAGACCATCAATAATTCGAAAATTGGTGAAAACGTGTGGGGAAGTTGTTGGAGATCAATTGTGAATATCTTGAGGATGCAAACGTATTAATATTTGTAAAAACATTTAGAAAGCAGCCATGGCCGAGGACTTCGAGAGATTCTACACTGACGTCAGTTTGATTTGTTTAGTTTAATGAAACTAATTGGCAAGTAATTAGCTGGTCGGTGGCGGTCAAGACCAAGCACATTCAGTGATGCACCTGTTCTTGATAGCATCTTGGTGACGGTGCTGGGTAATTCTTTATCAACATTATCTGCTAAAAACTTCAATTTGTGATCTACTACAGAATTAGGACAAAATGCGAACACGTGCATTCGGAGATCAGACCAATTTCGAACAATATTAATGATTCAATCAGACCAGTCACCGTGTAGATTTCCCGTTATTGCCTCAACTACCATGGACAAAAACTACCATGGATACGAACGTTTCGTTCTAATACTATTTTAATACTTTTTTTACACCGTTATTTCTACGAAATAGCATAAAATATTATTATTAGAACAATAAAATGTTGTAATTTGCAGCTGAAGGAGCAGGAGAGCGAGGACTCGGTGCTCACGTCCGAACAGCAGCTCGACCGACTGCTGCGACCCGGATCGACCTACCTCAACCTCAATCCCTTCGAGGTGGGACTATGATCTTTGATCTCTGGTGTTTAGCTGATTTATCTTAACTTCTGTCTTTGCCTAGGAGGCACTGAAACTAGATTCTGAGCGTGGTACGCTCCTATTAGGCGAGGTGAGCCTGATGGATGTTGCGATTCACGATTAGGATTACGGAACTATCGATCGCGTGTGATTACTTATTATCGATCAGACACGAGTACGGTACTATTGATTGCGCCTCGCAGGTGATCAGTGATGAGCTCTAACTTCGGAGTAAAACCGGCCAAATATGGCGGGGGCATAGTCGCATATCCGAGCCATAGACGAAAAAGCTAGTGCAAAACTACCTGAAAATTGAAAACATATGCCGCATTTAAGGTTTTCGTTGACAAGGATTAGTCGATTTCCAAGGTCTTTTTCATAAACATACGCCGCATTCGTAGGCTTTTGACACATAACATTTTCATGTATGATCCGAGCTCATGCTTATCCCTCTTAGGTGCTGCAAATCTCGCCGGACACGGATCTCGAACAGGCGAAGAAGAAGTACAAGAAGCTGTCCCTGCTCATCCATCCGGACAAGAACCCCGACGACAGGGAGAGAGCGGATAAGGCGTTCGATAGTCAGTGGATTTGGGGGTTGGAGTGTGTCTTAGGAGCACCGGGTTAGAGAGGCGGGTCAGTGTGATATCACGCCTGTCACGAGAGAATCGAGCTAGAATGGATTTTTTTGGGATTTGAGCGAAATTCGTGAAATGAGTTAACATCAGTTTTAGGCACCTCTAGGCATGTCCTAGCATTACCCAAAGTCCCATTGTGCAGATATATGGGAGAATATATGGACATATATGGGAGAAGCATCATAGCTGCAATCTTTTTTTTTGTTATTTATCTAGTAGCTGAAATGAACACTATCGCAATAGGGAGTCGAAATTTATTGGTCATTACACAAGGAAGGTTCGAGCTTCGATCTCGCTATGATACATCGTGTTTTATAGCGGACTGATTTAACGGTGCTTAATTCCTACCAAAACGAGTTAATATATTGTTTGCCAATGGCACTATTGTTCGTAATTTAAATTAAATTCGAATAATAATATATTATTTAATTATACTGCAGTAGTGAAGAAGGCGGTTGCTGTGATGGAGGACCCGGTGGCGCTGGCCAAGGCCAAGGATTGCTACAAGGAGGCCGAAGCGAGACTGGCCATTATGGTTTGTTGGATATGATTATTTATGAGCCTCTTCAAGTCCTAGTGGCTGGGGGGGGGGGTTAGAGTGAGAATAGCTTTGGAAACCTGTAGGAGTGTCTGCTAGGAAGTGAGACTGTAATTGCAGCTGTTGAGAGGGGTATTAGACATTGTGCTCATTTGTCATTGATTGCTTTATATTAATTGAAAATTAATCGCTAATTATTGACTGCTGGGGCGCAACAAATGTTAAGTCACATCTGTGAAACTCAAGTTGTCATAGTTCATGCCCAAAATGTATTTGCAATTTCCCACACGCTCCTGTAAACGAGGAGCGATGAAACTTTCAGTTATCTCAACATCAATTGGTCCTATTTGAAATATTTTACGAGTTTGAAATATATTTTTATAAAATATTTAAATTCAAAATAATATATCCGTATTTTGTCAGCTGAGCGAGAAGCGGCGCAAGGCGAAGAAGGAGGGCGGCGAGGGCGTGATCGATGAGGACGAACCGAAGGCGTACAGGAAGGTGAGTGCTGTAGACGAGCCGGGTTGGGGGAAAATAGGGGGAGGTGCGTGATAGGCGCGCCGGGTTAGAGTAGTGGTGGGGTGGGGTATGATTGGTCTCTGCAGATTAGAGGGCACCCGATAGTGTTCGGTTTCGTGTAGTGGTCAAGAGTTGGTGTAATGGGTGGAAGACTGACAATGCCGAAATTCGTGAGGGATAAAAATGTGCGAAAATGAGTCGGTACATGACTGCTCCATTAATTTCTCTCGTTCAATCGAATTTCGCCTTCAAACAATAATCATTTAGAAAAAACATCGAAGATGTGCATTCAAACTTGTGTTTCAAGCATGGGTGAATACAGAAAGTGTGAGGTTGTTGGCAGTAAGAGAAACGCGGAGTATACTAACAGTACAATTATATTATCGGACTTTTTATTAAATTGTATTATTAATTAACTAGTTAATCGATTCAATTTGAGGCTCTATGGGTGATCGTGACGAAAGTGTTCGCGGATCGCGAGAAGAAGCGAAAGATGCTCGAGGAGAGGGCCAATGATGAGAAGTCAGTTGGCGATTCGAGTTACCGATTGATTTACAGTATCCTACCGTAACCCGGCTACTGTATTCTAGTTATGGAGATTTCTTATCAATGTGCGATTATTTTGATGTTGTGATAAACAACGGTTTTATGTTTAACAGTGTATATCATATTTTACTGGATTTTTTTGCATTGCCCTTCTTACCGTAGTCTAACTACGTTACGGTAGTACCGTAATCCAATACCAATAATCAATAATTTCCTCGCAGGAGACGCAACGCGGAGGCGGCACTCGAGGCGGCCGAGAAGCGCAAGCTCGCCGAGGAATTCGCCAAGAACTACGAGGTACGGTTAAATCAGTGCGTTCAGTGGATAACAACCATTCAATAGAGATGCTTTATCATCGACTGAGAAGAGCCGACGGCTCAGAGAAGAGAGAGAGAGAGAGAGAGAGGATAGAAGGAGATCACTATCGGTTCTAGCCGATACAACGGTCACTGTTGGGCTATGTTCCCGCTAGATGGGGGGGGGGGCGTAAGGGGAATTGGGTGGGAACTATTTGCGGAGGCCCCTAGTGGCACCTAATAAATTTCTGCGGAGCCCCTTAACAATAAGATAACATTGCGGATCCCCCGGTCAGCTGGCGGATGATAACTTACCAGTGGGTACGGTATTTTTATATATAGGACATGGTATATGATTTTTCTAACCAGAGTGTTAGGGGTTCATTGTCAGCCATAAGCATGTAATGCCTGGTGCTCGAAATACTGTAATTATATTCCCTTAATTTTGTGAAAACAAATCTTAAATCTCGTCATGTTGAAAAATAGCTAAATTATTGATTTCCGGCTCTTGCTATTGGGGATTTATCAATATGTGAAAGTGTGTGGATGGATTGATTGGAAATGATCATCGTTAATTTCTTGATATACAATTATTTAAAAATACGTTTAAAAAATATCAATTGCAGGAGTCTCGCGACGAGCGACGCGGCGCGTGGCGCAACTTCCAGGTAATTATTTTTTATTCGGTCTCTCGATTTTGCACTCTCTCTCTCGTCACTCTGAGTGCGTATGAATGAACCTCGGGCAAACGGTTTCCCCGGCAAACATGACTTCTCGAGCGTAGAGGAGGGGCAGTATATCGACGACGCGTATGCCTACGCTACTGGCTTCACGTTTTCCGGACAAACCGTTTGCCGGGTTCATGCTATAGTTCGAAATACGGGTATTCGTCTCCTCATTTTCCGCACTCTCTCACCGGTCAGAGAGGCGAGAGATAGTGTATGAAATGAAGAGACGAGTTCCCGTATTTCGAACTCTATATGATGCATACTGTCTCTGACCGGGCAAGAGATTCCCAATGGAGAAGCATTGTGCAATATTACCATATCCATACATTTTCATTTCCAACCGGGGACGATAAGTATATCGTGGTCTGACACAAAAATCAGAGGTCTAACGGCGTAAAGACCGATTTTATTGTGGATATATTGTGGTTTGAGAACAAATTCCAGCAAATATATAGTGGTCTGATCGGCCCGGTAGTCACGAAAATGTATGACCATATCCCTCTCTCTCTCTAGGCGAAGAAAGCGCGCAAGGAGGAGAAGGGTCAGACGATGAAGGGCTCCTCGTTCAAACCGCCCAAGCTCAAGCCCCAGACCAAGTAAAAAGGGTGGCGGAGTCAAGGAGTGGGCGGAGCTTGCCCTCCCAGTTCACACGTTATAATATTGTATCACCTGATCTCTCTCTTCTCCTATTCCTGTCTTTGTAATGTAAAATGTGGCTGCAATGATAAATTATTTGGTATTGACAGGGAATGGAATGATTTTCTGAACGCATTTGGGAGCAAGATGAAATATTTATCGCATTTATCGGAGGCGAGACGAAAATCACTGACAGGGAATAGATCGTGTGTGTGTGTGTGTGGGGTTATCATGCTATGTTTGTTAGATTATTGTTAGTGAGGATACTCTATTCAAATTCTGTACGAATAAAATGGACAGATTGATTCTCGACATCCATACTCACTCTGTGTATGTGTATTCTATTCTCAAGGGCACCTGTGGGAAACTAAATGAATTATTGTAAATTGAGATCAAAGATCAAAGACTAATGACCAAAAGCGAAGAGGTCAACGATCAATCGGGGAAAAAACAAGAGATGAAAGATCAATTCTCAGTTCCGTTCCCATTCTGCTTATCTTGGATAGAAAGAGATTTTGCGTCATCTGCCTTTTTCTTATCTTCTTGTATTTTCTTCGACTCTTCAGCGAGCGCCTCCCACATCTTCGCGTTGTACCTGAGAATGAGGGAGATCAAAGATCAAAGTTCAAGATTATATTTATAGGAAATCTAGCATAAGAATGTACTAGGACGCCCCTAGGCTAGATGCTAAATCATCAAAATCTTGGGATCGGGAAGAGGAGGTGAGGGGGGGGGGAGTGGCGAATTGAATATGATTACAAAGATATTTCGACCAGAGCACTAGACAAACGGAATAAACTCAATACATCGATTTCTAGGGAAGATCAAAGATCAATGTCCCAAGATCAAATATTAGCAACCATTTCCACTTACTCGCACTGATCCCTCAGCTTTCCCACTTCCGGAATGATTTTGGCGATGACATCGTAGCACGGCACACAAATACCGCGCATGAATCCAACCTGATGCTATTTTTGTTTTTCTGCTGAATATTGAACTTCCGATTTGTCACGCTTCAATTCGGTAGCCTTTATTGGATAAATACGTAAATTATTTATTCGGACCTGCATCTGGGGCAGCTCGTTTGCCTTATTCCGGTCCATCATTGCCATCGGTTCCTTGCCGTTGACTCGTTCGGCGTCGCCCTTATAGAGATCAAAGATCAAAAATGAACATCCGCCGAATTCACAGTAGTAATCAATATCATTGAACGAAATGCAGGCGAAAAAAATAGCGCTTATCAATTGCAGCACAGTGTGAAGACAGTGTTGGATAGAGTAAAGTCATAGAGATCAAAGATCAAAGGTCAACAATCAAACCTGCTCGTAGAATTCCTCGAAGATGACCTTGACCGTCTCCGTCTGAATTGCCCACGGCTTGGCAGAGGCGATGAGATCACAGCCAGTCATGAGGATGCCCTAAAAGATTAAAGATCATAATTCAGAGATCAAAGATCATGTTTTGTTGAATAATGAGGTTAAAACTGACGAAGTCAGCACCAAAGTATTGGAAATAAGTTTTTTCACAATCAAAGTAAATGCTGTTCATCGTTTAATACTGATATATTCAGAAAGAATGTGAAACTCATTTGAAACCAGTTGTTTTGAATACGAATGCACTATCCATCTATGGGAAAGAAGAGACAGTGCTAATTCATTACCCATACTCTCTCTCGCCACCCGATCGGTCGAGATTGCTGCATACGAAATGAGAAGTGCGGGAAATTTGAGCCCATCCCTAGTAGGCCACCTAGTTCAACTCCTACTTCTAGCTAGGCGCCTAGTAGGAATTTGACTAGGTGGCCCTCTAGAACTCAATACCAGATACTCAATACCAGGGGACGCCTCACCTGGAGCAGTTTGCGATGATCATCAATTTCGAGGTTGAACGAGCCCTCAGCTGCGAGGCCGGCGAGACGGGCACTGAGAAATTGGCGCCCGATTAGAGATGACAATTCACGCCTCCTCCTCGTTTTGCATGCTCTCTCGTCTATGATACAAGCTCTTTAGAGCTCGAGGATCAAGAAATTTTGTGTACTCATCTCACTAGTGTCCCAAATCAATTTTCAATTGTTTTATTAATTTAAAAAAAAAATACGCGACCGATTGGGGAAGAACAGGGCCAGATCCGTGGCGAGAATACAGTGCTTGATCGTGGCCAGCGCTCGCTTGTACTCGTCCGAACTCATCGATTTGAGAATGTTATGACCGTCCTGGAGTTAATTTCTGGATTTTTTGGCGGGACTGTGACCATACTGCTCACCTGCTGCAGTATGGTCACAGTCTGGTTGAAGTGGTGGTGCTCCATCACGGAGGTTGAGTAGATGGCGGCAAGAGGAGTCGACATGTTCTTCATGAATCTGAATTAAATAATCTGAACTTGATGAACTTGATGAACTTTCTGGAACAATCTCTCCACATTTTTTGTATATTTGCAAAGTAACGGAAATAAATAAGTGAATGAATGAATGTATTCGATGTGTTTGCTTTTTGAGAGTGTATTGTAGATTAGCCTATCAATGATGAAGCCTCTTGACTGCGTCTCTTTTAATACGTTGTGAAAGGATTTCGCATCAAAAAATGTTTCAAATAGCAAGAATAAAAATCGTACGCATTGTTCTTTCCTCTGTGATCGAGATCGTGACAGATGCACGAAATGAAGAGGGCAAGAGCCTGAATTATGTATAGATATTACTGAAATGGCCCATGGTGTGGCTCTTCGAAGTCGATAATCGAAAGAAAACAGTAGTTTCGATAGATCACAATTTGCACGAAGTACAGTCCGGGTTGGTTCCCCCCTGAAAACAATCCGGCCCGCCCGGCCCCGACCGGCCCCAAGCGGCCCCATGCCTTTTTGTGGCTCGTAAAGAGTGAAATTTGATATAAACTCAACGGCGTTGTAAAGCTCGTGTAATATGCTATCGATTAGTGCCAGCAGAATTTTAAATATTTCTTTCAAGAAATAGTACATTGAAGGGGAAATGTCGTCAGTATTGCGAAAAATAGGGAGCGAGATTACGGTAAGTAAAATCGTCAACCTGATTCTTTTCAACTTTTTCACTTTTCCGCAAAAACTGACGCGCTTCCACACCAATTTACTATTTATTGAAAGAAATATTTAAAATGCTGCTGGCACTAATCGATAGCATATTACACGAGCTTTACAACGCCGTTGAGTTTATATCAAATTTCACTCTGTACGAGCCACAAAAAGGCATGGGGCCGCTTGGGGCCGGTCGGGGCCGGCCGGGCCGGATTGTTTTCAGGGGGGAACCAACCCGGACTGTATCAAAGACCAAAGATTAAAGATCAAACCTCGAACGACGTGAATATATCGGTTGAATTGAGCAGTACGAACATTGCATGGGCGACACTCCATCCATGAGCCCAGTTGTGATAGGCCACTCTAAAGCATGAATGAATTTATCAGTGTCGCTTTCTGGGCGCTGATCAAGATGGGGTGTCAGAAGGCCGTTCTTCTTTCAAGATAGTCATATTGAGTGGTCTCGGGCCAGTGGATTGGTCTTCTTTCGTTGTCACAGTCACAATGGCTGGAGAAAGAATCCTGCTCCCTTGGTTCCCGATAGGACTGTTGACGGAGTTGCACGTAGATTGAGTCCCACTGTAGGTCGAATACGAAGCCTGGCGTGTGCTGGAGTCTTCTTTGTGCTGGAGTCCTCCAAACTCGAAATTCAATCTTTGAGCGAGAGATACGAGCCTGGATTCTGAGGGACCAAAAAAAACATCTTAGGCGGTCATAACCATCACACGGCGACCAGTCCGGCTTGGATGGGGATTCCAATCTTGTTGAGTCGTTGGCAGAGACGAGGGGATTAGGAGAAACCGCACTCCATCAGAGAGAATGAAGAGGGAACCGCTCGCGACGACTAACAGAAATGGGACTAACAGAAATGGGACTGACTCTAAAGCATGATTACCTATCAAAGAATGCACCTCGTTTTCGTTCCTAACGCAGTAATCATCTCGGAATATGTTTCACAACACAAATAGTGTTTGATAGTAAGTCAATGACATTCTTTTCCAAAAAAAATTATTAACAACCTCCGATAATTCTTCCTCACAGTGAGCATGAAGCGCGTGAGGTCGTCCGGGTCAAAGCGGCTTAATTTAATTAATAATTAATAATTAAGTAAATAATTAACTTACAACTTATCATTGAATAGCGTGCGGAACATATACACGGCGTAGAGGGGCTTCTCTAGTTCAGTTAGCTTCATACCGTTGAAGTCGTAGCTGAAAATGTTTTTTTTTCACTACAATATCAAGCGTACGCATCAATATATTTTTTTCTGAACGGAAGGCTGCCAAACATTAAATGTTTGCTGAAGGTTCAATTATCGTTGCTTTGTGAAACTCAATAATTTCTTAGCATTATTCTGCAATTGGTCGTACAAAAAATACTTGCCTTTTCATTACATGCCGCTTCTCTATTTTTACATTATCCCCATTTTGGGAGGTAGCAGTAAGTGAGGTAAGGTTGGACCAGAGAAGAGCGAGAGAAGAGCTTACGTTTCCAGCTCGAGAATCTTGTGGGGCTGCTCGAGCTTGCGTAGCTTCGTCACTTCATCTCTATTGCAGACGGAGTGATACGCGAGGACCTCAAGGGCCACGCGGTACTTCTGGAACAATAAATTATTTCTTTAACTAGTGAAACAAAGTGTTCAGAATCACGAGTTGCTTCTAAAAGGAAATATTGCGAATACAAATATCTAGTAGATTGTGCCTTCCCCTTCTTCTGATTGCTTACTGGCTGCTATCGTACGAAATACGGGTCGCTGTCTCTTCATTTCACACACTCTCTCGTCTCGCTGACCGGTGAGAGAGTGTGTGAAATGAAGAGACGGCGGCCCGTATTGCGCACTCTACTGGCTGCGCGATTCTCTATCAATAAATTATACAATCATACATGGCAGTGAACAAACAGACATCTGCGATTGCATCACAAAATGCACTCTATCGACATCCAGTTGATAATGGCCAGATTATAGATGACGTGGCATACACAATCGAAGCTTTTTCATGCATTCCTTCATTATTCATTATTTGTGCTTTCGTTAAGTGGAGGTCACGCCTTGTGGTGTTCGCAGGTAAGGTGGAGGGTCAGAGTGAGACAAAATAAGTGCCAACCTGCTCCGATCTGCGGATCTTATCGTACAGCTTTGCGTGGTGCAGGGCCAGGCCGCAGTATACAGCGAACATCTGAGCGGAATGATAATTATTGGAGGGGTTCAGAATTAGAGGGCTGTCAGGGTGAAGAATCCGCCGTCTCTTCATTTCGCCTGCTCTTTCGTCACTCTGACCGGTGAGAGAGTATGAGGAATGAAGAGACGGATTCGCCATCCTGACAGCCCTATTCAGAATGCGATTGGGCTAGATAGCCAATCCAGATAAGCACTGCTAACAAGAAATACGGTAAAAATAAAGGCTTTTCATCTATCGCTAAGGTGATACCTCAAAAGCGTCCTCATCAGCCTTGTTGAACACGCCGTCCATCTTGTTCACCATTTGCACCACACCGATCACGCTGCAATTAATTAATTAGATAATTAAGATAATTATTTATCAACCTTATTTACTTCTGATGCCAGTGGGATCTGGCTCACACACGAGACCGAATATATTTCACAGTGAATACATCTTTTGGAAATATAGAACGATTGATTCAATCGGAATAACAATAATAAAACTAGCGGACTACGTCCGCCAGTTTTTTAGGGGAGTAGTATTTATCGCTTAAAATGTATTCAGCTTTTAGCCCCAGGTCAAAAAAGAAAAAAAAGTCACAAAGAAAACACAAGAAAAGCCCCGCAAAACATTTTGAAGCCTGCTCGACTCGAACCTCCAAGTTACCACATTCCAGGCGCGCCCCTTCGCCATTCCGCCATGGAAAATCACTCAAAATATTTTTAAAATTTTATAAAATCGAGATACAGCGAAACATACAAAGGAACTATTTTTTAAAAATCAATTTCGAACATTTTGTCAGTTCGTGATAAACACCGAAAATAGCGCTTTTCAATATTTATTGCTATTTCAAACGAAAAAGGATAATTTTTGGTGCGCAATATGCTGTACGTTATGTGGACTGTCCTTCCCGAGCTCACCGCAACAAATTTTCTATAAAAGATTGGAAATAAAATAAAAATTTCGAAAATTTCGAAAATGAAAAGATTACGGTAGGACAAACGGACACACGGACACACGGACACATGTTTTTGACATTTTTTCTCGAAAATTAACCTACATACCTATATGTTTTTATGTTTTTAATCGATTCTAGACCAAATTCAACACAAGTTATCAGAATTTGAGCAAGATTTGAAAACTGGAAAGCATAAATATGGGGCTTTGAAAAGTGTGCCACATGTTTTTGGTCTTTTCTCGAAAATCGACCTATGGACCTATACTTTTTTATGTGCGTGATCGTCCTAAATCCCACTCGCGGATATAACGCCAAAAAATGAGCGCCTGAAAAACCCTCTAAAGCAAAAAGCTTATGACTTTTAGTAAATCTTGCAACCTCGTCCTAATGGCGATGTACAAAATAACATTGCGCTTCGGATTCTTCTATACATAATAAGATGTTCCATTAGTGTATTTCATAAGAAAATTAAAGATAAAAAATTAGAATACCTCGTCCTAATGAAGATGGGCATACAGAGTATCGTCGTTGTGTGGTATCCCGTCTTCGAGTCCACCTCGGCATTGAAACGATCGTCCTGCCATGTAGAGTTCGAAATACGGGCAATCGTCTCTTCATTTTACACACTCTCTCACCGATCAGAGAGGCGAGAGAGTGTGCGAAATGAAGAGACGATTACTCGTATTTCGAACTCTAGTGCCGATCGCAATCAATTCAGGTAATCAATCAATTGAACAAAAAACGGGATGGTTGGATGAGAACAATTTCGCAATATATTTTCTGACATAACAGTTGGCTTTATCCTGCAAAAAAAGTCAACCAATCTATTCTCCAGAATAAGGCTCGTCGTCTCCTCATTGCGAACATTATGAGAAGACTGCGAGATTACGCTATTTATAACCCATCGCACACAACAAGTTGCGATTGGACTGTGAGTGCTCCTAGGAAAACAACTCATTGTCTCACATCGTATGCGTTCTCGATGTTGAGCACTTCCCCAGTTGTGGCGACGTGACCGGCGATGCCCTTCGTCATCGGGAATCTGAAGTTTTGTATTTTTTCTCAAAAAATCGATTCATTTTTTTATTTCCTTTAAGTTTTCCTTTGTTTTTGTTTTTTTATACTCAATTCGATGTATTTTTCCCATTTAAAAAGGAATGCATTAGCATATTATAACTGATCACAGAAAAATATAGAGTAGATAACTAGTTGAAAAAGGGTGTTGCTCGAATTTGTGAGTCAATAGGCAAAAGAGTAGAAAATTGATTGCGACCCTACCGTATCTCCTTGTTGCCGTCAGCGTTGAGCTTCACGTGCTCGTCTTGGCCCTGCCCGACATCGAAGATGCGCGCGTAGAGCTCCTGAAAGATCAAAGATCAAAGATCAATGACCAAAGATCAAAGATCAGTTCTCGAAAATGACTGTACCTTAGTCTTCGAATCCACGAGGAACAGCGACGCTCGATCGGCTGATACGAGCTTTTGGGCGAAATTCTGAAATTTTAAAGTTTGGCGTTCATTTTTTTGTACATGATCAACCTCCTAATTCGTTTCCTTCTTTGTTTATTATCAAGTGAAAATGTAAAAGTCCCTGTTTTCTGTGTTATTATGTGTTGTCGTATCTTAAGTTCTGGCTTAGAGGGAAGTGGTGAAGCCACTCATTGTGGAGATTCAGTCAGGGATTTTATTCGAGAGAGATATGAGGATGAGAGACTGAGGAAAGGCGAGAGACGTCCCCAAACTGAGGGCTTCACGCTGATTACGGGGGTGTGAGCAATGTTCTCGTCTCTTCATTTCGTCTTTCATTTTGTCAGGCAGATCATATAGAGAGAGCAGTTCGAAAAGAGAGAGGTAGCGAGTACCTAGAGAGGGGGCGTGTTGACGTTTGCAGTAAAAGCCTATATTTGGCAAGATTTGGAAGAGAAACGGAAGAGCGAAAAATCTTTCAAGATTAGGTACACTCTCCGGAATTCCGAGCCTAAAATCGATAAGAACACTCACCATCACTTTGAGAATAACATTGTCCATGGAGACAATGTCTTGGAAGATGGATCTGAATGCAATTTTTCAACCATTTGCTTTTCGTAGTTTACGTCTTTTCTCTAAAAAAACAACAAAAAATAATCCAAACGCTAAAGGGTGTGCAGAGGGACATTATCGTTTTGGTTTCTGTCTTGAGAGCGAATAAAAGGACATTTTAGGCAATTGGGATGACTCACTTGTATTGATGTCCAATCAATTCCAATACCCAATTAATTGATTTTGCGGCCGCTCAACCCCTCGGAAAATAAGGAATAAAAGTCAATTAATTGGTCAACCCAATACCAATTACCCAATTAATTGGTATTGTCTCTGAGTATTGAGTATTGAATTGAAATCACTACTCACTTGGCGACATCCAGAAGGAATGCGTTGAGCTTCCTCTGTCGAAGGAACAGTTCGCTCTCCTCGCCCTTTGACTGCAGTTGGGAGGACAACTGAACGCTTTTACTAAAAAAAACACGTACCTTTGCAGAAAAGCACGCTAGCAAAAAGTGCAATCGAATTCGAGAAAAAATCAGCGAAAACGATGGAATTTTATGTGATATTATCTTTAATGTTATAGGAATTTGCGCTCCTAGTCCGTTGAGAAAAGCTGAATATGTTTTAAAAATTTCAACAACATCTTCGCTTGCACTCTAATGTGCACCGCAGTGAGCTTGAGTGTAATTCCTCTGATAATGAGGACAAATCGGGTGCATCCATTTTGGAACAAGCCTTACGTTAACAAATGGACAATCTCTAAGTACAACCTACCCAGTTACCGCTCACACTTTTCCGCAAGAAAATCAAGTACGCGTGATATTGCAGACCATATTTCGATAAAATATGCCCAAAATGATTACCTGAGCAAAGTGCACACAACTCGACGCCCAAGTGGCGATAATGCCCAGGATTTGCTTTTCCTTGTCGCTGATAACGGAATGAAAGTCGATCTGCCCTGCAGAGATCAAAGATCAAACTTATGATCATAATACATAGATCAAACTACAAACCGATCGTGGAGCCCTCGCAGTTGATCAACTTCTGTGTGTAAAGCGGCTCTTGACGTGGCGCACCACGTCTGATCTGAGAGATCAAAGATCAATCTATAGAGATCAAAGATCAAACTACCTTCTTCTGTCTGAGCCCGCCCTCTGCCGAGTTGCTCTTGTACAGCGTATATGAACCTTCCTCGTTTTCGAGAATCGCCTAAATATGAACAAATTGAAAATAAATTTACATTTTATTAGGCACGTCTCCAGCACGTCTCCAGCAGACCAAGATTCCAACGATTTGTGAGTGATTGTAGTGAATAGTTCGGAATATGCTTCAATGAGAGCTCAAAATGCGTTGGTTGTTTGGATTTACGATTATTCCGCTCTTTTCAAGTATAAAAATAGAGGCATGCCAGAGCGCCAACAGAGCTCTAAATATCTACGAGTCACCGTTTCAACGCACACATTTTAATTCGACCTTGAGTACCGTGAGTATCTATGTGCGGAATGAAGGAACTGTGTCCCGTATACATCATCAAATATCGATACGACAGTATTACGTCTGAGCTGCGAGACAAGGCGCGCGACAGGCCGCTGCTGCGACCGGAGGGGCAGCCGATTCGCAGCTGGTCGATGGGCGGGAGAAAGGCGCCCAGATTGAGGGGCTGAGTAAAGAGATGCACCTCGAATGTGGACGTGCCGACAACTTGCGCCATGCACACGGCAATCTCGAAGATCATACGGGCCTGAGAAAAATGATAAATGAATGAAAAATGATAAATAAATAATAATGCATATTTTTAATCACAATTATTAAAAATATTGCATGAGTGTTATAGGAATGTTATAATAATTTCATGGTATAGTAATTATTGATCTCGAAGATCATACGGCCTGCAAAAATAGCTACTTCAGTAATGATGTTGCGTTTCATTTTTTTCTTTTACCTCACACTGAAAAAGTTTGATTATTTTAATTGAAAACGCAATAATAGCTACCACTATGATGGTTTTAGTGATGATGTTTTTCAATGTCGATCAATAAACTACTTATGATGTTGTGAATTGGACTTTTGAGTGAGCAGGTGCATGATAAGTGTTGTGCTGTGTTCTAAAAAAGACTCTAGTGACCAAGAATTTTTTTTTGCGCCATGCACACGGCAATCTCGAAGATCATACGGGCTTGAGAAAAATGATAAAAAATTAATAAAAAAATGTAAAAAAATAAAAAAAATGTAATCCTAAAACCCGAAAAAAGTATACGCACGGATGCATTTTCGATGAGCAATGGAACAATGTATAATAAACATCTGCTAATGATTTGAACACAGTCCGGATAACAGGTGGCCAGTGGGTTCCCGCCTAGCGTTGTTTTACGACTGTGACATCGCTTGACGTGGATCCTTTGTCTTCATTTGTTGATTAATTATTCAACAAACTCACCAAGCTATCCGAGTGGTCGTGCAGTATGCGACGACGAGAAGCTAGATCTGCCGCCTGAATGAGAGATCAAAGATCACCGACCGAAGATCAAAGATCAATGATCGGATATTAGTCAAGACGAAGTCTAGTGAGCAGAACATGAAGGGTAAGAGGTAAAGCTTCGAAACTAAAAATCCTGATCAGAACTACTAGCCAGTTGAACAACGATTCAAGATCAAAGATCAAAGATCAACTCACAGTCCACGATTTCACGGGCAGCGCCCGACTGGACTGCCGCTTGTCCTTCAGATGCCGTTTCGCGGCCCATCGCTGCAATATGATTATTCAGCACTTTTATTATTATGTGCAGATCGTTAAGATTCGATTCGAATCTGCGCTGCGAAATCATACCGATAACATTCCCTCGACGGACCTCCGTTTCTTGATCTATATCGCCTATTTCTTGTAAAATTGCAATGCAACGGAAATAAGTGTGTGAATGAATGTTCGATTTCGCTCTCTGTGTGCACGTGGTGAATAAATTATGGGCAATAATGTTTTTGTTTTTGAAAAACAAACCACCCACATTGAAGGTCTCGGGCGAGATTTCGTTGGAGGTGACGTATCGCTCGAGCACACGCGGATTCGTCTGCAAGTGGTTTCATATATTCATTTATTTATAATTATTAATTAAGAATTTAATTAAATTTGAGAAATCTGTGGCGATGCTCACAGGTAAAATGCGTTCGGTAAATTGCGTAGAATGGTAAACTGCGAAAAAATATTGTCTTTGTATGACTTCGGCCCTCATTTCTGTCAGATTTCATTCGAATTTTAATCCTTGTTTTCGATTCAGATGAATTCTTTGAGCAGCGTACGTGGAAAATGCATGGGATTGTCCATAAAAAGTGATGATATCATTCATGTTTTCCATCCGATTCCTAAAATCCAAGCTGGCATCGTTGAATATTACTAACAATTTGTATAATGCACCAATAACTATGTTTTGTGACGTTGCATTTTCCAGGAAAACATTCTCCCAACGGCTACAAACTACACCGCAGAAACTACAATCTACAGAGATTGGACGATTCGTATTGCATCGTTGCTTATTGCGTTGCGTATTGCTTTAAAGATGTACTTATTATTCAGACATAAATACAACTACAACAACATCAACAACAACAACAACAAGCAGAACAATGCACATACCCTGAGAAATGCGATTATTCGTTCTTCGGCCATTCCGTTGACTCCTCCGTCCATCGATGGCGTTTTCTGGAATCGTTATAAATATACAGGATGCGGCAAAAGTATTGTCCCAAATGTTTTAGAACATAACTCCTAAGGGGTTTGAAGACATGCAGCCTAACTGTGCTCAAGTATTGTACAGTATCCGTAGTCAATATTGTGGAAAAGACATTTGGGTTTAGAACTCCCGTTTTGAAGAGCTCAGTTATATTCGATCTTGAAAAAAGTTGCCATGCGCCGCGTGTGTTCTTGAACGAAAACCAGATATTTTACTTGAGCTGGTTGGTATGCGAAAGAATTCAAAAGTGGGTAATGAAGTCTGATTATCCCTCTCTATAGTTATACTGAGACATCTGCAGTAGCTATCATTGGAAGTAAACGGGAAATATTTTTCTAGACCGATCGAGCTCGAGCTGTGATCCACTTAAAATATCCATATTCCGAATTTTATGTTTATGCTCAAGATATGGCTCCGAAACTTTTTACACCACATTTTCCATCAATTTAATGAATTTTGCTTGCTTAATCCAAGCACTAGGTAATAGTTTAGTAAACGTTTCAGAACTCATAATTTTGAAGAAAATTGCTGATTTTATGCAATTCTAAAAAACATTTGTGACGCGGAACAGAATTACGTCCGGATATTAACGACATAGTTAAACTCCACGATGGTTGTGCTTCCTAGGAAAATTACGAAAACTAGGCTATCGCAGTCGTTGGAGCAATGCGGGTAAATAAATGTTAAGATAAATAGGGTGCGCCGTTCTATATATTTTGTTTAAAAAATCTGGTCGCAATTGAAACGAGCTTTAGGTCCAAACAATTTGCACGATTATTAAGCCACATATATGGCCTTCCTAAGAAAAATTACAAATTAGTTGCACCTTTCTCTGCTGAGAATTGATAACTCCGCAAAGATATCCTGCGATTTGAAAGTGTTTTCAATCACCCTACCCTATTTATTTCTTTAATATATTCATGCTCCTTGAAGAATTGACTATATCACCTGGAATCGTTACAAAGTATATCTTGGTAACTTAGCAATATAATGCTGAAAGTAGGGACTTATACGTCTATTGAAAGAAAAAAGGTAGTAAGCCAAAAGATGGGACAATACTTTTGCGCGCACCCTGTACAATATATAATAATCAGATAAGAACCGAGCAAGTAATGGTATAGAAAATGGTCTCATTTTCCATCAAATCGATGTGTATTCTCATAGAACTAGAAGAAGCGACTGAAATCGCAACCAAGTATACGATCGACGAACGCAGTCGCTACCACAGAAAATCTGTGAAATGAAGGCTTCCTAATGCTGGCTTTCATGCTTCCCCCCACACACCTCCCATCCCCTCATTTGGCTAATTGTACCCGGCTCTGGGCGGTTAGAAACGACGAGAGAGCATGGGAAAATTGGAGAGTTCGGGTGCTCATTTACCCAAATTGCCGTCCCACTTATCAGGTCAGTCAGAGCGAGAATGGAGAAAGAGTTAGAGAGTTTGATTTACCTTAACTGATGCTGCTTCCTTCGAGGCGCTGGCAATCGTCGATCGATCGATACTTTTTGATCTCGGCGCTACGCGGGATACGGTAGGCACCGCCGGGTTACCCTGATTCGCAGGAATTTTCATGCCGCCGGGCGCAACCATACTCGCGCGGGAAACCCGGCTGAAATGAGCGAAGGCGAGTACGGTAGGACCGAGCAAGCGGGGGCAAACGACAGCCGCACAAACTACAAACTACACAATGACTTCTAGAGATCAAAGATCAAGTTCCGCGGTCTCAAATTCGAGAGGGGGGGGGGCGCTCGGAAGACTTGATGAGTAAGGGATCCACCCTCTACCCCGCTCTCCCTCCGTCTCTTCCTTCCCCTCCCCCCCCCTCCCTATCGCTATTCACGAGTCCCCTAGGCAACGTAAAGAAGAGCAGAAAACGACGACAGCAATATTGCGAGATGAGACTTGAGAGCATTAATTGACACGTGAGACTCTTTTTTACCAGGCAATGTCCAACTGGAGTCATTCTAAACGGCTGATATGATGATATAGGCTGATATATGGGTGATTCTTTTACAAAGCGGGAGGTGAGATCTGGTGTACGAGTTACCCAACTTTTAATCAAAGATAGGTGGCCAATATAACCGGAATTAACCATGAGAAGATGATAACACTCGAAATGACGGAACATCTTTGAAAATGCTAGCTATTTGCGACGCGAGCCATGTCTGGAAATCTTCAGTTGACACGCGACACGACACAAATATTGAGAAGAAAGAGCATCACGAAACTCAAAAGAGCAAGCATGATGAAAGGCTGGCCTTTCATCCACTCCTAATGGGTACCTTGAGATTCTACCGCGACTAAATTTTTTACACGATGCACTAGTTCCTTTATATTGTGTGCAAATAAAAAAAAACATTAGAGAACACGCGTTGTTTAGATGTTCATCTAAAGAAAAGTTCTCGAATCTGGAATACATTCCATTGAGCAAAGTGTAATAACCAAACGAGGACCACAATGATCGCTGAACACTCAGAAAATACAGCATCGTATAGATAGAAAAGCGGTTGTGAATTCTCGAAGATTTGGCGGATTTGTCGACGAACCGTCACCGATTATATCCGCCGATCAGCGACTCAATCAGGTTGATGGTTCCAGATTTACTCTGCGCTCTCTTACTTTCACTCTGAAGTTCGCCTTTCCTATGAATTAGCGAGATAGCATGCACAAATGAAGAGATGGACATCATTGCTTCACTACAGCCTACGAGAGACAAAGCGCTTTGAGGAGAGCCTGCGCGGTTTTGGAAGCCCCCTACGTTTGCGTAAGCGTCAGTACCAGCGTCAGAAGAGAGAAACCAGCCAATGTAATCTTCATCTCACTTCCATCTTTCCCTTCACTATTTCGATTTAGAATGGCTTCGTCAAGAATTGATATTTCTTCATTCGACACGGTCTCTCATCGTTTCACTACTTCACTAGAGCAGGCGAAAATATGAAACATTTCATTCGTAGTTTACTATTCACCGAAAGGGAAATGAGCTGGGGACCACTCAGTGATTCTGCCGAGTTTGAAACCCGACGGGCGGAGTATTTCGAGAGATCCAGGAAATTGAAGGTGGTACGCACATCCTAGTATGCGTATTGACATTCACGGAAGTGTGCATTGAAGGCCATGGAAACTAAATGAGAAAATGAATCACACTTTTAACGAGAGAGATTAAAATCATAATGAGAAATGAGTGCGCGACGTACGTGATCTCAAGGCGCTCAGATCTCCGGAATAAAGCGGAAATGTCTGTCTTGATGGACAAATGACTGGTCGTAGAGGAAGTATTCTCAATGACTAGCCACATAATTGCTTCCTAAATCACGAGTGCGTCGTGAAAAAGAGCTCGAGACAAAATTTGTAGCAGGAAAACTCGTCGTTGGGGAGAAACATGAATGACTTAAACAAGCAGCGCTATTTCTGTAGTATTTCGAAATCAAGAAACCGTGTTGTGCGGATGCGCCTAGAAAAAAGCAGGAGTCGTCATCTGTGTTTTCATTCCTTCGACTTGTGCGATAAATAGCTCGAAATGAAGAAATTTAGTATTCAGTGTTTGGAGACTCCATTTAAATTTTTAATGAGCTTTTTAAAGGAGGCGTATCATGAAAAATTAGTTGATGTTTTTGAGATCATGATCCGATCGGAATCTATAACGATATTAGAATGCCGAAGTTTGGAAGTTGTAGACTCATTTTAAACCGAGATATTCGACCTCAAAGTATGAGGGAAGCACAGGGAAAAAGCTGCAAAGAATTCAAATTCTTTCTGAAGCGCAAATAGGGAGGAATGTCATCTTTGTCTCATCCGCAATTGATTTTCTAGGAAGGGAATTTTGTTTGTTCCCGCAGGTGGTTCCAACGAAAATTTTTTGATCTACTCCAAGGCAATTTGCCAAAAGTTCTTGGCAATTTTCCAGAATCTTGATAGCATCGGCATATCGTTGTAGGATTCGCGCAATTAGAATTTAAAAAGTTCATGATACGCCTTCTCTAATGAAGCAACCACAATGTGGACTGCACTTGACACTTCCTCTACGACCAGTCGTTTCTCTGTCAACGATTGAATTTACTATCGTTTCCATACATCTTTCAGTCTGCGTGCTAGCTTTCGATAACAGACAGCTCCTCAATCTCTTCGATTCGACGACGTCAGTAGCCACAGGCTATAATCACCCTAATCCCTGTATTCGTGAGATTGAAATACGGTAAAAATAGAGAAAACGCAATCTCTGAACGGTGATTCCGCACGTAACCTGAACATGAGAGAATGACGATAACGTAATCTCATAAAGAATCAAAAATTAGACAGTAGATGATCATTTCATACTGCTAACGCCCTCTGGTGCCGCTTCCACTCTCATCCATCCCACACTCGCAAACAGCCTTATCAGGTTGTCAGGAAGTCAGTGAATGCTCGCTAAAGTTCTCGCCCTTTCTCCCTCTCTCCCTATCGTTTCTTTCCCGTCGGGAATAGAACACACCCTGCCTATGAGAGGGTGTCTTTCCCCTTCAGAGTCGGTTTATACCCAGCATCTCAAGGTACGCTTGGGCTTCTGACCAGAGTTTTCTCTGTGTTAGAGAACCATCAGTTTTTGGGCAGCTCTAACGGGGGATCTCCCGAGAGCAATAATACTCGAATTGTTGAACCGAAAGTTCATAATAAACAGAGATGCAATCCTAATTGTATAATTAGCAAGGGAACTTCGATTTCACAACTATGTACATTCAAAGAGTAGTGTGTTGATCATGAAATATTTTATAAAAAAGCTCATTTTCTATTTTCATCAGCCTTAAAAGAAAAAGAATATTTGCCCCTCTCTGTAATTATTAATTGTTTGCACGATCTCTGGTCATTCTGAGCAACCTTCGCGCAATTTCCACCAATTATCGCTCTTCGAAAGTCGACACTCTTCCTCCTCTTTCCTTCCTCATCTCCACAAATGCTTCCTCCCGTAGGCTATTTCGTCGAAACAGTTCCCTTCCTTAGTCGATCTGTCCACGGGTATGATGGAATCTACGTCGACATGTGGCGGGATTTCTTAGGAGAGGAATTGCGATTGGAGAGCAGAATTTTCTCAGGTGAGAGACGGACTAATCCTTCGCTCATCAATCAAGTATGGAATAGGCGATTTTGATGCGGACCCTGGCGGTCGATTCACCGGACTGCTTGGCGAAGTACAAAATCTGACTGCCGCAGGCGTTATAGGACAAATGTTTCTCACCGAAGATAGGATGAGGGAATTTGCGTATACTCCCTATTTCAGTTATGGAAAGGCAAGGTTCTTTCATTTTGAATGTACAGATAGCGTTTTCAGCGAGAAATCTACGAAAAGCAAGAGAAATCTGCATGGATTTTCAGCTTGGACGCATTCATTCCATTTCGGACCGAGATAATCATTCTCTTTATTGCTTCTTTTGCAATTTTAGGAGTCGTATTTCTTATTGTGAGAAAAGCTCTTCTGAATTTCGAAACGGAAAGGTAAGCTGGATTTGAAATTTTCAAAATCAGGTCGATTTAGGTCTTCATTGTCGTCCCTTTTTCTACGAGCCATTTTCCAATTGGGACTACTACTGCTTCTAGTTCATTACTTGGGAGTATTTTCCGGAAATTCCACAAATGAGCGGAAGATCGTTAGAACGTATTTCATTTTCCGAGTTTCAAGCATTTATTTTTATTTTTGAAGCTCGCTGATCAATCTTGTTGGCGACCTTTCGAGTTCGAAGAGAACTTTCATAATCAATCGATCATCGAATTTGCTATTATCGCATGTGCGAAAAATTTTCTCTATATAATAAAAATGTTTCGAATTTCAGAAAATCGAATTTTTCCAAGAGGAGCGTCCCTCTGTCGATAAACTTCAAATAATTTCTGATCCAAAACAGGTCTTGGACAAGGTGATCAAGATCTTGTGCATATATGTACAGTACGTGCTTAACGCCTCACGGATATGCAGACGCGGCGGACCGCCGCAGACCGCGGATTCCGCGGATTGATTCCCCTCGAAAATGAATAACTTTCTGATTTTTTGTGTTGATTTTTGGATTCTCCATTAAATTTCGGATTTTTACCACTTTTCACTCATATTTTTCAGTGCTCATTTTGCGAGTTGAAAATATTCTCAGTAAAAACATGACCAAGCGAACAAAATCTGACACAGTTGACTACGACTCATTTTTTGCCTGTGGCAATTCCGAATGTCACATACATGCATAGGAGGAAGAATAATGATGACTGATGGGGTTAGTTCGGTGTGTCAGATTTTGTTCGCTGGGTCAGGCATTTTCTGAGAATATCCTCAGCTCGCCAAATGAGCATTGAGTGAAAAGTGGTAAAAATCCGAAATTTAATGGAGAATCCAAAAATCAACACAAAACAATCTGAAAGTTATTCATTTTCGAGGGGAATCAATCCGCGGAATGCGGCGGTCCGCCGCGTCTGCATATAAGGGGGTCGAAACCCCGTTCGTCAAATCTGAAACCGTTTCAATTTTAAGTCGGCCGCATCGCCGGCTTGGCGAAGGGAAGGGGGCGATGCGGCCGAGCGATGCGGCCGTCTTAAAATTGAAACGGTTTCAAATTTGACGAAGAGGTTCTTTCCCTCCCTTAAATCCATGAGGGCGTTTAGCACGTACTGTATAACAATATTATCAATATTACAATAATAACAATATTAATAACATAATAAAAATAATAACAATATTATCTGTTATCAGATCTGCAGCTCACATCGATTCGCGTACTTTGATGTGGATGAATTTGTAGAGACGTTTCTTCAAATGAAGGACCTCACAGCGCAATGCGCATTCAAAAGGCAAATATTGAACCTACTTTTTTTTCACGCACCTTTTCAGTATTGGCACTTCCGATATGTCAAAATTCGCAACCGATTCGGCTCTCAGAGCAGAACATTTCGGACGCGAAGCTCCAATCGTGTTCTACTATAGCAAAGTGCTGTTCAATCGAACGCGACGTGAAAGATTCGCCCAAATTATCCTTAGAATCTAAAAAAAGTAAGAAAAAAAGAAAAAAAGAAAAAAAAAAAAAAAAAAAAAAAAGAAAGTAAAATCCATTTGCAGTTCTCAACCATACATTGGCGACGATACACAAACCGGCCGAGAGGCGAGAGACGACGTTCAACCTGGGTGACTTTCAATTCGACTGACCTACCGCAACTGTATTCTGTACTCATTGTTATAGCCGGATGCTATTTTATTTGCATTTCAATGTTTGTTCTTGAATTGTTGAGTTCGAAGTCTGTGACGACGCACAGATTCAGTGTTCGAGCTCATGAATTGTTGCGAACGGTCTCGATCGCATCGAGAGACTCTCAATGATACCCGAATTCAAACCTCATTCTGATAAATACAACGCTTCAAATAAACACGTTATAACAATCCTTTCTGCATTTATTCCACATACCGACCTTACGCGCCTAACAAGAACAGTCAGATTTTGAATGTAAAAATGAAAATTTGATGATAAAATATTGCAAAACATTCTGCGTTCGGGGGGAATCGAACCCCCGTCGAATGCTTGGAAGGCATCCATGCTGACCATTACACCACGAACGCGATTGTAAGCTAAACGAAAGGCCAGGCAGATACCGTGAGGAAAGCGAGAGATAAGGATGAAAGGGAGAGGCGAGCAGCTAATTATCTACATCAGTTGCTTTGTACTTCTATCACCGCGGATTTTGTCTGCTCCGGAACCCGAATTATATCTGTGATCCTCCCATGCCGAAGATCAAAGATCAAACATGTAGGACGGTGTAGGACGGAGTTCATGTTGACTGGAGTGAGTCCGACTTTGTCTCCTGGTTACAAATGCGATTTCGCCTAATGGGAAAGCTACCAGTGAAGACTCCTCTGAATCTCTTCATTCCTTACGATCTCTCTGCATGTCTGACGTTAAAGAACAGGACACTCAGGACACGGGGCTTGACTGTTGTTACCAAGTAACGCTAAGTGGATCGCGATGGGCGGGTCTCTGGCTTATCCTTCCCGTCGCTATACTTGGCCTTCCCCCTCAACCAAACCGCTCTGAAATCATGGCCTGTACTCTCCCCCGTCCCCCCGTTGCCAGCTATCGCTTTAATTTTCTGCCGGAGGTACCGAAACCTTCGCTTGATTGTCCTGAGTTCTCCCCACGCCCTCGATTTTCCGATGTTTTCGCTCTTCCCTTCCGATACTAGACCTTCCCCCCGAACAAAACCACTTTTATATCATCACTTATACCCAAGCCCTCCCCCTCATTGGTAGATGTCGGGACAATTCTCTGTCGGAGATACCGAAACCTTGAGTTGAATGCACATGTACGCACGATTGACTAATATAAGCATAATAATAGCTTTCCTGTTATTTCTGTTTACAAAATTGATCGGATTTATGTTTTAGACACTCAGACCATGCTGACAATCATAAAATATTTATATATTTTTAAGCAATTACAATAAAATATAAAAAGGAAAGTGCTAAATAATAAATGTGTCCTAGCGCAAATTCGAGGAATCCTAAAGAGTACGGTAGGTAGGCATTTTCGTTTGTTATTTTTTAAATTAACATAATTATTGTTTTCGCTCATTTTTTAAAAATTTTATTTTTATATTATGATTCGGCACTATCGAATGCATAGGTCGAGCATAACAGGATATTTATTTAATGCCTTTAAAAGTTCGCCGCTGCCCTCCCTACATTTTCGCAGATTTTTTTTCTTTTTTCGCGCATTACACCATGAATTTTCTCAGCGCACTTTAGAAATTTCGCATGATATCTTGTCTCATTAGTTTGTTAACGAATTTGCGTTGATAATTGTTGTATACGAGAATAGAATATTCGAGTAATTAGTCTGACACAACTCTAACGTATTTCAAATGCATAGAGTCCCGCACGGAATTCCCTGATTACGCAATATACCGTAATCCCGTAAACGTATACCGTAATCTCAATTATTGCCCTGGCCTAAATTGACTCGCTTCTCTCTCTTCTAGTTCTCCCCTGCCGTTTCCACGCTACTCTTCTGTAAATAGTCTTCTACAATAAATCGCTGACATCACCCGTGGTTGGATCGTTCACTCAAGGACACATACACAACAATAATAATAATGCTATTGGCCTAGTGACGTGACTAAACAAAAATTAAATTATTTTCGCTGCTGTCTGTGAGCGGAAAAAATTCACTCGAAATTGAAAGAAAGAAAGAAAGAAACAGAATACCAAGTAATGGAATATCGCAATTAACGCTAATACTCACGCAACACAAAGAAATTTCCTTAGCAAGCTTTTAGCGAAAGGAAATTTCCTTCACTACAAAACTACAGTCCTGGCGATTCCCCCAGTGAAAACGGAGCGCTCCGGGTGACCCCGGGTGACCCCCAGTGACCCCACGCTTCGTACTCTTTCAATAGATTTTAAAAAGTCGCCAATTTGATTCCATCGTGTTCAGCGTTCGATTCTACGCCGATTCATATAAAACATATAAAAATAATTAAATTTTAATCAATTAAATTAATTTACAAAAAAGTGAAGAATAAAACGATTCGTGCATCAAAGAGTACATCTACGCTATTTAGCAAATATTTTTTGCAGCGGCTGCGCATAAATATCGGAAAAGTACTCTTTGATGCACGAATCATTTTATTCTTCGCTTTTTGTAAATTAATTTAATTAAATAAAATTTATATGTTTGTATATGAATCGGTGTAGAATCGAACGCTGAACACGATGGAATCAAATTGGCAACTTTTTAAAATCTATTGAAAGAGTACGAAGCGTGGGGTCACTTGGGGTCACCCGGAGCGCTCCGTTTTCACTGGGGGAATCGCCAGGACTGTAGATTGATAAAATTCGGAGGTAAACCCTTACTACCCCGAAATTTTTCTTCGCCACTCCACTCGAACATCCGCCTGAACCCACTACCACACTCCAAGAAGTCATGTTTTATAACAACTTGTATGCACATAGTCACTAAGAAATAATACATTCATATCAAGTTGACTTGCATTCTGCACTTACATTCGCACTGCCCACATCCACACTCACCCAGAATATACGGTGTTGTACATGCAACGTCTTTATAAACAAAGAAATCGCGCAACGAGCGGCAATAATTTATACCAAGCTCCAAAGCACAATATACGAAAGAATTATTTTCAAAATTCGCTTCATTTTGGAGCACACTACGTTTTCGTGGTGTATCACCACGAAAAAAAACATGTAAAAGACCAAACGAGCAAGGATAAGCGTAATGGAGACCGGAATCACGAACCTAGATACGAATGTACCTTTGCTACCTCGGCTATTAAGATTGACTATATATTTTGCATTATGAAGATCGAATTTTCCAATTTATCAAAAAATTAAGTAAGCCTTTAAAAATAGAATAATTCTACAATATATAGTACAGCGGGTTATCCCTCGTTTCATACTCTGGACGGGTTATTGCAAACAATCTACAAATAATCAATCTATTGACAAGAAAGGGTACAAGGGGCTGGAGTTCTAATCGTGAATGACAATGCTACAGGATAATAAATTATGCAATATTTGGTTCGAGAGAAAGATAATTCAAGCAAAAGGATTCCCTTGAGAAGAAGGGGGGATTCCAGAATTCGGTGGTCTCATAGGAGGAATACCGTATCCACCGTATCCAGGAGGCTGCTGAGGTTGTTGGTACATATCTGAAATTAGATTAATGAAGAAAGATGAAGGATGAGAGATACTTACGATGCTGCCATTGCTGCATTTGCATAAGAGGAGATCCATATGGATTGGAAGGAGGTACTGGATATCCCATGGGTGTAATTCCACTCGAAGACCATTCCACTCCCTTCCTGAATATTCATCTTACAATTAATACACACTTTATCCCTCTTTTTTTACTTTTTATTCGATTTTTGGCCTATTTCATACAATTGTTGAACGGAAACTCCTCATATTTAATTTTTGTATTTTAGAGAAACTCGTTAATTAGTTTAGCATGGAAAAATATAAGGTGGGGCAATGGAAACGGAAAACACGTCGACTTGGGAATGAACTATACAGAATTTAAGAATAGAGAAAACAACTACTTCTAGATATGAGGGTATCTACTCAAAATGATCATACACTCAACTCTGCAACACTCACCCAACAACGTTATTTCCTGCAGAAATATCCAGATTATTCGTGAGAGATAGAAGCGCGGTATCCACATCTCCGTTCCCATCTATAAATATTTAAATTATTACCACTTTTATTATTTGATAATCTACTCAAGTAATCAATACGATACGACAATGCAAAGTTCTCAATATTTATCATATATGACAACTTGCTGCACACACAAACGAAACAAAACAATGAAAAAGTATGCAACATCCACAAAACACTATACTCCACACTCCATCTAGAGCAACCTTGTTGAGGAAATCCTCCGATGTGATGTATCGGATTCGGAGCTGTATAGCTGTTGTCGTATTGAGCTTAATCCAATAGTTCAAGTTCAATATGATAAACAAAATAAACTGACTAAATGGAGTTTGATTGTATACATTGTGGACGGGATTGGATGTGGGAATGTGGATTGGCAGGCTTGCACCAGACGACGAAACATCTTACAATGGAGAAGATGCATCATTATGAAGGAGTGAATAATACAGTAGGAAAAAGCCCATAAGGAGAGATGAGATATGGAATACACAGATAAATACCTTGTGTTAAGAAAGGATTTGGGAGAGCAGACTGAGCCGAATCAGTGATAGATTGAGGATCAGGTGACGGGTCCACTTAACCGATTTAATGAGATCAAGTGACTATAAGACACAACGCAGACTACAAAGCAAAGTATACACAAAACAACTATAAACACATTAAAAATAAAGTAAAATTGAGATACGAGGGAGGCCGTTTGCGAGAGAGTCGAGCAATACCTGGCACAGAGAAGAAAATCATACCCGAGGTAACTTCAATTTCTGGCATAGTTTGGGGTGCTTAGAAACATGGGCTAAGTGTTTTGATCTCAAAATGCATGGATCATTTTGCACGAGCGGTCAAAGTTTAGCGTATTTTCTGAATTTTCGCGTGTAGCTCGGGAATCGATAAGAGAATCGGAAAAAAAAGGAATAAAGACTATAGTTAATTTTCGATTTTAAAACGAACTACACTTTTACTTTTTTTTCAAAAATAATCATGCAAAGACATGCATTTTGTATTTTTCTTTAAACTAATTTGTAAGATTTTCTGAAAAAAGGGGTGTGTAGCTACTAACCTCTTCAATACTCCTACGTCGGTAGCTCGCATACAAAAAATGTTGAGCAAAGTTATGGCAAAAAATCGTACACGAAAGCGAAAGAAAATCACTTCGCGATTGTCCTTCTTCATTCTCATTTCACTCCTTTCCTTTCATTCCTCACGTTCACTAGCGAATGCGCCGTGTGAATAATTAAATTAACGGATTAATACACTAAACTTTGACCGTTCATGCAAAATGATCCATGCATTTTGAGACCAAAACACTTAACCCATGTTTCTAAGCACCCCAAACTATGCCAGAATCTGAAGTTACCTCGGGAATCATTTTTTCTCATTTTTTCTCTGTGCGTGGCCGTATTTGCTCGGCTCTCTCGCAAACGGCCTCATATGAAGCCCACCTTGAGACGACTTATGGTCTCTTCATTTTGTGCGTTCTCTCAGCGTCAGGATTGATAAGAGAGCACGGGAAATGAAGAGCGTATCCAATGTCCCTCCCATGCTGTTGTTAGAGGAGCAGGGAAGGAAGACGAAGCAGCCTACAGTCACTTCCACGAGTAGTATCATGCGTGTGGCGGTAGTCTTTCTATTACTGTTAGCAACTGCTGTATTGCGTGAGGATCATGGTAAACTGTATTCAAAAAATTTGTTATCTTTCAAAATCATGACAGGGACACTAGAGCAACATAATAAATTTCAGGCGATCCGCCGGGCGGTGGTGGGAGTGACGCAGCTGCACAAGAATGTCTGGTTTAAATCTAAGACGTGTCTCTAAATTTTCATTTTAGTTTTATGTATGAAGCAATGCGAAAACGAAGAGAAAGATGTGTTAGATTGCCGGAGAGGCTGTATAGTGGTTAGCGTATAAATGTTTGCGATAAAGCTCTTTGATATCCTCTCTCAGCCATCGACCGCAGAACCAACTACCATTGAACCAACGGTGCGCACAGGTAATGTTGGCAATACGAATTCACGGGTCCGTATTGGAGGGAGGTCACGTTGCGGGCCGCGGCGAATAGGCGAGAGGAGGGAGAGAAGGATGATGGATAGACGAAACTCCCGCATCAGCGCGCAACGAGAGACAGGAAGGCTCTATCCATTTGATACATTCTTTACCTAGTCGGTAACTTATCAGGGCCTCTTCCCTTCTCTCATTGCAGACTGATGCGGGCGTTGCGGGTCCGCATTTTCCTTCCTCGCCTATTCCCTTCGTTGCGAAAAAACGTGACCAACCCTACGCACAGGACTTTAAAAAAAAGCAATTGCGATCATTGATTTTCTTTCTCAGAAGATTCCGAGTATACGAATTTATCGAGAATAGCTAACGATCCAGCCTATACGGGAATTCTAGACAAGATCTTCTCCCCAGCGATCGGTATAATCCAGGTTCATCAGCAATTCCATGACCTTCAGGCATAGCGGATCTGGCGATAGAGTGTCAAAGTTTGAGTTCGTTCATGGTCAATAATAGACCATCTACTGGTGAATCATTTCGCCTCCCTGTCAGATGCATCGATCTTATTCCAGTAAGAATTTGTTCACGGATTGGTCAATAAACTTTTTTTTGGCAGTCAACAACCTCTCCTGATGATTCGGTGCTAAATGAAACGTTTGGTAATGTTGGGAGTTACTGCAAATATCACCGGTCTCTTCAGTCCATTGCATCAAGACTTGCATCGGAAATAACAGTCATAACGATGTCAACTATGCTTTTTGCGGCTTGGATTGTTCGACGAGTCTGTTTCTTGGAAATACGGTAACATTGCAAGAATTTTTTAAACTAAAATAGTTTTTTTTTACAGACGACTTCCGAACCGACAAAACCGAACCAGACTCCAGGTACTGAATTTCATCCATTACTATCCTAATTTTACCTCTCACAAGACTATTATGCGAACGAATTACTGGAATTGATCAATGGAACTATCTCCATGGACTTTGGTTAGTTATTTTTTGGAGTAGCGTTTGGCATTTTCTCTAATTTCAGACGGATCGAAATTGGATTTCATTTGCAACCACTGGCCAGAAATTAAGAAAGTGCTAGCGGACTGGTACTCAAAAAAATTCCCAGCAATTCCAATAATTATTATTGACAAGCTGGAAGCTGGCTTGACAAGCATGTGTGCGGTAGGAAATTATCTTTTTTTTTGATTTTCATGTTTTCCTTCAGACAACGCGTCAACCCTCTTCCTCGAAAGATCAAACAGGTAATCATCAGGGTTGCAGATTCGATTTCAATAGTTTTGCACCCTCTTACTTTCATTCCTTCTCAAAATATGCGATTCTACCATCCCTTCACGTCCGAAATTTCTGGGACGCTAAAGAATGGAATAGTGCCAGATATCATTTTCAGACCGAGCAGCACTATCGATCAGATTCAATAATTTGAGACGTTTACATCAAAGATCAAAGATCAAAAAATGCTTGCTAATTCCTTGTCTCACTGAATCAGACATTTTTCCCTGGTTACTAATGCGCTTTTGTATTTGCCAGTACGGTATGGTGTGGTAATGGTAAGTATTGCGTGTCTCCCACAGAAATGAACAACTTCTCAGGAGGATTCAACTCCGGTTCTGGAGATAACGATTTGGGAAAGCTAGGTTTTCTATAATTTTGAAATTAGTTTTTACCGTCCATTTTAGCTAAATGTATTCATGAATGCACGGTTCTACCAAACCCGAAAACTTGCAAAAGGGACATATAGCTAGTCCTCTTATAGGGATAATTCTATTTCTTCTTCTTTCAGAAATGTTATATATTAACCAACGAGATCCAACTATGCGTAGGAAAATACAAGGAAGAGCAACGAGAAATAATATACAAGATTCTATCCGGAGACCCCGGTATTATATACATTTTGAAGTACGCCGATGACAATTTTCAATTTTAGGTGGTAGAGATCTATTGAAGGCATTGTGCAAACAATTGAATGAGAATGAGGAAATGATATTGGAATGGAAAGAAAATCAGTTGGCAGCCAACACAAGTATAATTGATATTGAAACCAAATGCGGAGAGGCTGACGTACCGCTCAATCAGGTACACAGTTGATTTTGATTGGTATTGATTTCTTCTTGCAGACCACAACCACATCAACCCCGACTACAACGACGGAGCCTCGAGGTATATCAAATAGTATTTCTTACATTCAATTGTCGAATCTCAGATGCTGATCCAACCACAACCCATACGAATCAGCCATCGGGTACGCAAACAGCCGATCTAGTGAGTTCATGATCCATATTCCAGCCACCCCCAATTGCGACCCGAACTGTGTGTCATCGAGCACTATCGCGTCCCAGGAGAAAGAGTCGGTATGCTATCATCGGTGTTTAACCTGTGATCTCAAACTTGAGACGACTACGCTCGATCGTGATGCCACGACTGCAAGTACACACCTGACTACAACTGAACATGAACATCATGAGGGAACGTACAATAGAACAACGGATGCAGCTAACAGCATTACCGGAGGCGCATCAGTTACGCCAAGTCATTGGTCTTCCTCTACGACTGCTGAAGTCACCATCACGGAGATAGCGAGGACTACGGATAAAGGAGGGGCTGGAGGACAGCAACCAAACGGAGATACCACATCTTCCACGCAATCAACCTTGACGGGAACCACTTCGGATAATACTACACTATCTTCAGCAATTGAGTCAGGCACTGTTACTGGTTCATCGACGAGTACTGTATCCACGTCGACGACTTCTGCAAATCCCTTGACTGAGACGGCGACGTTACCTGATGGAACCACGGATTCAAGCGCAACGGGCTTTTCAACGGCCTCTGTAAACATCACGGCTACGGACCCAACCACTTCTTCGCTCGAGATCGATCCTGAATCCAGTTCAACCTGGATTTCGAACTCGGAATCTACGACATCAACACTGACGGCATCCGAGAGCGATCCAAGTGAATCATCAACGATATCGCCATCAGAATCCACCACATCGACGCCTAACCAGAACAATTTCGTTTCCGGCCCGATCACTATGGTGTGCCTAGACTGTAATGAGACATCCACGACTGAATGGACTACGGTAACCATGATCACCGCGAGTTCCCCAACGACGACGGGGGCTACGGTAGAACCCAGTCTTTCGCCTTTATCTTTAGCTCCCATTTTGTGCCTTCTGATATCCCACCTTTATCAGCATCGAGAAAACTAAAAAAATGCGACTCGAAAATTGATCTTCATTGCAGGGCTCGATCGATCGGTGCTGCAAAGGGCGCAAGATTGGGCTCGTTTGGTACTAGATGCATGATTCGTTTGGTGCATGATTCCGCCGTCTCTTCATTTTGCACAAACTCTCTCTCGTCGACCCAGCGGGCAAGAGAGAGAGTGTGCAAAATGAAGAGACGAACGGAGTCATTTCTCGAGCTCTATTTGGTACACACCATGCGATCATTCGTCGTGCATCTACGAGCAACCGACGGACGTGAAGAAAATTGATAGTTTTTTTTTCCAATATTTTTTGTGTTACTTTTTACTCGAACAACGTACATAATAGTTTTACAATGCTCAATAAATAAAAAGCTCATATCTTCGCTCATTGCATTCGGATTGTGTGGCGTGCAGGCGTGGTGTGTAGAGTAGGGTAGTCAGGGTGAAGAATCCATCTCCTCATTCCGCGTACTCTCTCGTCACTCGACCCGTGAGAGAGTGCGCGGAATGAAGAGACGGGATTCTTCACCCTAACAGCCTACTGTGTGTAGTTGAGGGGCTCCATTTGCACATTCCTGACATTGAGGCCTCATCGCGCTATCCTTCTCAGTGTTTCTCGCTGAAATCGATGCGAGGAAGGTGAAATAGTGCAACGTCAGCACTAAGGCGAGAAAGAGGGAGAAAGAGGATTATTTCCGGGTCCAGAAAACTATTTCCGGGTCCAGGAAAATATCGCCGGGACCGGAAAACTTTGCCGTTTCCAGAAAACTTTGATGGGACACCCAAAACGGACCAGAGCCATGATCGCATTGCCAAGATCGCCTCATATTCATGACACATCAAATCCTATGGGAACATAGGCCAATCACTTTTTAAGGGCTATTTCATCACTATACGCATTACGACAAGTACATACAACAGGTCCGTCTAGATCGGCCAATCCAGCGCCTCCACTCGCCAAACGAGATGGTCCAGTGAGCTGGCTACGGCAAGTATCGAGTCCAGCCGGACCGAAGCATCCGACAATACGTCCGTCGGGTTCCGCTGAAAACAAAACTTAGCTTTCCAGTTGAAGCACATCATTACTAAGGCGAGTGGCATGTCCGATGTACCCGGAGTGACTATAAAATTGTGTGAAAGGCAAAGTTGCATCCATTTCAAGCGATTTTTGCAGTTGTCCGACAATGGTCTTGCCCCAAACAATCTCGCTACATTTCTTGTATCAGGCTGGTGCAAAAGTTTCTCCACAAAAAAAGTCTCGTTAGTTTATCACTTGTCCCTTCCTTGTTCTTTGATCATTCAAGGTATCGTTTTTTACAATCGATTGCCCCTTGAATATTCTTTATACCCATCATGACGGAATCCCTGTATGATGACTGAGGCCTATACGACATCAAATCAAAGTCAACGCAGTGCAAATTTTTGCTCTCTATTTATCGAGCTAGTGTTACCTGAAGAACTGAGATATCCACAAATCTTTACCACTTGCACGTAGTGCATTGATAATATGTCACAACTGATGTGAAACAGCAACTCTACCACAAACGGTCGTCGTAACATACCCACATATTAAAAAGCTAGGGCAGCACGAAAATCATAGATTCTCGAAATGCGTGTAGTAAATTAGTCTCGATTGACCTAGAGAAGCCAAGTGTGGTGCAAATTGAAGTAGGTTCCCTGTTCGATTCTCATTATTGGTTTGGAGGCTATCGAAGAACTCAATCTTGAGATATTGATTTCGAAAGTTGTATGTCGTAAACCGACGATTGAAATTGTCACTTTTAGTGATCCAGCATATCGTATGACTTTTGTAAACCTGATATTTCACTGCCATACCAACCAGTAACCATTCCCCGATCGCTCTAAAATTGGTGAGAATTCAGGGATCACTTGTTTTGAAAATAAAGCAATTTGAATGAACAAACCCCAAATACCAAGTTTTCGATGATTTTTGTTTCCGATAATTCCCCTCAAATACTAAGTAGCTATGAGCCAATTCAAATGTATGGTTTTGGTCCTCGTACCCATACCTAGTTCCTATGTCAAGGGAATTTGGGAATGATTCAGTACAGGAGCAATAAATTAAAAAAAATGCGGCGTGAAGAAACTTATGCACCAACCCAATACTTTTGCAAAGTACCGGAAATAAATGATTGAATGACCGCTAGGTGACTACTCCAAGAGTATGTCTTACCACACTCCATCTTCTTGTACTCTTCCGTGGGCTTGATGCAGACGGTGGCGGGCACTTGCTTGCCGAGGAACACGCACACGACGTGGTCCGTCTTCCGATCGACGACGAGGGACGAACACTAAAAATGTGCATTGCATCGTTACTATATCGGCTACCGATAACCTACTTCTCCATTATTTGATAAAATATGCCACTGAACGGTCTACACACCAAACTAGCTACTTGAAATACGATATATTGTTGAATATGACTTGGGAGTGCGATTAATGTGGAATAAGAGTACTTTCGAATTAATCACGTACTTCCTCCGTTTCAGTGCACTTCTTATCGCAGTCCAGTCGTCTTGCTGAGCAGTTCGTGCTGGACCGTGAGGTTGACCGGCGAATAACAGATTGTGGATGCGGCGGTCTGGAAGATTAGCATTAGAGTTCGAAATACGGGTAATCGTCTCTTCATTCTGCACACTCTCTCACCGGTCAGAGAGGCGAGAGAGTGCTTAAAATTTAGAGACTCTATTTGCAATGTTAAATTTAAATTAATTCCTCGATTTACAGTTGTCCACTTTCTTGTACAGCCTTCGCACAAACGGTCCAATCAATCTCAGCTCCGAGAAATCCACAGACAACATGGTCCGTCTTGTGTTCGACTACGATTGCGATCATATAGAATTACAATTCGAGTAGCAAACTCACACCAATGAGCAGGGAGTAGAAGAGAAATCGCTCCATCGGTGACTGAATGGGAGGACGAATGAAAGATGGAGATAGACGACGTGAGGATGGAAGGATGGGACGAATGCTCCGTCACTCTGACCGACGAGAGATAATGCGAAACGAAGAGACGAGAACATCGCTCGAGGAGAGTATCCATGCGCCGTTGCTATTTGCGCCGCTCCGTTCATTGCATTTGATGAATAATGCAGAAGACGATCCGTCGACCTCTCATTGTTTGGCCTCACGATTGTTCGAGATGTTATGCAAAGTCTCTCCCCAAAAAAGTATATTAAAAATATAAAACTCTTAAGTTACATTTCGGGAAACTAATAATGAGAAATGAATCGAATGGAATCAAGAGGAAACATGAGCAAGATTGGTCCCAGGTCGATTGTTTCTGGGATAGTTTTTACATATTTTTGATTTCTTGATTTGGAAAATATTTTTTATCATGAACCCGTGTGAATCAGAGCTGGAACACTGCAAGACATCGAGAATAATGGGAATACTGACGGGCTAAAGCAAGGATATCACTGGAATCGATACTATAAAAATAATAAGATATTTGCAAGGGGCGACGTTTCCTATTACACCACAAATATAATCAAATATTGTTCAGGGCGACGTTTCCTATTTCACCACTAGTACAGCTCCAAGTACGCCTTCCACTCTAGCCCGATGAACCACTGCTTGGCTCGTCGGCAGCATGTAGATTCGTCCTCGGGCACCTCGAACGTCGACTTGTGCTCGGGAATTCCTGAAGGATGACGATAATAACTCCTTTGTTTTTTATCTGAGTGATTACTCTAGTCATTGCCGAGTGGGCTCAAGGTACAAACATTATTTGAGATAAGCGGAAGCCCCGGGTTCGATTCCCGGTCTGTGCATTAACCTTTGCTATCTCAAATAATAACTCCTTTGTATTCAAGTATTGTAGCCAGCGTAGTTAAGAGGCTTTAGCCTAATTATAGAATTTTAAAATTAATATAATTCTGATCCGACTCAGGCGCCTCAATGAGGTTCAGCGTGCAACCGCCGACGTGGATGTTCTGACTTCGGTCTGAAAATTATCTTTGAATGTTTTATAGTCACTGGCTCTAACCGGTGAGATCTCCCATAGAGCGAAATAAGATGTGATAAAATTTCAGAGAAGATTTTCCGAAAATGATCGTAATTTCGATTTACCGAGCACCGGTCGTCTGCACATTCTCATCCGCAATCGTTCCTTGGAGAAGCCGACGTGGAAGACCTGCGAAAATTTTATTTTTCAATTCAATTCAATTCAATTATTTATCACGTCAGGCAATATTGCTCAGGTGATGATGGTCTGAAAATCTTCATATGCAGCAGACCACCAATGGGATCTGATCGCTCTCCTTAGATCATCACGCCATCGAGTCATTGGATGGCCCTGTGGTCTTTTTCGGTTGTAGGGCCTCCATATGGTGGTAGCACGCGTCCAGTTATTCTTTATTTTTCAATTTGTTATGATCAGCATCTCACATTCGGCTGATAAAACTATAACACTACAAAATGTTCTGGAAAATGTTAATTCCACATGTTCAAATTGAAGAAAATAATATCTCACCAGCACATGTTAGCACATGTTCAAATTGAAGAAAATAATATCTCACCAGATCACTGGTACTCGACGGATTCATCATCTTGCCGAAGCCTAGATTCGCCGGTGGTACCTGACCGGCGATGGACTCGCGACGCTCTGAAATATTCGTTCTTTATCTTTGATATTTTTCGGAACTTCTCCGTTTTTGGCTCAGGCTACGACCGTACTGAATGTGGTGGGGGTAGGGAATGAGAATCATTGAAAGGGAATACTCTGCGACAAAAGACAACCAGAGAAGCGCCTACTTTTAATACGTTTCACCAAAAATCATGTTTAAATCACGTCACAACACGCTCATTGTTTGACTCGGCGTTTGCAATATTTGGTTTTGAATGACGGCTAGATAAAATGCAGTCAACTTGCTCACCATCGAACACCCTATTGAACGAGGGGTTCACCTTCGCAAAATGGCTGCCCTCATACGAGACGACGAGCATGTTGTTAGTCGGATTGGTGTGAATAGAGGAAAGGAAGGGAATGTCGAGGGCCTTGGCCAGTTGGAGGGCTTCGATGACAAAGTTGAGCTGAAAGATGGAATAATTGGACACAAATACTGATTTTTGAAGCCTAACTGAGGTTTATGAACGTGCTCCGAACGCCCAATCAACATAATTTTCCCACTATGGAGATAAAAAAAGTGATAACCTTAATTCTGAGTATCTTGTCTTGAGAGGTGTTGCGCAGATATTCGACATCTCCGACGGCGAGTGAAACCTGGAATTTGATGGTATTAATATTAAGGTATTAAGATTTGTAGATTGCAAAATTTTTTTGTTTCATTTCTTTTGGCAGCCCGTTCAGCTAAGAATCACACCTGATGTAGAAAGTCAATGCAGGATCCTAGAGGCTAACAGAATCTGCAGAAATTGTCCTTGTTCTTCCTCCCTCCACTCTCTACACAGAATGGACACCTTCGATACCGAGAAAGGATGGGAAAACGAGTGAGCCCACGCAGAAAGAAGGACTACGCAGAGAAACCAGGCACCAGATGCACCAGTTTATGGGCATTCTATCTGTTATCAACGATATAATGTGTATAAGGCAGTAAGGCAGAGAAGACAACGATTTATCAGGTAGCTCAGTAAGTATGAATGGAACACCAACGAAAGAGGGGGGAGGAGAGAGGGGCGGAGTTGGCGGTGGTTCATCTGGTATCGAGCCGATACACACCTTCATGTACATGTAAGCTGGGCGGCTCCTGATGAGGAACAATTAGATGTTTGAATAAAGCTATCTCATATCGTAATGCTCAAACTTTCCCTGATTGTGACCAACGAAAGATATGTGGAAAGAAGAGACGAGCACGAAATGTGATCAATTACTTATAATTAAACGCAGAAAATCATATAAAATTGTGAAACTAACCACACTTTGGATCTCTCTCATAGAGCAGGGCTGGAGCAGAACAGCAGCTCAGTCTCCTGAAATTTATCTTCTAATAAAATAATTCCATATTGACAGCATATGCACCTTCTCGTATCATGTCCAAGGAAAGCGCAGATAGAGGCCGTTGAGTAATTTGTGGGAATGTATTGTATGTGAGTAGTAACGATAAGATGTATAAGTCCAAGGCAGAAAGGAAAGAGGTTTATCGTTTAGTGTGTGTGTGTGTGTGTGTCATGTGTAGAGTGAGTAGAGTGATACAATCACTGATACACAGATACACAAGTCGAGGGGATAGAGGAGAGAGTAGTGGGCGGAGTCAAGGTTGAGTCATCGTATCGGGCCGATACACACCTTCACGTACACGTCATCTGGGCGACTCCTGATGATGACCAATTAGCTTGGATAAAGCTATCTCATATCATAATTCTCAAACTTTCCCTGACCAACGAAAGATATGTGGAAAGAAGAGACGAGCACGAAACGTGATCAATTACTTATAATTAAGCGCAGAAAATCATATAAAATTGTGGAACTAACCACATGTCGGGTCTCTTTCGTATAGGACGGCTGGAGCAAAACAGGAGCTTAGTCTCCTGAAATGAAACTTCTAATAAAATAATTCCAAATTGACTGCATGTTCACCTATTCGTATCAGGTCCCAACAGCGCGCAGCTGTAAGACTTGGAGAAGCTGCACGCGGCACACTGAAAAAAATATTTTTCATTCAACGAACGTTGTCCAATCATTTTCGATGACAAAGGCATAGCATCGTCAATCAAGAAAGTACCTCCGCCATTGCGACGCAAAGATATTTGCATTCATCCAGCGTGGAGACGGGTGTTATGTCGGTGACGAGATATCGAACATTCAGCCACTCCCCCATTGTGAAGCACGAATCAAGTGCCTGAATGCGCTTGGATATGTCAAGCAAGTGCTGCATCAACTCACCCCCGCCTTCAGGAAGAACAATATGATTAGTGGACTCATCAATCCTAAATATACTCACCGGCGAAGAGCAAGTGCCTCCGTTCTCCTGACACGGTGCGATGAAGCATCGGTCTTTGACTGAATGGGACATGTGACTGTCATCACAAAGCCTTCGGCTTACCAGAGCAATCTGAGGACGAGTAACCCCTTGGACAGAGACAATAGGCGTATGATTTGTCCGCTGTTGGAACGCACTGGCCGTCATTAAGACAGGAGAGGGAGGAGCAGGGATCATGCGCTGAAACGGGATCTCTCATACGATGTTCAGTGAGCTTCACCGAGCAATGTTCTCGTCTCTTCATTTTGCCTTATCTCTCGTCAGTCAGAGAAACGAGAGAGCGTTGCGAAATGAGAGAGAGAGTCAGACCATTCATCGTTTCACCTGTACTGCAGTCACTGCCAGTCCAGCCTGGGGCACACACACAACTGAAGCTGTTCTGCAATAGGAAATCATTAGCAATTATGGTAAATGCTGAACGAACGTTCTGCTCGACACAGTGTCCCTGGCTCTTTGCTTGATTGCAGGGTTTAGGGGAGACGTCGCATTGTGCTGTTTCGTCTGACAGTGTGAACGTCAATTAACAATTTTTAAATATTATAAAGTAATAATAAACATCAATTCCCCAAATGTATAGGAAAGAGAGGAATAGGAGCAGATGCACATTTGCGTCTATCTCCCTTGAGTTAGAGGCAACCAAAGTTGGAGTGTGACAAGAGAGACAGACTATGCACATTAGGAATTTATAGTATGTTACAGTAATCATAACGAACTAATGTTCCGGAACATGAACTGCTTTCTTCTGCGAACTCTTCAAAAGAAAGAAGAAACCGTACTCTGTAGAATGAGTTGGTCACACGCCGCTCCTTGGTAGCCGTCATGACACTTGCAAATCGCCCTTGTTCCCTGTGAAATTTTTGTTTCATTTCGTTTTACAGTCCGTTCGGTCAAGAATCACACCCGATGTAGTCAATGCAGGCGGATGCCTAGTTGCAAGGCTAACATTATCTGCGGAAATTGTCCTTGTTCTTCCCCCCTTCCCTCCACTCTCAGCTAGTAATGGCTTGTCGAGAAATGGCTCTCATCATTCTGCACTCTCGCTCTCTCTTGTTGCTGGGATCGGCGAGAGAGTATGCGAAAAGAAGAGACCATTTCTCGGCAAGCCAACCCTACTCATAGCAAAGAATGGGCACCTTCGATACCGAGAAAGAAAGAGAAAGAGAGAGAGAAAGCAACAAGAGAGAGAGAGTGATAAACGAGTGAGCCCGCGCAGAAAGAAGGACTACGCTATCAAGGAGAAGAAGTAGCATCCTCTTGACTCCTTTTGACTACACCCTAGTCCGGATGAGATGCTTGAACAGTACTGTTTTGTCAGACAATCTAGCCTTACTTCGAATATCGTGTTGCAGGTGCCAGTCGCAGCGCACGTCACATCACTGCATGGATCCCCAGAGACTGAGAATGAATTGGGTATCGGATTTGGAATAGACTGATGCTCACATTGACACTGCGGTCCGAATCGATCCGTTTTGCACTGGCAAGTGAACGCGGCACCATTCGATGCGCAATAACCGCCATACAGGCAGGGTACTTCAGCACACGGATCGCCAATATCTGCAAGAAATGAGAAAAAATATTGTTCATGTTTTCTACAAATAAACGGCGCTGGTCAGTAATTTGCCTTTGAGATTAGAGTGTGCAACTCGGATTCAAGAAACGCAAGTGTGAATCAAGTACAATACCCCAGTTTCGGGTTCCTAAGTTAGAATCAAGTACAGTGCCCTAGTTTGGGGTTCCCAAGTTGGAATCAAGAACAGTACCCTAGCCTCGGGTTCTCAAATTGAAATCAAGTACAGTACCCCCGCCTCGGGTTCTCAAATTTCAATCAAGTACAGTTCCCCAGCTTCAGGATCCTTGCAGATTTCCATATGGATTCAATTAAATTTTTAAGTTGCCCCACAGTCCTGATCGCAACCGGGAAATTTGCTTCGATTCAACTTGTTCACGCACACCACAGTAGAGTTCACGGGTAATGGTCTCTTCATTCTTCACACTCTCTCACCGGTCAGAGATGCGAGAGAGTGTGTGAAATGAAGAAACGATTACCCGTATTTCGAACTCTACACCACAGTGCTCTAGAGAAAACATCATTCGTGGAGAATCGAAGTGAATGATGAATCCGTTTCCCTTGAAGAATTGAATGCGTCACTAGCATATCTCGGGCGATTCTATGCTCAAAGGTAAAAAACTGACTGAAATCGCAGTTATTCCCGGTTTTTCCCGCGATGCAGTCGCATGTTCTCGTGTTGTATCCATTGGTGCACGTATAGTTTTGCGTATTCGGGCACGGATACTTCAGGCAGTTATTGCAGTCAGTCGTGTTCAAAACTGAAGTGAAAAGGTAATAATAACTGCTCAGCGTGCTATCGTGCGTTTGAAATGCTCAGCAAATGAGATGTGCTGGCTAGCAAGCTATCGATTGTCTGGGAGAGAGGCAGGGGGAGGGAAGGGGGGAGGAGGACACTTGATCTACCGCCTCCTCCCGGCCTCTTCCTTTCTCCGCCTTCTCGAACGTTCGTCAAAGGTCAGCTACGAGTGGAATGGAAAATACTCTCACGATAAGACATGAATGCGATAGACACGAGGTGGGAATATGTATGAAATGTCTTACAGGATTTGCAGGAGGGGCCGGTGCGACAGGGGTTTCCATAGCATGTGCACTGGGCACAAGTGCAGTCCGCCTTCTGAAATGTCCGATGATGAAAATATGAAATATTCCTGTGCATTCACCTTATGTTCAGACGCGCAGAATCCCACCAGATTGTTGCAACCATAATCTTCCAGCAAAGAGCATTGCTGGAAGAAAATATAGTGAGATCCACCATTGATTGAGTGAACTTACAGCAATCGCCTGAGATATCAGGACGGAAAAGAGAAACAGCAGCTTGGGCTCCAACATAGCGCTGTTGAAGGACGACTGCGCAGACTGATTTAACATGCCTCCCAGGCCCTTGGATACCCTCTCCTCCTCTCACCGCAACGAGAACTAGAGACTTTTTTGGTGTTTCGTTTCAGCACTCCTTCTTTTCTGCTTCGTATCGATTGAAAACGAGTTAGAAATATATTTTCCATTCCACCCGTAGCTTCTCTTGCCGAACGTTCGAGGGTGAGGAGAAGGGAAGACGGAAACAAAAAAAACCTCTCACGATTTATTATTTTGATGATTTAATTCCAATTTATAACTCATGCGGCTAAGTAAAATACTCTTTCACGTTTCCATTCATTCCCCGTCGTTCTGCGAAACGAGTTTGTAAAAATCATGCGTTCTCTGTGCGCATTTGACGCCTTCTGCCTCCTCTCCCTCTATCTCGCCTTAGTGCTGACGTTGCACTCTTTCACCTTCTTCGCATCGATTTCAGTGAGAAGCAGAGAGAAGGCAAGTCCGATGGGGCCTCAATGTCAGGAATGTGCAAATGGAGCTCCGCAACTACTGTAAATCAAATAAAATGCAACGCGTGAAGAAATGAGCTTTTTATTCTCCGTTCAACATTTTTATTTATTAGGCATTGTCAAAATATTATGTACGTTGTTCGAGTAAAAAGTAAAAAAAAATTGTCAAATCTATCAATTTTCTTCTCGTCCGGCGGTTTCTCGTAGACGTACGGATGATCGCATGGTGTGTACAAAACGGCCCCATTTTGCGCCCTTGGCAGCACCGATCGATCGGGCCCTGCAATAGAAATGCATCCTGGGATTGCATAGACTTTTACTATATCTCTCTATCACTCTCAATTACTTCGCGATTTTGCCACACGTCTTTGCTATCATTCCTTCATTCCTTGTCTCGATGATATTGAAATTACTCAGGTATTGCAATTCGCACCTGTGAGCATCTACAATGATATTTTCTAGCTGCATTAGTAAAAAAAAGTGTGAAACACAAAAGGAAAGGAACACAGAGTGAAACATCAGCAATAAATATTGTCCGAAATTTGACGATGGTGTTTTCTAAGCACTTGAGGAATGAATGAAAACTGGGAGATCCAGCCAATTTAGATGATTTCTTCGCTCAAGCTGTCTGAAATTTTTTTCATCACACTGATCGAGGACGACTAAAGATATCGCACACTTCCTTGTGCTTTCATTGTGTCTTATCCACCTTCTTCCTATCGCAAAATGGGAATAGGGATAAAAGAGATGCAAGGAGGCAATCATCCCCTCACCTTCTTATCCAGTTCGCAACCCTCCTCCACCGCAATTTCTCATACCTCGCTGCCAAGTGGAATGTGACACCGGTTTTCCCTTTCAATTCCGAATGCCGTTGTTTGGACAAGATCAACAGCAACCCGCTCGATCGTGAAAAACATTTCAAAGAAAAAATCGAGGTCTTCTTGCCAACCCAATCTACTCTGTATGACAAGCCATCGACGACGAAAATATATAATTTTGATGGCTAGCACACCCCTTATTGGAAGAGATGCCGCGTATGCGATAGTTTGCCTAATTTAATACTCTCCAGTGCGTGCCGAAGGACGATACGAATTTTGACGCATTGCATATTGAGCGAGCCTCATTCGCATAAAACCCACGGTGAAACCGTTCAGAGACGAATGAAGCATATTAAAAATCTTCATCAATTTACCCCGCTGAAGCGAATTAAAAAAAAGCGAACAATGAAATCGATGTTCACTGGATACGTAACGCAAATGGACTAATGCTCGACTAAGACTCGATCACACTTTTCCAAAAAATTGAAATTACACGAAAATTGTATTTTGCACAAGTTCGGAGCACAGAGTTCATTGTGGAAATGGGAAGGAGGGGATGGAGGGGAGGGATATCATCTTTTGTTCGAGGTTCGCATCACCACAAGGATCTCAGCCGGTTTCGGCCCTTTATCAGCAGCCCAGCTCGCTCATGATCATCATTTTCTCCTTTTCCCTCTATCACTTAGTGGAAACAATCCCACGCTTATTTCTTTGCGAGCTTGCCAAATATGATATTTGGTTGCATCTAATATCAGACACCACATCATTCTGAACCCTTTAATCTCTCCAAGTCAGTGTGAATAAAGTGATTACGATTTGAATTTTCCCTCCATACCGTAGCCAATCTGCGCATTTATTGTAATATATGAAATGCTACTAAAACACATCCCGATTTCGTCCGTTCAGTCACATTCAGAATGACAATGTGGATAGGTTTGTAGTTCGAATACAACCCTTTTCTCGTAGAATGCTGTGTAACGCTATTGTTTAGCAAACGCCGTCCGACATCTGAAAATATTTTTAACGATAATACCTTACCATGTTTCGATGCCATGTTGTTTTTTGCAGCGAATGTTATTGCTCATTCTGTTCACTATTCTTCCAGCCGCGGTCATTGGCTGCGTTCCCGTGAAGACCCCAGAGAAGGGCATTTCTGCAGGTAATCACATTTTTTGTGTTTTTTTTGGTGGCGGGAGCTTCGGGAGGCACTGAAGCGTGCGGGGCTCCGATCCCGCTGCGACGATCCAAATCGCATTTTTATCGAATCGCAAGTCTTCGGATGCTTCAAAATGGGGGCTGCACTACGGGGCTGTAGCGAGAGATTCGAAAAACAGCTGGCAAATCTCAAAAATGTCGATCCCCCGAATCTCTGTGATTTGGGGCAGCATTCTTGAGCTACGCCAAATCCAATCAGATTTGCTCGGCTTTTTCGCTAACGGCTTCCTATGAGGAGGGGGGGGGGGTGGAGGGGCGTGCGTTTGGCGATGATCCGACTCTTCCGTTTGCAGGCTGCCAGAAGTACGAATCAGCGGTGGTAGAATGCAATAGGATACGCATAGCCGAAGGCGTGCCACCGCCGGGTCCGTAAGTATACTTTATACTTAGTAAGTAAAAGTAAGTTTACTTAGTTAGTAAAGTGTCAAGTTGTTCAAGCATCTCATCCGGACTAGGATGTAGTCAAAAGGAGTCAGGAGGATGCTACTTCTTCTCCTTGACAGCGTAGTCTTTCTTTCTGCGCGGGCTCACTCGTTTTCCCATCCTTTCTCGGTATCGAAGGTGTCCATTCTGTGCTGAGAGTAGGGTTGGCTTGTCGAGAAATTGTCTCTTCTTTTCGCATACTCTCTCGCCGATCCCAGCAACAAGAGAGAGAGAGTGTGCAGAATGATGAGAGCCATTTCTTGACAAGCCAACCCTAGCTGAGAGTGGAGGGAAGGGGAAAGAACAAGGACAATTTCCGCAGACTGTGTTAGCCTTATAATTAGGCATCCAAGATTGACTACATCGGGTGTGATTCTTAGCTGAACGGACTGTTGAACGAAATGATATGAGTTTGTGAAGTGAATGAAATAGTTTGAAATGCGAGTAATCGTCTCTTCATTTCCCACAATCTTTCACCGGTCAGAGAGTCGAGAGATCGTACAAAATGAAGAGACGTTTACCCGTATTTCGAACCTTTTATCACAGGAAACTCGGGCAATCTGCAAGTGTCAGGACGGATACCAAGGAGCGAAGTGTGATCAACTCATACTACAGAGTGGGCTACAGAGTTTTTCTTATTGTTTTTGAGTTCACAGAAGAAGCTCAGAGATGAGCAATTTGGCATGATATATCATTTGGAAGGAACACAACTGGGAACGGCCGCTTGTTTCTACGCTGAGACTGATCTCGATTCTTGTTCTCAATTCGAGAGACATTCCAATGATCGAATGACACTCGACAAATGCTATGAATATATGATGGCCAATCCGAAGTACCAAGTGTATGGTGAGTAGAGTTCGAAATACGGGTCACCGTCTCTTCATTTCACACGCTCTCTCGCCTCTCTCGACACGTGAGAGAGTGTGGGAAATGAAGTGTAATAATTCAAGTAGTTGTATCACATAAGGATTTGATACTAGCAGTCTAGGTAATATCAATAATCCAGTGATTACTAAGTGAATATCTCAAAACAAACAACAAATAGCATCGAATACCAATCACAATTCCAAAATTGGAGAGAACCTCCGGCCGATCAAATGAAATTGTTAACAGAGTATGAATAGCCTTAGCCACCTCCAGAGATAATTAGAGAGTATAAATAGCACGAGGGTGAAAAAGAGCTTTTCAAGAGCGAGAAAGAGCATCGCGCTTTTCTTCTCTCTGTCTCTCGCAAAAATCGATGCGAAGAAGGTGAAAAAGTGCCACATCAGCACTAAAGCGAGAAATAGGGAGAGAAGGTAATGGTGCAAAAAGCGCCCCCCCCCCCCCCCCCCCCCCCGAGCACACTCCCGATTCACAGACATTTACATTTACATATCTTGATTCAAGGCATATTGCCTGCAGGGGAAAACATCATAATGGAGGGGATTGGGATCTTCGTACTCAGTGACAATGGGTCAAGGGATTATTTATTTTTTAGCTATTTGTTGTCGATTGTTGAGTCGATAGATCTTGAGCCACGAAGTGTATCATCCAGCTGGTTAAGAGTAAACTCACAAATCAGACTTCTTGAGCGGGGCCTTTCTTGACCTAACTCATTTGAGCCGATGAGAATCCGTCCTGGGTCCTCCTTTTGATGAACCAGATGGGCGATACTCTTCCGGTTGCCCAAGCTTAATTCCGACCCGTTTAATCACTCCACAGGTGATTTTGGCATTATCCTCGCTAAGGGCGGGCTAGCCACCCCAACGCCGATTAGCAACTTGGGGTGGCTAATATGGTAATGGTGAATATTGGGATCCAAGTAATGGTGAAAATTGGGATCCAAGTAATGGTGAATATTGGGATCCAAGTAATGGTGAATATTGGGATCCAAGTAATGGTGAATATTGGGATCCAAGTAATGGTGAATATTGGGATCCACGTAATGGTGAATATTGGGATTAAGTACATTTTGATTTTTTCCGCCACGTCGTAATCAAACTACGAATTGATTTAAAAATATGAAACGTTATTGAAATATATCCCAATGTCGACCGTTTATCCACATCTAGAATTAGGATCTGGATAGTTTTGCAGGTCGACCAGTGCTGGATAAAATGCTGCGCAACGCAATTGTTTACTGAAATCGTGTATAATTAATGCTTGGTTTTAAACGCGACCGTAGTTTAATAGCAATTTCGTTAAGCGCGGAACAAGAATCAACTTTGCGTCAAATTTGATACCACATATTATGCAGTTTTTTTAGTGAAATTCTCTTTTTTGTATTTAGAGTATGTCAGCGAGTGTTGAGAGAGTATGGGAAAGTGAGAGAGTCAGATCATCCGGAGTAGAGTTCGAAGTACGGGTCATCATCTCTTCATTCGTCGTACTCTCTCACCGGTCAGAGTGACGAGAGAGCATGCGAAATGAAGAGACGGCGACTCGTATTTCAAACTCTAATTCTGAGAATTCAGGTGCGTCGCGAACACGGCGCTCACTTCCTTGTCCATCCTCTGTCCCGCCGGCAAGATCCCCGCTATCTTTGGCCCCGTTTCAGTTGAAAAGGCAAGTTACTAATATAATAATAATATGTTAATAACTAGTATAATAACAATGTAAAATTGTATAACATAGTGCAACGTGTATCAAATAGTATAGTAACTAGAATAATAGTTTAATAATTAGGAAGTAAAGTACTTTCACTCTAGGGTTGGGAATCGGAAAAAATATGAAAGAATATTTTCATGTGACGATTAGCCTTTGATTCATTGTTGTAGAACACCTATGCCGACCTCTCGAAAGCAACATGCGACGCGACGACCAAACAGTGGACCTTCTTTGATTCTCGAACAGGAATGCCGATCACACAATCAGAGGTAGTACAGGGTGGCAAAAAAAGTATTGTGTCACTTTTCAAATTCATGCAACTCATCAATGGGTGAATGAAACATTTGATTTTTTTACAGTATGTTCTCTGGACAAGGGTCAAATATCCCCTAAAAGACCTAGACCAATTGCCTACCAATTGGGCTTCTGTAATTTTTGAAAATATATGATCCGCAATACAGGGCTCCATAACTGTCAAAATTTTAAATGTTGATGATGTTATCTTAATTCAGCCAGCTTAGCAACAGCAATTTTAATATTTTTTGCAGGAAGGCTTTTTTCCTAGAAAGTCATACGTAGAAACAAATTAATTTAAAAACTCGCGAACAGTGCACAGTCTATATTTAAGTAGCCGAGAAAAAACGGCGCGACATTTTTTGCTTGCAAAGTTTACTGAATTATTCAACCACTACATGAGATTAATTAAGATTTATATTTTTCCTGTAAAGCAGAACTATCAACAATATTATTCTTGAAATTAACTGACTTCTTATAGCTGATACAACTTCAGAAATATTTATAATGTGTTGACTTTTCCCTAAAAATGGTGAAAATCAGCCTTCCCAGAAGTAATTATTGCCAATAGCCTTGACCAAAATTAAGTAGTCAAAATTCATAATTCGATGCGGGTTCCGCATATTGATATTCCATATAAATTCAGTTGAATATTAGATTTTGAAACTTGAGCATCTAACGTGGATAAAGTACAACTTCAGAGTGGGTTAATCAATATACGAATTCTCAATTTCGCCGAAAGATAGAATTAATTTGACGAAAGTGTTGAATAGGAGGGTGATGGTGCTCCATAATGCACTATTGAATTTGGGAGGTATAAAAAATTGGAAGCCTTTACTGCAGTTTGTATATGGGATGCTCATCAAGTTTGATGACACAATACTTTATTGCCACCCTGTAGATATTAGGAACAAGTGTGTTATGTTGTAAGATGTCAGAGGAGTCTGCAAAAACCTTTGGAGGTTGCTGGAATCGAACCAACAACCAATTGACGGGTGCTCTAACCACTGAGCTAAACCCCATTGTTCAACTATCCTCATGGCTCGTGCTATGATCCACGGGCGCGGCATCTCACAGGGATCTCACAACTCCCTTACAATGTTTCATGCTTGTTACTTATACATGTTTCACTTGTTCAAGAAAAGCTCCATTTTAGCGAGAGCGATCGTGAAATGCATTTCCGCATCGTAACGGGCGACCTTGAGATCGCTGAAAATGCTGTAATTTTGTTTGATTCAGGTTGAAAACGCTCTTGGGTTTCCACTGACAGCGGCATGCATAAATCCATGGTAGTCGCCCGCTATTGGTACTACAGCTCTCCTCTACTCTCTCCTATCGTCAATGATATAGCTATTGTTCATATAAATAATCGAATAAAATAATAAGTAACTCCGAAAAGAAAGATGAAAAAGAGGAGGCACCGAACACGAACAATAGTACTGCTGATCATAGCTGAACAGGGTTCGTGCGTAATGCACACCCGCGTGAATCGATCGAGCACAACATGGCTGTGCTCCAACGAACTAAATCTGACCCACCGCACCATTTGGTAAATTGTAGTCGGTCCAGCAACAACACGCCTGGCTCAAGACATGTTGATCACAGTGACGACAAGAATAGTGGAATACGAAATACTCGTCTCTTCATTTCGCGTCTTTTCGCGTTTTCGTCACGGTTCGCCAATGCACTGGAGAGCTTTCAATTATGCAAACTATCGCATATGCCATGCCGCATCTCTTCCAACATGACGTATGCTAGCCTTCAAAGTTTTATATTTTCGTCGTGGCACACCATTCAGCACAGTAGATTGGGTTGGCGAGAATACCTCGAATTTTATCTTTGACATTTTTCCACCGTGCGGGTTGCTGTTGATCTTGTCCAAACAACGGCATTCGGAATTGAAAGAGAAAATCGGCGACGCATTCCACTGGAAATCATGATAAATTGCGGTGGAGTGAGGGTAGCGAACTGGAAAAGAATGTGAGGGGATGATTGCCTCCTTGCATCTCATTTATCCCTATACATTTTGGGATAGGAAGAAGTTGTATAAGGCACAATTAAAACACAACGAAGTGTGCGATATCTTTAGTCGTCGTGGGATGTCTGGTGGCGAAGCATTCTGAATCTCTCCAATCCGCATGCTCTCTAATACTGAATGACGATCAGAGAGCTTGCAGAATAGAGAGAGAGTCAGGCCAAGGCACCTAGGAGTAGTTACCAGGTTACGCTAAGTAGAGCAAAGAAGGGAAAGAAGGTTTGGGCCATACAGTCACTCCCTCAAGTATCTATGCAGGAGAGGGTGGTCTTTCTGCTTGTATTTGCCAGTACGGTATGGTGTGGTAATGGTAAGTATTGCGTGTCTCCCACAGAAATGAACAACTTCTCAGGAGGATTCAACTCCGGTTCTGGAGATAACGATTTGGGAAAGCTAGGTTTTCTATAATTTTGAAATTAGTTTTTACCGTCCATTTTAGCTAAATGTATTCATGAATGCACGGTTCTACCAAACCCGAAAACTTGCAAAAGGGACATATAGCTAGTCCTCTTATAGGGATAATTCTATTTCTTCTTCTTTCAGAAATGTTATATATTAACCAACGAGATCCAACTATGCGTAGGAAAATACAAGGAAGAGCAACGAGAAATAATATACAAGATTCTATCCGGAGACCCCGGTATTATATACATTTTGAAGTACGCCGATGACAATTTTCAATTTTAGGTGGTAGAGATCTATTGAAGGCATTGTGCAAACAATTGAATGAGAATGAGGAAATGATATTGGAATGGAAAGAAAATCAGTTGGCAGCCAACACAAGTATAATTGATATTGAAACCAAATGCGGAGAGGCTGACGTACCGCTCAATCAGGTACACAGTTGATTTTGATTGGTATTGATTTCTTCTTGCAGACCACAACCACATCAACCCCGACTACAACGACGGAGCCTCGAGGTATATCAAATAGTATTTCTTACATTCAATTGTCGAATCTCAGATGCTGATCCAACCACAACCCATACGAATCAGCCATCGGGTACGCAAACAGCCGATCTAGTGAGTTCATGATCCATATTCCAGCCACCCCCAATTGCGACCCGAACTGTGTGTCATCGAGCACTATCGCGTCCCAGGAGAAAGAGTCGGTATGCTATCATCGGTGTTTAACCTGTGATCTCAAACTTGAGACGACTACGCTCGATCGTGATGCCACGACTGCAAGTACACACCTGACTACAACTGAACATGAACATCATGAGGGAACGTACAATAGAACAACGGATGCAGCTAACAGCATTACCGGAGGCGCATCAGTTACGCCAAGTCATTGGTCTTCCTCTACGACTGCTGAAGTCACCATCACGGAGATAGCGAGGACTACGGATAAAGGAGGGGCTGGAGGACAGCAACCAAACGGAGATACCACATCTTCCACGCAATCAACCTTGACGGGAACCACTTCGGATAATACTACACTATCTTCAGCAATTGAGTCAGGCACTGTTACTGGTTCATCGACGAGTACTGTATCCACGTCGACGACTTCTGCAAATCCCTTGACTGAGACGGCGACGTTACCTGATGGAACCACGGATTCAAGCGCAACGGGCTTTTCAACGGCCTCTGTAAACATCACGGCTACGGACCCAACCACTTCTTCGCTCGAGATCGATCCTGAATCCAGTTCAACCTGGATTTCGAACTCGGAATCTACGACATCAACACTGACGGCATCCGAGAGCGATCCAAGTGAATCATCAACGATATCGCCATCAGAATCCACCACATCGACGCCTAACCAGAACAATTTCGTTTCCGGCCCGATCACTATGGTGTGCCTAGACTGTAATGAGACATCCACGACTGAATGGACTACGGTAACCATGATCACTGCGAGTCCCACAACGACGACGGGGGCTACGGTAGAATCGAGCCCTTCTGGTCCCGCCAAGATTGATACTACGGAGTCCTCGAGTAGTTCTTCTAAGACAACGACGACCTTGGAAGAAATTCTGTCTACTCCTACGAGCAGTAGCTCCTCTAAGACTACGTCCCTGACTGAACTTCTGTCCACTAGCAGTGACAAGTCAGCCACAACTTCGACGGAGACGTTGTCTGAACTGACGACCAGTGGAAGCTCAACGAGTAGCCCCACGATCACCTCTGTAACTCCAAAGATGACATCGTCAGGAAGCACTAAGTTCATCACGAAATCTTCAACGCCGACGACCAGAACAGCATCCGAATCCAAAGCATCCACACCGACTACCATACTTCCAAGACCAAGCACTGGGTCGATTACGGTAGAGAGCAGTACTTTAGTTTCGGAGATCACAACAGCAGCTTCTGGAACGCCTACTACAACTGTAACTAAGAGTACGGTAATTCAATCAGTTATCGATACTACGGTGCCGAGTACGGTGACGAATGTGGGAGCGACAACTACAGTATCGATGGGTACGGCATCGACTACACCAACTACGGTAGAGACATCGACGATCGTTGGATCGACTACGAGAGGTGAGTGTGTATCCTCAAGAATAATTCGATTTGTTGATTAATTTCCGTTTTGTACGCTTGCTGAAACCTACTTCAAAGGGAAAAGGTAAGAATCAAATAGAAAATTTGTTTATTTTTCAGATCCACTTGTTTCCGACTGCAATGTTGCCTGTCCAGAGGGTTTCCACGAAGGAGAAACGTTTTGTCTACAGGTACACATCATTCCCATGCTAGGAAACATTGCCTTTTGGTTCCCTTTTCGCACATATCGTTTCACAATCTCACTCTTTACTCTCGCTCTCATATCCTGGATTTTCCCTCACCCACACAACCGCGCTCGTGGTGTAATGGTCAGCATAGATGCCTTCCAAGCATTCGACGGGGGTTCGATTCCCTCCGAACGCAGACGTTTTTTTTTATTTTACATATTTTTCTTATAGGTAACTCTTTTTTTTACATATTTTCTTATAGGTAACTCCTCCAGAATATTCTCGATCGTACTCGGATGCTCTCACTTATTGTCAACGATCGGATCATTTGGACATGATGGATGGAAAAGAGATAAAGGAGAACCTGAAATCGTTGAATGAGATGGTGTCAGTACTCGAGTGTACTCTTCAGATAGGGCCCCGATACCGTCTTTTAGGGTTGCAGTTTCGATGGCGATGTCATCGCATCCTCTTCCCTTCTTGCGATGCCATCCCACTTTTTCGATGACACCGCAAGAACGGAAGAGGATATCAGTGATAGAGTGTGTTTAATGGAGAGGGCAGGCCTTTTTCCTCGATGCGATGTCATCGCAAGTGCGATTACATCGCCATCGCCATCGAATCGGCATCCCTACTATCTTTGATAGAATAACAGAGAACCTCGTGTAGCTGACACTATTATTATCATCTAATCAGAATTTAAAGATACACTAGAAAATCATTTTAATTCTGAGAGAAATACCAGAGAAAAATAAAGACTGAGAGACTGAATGTTCAGGATGAATGGAATGCTCAGCTCTGCCCTTATCTATGCCAACGAGCATGGAAGTGCATTCGTGAGAAGAAATCGAACGGTTATTTAATTTATTTTTCAAGGTTTCCAAACTACCGCATTCCTTTGAATTTTAGACTTCATTAAAATTTTTAATAAAATAAATATTATGGTCAAACGTGCTAAGAATTGGTTGAGACTATATAGCTTACCCATTGGGCGGGAGAAACCAGAGTAGCCATATTCTTTAATCATTTGAGATCCTCGTTCTCGACCTCAAGGAAACGACTCGATTCACGCTCGGAATCGCGAAGAGAATCGGCATCGGAGCGAAGAACGACAATCTTATTGGAGTATGCAGAATAACTAGTGAGTATCGGATATTTATGGTACCAAGTTGAAAAGTTATCTTGCGTTTCGAAATAATAATAGAATGTGTTTCACATTTTCACAAAGCAAGGCGTATTGCTAGGATACTGCTGAAGCATACTTACATTTCAAATTAAATTTATATTTTACAGAATCCTGTCAAGTCGCAGCGTGCGATCTCAATGTCTTCAAGGAAACTGTGCGTTTTTCTCAATAATCGCTTGTAGTTATTCTCATAAGACAAATCTCGATTGAAGGGTGTTCCCTCTCTCACTCTACCTTCTTCGTTCAACACTACTCTCGAGGAGGGAACTTCGTTCAGAGCTGCTTGTCCGCCCGGACCCGATGGACAGGTACAGTATCTAGTAGAGTTCGAAATGCAGGTATTGGTCTCTCCATTCAGCGTGCTCTCTCACCGGTCAGAGATGTGAGAGAGTACGCGAAATGAAGAGACGGCGACCCGTATTTCGAACTCTACGGCATTGATCACGACAGAAGAAGTCCGTTCCGAACACATAGCATGTCTTCAAAGAAAAAATAGGAATAGAAGCTACCAGTGAAACAAATAAATCGGACACGATAGAAAAAATCAAAAAAAATTTCTTGCAGTCTCGCTCCTACCAATTCGAATGCTCAACTCGCGGACACGTAGAACCGCATCCATCCGTTGTCGGGTGTCAGTATGAAGGTACGTCGACTAGATATTTTTGATACTAAATTAAAATAAGACATGGTTTATGAGACGAAAAGATAAGATAAACTGCTAGGAAGAGACTAGACAATAAAGACTTCCTAAAGAAACTGTTACTATGGTGTTACTGACAGTGAGCTCATTCTTATCGAGGCCCATTCTTACGCGTGATGTACTTTCACCAAAACATAAAGAAACCTTAGAATCAATAATGTACTAAATAATTCTCCGTAATACTATTTTTATAGCTGATGACGAGCCAGCGTGGGACAAGGAGAGTGCGAGCAACAAGAGATATCAGGCCAGTTTTAGATCGTAGGCTCCGCCCACTTTGAGCTAAACCCCAGGGATCAAGCCTCACCTAATAAAAAAATTAGTACACTATTAGGTGAGTTATTAGTTGGCCTATTAGATAGCGGCCCTTGGGCCCATCCGTATTAGGTGGTCTACTAGGTGAGTAATACTAGGTGGTCGAAGAGCCCCCCTAAACCCTCAAATCTATCTTCAGGACAGCTGTGATGAGTGTCATCCTCGCGGGACGTACAATTGCACGATGGTCGAGGGGAAAGGAGCGAAGTGCAACTGCAATGAGGGATGGAGGGTGAGCATTTGAGTCGTCTGGATGAATTCTTTGTTCTTTTTGTTTGTTTGTTTGTTTTTTGTTTTTTTTGTTTGTTCTTTTTTGGATGAATTTATTCTTTGTGGACAAAGGGTTTATTCGCCATGATAACGCATTGACCGATAACAATGTAAGTACAGAAGCGGTTCCAAACAATATTTTGAGCTGGGGCAATTTCAGCAATTTTAAAATTTAAAATTAAAAAATAATAATAATAATGAAAAAAATTGTAGATGTTCTCGTGCTGGCTCAGTCCGGATTTCTGCAAAACTCGAAATTGTTCAGGTGCGTTTTCTAAATATTTTTGAAAATAGTCTTAAATGTATACTTTTCTTTGAGGAAACGGCCGCTGCCTCAACAAGGTCGATCACGGATTCTGCGAGTGTTTTGATGGATTTTCGGTAATAGAAACTTTTTTTTTTCTTTTTGTAGTTCAAGAAGTCTTTCGGTACTTTTTTAGGGAGATGATTGTCAAGTCAACATGACCGCCATATCCTGGAACGATCCGAATAAGGTAATTAGCATAATTAATTAGAATAATAATAATTATACCAGGCCGCAATGTTCTCTGCTACCACCGTGGCCACTGCGACGCTCGCCGGCACTTCCCTGGTCCTATTCATTGTCAAATTGGTCAGTTAGGCGAGGCAAAAGGATTCTCTCCGGCCGGGAATTGAACCCGGGTCTCGCACGTGACAGGCGCGGATACTAACCACTATACTACCGGAGACGTGTATCTCAAGTGTTATAGATCTATCATCTTCTAATTTCAGATTTTCAAAATCACAATTCTCGGAGAGGGCGATGACCCGCAGGAACTCTGCCAAGAGTGTAGATCGTTGATGCTCAGTCTGGGAAGCATTGGGGTACGGAAACTGTCAATTGCAATTTTTTCAAAAATTTAAAACAATTACGGAAAATGAAGAGATTCGGATTCCCTCATTTGTATTTTGTACAAATCCTGAATCGTATTTTGAAGAGATGATAATTGTAGATTCGAAATACGTTTTTTTTTCCAGGTCCTTCTCTTTAAGCACCCGGATCTGTTCAATGTGAGTTGCTCAATAGTATTCCAGTCTCCGAAACAAATACGACCAGAGCTGACATGCAGAAGAATCCGTCTCTTCTTTCCTATTTCTTTTCATTTTGTATATTATGACGAGCTAAGCGACGAATTCTACACCCGGAAAGCACCTAATCATGAATCATCATCATCTTTCAGGTCGAACCGGCCTGTTGCCGTTTCTACTTCTGGATGGTGGCAATGTGCTACTGCATTGGACAATTGTTCTGGTTGCAAGAAGCCGTGAATGTGCGGTAGGTCGCTTGAATGGTACTTTCCTAGTTTATAACCACGGGGGAGGGGCCAAGGGGACGGGTCTTGGTTTCAAACTAGGAAAGTTCCGCTTGAATTATGCCGTGACCAACGGTATTATCGATTTTGAGAATAAAAAAACATTGCGAAATTGTCTGAAGGAAAAGTACGCATTTTCTCCTGAAAAACGTCCAGTGTCATCTCGGTTTTCGAGATCACCGTAGACAACAACTAGAAACAAAATAGTCACAATTATTACTCAAGGATCAATCATACAAAAACAAAAAAAAACATTCCCATACAGATCCTGCTGCCTTGCTCGCAATCGAAATGAATGGGACATCGATTTCGAGGGAATTAAAAGGAAGAAATACGCGTATTTAGTAAGCAAACTGATCAAAGATCAAAGATCAGTCTCCCTTGTTTCAGTACCGTATCGCTCCAACATACCTTCTGGGAGCAGTATTCGTGCTGGGAGTCTGCATCGGAGGATGGGATTCGGTAAGAGATATTCATATTTTTTGGCGCTCAACAACCACCCTAAATCAGTGTTTGACTCAAAAGTTATGAAATTCGTGATCTTCAACGCATTTCAGGTGCCATCAGAGTGGACGTGCTTCGGAGTATTCTCAGAAATGAGAAGTGAGTGAATTTCCTTATCTACAATCTATCCACAATGCGAGTTTACTGAAACAGCTCGTGTTCAAAGTGATAATGGTGTAATCTGTGCGTGATGTCTGAGTGCACATTTACATTTGAAGCGGGTGTCTGGATGCCTCTCGTCGTCTTCAATGGAATGACTGCACTTGTGTCAATGGCAATTGGAGAACACGCGGCGATAGTGCACTTGTGAGTATTGCGAATTGGTCAAATAAATGCGAATTGGACTAGAAACAGTACCCAATGCAGTAAGCATGAATAATTATTATTCAATATTGTAACGAACAAAATGCATTGCCAATGAGTTGCACATCATCTCATAAGAAGATCTCGTGATCATTTCAAATTGAGTAATCCTTCAATACCGCAGTAACCGCCCGCATTTCAAAGTGAAGACGCATCACTTCATTGAGATGTTCGACCCTTACACGAGGGAGAGAGTCGATAAGGTACGACAACGAAGTCACAGTGCACATTCGCCGTCTCTTCATTTCACGTACTCTCTCACCGGTCAGAGTGACTAGAGAGTGTGCGAAATGAAGAGAATGCCGCATCTCAAATTGATAAGATCACGCAAATCAGGTATATCGTAACCTCGCGTTCACAATCATTGGCCCTCTATTGCACTGTCTCACTTGGTTCTTCCTCGCTCTATCAGCGGATATGTCGAATACGACAATCGATAAGTATGCAATCACATTTATTTAATTCGAACAATTTTTAACATCTCGTAAAAAATTGCAACTCTTGTCAAGGAAGTATCTAGGAGGAGTAGACAAATTTCTCAGAAGTTCATACTAAACGAGAGAGATTTTCAGCATTGCTACTGCTCTTACTTACATCTACACAGCGAACAACGTTGTCCAGTGCATGATCACCAGTCCACCCGTACGAATCTCTACTTTTCAAATGCGTTATTTCAACATATTTTTGTAAGGAAGTAAACACGTTTCAAGATGTTTCCAAAAAGATTTCAAATTTAAATCTCAGATCTACAGCCAGCTCGCTTGTCTCATGATGCGATTCGCCCCTCCGTCCTATCGACCGGAAAGGGAGAAACTCCATCTGAGAACGAGGGACGAGGTCGTGTACAAGTGGGTTCTTAATGCATCATTAGCACGAAAAAATGAATTTTTTCAAACAAAATTATTTAGCAAAGACCCGGACTGGATCGCTGAAATCGAGCAGAAACGGCAAAAGGAAATAAAAGATCAAGATGAGAGGGAAACGAGAGAGTGGAATCAGAAAGTACTCGGGGTGAGGAAAAGTATTATTTAATTATTTTAATTTGTAGAGTATTTTCTTTAAAACAATTCAGGAATTTCCGAACGCGCCTGCGTGGCTACTACGACAGCCAAAGGAAGAGGGTGAGATGTGTTTCACCAATAGCACAAATACAACACTGAAGGCAATGATACCATACTAGGTATTGCCATGAGCAGAAAATTTAATAATCTATCAGGCATCCTCTGGTAAGGCTACCCTAGCTAGAAAGCATTGGGCAGCAGGGTATGTCAAACAGCTGGCTTTATCAGCGGGTCCCACCTAGCGTCTCACGACGTAAAATCGCTTGACGTGGATACACCTTTACCCTTTTTTAACCTTTCAGGGCCCCTCCCTATTCTCGCGCCTCCTCCTCCGATCGCTCCATGTCATGAAGACTACATACCGATCAAGCGACAGCAGATGATTAGCAGGTATTAGAAATAAACATGGTTTATGGAGATGAGAGAGGTAAGGATTACTGCTGGCAAGAGACTAGAAGTGCAAAACATCCTAAAGACATGCAGCTGGTTGTTCTCGAATATATTAGCATTTCAAGGATAAATTCACCTATTTTTATGTGGGAAAGTTTCTTTGAAACTGACAAATTCCAATTTCAGAAGATGGAATCGTGAATATCTCGAGGAAAGACTGGAAACGAGAATGCCGCCCGATATCTGTACCTACGTGCGTTTTTATTACTGAATTTTTTACATCTTCAATTTTTAATGCCTGATTGTTTCCCCCTGTCACGCATTTGTGACAATGCATTACGTTGTCCGACCAGCACTTCCATTTGTACTCTGTTTCGCATAAATTCATAGGCAAACGCGCTGTTTCGCTTCACTACCTGCCTTGTTGCATCGAATTTCCAATTAGATTTAGTTTAATTTTTACTGGATCTCGAATAAAAATATTTGTAAACAAAACTACACAGGAAGTGCTGAAGCGCGAAATGAACGAGGGAATGCTCGATGGGACGAAGGAGGAGAACGCACAGGTGAAACTCGTTATCTGATATCTAGGAGGCTAGCATCCAATCATGTAGCCACTATTTGTGAAAGAGATGTAAAAGATAATTCAAATATGTGTTTGGAAAATGAATGACGATTAAGCTAAACATGAGATGGGATTCCTAAACAAGAAGAGAGATGAAAGTTCAAAAACCTCGAATCTCTTTTCAGATGCGTGGAATCTGGGCTCGTTTCGTCCTATATGTGCCCTCTACGGATCACCTCGATTTGAGCAAGAGGGTGAGGGTGATTTTTGACCTGCCATCCAAATGTTGATTTTTGGTCTCTCATCTCTCCACTTCTCAGGTCGATCGAGACAAGATCCGTGCCGCCCTATCCTCCTTTGATTATGATCCAACTTCGGTCGACGAGATCCTCACACTGGAACAGGTTGGGGATGGTGAAGTAGTAGATCCAGATCTCATTACGACAATTCTGAAATGCCGGATATTGAGGGAAAAATGACGCAAAAAAATTGAATGTGAAATAATTGGAGACCAAGGTCTATGGGTTCGATATGTTTCGTGGACGGTCTAAAGAGAATTGAGAGTATTTCGTAGGAATCGACATTTTGAACAAGCAATTCATATCTAAAACATGATAAGTGTCAAATCGTATTTCAGATGCACCTTGACGAATTCGGTCGTCCTCAATTAGTCAATTTTATGAAGATGCCACATCCGAAGATGGACTATCAGGTACATTAAAAAAAGGCGTCCCACGAACCGCGCGAGCGATTATGCAAAGTGAGGAATGAGAGAGAGCGCTATCCTCGTTTCGCACACTCTCTAGCTCGTTGCCTGCGTTTCAGGGTCAGTTGGCACACAGCCAACTGCTCATATCTCAGTTCAAACGAAAATTGAGCACATGGGAGTTTCGAAAGTGTTATCGTGTTGACACGACCCACTATCTCACAGCAAGAACTCAGTTAGCCAGATATTCGTTGGACGCCTTCTCTAATATCTGCGTGGGAGGTCCTTCTGTTCATAAACAATAGGCTGGACGAAATGGAAATAGAACGAATTCCGGAATATCCGAACTTTTAATTCAATTATCGTCTCATTCAGGAACGGATTAAAAACGAACTATGGCCATTCCGGAACGAGAGTTGACTCGAACATAGAAAATTCCTTCGTTCGACTCTCGTTCCGGAAAAGTGAACATAGATAAGTGAATTCAGAAAGCCGGACGATCAACTCTAATAAACAGTGTGAAGATGATGAGAATTCTCTTTTCAGATTGCCGAATTCGATGCAGCCTACGGTGCGTACATGGACGGCATCAACAAGGGATTTGATCAAATGTAATTGTTTGCTTCGAAATCATAACAATAACAATAACAACCAAACAAAACCATATGTACCCTTTACAGCTATGACGACGACGAATATGTGGTGAAAGCAATGGAAGGAATGAGCGAGGAAGAGAAGGAGGGAATGAAGAGGGCATTGGTGCGGCAATTATTTACAATTTTCTCCTTCGAGAATACGTTCAGTGTTCGAAGACGATATGCAATCACATTCTAGAACATACTCCCTGGAATAGGTGAAGAAGGAGCGAGATCGAGAAATCCGCGCAAGAAGGAGCTGGATAGCATGTGGTTTGATGAGGAGAGAATTGGGTTAGTTGTATTGATAACAATGACTTTCAATATCACCGATTCTTGTCGGTTGCAGTCAGAGGCAGAGAAAAAATAAAGAGGGAAGGGTGAAGTGACAACACTTTCCAGTTTCATAGGTCTTTCCCGCACGGTGACCGTGAAAAAACGATCAACATTTTTCTCAGTGAAATATCCACTCGTTATCTGTTCGATAAAATGTTATGACTAGGACGTTCACAAGGAGCCATAATGAAAAATATTGCTTTGAAGACGGGTTTTTCGCAGTTTCATCGGCCCTCCCCGCACCGCGACAGCTCCTCTCGAGCCGGAGCATCGAATAATGGCCATAAAGCAGAGACAGTACGCTAAGATGAGCGAACAACAGTGGAAATTCATGGAGGTATAAGGATTGTTTTATTGTTTTATCAAGGCTTGGAGATTTTGAATTGTCCGAATTTGTCGACAAAGAAAAACACAGATTATTCGCTTCCTTTTTTGTGATAACTATCCCATACTCTGGTATGAGTTTACTAATTGTGTACAAATAAAAGGGGGGCGTGTCCGGTGATCACTAATTGTTTACAAATGCCCGAAATTCCCTAATTGTGTACAAATTATCAACTAATAGTTACTTACCCGTCGAGTGTAGAGTACATGCCACCTACAAGGCATCCATCGCTTGGTTGGCTGCACCATCTACTCGCGCCTTGTCCCTTATGCGCATCTCTTTCGAGATTGTGCAATCAATTTTTGAATGTGACTTTCCGCACATGGGTTATCCATGTGCTGTTTAGTTGCTTTTTGATGCTCACATGAGTATTAATGATTTAAAAAAACACAAAAAACAGTAGTCGTTCTAGAAGGCCAGGTAAAATTGACCTGACAAGAGTTAATCAGATCTCCTTTTTTCAACTCTGATAACAATAAAAATTGAGCAATTTGATTACACCGCTATTAAAGCGCATTCTGTGGAAGGGCGATACGAGATTATTTTCCTTACAGTAACCCAATTCACTATTAGTGTACTAATGGACCCCCTCCCACCCTCCTCCTCCCCTAATCTACTTATTGTGTACAAACGTTTTCACTAATCGGATACTAATTTGTAAAAAATTGTGGAAAAGTTTGTACACAACTAGTAAACTCATACCAGAGTATAGGTAACAAGCAGAGAGAAATAAGTTCTCTCGAGTATTACTGAATCACAGCAAGCTAAAGTACGTTGCATTGCTCGAACCTAACTATTATGGCACTTCTTTGTTTCCTCGCAGAGTATTGCCTCCCAATCATTCCCAGTCCCTACCCCCTTCCCATAAAGAGCGGTCTTAGAGCGGGCCAAAAACAGAGAAGTTCCAAGATTACTAGTAGACATAGTGAAACGCTACTCATATTTCATGTATAAATGTGTCTCACCAAAATCACAATCAAATTTCGTGGATTTACAGAAAGCGGCAGCTCGGATCGCGGAGGCGAGACAACTGAGAGCCACGTACGCCGGCAGAATCTGATATCTGATTTGTGATCTCTGATCTTTGGTCTTTTTTTTCGTTATTTGCATAGTATTGGGCGTAGAGTAGAATCGTTTCTGGTGTATTTGTGGTATTTCTTTGGATAAAGTTCTTTGGGAAACATCTCTCAGATATTTCAAGAAATTAGTGTGTTTATCAGATGAAATATTCTCGTAAAATCAACATGAGAAGAATTTCAATCGCATAGCTTTTCAGACGGATTTAGAGTTCAACATTTTCGTTCATATAATATGAAAAATGTATTAAATTTTATTAAATTAAAAAATATAAAAAAAATCTACAAAAATCAGTTCGTTCAGTTCGTGGTGTGGTACTCGAGTGCAGAAACTGCTTAGTGTTTTTTCCCATACACGCAACTCTTCGGGGGAGAGCAACACGAAATCGCCTGGCTGCCTGTTTTCACCGTTACGCGCCCCGTTTCCTCTTATCCCGGCTTCTGTTTGTGCTATTTCCGTTCATCACAAATTGTTTACGATGTGCCGCACTCGCGGGCCTATTCGATTCACCTCTTTTCAGACTATCGGCTACACTAGCCTCACATCGCTCACGATGTCGCGACACAGGAACTTTCAAAATATGAACTACGACGATGGTACGTCCTATAATAGTTGTATTCAACTTAAATGCATTCAATTAGGGCTAGTTAGACCAGTAATCGGTAGCCACGGATTTCTACTATGCCGTTTCTTTTTTTCGCGTCATTTTACGACGTTGTGAGTGTTTCTTGAGCGATTTCATCAGTTCTTGGATAATGTTATCTCAAATTGTGCAAGAGTGGCATCCAAAACAATCAATATGATGCCCAATACCAGTCAATCAAATCAATACTTCTTGTATAATGCATTGATTTTATTTATTTAATTAGAAAACAATAATATTTATTGGCACTTCTTTACTTTAGTGCTCAAAGGTAGATATATATTTTAATCCTCGCTCATTCGATAGCTAGTTGCATCATTTTTCACTACCTTCAAGTAAAAGCGCGGAGTTTGGGCACTAAAGTAAAGAAGTGCCTATTTATTAATTAGTATTATTATTCCAGAACGGGATGACTTCGAGGACGATGAATTCGGTCGCTCATACGAGGATGAAATCTCCATGTCGCCCTCCTGCTGTTAGTTGTTTTTTTATCATATAAAATTGAGGGTTTCCATTGATTTTGCTTCTCAAGGGGTACGTTGTGTGGTTATAATGAGAAAATTAGAAAAAGAAATGGAAAGCAAAATTCGAATGGGATTGTATGAATCTTTCTCGTGCTTGAGTGCCTCAATTTTAATGGCTTTCCTCTATCATCCTCCTTTTCTGTTCACTTCCCTTTGTCTCGCGAGCGATTATGGCAAAAGTGGAACCAAACGTAATGCGCCCTAGAAAAGGATTCTTGAAGTTGTCACGTCTAGACGCTTCCATTTCGTTGCCTTCCCTGCCGGAAATGACTTGAAAAATGGCCCAGAACAGACTGCCCTTGTCAGTCTCAGGCATCTTGCACTTTCTAGTATAGTTAGGGAATACTGATATTTTTTTAAATAAAAGCCTCGCGTTAGAAGAAGCAATATCAGAGCCACATAAAAAGTTGGTATCATGAGATACAGCATCTGGGATGAATTAATGATATGCTAGTTATTCAAATAATTATATATTCAGCCGAGTTCATGTACCGCCGGCCGCGATTGAACACGCACAATCAGCTGGTGGGTGGGACGACTCTCAATGACTTCATTCCCGAAGAGGTATCTACATTGTTTTAAACTGTGTCAGTACAATTTAACTTATATTAACGGGAGAGATAGTGCCTTCCTTGTTGATTTACCCACTCGGTATCTTCATTCCCGAACTTTTTTTGTTGTGAAAATAAGGTGTTGCGTACCATGTTCAAAGGATTCTTCATTTTAGTCAATGGTAGTATTTTTGTGCTCAAACCAAGTCTACATAATTGCTGTTGTAGGAAATCCAAAATATGTATAGAGAAGCTTTGAAACGCAGAAGAAACTGGCCTGAAATCTCTAAAGTGGCATTAATTATTCTCCTCGTTCAGGCCGATCCGGACGAGCTTCCGAATGACGTCGTCGACGATGAGGATCTCTTCCAAATGGACGACGGTGAGATTGTTGATCATTGATCTTTGATCTCTGATCTTTAGCCTTTTTAGAAATAGCTACTATCTGTGTAATCACATCGCCAATTTTACAAAAATGTTAATTTTATGGGTAGCTTCGGTCTGGCCTAACAACGCATCGCTATTGTGTGTCCGAAAATCGTATCGCCTCGTAGGAAGCGGCTCCCATTTCGGAGTGGGGGATCCGCGAATATCGGGTGTCGTGGGAAAGGAGCGTTCTGGTTTCACGGAGTAGTATATTGGGTTTATTACGGGCTCTGAACAATGCGACAGTCGAGTTTGTTTGAAAAGAACAAATCATTCATACAACATGTGTGATTAGGTGCAGTGATTAGGTCGAATTCATCGGCAATCAACAATTTGTAATTTATTCTTCTTTTCGTGAATATCGTTTATCGAGGGATGTGCATTCTGGTTTCGAAGGGTCGTCAAAAGGATCTATGACGAAATTCGAGCAATAATCCGAAGTCATCTGAGTCTAACACACAAAACACAAATCAATCAATATTCCTTCGCAGTGCAAGCGTCTACCGTATCGCACGCTCCCGCTCCTCCCTCTTCCTCCTCGGCCCATCCGCCTCCGCCCGCCGCCTTCTTCCCTCCGCCCGGCCTCCCTCCTCCCAGCATGGCCAACCTTCCCGCCGGTTCGTTTTTTTAAACTTTTGCTACGTAGGATCCAGGGATTAGCAACCGCTGTGATACACTGAAGCGTATGTTTCTCCTGTGAAACGCGAACCTGAAAGGGGTTTGAAATTGGCACGGAAATGATCTAGTATTGAATATAACGATAGAGAATCAACAGCGAAAGAGCTACACGCTCGAGCGTATATGGTGATAAGACTGTTCGAAAAATCAAGTTCGAAAAAAGGACGTTTCGAAAAAAGAAACTTCGCAAAATTCAGATTTCGAAACGTTCCATACGCATTTTCATTTATTTTTTTAGCATTTACGGATTCTACTACTCCATACGAACTATAATTGATATTAAATAATTAGAAAATATTGGCTTATTATTGAGTAAATGGCTTTTAAAGACATGTGCGCGCTCCGCGAAGCGGTCGTGTCTCGGCCGAAAATTTTGCGAAACGTCCTTTTTCGAGGTTGTTTTTTCGAAGTCTCTTATCACCAGCGTACGTTATCACCCTGAAGCGTGAACTCGATCCTCTGAAATCGATAGGGAAAAGAAATAAGGGATAACGATAACGCAATAAATAAAGGTAAACACGATTGCAGACAAGATCGCTACAACGAACGAGGAGCTGGCGGCGAAGGCAGCGAAGCCATTCACGCCCGTCAGAGGAGCCGGAAAGGAGGTTAATTTTGTTTCTAAACTACGATTTAAAATAGTTGTAACGAAATTTTTTTGTGTAGTGGTGAGTGGAGAGATAATTGATGTTTTGAGAGCGTGAAAATAATTTATCACCAGAACATACTTGATCCAGATTATTCGTGAGTCGCGCTGTTGTGACCTGTAGTATATGAAAGTGCGAAAAGGAAAAGCAATCAGCCGAGGTCACATTGTGGAAAAAAAACTTAAGAAATAGGGTTTCTGAATTTTATGGTTGTTATTATAATTATAATAATAATAATTATTATTATTATTATTATTATTATTATTATTATTATCATTTATTATTATTATTATTTCAGCCGAAACCGCTGCTGCCCAACGTATCCTCACTACGCGTCAGTGAGAAGGTGCAGAGGTGAGGGGCTTATTTATTTATTTTATATTTAATTTTTTTTTATCCAACACCAAGGAGTAGCGATTGTTTTCACTATCCATGGGCACATTTATTTTTAAATGTAATTAATTCCAGAAGCACCTCAAAGAGTCCATCGAGGGCTCCTGCGGCAGCAGCTGCAGCAGGCACACTCACGGCCACCTCTTCGTCCCACAGGTGAGCTATTCAATTTTTGACTAGCCATTGAAATACAATCTGTGGCGTATAGAGTTTTTTTTCTTAAAATTACTATGTTCTGTTCTTGCTATCGAAGAACAAAGAATTCGATGTTTCAGCTTTATATCGATTGCTATGTAATTGACATTAGTAGTATCGTATTATTCTTGTTATTGTTATTGTTGTTGTTATTCTATTATTACTCTCAGACTGCAACAGTTGGCGGCGATCACGTCCGCTCCCTCGACGCCCAAGCGAACGAGAAGAAACGAGAAGGTATTTTTTTTGAATTATTTAGCCATTAATGTTGTTGGTTAAATATTGGCGTTAATGTCGTTTGGTTAGTTTGACAATGGGCAAAATAACGTGGGTGAAGAAAGGGGGGAGGTAAGCCGTTCTTAATTATTAGCTATACCTAATTGAATTTTACTAATTAGTTTTGATTGCGAAAAATCATCACGTTCATTGGCGAATCGCAGCGATGCGTTGTCTTTGAAATAATCGTGAAGCGCCAATGTGTTCTGAATTTGAATGGAATGTGAGGTATTAAACAAAAAATTGAACGAAACTTGACTAAAACACAGAAGTGCATCATATTGTTGTACTAATCACGTGACGCAAATTCAACGGGATCATACAATTTAGAAGTAATGAAAAGGGACTGTTTTGATGATAATTTCCTAATGTATTCTTTGAATTTATAATTGTTAATATTATCAAAATTAAGGCGGCGGGCGAGCGGGATTCGCTCAATCTCGTCGTGGTCGGCCACGTCGACGCGGGCAAGAGTACGCTGATGGGCCATCTACTCTGTCAGGTATAATAACATAATAGGGAAAAAATTGATACCTACATCGTTTACTTCTGAGATGAATCGCGTAAAATGCAAAAAAAAAATTGGGGTAAGTACAACATGGGATTCGCACCTTGTGAAACCTTGTGAAACATAACTTCTTCTTGACAAACCAGGACCCACTTATTGACAATTTGCAATTTGATCTGTATTTTGCTTAAAAATAAAATAAATTTTAAATTACAGCTCGGCTGCGTTGACCAGCGCACGATGCACAAATACAAGCAGGAGTCGGCGAGGAGTGGCAAGGTACGGTAGTACGGTAGTTGGAAGAGGGGTACGGTAGATCAAGTGGAGCGAGTTATGGCAGGTGATACTTATGGATTGGAAGCGTATTTGGAAAGGTAAGGAAGTTGACTTTGTTGGAACACAAATTACTGTAGCTGTCGAATTATCGATTTTTCCTCATTTATCGATTGGTTCAGGCCAGCTTCGCGTTCGCATGGGTGTTGGATGAGACGGAGGAGGAGAGGTGGATATATATTTTTATTATTTAAATATATTTATTGAGGTAGTTAACTTAATGGATGCATGTTCTGTAGGTAGTTCACTGATTATTCCGATTGCCAACACTCTTAAAAATAGATTCTGGGTGTTAACGCGTTCATGAGTAGATGTGGTGACTCTAACTCACCGGGTAGTCGGAATATTTATATCTGTTTTTTTTTAAAATTTATTATGTTATTGCTCAGATCTCGCGGAGTGACCATGGACATTGCCCGCACGACATTCGAGACGGATCGATACAGGTATGGGAGGAGTACGGCTTGGAATATTTAAGTGGAAATGGGTTTTGTTGTGAAGAACATTGCCGATCTGTGAGAGGTTGCAGTGTTGATGAAACCTCATTGTGAGTGGTATTTCGTTAAATCACTTATATTCTCATGAAGCGTTACATAACGTAGTTGTGGTGTCCCTTGGCTGTCGTAGGCGTCGAGACGTAGTAGGATAAACCACAAGTTTATCTACCAGCTAAAAACTAACAAAAGAGAGAGAACTAACTAGGAAAACGAGGCAGAGCTCGTGCTGACAAAAGGCACACACAATAATGTCGAGAAATGACAATAGTGAAATGTCGACTAACTACGGTAGAAGTTGTGTGTGTGTGTGATTGATTACTGACTTTAATAATATGGTGCGAGTTATTTACGATAATTGATTACTGTATTATCTCTATACAACAATAGTCATTGCCATTCAGGGTGGTGCTGCTGGACGCGCCCGGCCACAAGGACTTCATCCCGAACATGATCACTGGTCGGTTAATTTAATTTAATTTAATATTTAATTTGTAGTATATTACTTATGGGTGCAGTCAAGCAAAAATAAATAGCGTATATTTTTTTCCCTACCGGGCCGGCAATCAGACCACTATATTTTCAAGCGATCCGGCTATCAGACCACTACATATCACGTTTGGCGGTTCAAAATACCCCTTTCAACTGCGATTTTTACTATCTGACCACTATATATTTTCGGTCCCTGGAGGGAAATGAAAATGAATGATAAATAATTTAATGTTGGTCAAATTGATTTCATGTGAAAGGAACTTCACCTTGGTATCATTTTCGTTTGGAGATTAATGGTTATCTGGAGTGGGTGAAGCGAGAAAGTGGGCGGGGTTTGGGAGCATAATTATTTACAAAGTATTGCTAGTCCTTGTAGATCCAATACCGATATTACATGGGAATGATCTCAACTCAACATATCCCGATGTTACCCAAAATTTGTGGGTTTACTAAGTCGACCCTGCTGATTTCAAATCTGTTTTCAAATATGCCCCCTGAGGCAAGTTATGAAAAGTTGGACATTTGCACGTGATTTTTTTTCGAAAAACGCTCGCGCGAGACGTAAGCAGATCTCTCGCTCCCCTTTCCATCAAGATGGAAGATGGATATAAGATGGGTGAAAGGGTAATCTTCTGCGCGAATGTGCCCGTATTTTTTCCATACATGAAAAAAAGTTATGTGGCAAAATCCTACGAAAGCGGCGTATGTTTATGAAAAAGATCTTGGAAACCGACAAATTCTATGAATGCAGCGTATGTTTGCGAATCGTAAATATAATGCCTTGTCAATGTGGCATATGTTTTTAAATCCCAAGTAGTTTTCCACTAGCTTTTTCATGTATGTTTTTTTGCGCACCTTATTGTCGGCTAGAGGGAACTGCACATCTCCTCGATAGGCATAATTTATCTGACTAATTATTCACATAATTAATTGCAGGAGCCTCGCAGGCAGATGCAGCGCTGCTCGTGGCGAATGCCACCCGAGGTATCATACATGTTCGCAACTACTAAAAAATTACTTACTTTTAATTACTTAAACTTAATTACTTAATTACTTTAATTACTTACTTACTTAAAATAAGCAGGTCACTATATCTTTAAACGGGCCAGTTGCCAGACCACTGCATATCCGCGTTCCGACGTTCAAAATTACCCTATTAAACTGCGGTTATTAGTGTCAGACCACTGTATATTCTTGGATCTGAAAATGTGGGCAATGAAAATGCGGGAATAAAAATGTGGGCGAGGTATTCTGGTTTCTCTTTCATTTATATATTTATTTATGAATTGAAGCAGAGGGCTCATTAGTAATATAGGCCAATGCATGGCTATAGAGTGTAGGTGAAGCGTGGAAATGCCTGCCAATTTCGCTCATCATTTAAAATAATTACTTACTTTTAATTACTTACTTACTTAAAATTTTAAAAATATAATTAATTAATTAATTCTTAATCAGGCGAGTTCGAGACGGGCTTCGAGAACGGCGGGCAGACGAGGGAGCATGCGATGCTCCTGAGGGCACTCGGTCTGTTGTTTATTCATTAATTCATTCACTAATTGTTTATTCCGTCAAGTTAGTGTTTATGGAATTACGATGAAGTTGACTTTAGACGGATGTCCGTCGACGTTGTCGAAGACGTTCTTGTTGTTTGTTGTTGTTGTCGAAGTTGTTAAAAAAAGACAAGAGTTATCTAGGTATTCATCTCAAAATTGGCTCACTCTACTGAATCAATAGTACTGATGGACGTACTGATGGTAGTTTTGTGATGAACCTGGATTGAATTCGTATTTTGCTGGGGCAAGTTCGTTAGAAAGGGACTGCGATCGGTCTAATTGTAGAGCAAGCGATGCTGTGTTTCGAGGGTGATTCCTATGCGAGCAAGACCTCTTTTTTCTAGTGGTCATCTTGTGATAGAGCGAAAAAATAACTGCTTCTCTCGAACGTCATCGTTGATACTCGTTCGGAAGTTGCCCGCGACGATGATTGTTGTAAAATCGTGAGTATACCAGAATAATGGCAGTTATCCGCGGCAGTCTCTTTTGCGTTTCTTCCAAGAGATGTAATCCTAGCGGGTTTATTATTTATTGAAATACTATCAATTACCAGGCGTCTCTCAGCTGGTTGTCGCCGTGAACAAGATGGACACGGTGGAGTGGAGCAGGCAAAGGTATTCGGAGGTGAGTAGAGCTCGAAATACGGGTCGCCGTCTCTTCATTTCACGTTCTCTCTCGCCTCTCTGACCGGTGAGAGAGTGTGGGAAATGAAGAGACGACGACCCGTATTTCGAACTCTAGAGGTGAGCATAAACTGGGGAAAAGGTTACGGTATGCGAATGCAAATATACGGGTATTGCAATATTCTGAGATGCGTTGTGGTATAGTTAAATGCGAAATTAGCGCTGATTGGCGGCAAAGACAAGGTCATAGCATGTGTGAAACGGAATGGACGAGAGTGTGAACTAGGGCTGTCAGGGTGAAGAATCCGTCTCTTCATTTCGTGTACTCTCTCACCGGTCAGAGTGACGAGAGAGTACGCGGAATGAAGAGACGGATTCTTCAGCCTGACAGCCCTAGTGTGAACCCGGTAGAGATAGTGATGCAGAAATGTGTTTCCGACTCAGGGCGCATACGTATCTTACGTGAAACATCGAATATTACGGGGTGTGCAAATTACCTTCCATAATGTTATAATAATTATTGTAAATATAATAAATGATCTTATAAATGATTTTGAGTACAAATTATTCCTAGGTGGAATCGGCCCTTCGCGCCTTTCTCGCCAAGCAGGCCGGCTTCTCCGCTGTACGATTCGTGCCCGTCAGTGGACTGGCAGGAGACAACCTTGTGAAGAGAGTGGACAAGGTACGGGTATCCTGGGGTTACGGTTGGAAAGCAACGTTCGTTTTTTTTTATTTTATGGGTATTCATCGTGGAATTATTGGAGAATTGCTAATCGTCGAGTAGTTATTTGGGTAGTGAGACGTCCTGGTGTGTTTTGCGAAATTTATCATTATTAATAATAATGTTAATTTTACAGGGTCACCCACTCGCCGCGTGGTACGACGGCAAGTCGCTTGTCGAACACATTGGTACGGTAGCTCATTGATTATTAATTTGGATTACGGTATCCAGTACGGGGGAACGGATTACGGTATCCAGTACGGGGGAACGGATTACGGTATCCAGTACGGGGGAACGGATTACGGTATCCAGTACGGGGGAACGGATTACAGTATCCAGTACGGGGGAACGGATTACGGTATCCAGTACGGGAGAACGGATTACGGTATCCAGTTCGGGGGAACAGATTACGGTATCCAGTACGGGGGAACGGATTACGGTATCCAGTACGGGGGAACGGATTACGGTATCCAGTCCGGGGGAACGGATTACGGTATCCAGTACGGGGGGGGGAACGGATTACGGTATCCAGTACGGGGAACGGATTACGTTATCCAGTACGGGGGAACGGATTACGTTATCCAGTACGGGGGAACGGATTACGGTATCCAGTACGGGGGAACGGATTACGGTATCCAGGACGGGGGAACGGATTACGGTATCCAGGACGGATTACGGTATCCAGTACGGGGAACGGATTACGGTATCCAGTACGGGGAACGGATTACGTTATCCAGTACGGGGGAACGGATTACGTTATCCAGTACGGGGGAACGGATTACGGTATCCAGTACGGGGGAACGGATTACGGTATCCAGTACGGGGGAACGGATTACGGTATCCAGTACGGGGGAACGGATTACGGTATCCAGTACGGGGGAACGGATTACGGTATCCAGTACGGGGGAACGGATTACGGTATCCAGTACGGGGGAACGGCAGTAGACAGTCCCTACTGTTCTGTACAGAATATTTCAATTTTTTTGTGTGTATAAAATGTAGTGTCATCGATCAAATCAGACTCGTATATTATGATTGATACGGTAGTAGTGAGGATAGGGGTAGATTACGGTGATCGCGGTTACGGTACCTTTATTGACTATCGATTGCTTCAGACGAGTTCACAGCTCCGTCGAGGCAAACGAACGGCCCGCTGCGCTGCATCATCAACGACGTCCTCAAGGTATTACTTTTACTTATTTAATTACCAATATGTTATATTTTCAGTTTAAAGTGAAAGTGCGGGTAGAGTTCTTAATGATAGTCTTCCCGCGTTTTTACATGAGCTGTAAATGAAAGTAGAATGTGTTGCGTTGGTGATATTTTGATTACAAGTGTTAAACAGATGGGGCTGTAGGTTGTTAACAAAAAGGTTTTCTGGCGCCCGGAGGGTTTTCGTTTCACACTTGGGGTATCTAAAGCGTCTTTTTGGAACAGTTGCTTATGCTTCATTTGAGTTTAGAAAATAGCATCAGAAAATAGAATGGCTTTTCTGCAACCTAGTAATTCCGCGACGCGCAAGATAATCATGAGATTGGGAGTTGTCGCTACTAATGATATTCCGTCACCATCGGCTAGTAAATACTTTTTCAAAGGCACAGTAACCTTATCCATAACCATCATTATTTTGGAAATTCCAATTTGTATGACATATAATAATACTAATCGCTCGCAGGCCACCCCACAGCAGCTGGTCGTTACGGCGAAGGTGGAATCGGGTGAAATTGAGGTGAGGATTATGAGGGGAGGGGGGAGGGTACGGTAGTTCACGATAGCTGGGCATTGAGAACTGATGATTTAGTTAGAGAGAGGGGGGTAATGCGATTAACAATAAGATGCATTGTACGCAACAGCAAAGGTACGGTAGTTTGAGTTGGAAGTAGCAGTATAGCATAATACTTACGGTATACTGTTGTGTGCTATTGATGTATCGATTGATTCAGGCGGGCGAGAAGGTGTTCATAATGCCGAACGCGGATGCCGCCGTGGTGAAGGGTGAGCATTTCATATTAAAAAATTTTTAATTGACGGCGAAAGACAAATGACTTTCGAAAGCACATCACTTTAGTGTAAGATTGAAACACCACACTCATACCTGAGCGCGCTTTTCCCTACGGAGGACGGGTCGCCGCCGTGTCCCGCGCGCTAGATCTATTAGAAGGTGTGTGCTAGACGCGACGGGATAGAGAGAGAGAGAGAGCGGTGGGAGGAGAGAGAGGAGGGGGCGGAGTTAGGGAGGGGGGCGCGGCAAGGAGCTCCCTGGCTCAGGTATGACCACACTCAATTGCTTCATTTTGAAACATTCTGATGAAATGATTCAATTATTCGATATAATTGCTGACTGTCCAAATGCACACGTTGAAACATCAATTGTTGTAGTTTTGTCCAGGAGCTATCTTTTAATTATTCGACATAGTACCTGACTGACTAAGTGCACCCCTTGAACCGTCAATCCACCTTCATCCTCACTTGCAGCCGTCGCCAACGACAGTGGAAGGGAGGGCGCATCGGACGGAGTGTGCGGCACCGGAGAGCAGGTACGGTAGATGGTGTGATTACAGTAGGTGGAAGGGGTACGGTATATTGCTTTTGGCAAGCAGGTACAGTAGGATCTGATATTGTATGGCAGTGTATAGGTGATGAGGATAGAATAGGGTTAATTAATTTTGTTCGTTAACTACCTATTTAAACTTATTACTAATTGAAATTGCAGGCGCTGATGACGTTGACGGGTGCGTTCGAGCCGGACACGATCCACGTCGGGCACGTCGTGGTGAGGGGAGGAAAGGTGAGCGACGAGTGACTTTCCCAAATTGCCTAAACGATGGTGAATTGTGCGTTTTGCAATTTGGTTTACTAGTATAGTATAGTCAATGTGCTGGTTTGATGCAGCAGTCGGGTCATTAACTGTTTTGGTTCGGGCTATTTTCTTTTTTTATTGTGGTTATTATATTTATAAGCGATGTTTAGGGGGGAATATTTTGTTCGGTCTGATTAGAAAAACGTGTAATGTGTGATCGTTTTCCTGGGTATTAATCTTTGATTTTTTAATCTTCAATCTTTGATCTCTCAGGACACGCTGATTCCCGGCCGACGCTTCGTCGCGCGCATCGTCGTCTTCGACGTGCTTGTGCCGCTCATGAGGGGTGAGATTTACAATTTGACGGATCCGGAAACCCCGGTTCTGACCTCGGTTCAAATTATGGTGAAGTTGTTGTTGTTTTGCTTTTTTTCAAGGATGGAATACTTCGGTGATGCTAGAAACGTACCTAAGTGTAAATAATGGCCGAGGGGGGGGGGGGTAGGACGGGAGAATTGCCGTTTTGAAGGTCCGGAACGTTAGGTGATCGTGTGTTTCACTGTTCCTACTAAGGATTCGAGTAGCATGAATTTTCAATAGTTGCTGGAAATAGTGTTTACGGACATAAAAATAGTTTTGCGGACGTATCCTCGAGGGAATTTATTCTAACTTACAGTGAATTTGGTGATTTTCGTGTTTCACGGTTGCTCCAAGAAGCAGATGTAGATGGCCTTTATAATATACGATGGGGTTCTGGTGCTGAAAAAAAAAAATTGCATGATTAGTAATATACTAATTACTGTAATCATGCATGATTAGTAATATACTAATTACTGTAATCATGAATGATTAGTAATATACTAATTACTGTAATCATGCATGATTAGTAATATACTAATTACTGTAATCATTCGCAGGCACGAAGGCGGAGCTGTTCGCGCATTCCCTCTGTGAGCCGTGCACGATCGTCAAATTGACTGCAGTGGTGAACAAGGCGAACGGAGAGGTGATCAAGAACAATCCAAGGTCAGTTTAATTAGTTTATTGATTAACTTTGCAAACTAATTAATTAAAAAAAGGGAATGGGTAGTAGTGTGAAAACAATCCGACATAAGCGACTATGTTTTGAAAATTTTGTGGGCTTAACGCAATTCCGGGTTCTTATTATTTTTTTTATGGATTTACACTCACGTAGTACCCGGAGTGTTCGCGCGTTTGTCGAAGTACACGAAAGCATGATATAGTGTGTTGCACTGCAATATAGCCAACTTGTGCTGTACATAAACTGGGAATATTTGAGGCGAAATATTTCTACTGGGGGTTGGTACACCAGGGGGATGCCTTATCATAAAGGAGTGTGATCAAAGAGACAATAGTATTCTGCCAGCAGCTGCACGGATGATTAAATATTATAAAACCATCAATAATTGAAGATGTCTCACCCGCCAGCAGAGCGGCCGCGTCGAGATCGAGACGGAGCGAGAGGCGAGTTTATTATTTATTTTCGAAAATGCTTTAAAAACGAAAATGCTTAAATTCAATTTGAAGAAATCCATACCAAAGACGCCTAGATTCTTCTTGTTTCAGCCGGGAATGATATCTAGAGTATTGCGCCCATTTTGATTACTTGTAGATTAAATTACCAATATGTATTATATTTGCTGCATTTTCAGTCTGATTGTTTCAGCAACGCAGTTTTGGTCAGAGCAGCGTGCTCGAGATCATTGGCGCTTCCTCTTATCCTCATAGTCCTATCATCCTAGGTATCGGCGCATTTGTTTGGTCGGGGGGTCGACTCCCTCTGCCTCCAACTGACTTTTGCGCACTCCTCTGATCTAACACATTAGGTGTACATATTCTTATTTTTCACGTATTGTTAATTAAATAAATATCTTGCAGGTGGCGATCGAGGCGTTCACCGCGTGCCGCGCGCTCGGCCGCATCACTCTCAGGGCGGGCGGACAGACGATCGCCGCGGGAATCATCGAAGAGAAGAAGGCGTAAGAGTACGGTAGGATACGGTAGCCCCGCCCCCTATTGATTGCTGTGCTCCTTTCCCTCTACCGTCCTCTTGATATAGACTTCTGTGATAGTCTCTTTTTGTTCCGATGTTATCTAGGTCCCCGGTATTTATCTACTTTTCCTTTTTTGCGCAGATCGATGATTAGAAGTACAGTAATTGTAATATGCTAACGAATAAGAAACAAAAAAAGCCCCGCATTTTCTATATTTGTTTCCTCTGATTAGTATTGAGATATCCTGAAAGATGTATAACAGATTTTGATTTGTTGTTGACAGATTCTTCCGTAAATCTAATAGATATCGATTGATTATGTGTTTACCGTATCTTACGCCCGCCCCTTTCCTACTGTATTTCTCTTGACCTCCCTTAGCTGCCTCATCTTCTAAGAACCCACGTATCCATTGTATCAATACAGCATGGTTAGACCCCGAGAGACTTAGTAGCCGGTCCCCCCTACTCTTTTTTAAACACATTTTTGGGATTTATCGTAAATTGTTCGCTTATTTTCTTTGTTGTAATATAATTCGGTATTGTTTCGCCATGTAAGGAAATTGATGGATTAATAAAGATTCTTAGTTGAAGTGTGGATTCTTTATTGATCGTACAATATCCTTCAGCTATCTGGTCCCTAAGAAAAAGGAAAAGTGCACAGAAACACTGTCCGTCATTTAGTTCGTACTCAGCTGCGATAGCTCTTCAAATGGGCAAAACAATGTCGCTTGCCCTTATAAAATCATGAATAACTAATGGGTATTTATTCCAGTACCACTCAGCAGTTTGATCGCGTGGCAAACGCACGGTCGGACGCCTCTAAAAATATTTTAGTGATGAATCATTACGTAGATTTTGAGCGATGCTTGTGAAGAGGGAACAGAGAGATCTCCATCAGCCGGCTATTTTACGCTCGCCAATTTGCTTTGAATATTCACCGTTCCAAGTTCTTGCGAAGGACGCATAACGACGATGCGCTGGTCTTTTTTGAGAGTGGGCAAGAATTTATTAATGTTTAAATTCGAATAGACGCTTAATTCGTGCTATCGAACAAAAAGACGCTGTTTGTCTGCTGTCATTATTCTGTCACTGCTAAATTTCATTTATAATATCTGAAAAATAAAAAAAAAGTTATCTCGACATTTCACACCTTCTTTCGAATATCTACATATTTAATGTGAGAACGGGCTTGAGATGAAGATGCGATTTCCAGTATTTCATCTCTAATTTAGACGATATTGAGCAACGATTTTATACTTTATCGCAGGGCATGTTTCCGAATCGCAAGGAATTCGAATGTTTGACAAGAAGGATTCCGCACAAAAGGAACAGTAGTCTGAGAATTATTGACGGAGAGGAAATATGAGCTTCAATCGGAAGAAGATACGATTGAGTGGAGTATTGATGAACATCCCCGATGTCGACCCCCCAAAAAACATTGTTGTGAAACGGTGCCAGCAGATTTGCCTCTCCTTCTTCTGAGATGCAAATTTTTAAAAAAATTGGGTAGTTCGGTTGGAATTATGGCCATATAGTTAGCGAAATAGAGAGATAGAACTGCTCTCTATTTATGTTACCGCTACACCCTCACAACGATTCGCAATGTTATTCACGCTTGACACCTTCAAGTACTAGTCCTGCCCATCCCCCCCCCCCACACACACACAACTCCGTTTCCCGTGCTCCGTTTGGCGACGCTTGATGCGAAGCTTACTATTTAATTTTCTGTAGTACACTGCACATTAGTGATCGACCTGGCTCTCTTCGGCACGTCTTCAATACCGGCAAACGTACCGCCGAAATATCCCATAATAAGAGTTGTGCTCGTTTGTCTCACTGATCCGATTGGCTTGATCGTTTATCGCTCGACTACCAGATATTGAGCCAAGCCCAGGTATCTCGTAGACGAGAGAGCGCTAGTTATGAGGAGACCGTCAGAGAAAGAGAGACAAATAATAGGCCGGCCGACTGTTAGGAAAGTTGACCATTCAGTAGCGCTCGCCGTCTCTTAACTTCTCGTTGTCTCTCGCCTTCCTCTGTCTGTCTGTGCTCTCTCCGATCACCCTGCTCTCTCGCCTCTTCTATTTTCTCTAACCTGTCTGGGCTCTCCTTTTTCCGCCTGATCTCTCGCAGATACCACCAACTGTTGAGAGGTTGGTTCATCTCTTCATCTCACTTTTTGCGCTGTGTTCCGCTTCTCTGTTGCTCTTTCTCCGCTTTTCCCGCTAGCGGTTTACTAGCATCATTCGTTGATCAGATTCTTTTATGGGTTCCCAAAAAACATTTCAATCTTTCTCTCTCTCTGTCCTTTCTAAGAACTTCATCGAGAAAAATAAGATCCTATTTGATATCGACACATTCAATTAGTCTTGATAATCGAGACTTTGTAAGAGTACACTATTTTCTGTTAAAATTTAGTATCAACTTCTACATTTTCGCCGGAAAAGCGAGATAGCATGCGAACTCAACTGAAAGTCCGAGAGATTCACCCCGCTCCTATCATCCTAGCAGCACTTCCCTATCAATCTCGCTATTGCGAGTCGCAATAATTGCAATAACAATAACAATAACAATAATTAATAACAATAATTGCGACACACTTTTTGTGCCCGGGATTCTTCTCCGATTCTGAGTAGCCTCAAACCCCCCACAATGCTATTTCCGGTGAGGGAGCCAAAGACTCTTCTCGTCTGCTCTCAACTTTTCATACAGAGAGACCGGTCACTCATCCCCTACTCACTCTTACTCAACTCCCCTTTCTCCTCCTCTCTTCTACCTTTCTCTGGTCCATCCCCCGAGTCTCTTGGCGCAAATACCAACAAGGGGAGCGCACGGGATGAATCATGTTTTTATTGTCTCCGAGAAGAGTTTGGATAGGGGGTATCTCATGCTGAGTAAATAGGGTTTGCACCATCTTATTCGGTCATAAATCTGGCATGCAGTCACTTATTATCTTCCTTCATCATCCTCCATTCCGGATGTTGAAGAGCTTTTCTCTTTCCCCAGATCGATTCTTCATTATTTATTATGTGAAAGGCAGAAACTAGACTGCAGTATCTTTCGGAATCGTCTGGATCAGCCCATGAACGGCTTGGATTCACGCAGAATTCAGTTACCGATTCCATCCCCTTTGCTCTAGTTGCCTCTCTCTCTCTCTCTCTCTCTCTCTCTCTCGCAATGCCCTCCCAATTGGATAATCGCCCTTCCCACTGTTCACCTTCCAATAATAGAGAGCCCGCGAATGGCCTCCTACATTGCCTCTCTTTGTTCGCGAGACATAGTTAGGGTCTGGACTCCCTTCCGTTTCTCGCGTACTCTCTCTCGGGATCCCATTAGTAGTAGAGTTCGAAATACGGGTAATCGTCTCTTCATTCTTCATACTCTCTCACGGGTCAGAGAGGCGAGAGAGTGTGTGAAAAGAAGAGACAATTAATCGTATTTCGAACTCTAATTTAGTAAATAGGTATCCGGGAGAAGTTTCATTCACAATTCATTCACTATTTAAATTTTCACTTCACTATCGGTCTTCACTATACTTTCATCGTTTTTGCTGCTGTTCGCTGAATTGTAGAATTAATAAATAATAAATAATCAAGGGGCCGAAATGCCATCGTTCGCCTTCTCAACGACGGACCTGCGATTCTGGAGGAGGGGCGAGCAGGTATGAGCACTTTATTGTTTGATCTTTGATCTCTGGAGATCAGGAAAATTAGTGAGCTGTGATCGATCGTTGTAGTAATAGATACAAATGTTTTTTTAATGATTGCTCCTTACCCACATTATCCGGCCGAAGCATTCGCAAGAACTTGAGCCATATGTGAAACGCAATCGAAACAAGAAGTTTAATATTAATTTAAACATTTAATATTTAATTTAAGCGACAACCACATCGCGACTCGATGACCTCGAGTGTGGGATCGTCCACCTTTGCAGGTTATTTTTCACATTTTTGTTTTCAGTGTTTTCGAAAATCGAGAAACAAGTATGCTTCATATCTCGTATACTAGATGCAGCGAATTGGAGAAGATGATTTCCGTTTAATGCTGGTTCAATTATAAATAAATATTAAGCAAAGACGTTCAGGAATCTTCGGTTCTGTTCGTCGCCGACGGCAGTCTGCAGTGAATGTCTTCAGCACTACCGTGTAAGGTTTTTATATCACGATTATCGAACGATCGAGTAAAAAGGGTGAGTTATAAGAATAATTACCAAAAATGTGTGAAATTTCCACCGATTTTTTCCTGGTTCACTATCGTGCGATGTGTTAAAGTACTTTTCGATTATTCATTTTGCCTAATTGTTCGCAAATTTTGATTCGAGTGAGCTAATTCGATCGAAAAAGCTAATCCGAAATTCGAAAAGCCTAATTCGAAAAGTACTCTGGTGTCCGGAATCAACTTGGAATCAAATTTGATTCCGGACACCAGAGTAGCAACCCAAATGAGTTGCCGCTTTTTGCCGTATACCATTCACTGTTCGCGCGTCTCGCTTTGATCCTGAATAGACTGCAAAATGGGTGAAGTGGTTGTGGATTGAACGCGAGAATTATTCGGCCGAGAGATCATGGGAAATCGAGAGAGCACGAGGTGGATTAGAGAGCCAGAGTGAAGCAGGTTACTCTAAATCGGGCAGGGGGCGAATCGGCCGAGGATTAGAGGGGTGAACGTTTATGGGGGTGAATGGAAAGGTGGGCACTCTTTCATGGTGGAATGACTCTGTTCGGCGGGCGGGTAAGGGGAGTACGAGTTGTTCCTGTGGAGAAAATGTCTAGGAGATCCATCATGTTTAGCACAGTTTCTTGACCTGAAATCTGAGGCATGATTAATCAGGCTATTCGAAACTGAATGGATGAATCGATCCCTCAGATCACTTCCCTTGTGAGATTTCCCCAACGCTCATTACCCAGCGCAGATTCCGATAATGCCAATGATAATCAGCGGTGCCGAGCGGGAGATGAAAGAGGAGGAGAAGGGAGAAAGAGGGGGGAAACACATAACAGTGAAAAGTTGCGGGCGCTGAGTCACGATCGGAATCATAATGCGTCCCTTGCGCATACTTTTGTGCCCAGAGGGAACAGTTTACCCCCCCCCCTCCAGTCACCGCTCTCCTAGAGCAGCGCCCCTTCGAGTTTGTGCCCAGACACGATAGTTTACTGATCACCCCTAGTCATCTGCTATCTGCAATTGTGGGATTCGGATTGTACATTCCGAAATGCCGAAATGGCTGGACAAGTTGGCGTGTTGCAAGTGCAATTGCATCAAGAAACCGAAGTAGGCTTCTATTTGATTCGTTGAGAAAACACGAATTACATTATTGATATAATTTATTATTTTTTAGAATTGGCACTTGTATACCCGGTGAAACTCAGCCAAAACGCTTGAATTGGACAAAGATTTTAAATTTCAGAGCGCTTACTAGGAACAAGTTATTCTTCCAAGTAGTGATAATCAATTAATACGATAGCGTCTAACTTGATATATAAAATATAATTCGATAAATTAACTACCGTAAACATCCTCATTCCTTTTAGGAACGCTCACGATGGCTACGGACCGTCCACCTCTTCGTCTGAGGTATTTTTTTGTTTACTTCATTGATAATAGTGCATCTTCTGACCATAAACCAAGAATTTTTAGCATTTGCATTATTTTAAAATGTCGTTGGCATAATTCTGCACGCAACTCGATCGAAATATAATATGGTTACGGCTTCACAGTAGGGATGTCTGACCAATTCCAATACCCGATTAATTGACTTTGAGGCCGCTTACTCCCTTGGAAAGCAAGGAATAACAGTCAATTAGATAAATGGTCAACCCAATACCAATTGCCCAAATAAAATAATTGGTATTGTCTCCAAGTATTGGGTATTGAATTGATATCAGTACTTCACAGGTGTATCGACCGGCCGAGAGAGTGGACGACCTTCCCCGAGAGCACTTCTCGCGGTCCGTGATGAGAAGCAGCAGCAGAGACGCCGTGAGCAGAATGGCCGTTGAGAGTGGAAGGTGAGGGAATGATCTTTGATCTTTGACTCTACGATAGCATGGGCAACAGGAAGAGGAGAGGCCATTTAAATTGACGAGTGTCAGGTGTCATTTTGATCAATGAAATCGTACAATATTGCGGGCAGCAATTGAAAAAAACATGATTACGATTTTCAACAGCTTGTCGTGTCTGGGCTTTTCGAGTGAAAGTGTCCCGTTCAATCGAATCTTTCCTGCAGCTCAACTTCAGCAATCACGCAAAGGAATCATTGAAATGCGAGAGCTCGCGCAATGCGAAAATTATGATTCATGGAGCGGGAGTGTATGCGATTGCAAGAATCGAAAAAAAAAATCGGAGTTGAGAACCTTTGGAGAGGAGTGAAATATGTTTTTCGAAGATTTTTCGAAGGGTATTTATTTCGGAAACAAACAATGAAGATGGTCATGTATCGATCCAGTTGATTAGTATGAAAGTGTCGGCGCAAAAGAAATTAAAATAAAGTTTGTAATTTGAGATCAACAGCATTGTCCATGAGAAGAGATCGAAGCCAGCCCGCCACCTATCATTATTCGTACGTCATTAATTTAAGTATTTCGTTTTATGTATTATATTTTTTTTCCCGAGAGCGCAATGCGATACTGCAAAATGTTAGAATGACATTCTTCATGCGAAAAGGGATTCGTACAAAGAGGAGAACGGAGATAATGAGCCATTCACTATTGATCATGGATGAAAATGCATCACGACAATGGCTGCAACATCCTCAAAAGAGGCGTGGGAAAATTTCTAATTTTCGTTTCGTGCTACACATAATAGGATGTAGAATGCCGCTAACGCCGATCCTTCTGTCGCCGGTTAGAAAGCGAAGGGATAGCGAGGCTGCGCTGCTTGCAGATGAGGAGGAGGATAGGTATGACTGCAGCTGATCTTTGATCTTTCCGGTTGTGATCGTTATATGGTCATGTCCTTTTTACCCTTTCCTGTACCTTTTAACTTAAACGCAAAATAAATTCATCACTGCGATTACTTTGCGATGAATAGAGACATATCCTGCTCGAGAATGTCGAATACATAAAACATAAAATAGAATCTAAAAAAGAATACACAAGTGATCTTCGCTCTCTCTCTCTCTGATCTTTGATCTTTGCAGCACTGTGGATGTGCAACGGGCGGGCGCTGCTTCCAGCAACGGCCACTACGATCGACGAGTGACGGCCAGGGTGGAGGTACGGTAGTCTGACATACGGTAGCATAAGGGATGCGCATGATGACGGTAGGCTGTGTGAAGGTATGGGGGTGGGGTGGGGGTACAGAGTAGAAGTACGGTAGGATTCGGTCGCTTGCAAGGCTACGGTAGGGGTGAGCATCCGGGGGAGAAACTAGAATAATCTTTAAAAAAATTCGGAACTAGGCAGCTTTGATCATTACCCTCCTTCCCGTGGATATTAGAATTTATAATGTATGCAGAATATGTTTCACCGCTTTAATTTCATGAAAATTTGATCTCAAATGTCAATGAATTCGAGATGAAAAAATAAAATATTTTAAAGAAAATGTTTGCAACAAATGCAGCTGGATGCATCGGACGCCGAGCGGGCACGCGTCCTTGAAGAATGGATGACCGAGCAACCACTCGCGCTGAGGAAGTTGGACCGGAGTGATCGGAGGGTGGCCCATCTCGGAGGTACGGAAGAAGTGGGTACGGTAGCGAGGAATCGTTTATGGCATACACCTGTCCAAGCCGGCGGCGAAAAAAATTTTGACCGGGCGCCCGGCACTGCGCAGCCAAGTATACATGATCAAAATCGAAAAAAACAAAAACTGCTGGACAGGTATGGTTCATGGGATGCAAGGAGGGTGGTGTCCTTTTCGAGGATTGTTAGGCGCCGGTAGACTGGAGTGGTTTGAGAGTGCACACGGGAATGCGTGGTGAAAAGGTAAAGGTAAAGGTGTGCATCCGCGTCAAGCAATTTTTTTCAGTCGTAAGACAACGCTAGGTGGCCACTGTCTTAATTACCGCATGCAAGGTATGATTGCCGGTAATGAACGACGAATAAAGTGGAAAATTTGCATGTGTTCATAATGATGTCGTCGAGAACGAGGTTCTGGTGATAAAATGGATGGCTCAGAGGGCAGGGTCATATCGGGAAAACAATAAAAATTGGAGGCAGACCGGAAGGGCAGGTACTTCCTGACTCATTCTCATTATCAGTCGGTCAGGTTTAAATTTTGTCGATTGTGTCCTCTAATTCTTGCCATTCTTTCTACTCGGTGACTTGTATCGTGAATACTGCCAGTTTATGCTATGACGTCTATCATCTGATCTCCGATTCTGATGTCTGTCTTATTTTATTATAATGTCTAATGTTCTAATGTTTTAGCTACACGCTGATAGTGCTAACGACTCGCAACAAGCCCCCTTATTTACGAACTTGCGCCGAATACCATCACAGTTTGCTCTTTTTCTCCCGCGTCTCTCGCCTTTTCCTTATCTCTTCTCCCTGTCTTCCTCATCCATTGACATCAGCATTCACGAGAGCCTCACCCACACTTGCTCATGTTTGTGTGGCGGTCGTAAAAGCTACACGTACGAAACATTCTTTACATTGCAGTCAGTTTGCGATTGACAGGGCTGACCGTAGTACGGAATACATGATACGGTAAGCGGACTATCGACATGGGACTATCCCGCAAACAGTTAACGGAAGTGATTTCAGCTGGCGAAATGAGTAGGAGGACCAATAAAAAGTGACCTCGAAATGAGGAGGAGGAGAGAAGGCAATTCGCAACAACTTCAGTTCGCTGCTCACTCTCCATTGGAAATCTCCATTTCTCCGATTTGATAAGGCTCTGAGCAAGAGAGCAGCGCAAAACTCTCGGCGCAAAGGCCCCCCCGTTATCACCAGCATTTCCAACTCTCGCAATCATCGTCATTTTCTCACGGAGCCGTGATTTGAGTCGAGAGCCGTCATCTAGTGGAGCCGGAATGTCGCGGCCGCCGCGTTTCCCCAATCAGTTCACGGCCCCGCTGAACGACCCGGAACGGCCCCGAAGGAGGATTGAGCATAGGGGCGAGTGGATCTCCCCCGTTTCCGACTATTCACCCATCCTCGGCAGTCCCCGAGCCAGGACCAGAGATTATGCCGGCTCGCCCCGCGGATATTCCCCGGCCACCTACTCGCCGGATCCAGCAAGCGCCGGTCCGAGAACCTCAACGCCCCGGACGACGACTTATTCCCCGGACCCGAGAAGCCCAGAGGAGAGAACGGGGACCCCAAGGAGCCTGAGGGGCACCCCGACCACGCCCGTCACTCCGGATCGGCCACTTTTCAACGAGAAATGGATGGTGAATAACAACAACAGTCCGGGATGGAGAGAGGTGAATACTTTTAGCTATGTTTCATTTCCATATTTTTGATGATTACTATTCGCGCCGCATTTCCCGGATGCGAACCAGGATAGCATGACTGATGTAAACAGAAAGTGACCTGGCGCCTCTAACCCATTACTTGACACCATAGGTTGTTATCAAAGAAAGGAAAGAGGAGGGGGAGACCAAGAGAAGGAAGAGAAGGCTGATAGATTGATTGTGGGTATGGTGTGTATGCATGACGCCTTTCGCGTTTTCTCGTGCTTTTCTAGGACGTTACTAGTCCACTGTATAACGTTTTTAGAATAAGGCTGATAGACGTTTTGTGCAGGGCGCATTTTTCTTCTGCCTAAATCCTTCTTTTCGTCAGTGATGAAAGACCTTTCAAGGGTTTTGCACAACATCGAAAAGTATTGAGCCTCTTCTCCTCCTTCTTCTTTTTAGTTTATAGTTTGAGGGGTTCAATTGCTGGCTACGATGTTTGTGGTTGATCAGATTAGATGATAACTGCTCACTTTCTGAATTAGGGCTGACTTGGCAAAATAGAAAACTCTTTATTTCGCGCATACAATCTCCCGTCCATGACAGACTTGCGAAGCCATCTCTTTTCTCGAAGTAGGGTTCTGAGTAGCCAAACCTTTTGCATCGATTGATAGCTTTTCTTTATTTCAAGATAGCAGCGTATCGAACACATTTGCAAGCGCCTAAGAAACTGCCAAAACGTTTTCAAATCGTTCTGATTCTCTCCTCTAACAGAATTGCATGCAATCTAGTCGTTTCGCGCCGTTAGTCATGCTATTTTCCACCCTCTTCGATGTTGTTTCTTATAGCGCCCGCGAATTCTGATTAGCTAATCACTATAGAGGCTCTTCAAATATCGCTTTATGCCTCGATTTATACCATTATGCCCCTGATCTACCGTATCACTAATCGATCGTTTCACATACCGTACCCTACCGTACCCAGGAGTATTCCCTGTCGTCGGAGACGTCCTCCTTTCCGACGTCACCGATGGACGGCGCCAGAAGGGCGACAATGACGCCCACCAGCGTCACCACGAGTGCCTCGTTCAGGTAATCGATAAGAGTTGTCTAGGGTAAGAGATCGGGTGAGATGAAAAAGCGACGACAGTATACGAAACAATTGATAAATCTGAAAATAACTTGTGTGTTGGTACGTATGAGAATCTAACCATATTGGTGATGTAAACATTTTTTAATAGGGCTCTGATATATAACAGCGGTACTTGACCTCCTTCACATTCGATATTATTGATCGATGTCGTGAATTTTCTGTGCATGCCCGACCTTTCCAGATTTTTCATGGACGAAACGAAGGACAGTCGGCGGTTCTCGAACAGAGGTCTGCACGATATTCACGGTGAGATCAGAGTACGGCAGGGAACAGTATCTTGAATGATTATCGATTTACCTTGTGGACTCGTAGGGGTACGGCAATTATGGATGAATAACGATTTGATGAACTTGACCAACCGCTGCATCACGAACCTGTTATACCTTCTATTCGTGTCACGAGGCAATTAATATGAAATATGGTTTAAGAGACGAAAATAATAGAGAAACTGCTAGGAAGAAACTAAATTTGAAGACTTCCTATTCACAATATGTTTCATGGTATATATTTGCCTCTCGTACATGATTAATATCAGTATGATTGAATAGTGAAGTGAAAAAAAACTCCTTGATTGATCTACCACTACTCTATACTAAACGTCTAGAACTACGCAATCACTGTCGATTTATACCATTATGCCTGATCTACCGTATCACTAATCGATCGTTTCCCATACCGTACCCTACCGTACCCAGGAGTATTCCCTATCACTGTCGTATTTCCCCGTCAACCGGGCCCCATCCAATCATCCGCCAGCCACTTATTCACTATAAGAATGGACAGGCGATTATGGGGGGGGGGGGGGGGGGGGAACTCATCCAATGCTCATAATGGACTTGAATGAGGAGGGGGCGAAGAGGTGGGCAAAAAGAGGTGCGATCTCTCAATTCCACACGTTTTCTCGAAGCCAGACAAGAAAATGAGAAGAATAGGGCCAAAAAGGTAGAAGTGGATTGGGCTGGACTATCGCTCATACTTCTCGTTTTCGCGTTGCAATTCTTAACCAATCTCTTCAAGTATCTAGCATACTCTTTAGTTCAGTCAGGCCTGTAACGTGGTGATTTCACTTATTGATATTATTTCGTGTACTTTACATTTCATAACTAATGAATGAGCATCCGTATTCGAGAGAACCTGACCATCAATGTTGCCCTTGTTTTTGCTGATGCGTGAGAAAAAGGAAGACACTTGGCTAAGCGATTCGCTATCGAATCGGACCATCTCCTCTCCAATTCCGCTCTGTATTTCCACTCCTTTCTCCACCTTTCTAGGCAGAAAAGACGAGAGATCACGTGAATGCGAGAGAGTCAGAGAAACGCAGTCGATCTTCTCCCCTGACAACTGTAGTAAATGGGCGCCAAATTCACGTTGCTCCTTATTTCGTTCCGTTTCGACAGTTTCAAGGCCTTCCTAGGCCGTTTGTCACTGATCTCCCCGGGAGATTTGCGCTTATCATTATCAGATCGGAAATAAAACTTGGCTGTTCACGCGAATTCGGCTCGAGACTGACCTCGGTAGCGACATGGAACGCTCTCAGATAATGGGCAAAACCAGAGAAAGTTACTAGAGGAATTACGAAAGTGGGACTATGCGCGCTGGTCCGATTGCTGTCTAATCGAAAGAGTCAACAGTAGTAGTGACCGGAGGCTCTTTTCCGCTCACTTTTGCGATCTTTCCGCCTTTTCTGGGCTTGAGAATACGAGAAAACAGGGGAAAAGAGGAGAGCGACAGAGTTTACCTTTGTCCGATGGGGGAAGTTCCGCGATACGCCTTTGTGACTAGCGCGCTTCTTTTCCGTCTCTCTTCATTCCACCCCTCTTTTTTTGCGTCGCTCGCTTTTCATCATAGACATCTAGTGTGTATCTGTATCGTTTCCTATGGCTTCTTCGGCTAGATTTTGTTGGGCGGTAAAGCACGACGATTCATTCAATTCTTCCACAAAGTATCTGCGCAAGTTTGATCAATGCATAGTAATGAATCGATCGATAATCCATGCAGATCATCACAGGCATCCAATAGAGAGTTAGCCTACCTGGATTGGGGCGGCGTCTCGCCGTCTGCCACCCTCTCTCCATTCCCCCCAGTCTATCGCCCCCTCTGTCGCTATGTCTGTCTCCTCCTCCCCTCTCTCCTTCTCCCCCTGCTCTCCTCCCTCTCCTCCCACCTCCCTCTGTTCTTGACCCCCTTGGCGTCCCCCTCTGTTGTCTGGCCCCCATAGCTATGCCAGCGGTGTTTTGCGAATTTTAGCCCCCGAATTTCACGCCGAATATGCAACATTTTTTTCTGATATTTTGCGCAAATTTCACAACCTAGCCCATCTATCGCGAATTCCTTACTGTTGCCTCCATTTTAGCGAATTTATGCGGTCATGACTTCCACGATATACTATGATGCGCTCATTTTTCGTTCATGTACCGCAGAAATCGACATGTTGACTCCATTTTAGCCTATTTATGCGGTTATAAGTTCTACAAAATACTATGAATACGGGTACCGGATCTTCGTACAATGTTGACCAGGCGGAGCAAGAGCATCTCGAACACTATGAGAGCAATCGAGAACGGCATAAAGGCGGGTTTAATTATTTTACAATCTTCACTGTTATATTTGCCATTTTTCACTCGATTTCTGGTCAATATTGTCTTTTATCTGCGGCAATCTTTGCCTGTTTTCTTTTTGTTCCGATATTTCTGCAGCCATTTGCCATCCCGTTTCTCAATCTAGTCTCATGTTCATAGGCCATCATTTGCGCATTGGCCTCCTCTCAACCGTCACTTTTTTTTCCGTGTGAACCCCTCCGCGTTCACACCTCCTCTACCCGGTATTCGTGCGAGAGTGATTCACAACCAGGGGGGATCACGTTCCGGAACTCCCATCGCACATTCCCAGATTTGTCATGCAGTACAGCACTACTTAAAGGGGGAGGGGCACGAATATTTTCTCACATAAGCTGAGCCTGTGGGGTAATAGGGATGCTATACCCGATCACAGATCACTTTATCCGAAGTTCTAGAAATGCCTCTGAACCTCACTACGGATTTTTGAAGTTTCATTGATTGTGCAGGCACGATTTGGGGTACTGTATTCTTGTATTGATTTCACTAGATTGGCAGTCGAAAATAGCAGCAATAGTGAGGTTTGCACACTGCGGGAGTCGAACCAGCGGGTGCCGGATAGCAAGGCAAAAGCACAACCACTAGGCTAAGTGCCTTTATATCAGATGAGTCTAGACGGCCTAGTTAAGGGAGAGGACAGAGTCAACCGCTGTGCTGATTACTGTAGTTACAGCGGGGTGCAGGCACGTCGTGGTGGGACCCACCAATTTCGATTCGTGCCCCTCCCCTTTAAATCATCAAAAATACCAAAGGAAATGCACTATCCCAAGAGCCTCCTGGCTATAGTCGCCTCTACGGATGGTTGAACCACCCTGAGTATGTGCCTATCATGCAAATGCACACCGAAAGTGTGGAGTGCAGTGGACACTCAAGGACTCTCGGGAGGCATAGATATTAGCATAAATCGCATGTCTGACCGGTGGAACAAACAAATATCCGTCCAGAAAATGGATGAGAGCCATTAGCCGGTCACGGCGCTATCATACGGATGTGCGCGCCAGATTTTACGGTTCAGTGAGCATAATTCGAGAGGCGATCTGAGCCTGTCCGTTCCATGTGATTTCTCTCGAGATAGGAAGGTGCGAAGGAGTGGGGGATTAGGCTGGGGTTTGCGACCATCAAGGCTTAATAATGAATTTCCTGACTCTCTTCGTTTTCCATACACTCTTATGCCTGATCAGGTATAGGTATTCCTGTGGACCTGCCAAGGTTTGGTAAGGGTTCACCTCCTCGTTTTCAATTGTCTCTTGTCTCACAAGGGTCAACGAAAGTATGATGCAGACACTTATCACGGATTAGCAAGTAATAAACTAGTGGGAGTGAGCAAAGAGGGAAGTCGTATAGTAGGAGATTATAGCCGGACTGTATACCTCCACGGTTAATGAGAGGTCAGCGGATGTAAACGGTCTTGGTTTATAGGCCTGCACTCTCTCTCGAATTGGCACAGGCTCTCGCGTTGTCTGATCGTTAAAAGATGCCACAGAGATCAGATGGAATAGTGATCATTGTCCTTCTAGATTCTAGATCTGTGAGGCCGAGATATGCTATCACTTATCTCGAAGCGTTGTGTTTTTATGAAATGATGATCATTGGCATTTTTCGAGATTTGAGTTGCGTTCACATGGAAAGAAGAAGAGAACATTCCCATGGTTTCATAACGCATGTGCGAGCGAGATAGAGAGACGGGAAGAATGGGATGGCTACAGAGGAAGGGAAAGAAAGGTGCGCGCTCGATGAAAAAATGGCACATTTGCACTAGCGATAGCTCCTGTTCGTCTCTTCATTTCCTGTAGTCTCTCGTCGGGGTTTATGGTCCACCTGCCTCCTCTCTCCATATCCCACGCTCTCGCGCCCGGTCATCATTGCTTCTCTGTCTGATCTATTATACCTCTTTGTCTCTACACACACTTCCTCCCCTCCCCTCCCCTCACCATCCCCCCACATTGGGTAAACACGGACAGCCCCCATCGATAGAGGGAGAGAGAGCATGTGAGATAGGGGATAGCGATCATCACCATTGCAGAGCGAGGGATAAGGCGTTTCGAATTCTGCCAACCATTTGGAGCCAAGATTGCTGCAGAAGTTAGGGGTTCCCTATATCTCTGGCAATGACCTAGAATCTTTAAAATGTTCATGGATGCACTCTTTTTCTTGATGAAAAAAAAACTATGAATATTGGGTAGAGCCGCATTAGTTTGATTTTACTTTAAGTATCTTGTGTTTAGTAGTAGCTTATTTTGGAAAAAATTGTGATGGCGCTGTGCTCCTTCCTTTTTGATGTTTGGGAGAAAAAGAAGCTGATGTGAGTGAAGTGGCGCTGTGGCTCGGCAAACTCATAGACACTGCCCCGATACAATGGTGACAAATCGGCAGGAGGGGGCCGAGGGCCGAAAGGAAACCGATTGAATGAAGATGAAAAGTGCTGGTGATTAGGGCGTTCGGGGCGCCTTTGATAGGTAGTTGTAGAATGAGCGATTTTTAAAGGCGCTTTGCATTCTCCCCTTTTAAAGTGCGTTTCATAGAGCTTGCTCTTATGAATGAATATTTTCAGGGTTGAAAATGACGAGCTCAAACTTCCGTTCCAACACATTCTTCCCACGTTCCTTGCTCACTTTCTCCTCTAATCCTTCCCTATTGTCCCTCACTCGAGAAGTGGTCACACGGGGGTCACTCTGTTCGATTATCTGTCTGATCAGAGAGAGACAACCCAAGGGACAGAGAGTGAGAGCACTATCTGTCCTACACTGTGCAGAGGGCACCTAGTGCAGTCGGATTGAGGCGCCGAGAGAGAGCATGGAGATTAGAGAGACGAGCGAGACGGGCAGAGGGATGAATGGGCACTAGGGAACAAGGTGGAGTGGAGTGCCCAGAGAAAGAGAGGGGTACAAGTGGAATCGAGGGGGCTCGATTTCCGAAAGCAGCGGGGACACTTTACGTGGACAGTTTGTGTGTGTGTGTTCGGTGCGAGATAGTGGAGGAAAAGCCGGGAGAGCCGGAGAATAGATCGGCTCGAGGGAGTTTAGGTATTGAATGGAGGGGGATTTGAGGTGACGTCATCAGGAAAATTGATATTGATAGAGCGGAATCACTGTGAGTAATCCGAGAGGGAAGTTTCTCCATCTCGAAATATCGGGACGATTTTCGAGGAAGTGGGGATGAGTCATGTAGAGAAGATGGAGAATGCAAAGGAAAAGATGAAGTGCGAAGAAAGGTGGAAGATGGAAAGGGGTTTATATCTCTTTGAACAAGGAGTAAAGATCAAAGATCAACAATAGTAGTAAATTTATTTGCAGATGAGCGTGATTCGATCCAGAAGAAAACATTCACGAAGTGGGTCAACAAGCATCTGCGGAAGGTATGGTGGAATTTTCATAAATAGATAATGTTAAAAAAAGAATTGTTATTGAGAAAAATACACACGCTTCTCATTCAAAATTGGCATCGAATCTCATCTCACGGTGCTTAGTTTCACAGCGAACTTTGAATGCTCTAATCTTTGAACAATTCAAATAGAATTTCATCATATTTTCTTATGCAGCTTATTTCCAATACAATATTGAGCCTGCTAGTCTATCAACCGATATTTGATCTTCTCAATTCGTTCGTTGATCCATCCACCATCTGAACATTAATCACACTTCCACATCTGGTCTTTGCTCTATTCCTTTCTTTCTTCCCTATCTGCACAGTAGTTTATCTATTCGCGCGCGCGCCTCTTTAGCATCGTATCCAACTCTCTTGATTTCACGTACTATCTATGATAGCCAGCGTCCGACTCTTTGTCTATAGGGGATACTCGGTGATTCTTGTCATAATGGAGAGGTACTGTAGTCTTCTTAGTGAAGCATAGAGAGGACCATCTACCCTTCTTTCCTTCTTGTCCTCTCTATGCTTCACTAAGAAGACTACAGTGACTCTTTGTCTGCCGCCTTTCCACACTAACATTAGCTGACCGCGCCGTTTTGTCTCCATCGAGCGAAATTGCCTAGAATGAATGAAGGGACAATTGAGCAATGTGAAGTGCAACTGGCATACAAATATCTCAATCGCTACCTACGGTCTTGAGTTGATAGAATTAGAAAATGCGTAATCGTCACAAAATCACAAACGGGTTAGTTCGATTGCGAAATAAGGAGACCGACTTTCTAATTGCGATGACGAGCAATTTCGCATTACGTAATCTTTCCGATCGCAGATACGGCCGAAAAAAATGCACACAGATGCCCGCTTTACCCCGTAGGAACTATTTCGAAGTTAATGGTCAACGCGAGACGATGACAGGGGTCCAGATGTGCACGAGTCGAATAGGACGGGGGCCATCTTTTCTTTCTTCCGATCCACCTCTATTTCCGATGCCATATCTCGTATCAGTCCTGATCTCTACAGGTGCTCTTTGTTCATGCGCCGGCCTGTAATCCGAGATAATGAGTGTAGTGAAGAATTGAGTCGGGTAGATAGTGGTTAGAGAGCACGGGAAATGGAGAAAGACAGAGAAAGAGAGAAGCAGAGAAAAGGAGAAGAACAAGAGGATTAATGAGTGATGAGAGAGGTGATCTGTGTTGGGACGGGAAGAGGGGTTAGGAGAGTGAGTGAGCGGAGCGGAGGCAGAATGAGGGGCAACACCGGAAGGGATGTACTCTTTGCTGCTTTATAAATAAGTAAACAATACAATTATAGGGAAACTGCACGTTCAGTTATTTTAGAAATAGGATTAATTTGTGGTTATCTGTGAAGAGAGTGACTCGAGTGGACCCTTTCGATGGATGAGTTTCACATCCGGGCAATATGCCAAGATACCGTCCCTCTACAATATCGACGGATGGCGGTCGAAAACTAAAATAATACAGAAGGGCACAGCTTTGCATGCGCAGTTGTTATATCTTACTCAATGCACCGCACAACCTGCAGTATCAGTTGGAACTTGCGCGCGTGAATGATGGTGATTGGATGAAAGTGAATCGGGCTGACGCTCTGCACTCTCTCCATTTCCACTGCTCTCTCGCACCGTCTGACCGGCGAGAGAGCACGTAGAATGGAGAGACGTGGGAGAAGGTGCAGATCCGGAGTAAGTGACACAATCAGAGCACGATTCCCTTGCCTGATAAACATGAGAACAAACATGATAAGTAAGTATAATTAATTTATTAATTAATTAATGTAAATTAAGGCCTCCCGCAACGTTGAGGACCTCTTCATCGATCTACGGGATGGCAACAACCTCATTTCGTTGCTGGAAGTGCTCAGTGCGGAGAATCTGGTTGGTTTTTGTAATTTATTTCTAAATTTCGGGAAATGTGCTGGAGAATCTATAAGTCGTTTTTGTTCTTCACATTGGCTGTTTTTTCATTGCTAGTTCAAGATTATTTCTAAAATTGTGATAATTGAACGGCAGTAGGCAGAGAAAAATTAAAAGCAACGAAACTGATCTGACCGTGCAAATTTTTGTATTTACTTCTATGAACTCAATTTCCATTTAGCACTGCAAACACAATCCATTCAATAATCGACTTTCAATTCAGGGACATTTAATAGTCGTCCGAGTGTATTATATTCTTTTTATTGAATATATATATCAAAGATGTTACAGTTGCGCGAGAACGGCAGTACCCGATTTCATCGCATACAGAACATCCAGTACTGCCTCGACTGGCTGAAGATGAAGAATGTGAGTTGTGTTAGATCACATATTGGAGGACTTCACTTTGCGTCAAATCTCCATGAAATGATGAATCCTGAAGAATATTTAGAAGCATTATTTGATTGAATAATTTACAGAATCGATACAACGAAGTCGCTTTAGAAATTATTGTTTTTAAAATTTTCAGATTCGACTGGTGAATATTCGGCCAGAGGACATTGTTGAGGGCAACGGGAAGCTGACGCTCGGACTGATCTGGACAATCATTCTCAACTTCCAAGTATAGCTTATCATAATTTATGATTCATAAACCCATAAACTCAAATATTTATAGAGTGAATGATTGTGAATGATTGTGAAGATGAAGAATGTGAGTTGTGTTAGATCACATATTGGAGGACTTCACTTTCATATCCTGAACATTCATAATTTTTTATGCTAATTCAAATTAGTAAAAATAGATCAAATATATTATATTTTGCTTACTACGTGCTATATGCGGCATGCATTGAAGAATACAATTTTTCAAACAATTTAAATTGCGTTCATATCAATTTGTCACTTTCCAACGTTCGTATGTTTCAACAATTAGATCATAATTTTGAAAAAAATCAGCAATCACTATATTTCATACACATGATCAAAATGATTAAGTAATTAATTTTCATTATTTAGTTAATTCAAATCATTATCATCATTCAAATCATTAAGGTGTCCGTGATCAAGCAGCGTGAACGGGCGGACGCGCAGGCTGCGGCTGCTGTGAGGGCGGCCGGAGGCTACACGACCACCAATGGAACCACGTCACCGATGCATGCTGGCGGAAGGAACGGAAATGTGAGTGGACGGGATACGGTAGAGAACATCGATCGTGTTGAGCATGACTAGTAGCTTTACTTCGTAGTGAGATAATATACGGTAGCTTAGTAGTATTGTAGTAATTTAGATTCATTTCATCGGTATTTTGAAGAATTTAACCGCAAGGAAAGTGTTGACTGGTTACAGGTAGAATATCGAAAAAATATTATCAGATTGATTTTTGAAAGATACGAAATTTACGAGGCTAATCAATTCTTGCAGCCATCTTTCTCGATTTTCCCTTTGTTCGTGCATTATTATTTGTTGTCAATGATTGCGCCTCTCTTTCTCTATCACTGTTTCTTGCATTTCCGCTACCTTCCCTCCATCTTCCCCATCCAATTCCTTTTCTTCTCTTACCTTCCTTTCATCCGTTGCACACAGGCAGCCACACCCAATGCGAGTGCGTAGTACCCTGCCTCGCCCTTATTTTGGTTGTCCCTATTTTGGTCCCTAACCATGCACTTACTAGGCGGACAGCGGACCAAAATAGTTGCAACATGGAACAATCTCCATCATGCAAGTTAGTCGAGGAGTGTTATGATTACACAGAATGATAAGAGAAGGAAGGGGGCAAAGACATGATATAATGGGGAGAAGGAAATGGAGAAGAGATGCCACATCTATCACTGGGGTGAAGGTCAGGCCGTAAGTAGTAGTAGATAGTAGAGTTCGAAATACGGGTAATCGTCTCTTCATTATACGCGCTCTCTCACCGGCCAGAGAGACGAGAGAGTGTGTGAAATGAAGAGACAATTACCCGTATTTCGAACTCTATTAGATAGTAATAAATTCAGTGATTGAATGGAATTTGTTCCTAGTGAATATTTCTTTGAATTCATGCCATTTCATCGATTAGCTAATTTGGCCTACCCGTCCCTGATCAAATCCAATTTGTTCACTGATGATTAAATTTTGCCGACGGCTCTCCCTTTCCAATCCCCGTAATTTTATTGTGTGAAATGAGAGAGGGAGAGACATTGCTTGGCTGCGTGATCGCTAATGGTAGGGAAGACAGTTCAAGTCAACGATGGTACGAAGAAAGAAGAGAGAGAGATAGGAGGATGCTATTTACTAGCGCAATCATTGATTACAAGAGAGAGAGAGAGGAAAGTGATTGTGAACTAGTAGAACAAAAAGCAAAATGCGTACTCTCTTTTGCGTTCTATGTAGACAGTTCTACTGTGAATGACACATCACCGGACTCGATAATGATAAGCGGACATGTTTACAGCAGTAAAGTAAGGCAAAAACAAGTAGCCCTGGTCATTTGCGGTCAATGAATCGGAAAATGGATGGTTGAACTGTGAGAAAAAGTGCAGACTGCAGGACCGGATCCCATTTCTACTTCCTAAGCCAACCCTTGAGGGAAGAGCGACATGTCAAGGAGCCGTTCAAAGTAGTGTTCTCCCACGCCGGCTCTCTCACTGGATTGCATACTCTCTAGCGGAACGCTTTCAATGAGGGGGTGGCTTGGATTGCAGGTACAAAGAAAGGAGGTAAAGCCGGCAAATCGGATCATGGAGCCGGCGAATGGGATGAGCCGGTGATAAGGCACGCTGATTGAATCTGCGCCGGCGGGAACAATGCTGATAAGGGAAAAGTTGCGAAGGAGGGCGCGCGAGAAATCACAGTCTTTGTGCCGCGGAAACACTCTGTCACTCTGATTCTCTCTGTTGGGCACAGTGTCTTGTCGGGACGCCGACGCTTTTCCCGCTTATGGAAGAACAAATACTGGGGGTAATAGCGAGAGAGAGAGAGAAGGAGGACAAAATAGTGACGCCGTTAACGTCGAGCTTTCTACAACTTCCCGGTCGTCGTCAGCTGCAGCCAGCAACTCCCGGTCGTGAGTCAACGTCGTGGCTGATTCAGATGCCATAAGGGCGATTCACCCCCATCCTGTTTCCTGTTTCCTCTCTCTCTCTCTCTTTGATCCACAGTATCCTTACTGCACACGCGCGTATACTGCCAAAGAGGAGAAGAAGAAGGAATAAAGAGAAAGAAGGAGGAGAGGGGCGGGTGTCTGAATCAGCACGGGAAGAAGATACATCGAGCGAGCACACGCTGCCATTCTCAATTCAATCATATAGTCATATTCCCCCCCCCCTCCTCTCGCCCTCGGCATCCTCAAGTTCCTATTATCTGCCTCATCCTCCACGTCATTAATTATACTCTCCGGAGATACCCCGACGTCACACATTCCTTGATCGTCTCCTGAAGTTTCCATCCTTAACGCTCATCAGCGAAAGGGCAGTGCCCACTCATATCTCGCTCATATCTCGCCCACCTATCAAGTAACCATCGGCACCTTACACCCCGCCGCTCCAGTTCAATTGAATTTATCGCTTATCGCGAGTCGGAATCTCCCTTGGAATAAGAGAATCGGAAGGCGACTTGTCAAGCGGCCTGTCACTTCCTCTGCCCCTGTACAAAGCGGAAGGAGGAGGAGGACTGAGTCAGTCGGCACGCAGTCAAGAGCCAGAACGGCCGGACCTCCCTGCGTCTCCCTGAGTCTCTCCCATCCATCTCCCATCTTGTTGATCAGTCTCCACATCCACACTCCAGTCTTAGATTAGTCTCCACAAGAAATAGCGAGCTCCCAACAACGTATATCTTCACCCATATCTTCAAGCTTCGTGTACTTTGGAAGGCAAAGGAGAACGATGCTCTTCGGAAGAAGGAAATGCGTCATCGTTTGGTGGCTAAAGGTTATTGCTCTGATGACCATCATATTGCTGACAGTGGCGACCTTGAGTAGCTGCCAGCTAGCGGACCCCTTGACCAAACTCGAAGACGACAAGGAAGTCGAACGATCGAACATCGAAGGGCGTAGTAAATGGGTGAATGATCGTGATGAACTGGCGAGTAGGGAGGGCCATCAAGAAGATGGAGGAATGCGAGGAGGAGGAGTGCCACACCCTTTCACTGGACAGGAGGAGGAGGGTACTCTTGAGACTACTGGGCAACACCCTATTGAGTCAGCGGAGGAGGAGGAGAGTTTTCGTAACAGATACTCTCTCGATTCGCCCGGTCTCTTGGATGAGGGAGGAGGATCTCTCGCTTTGCCTGATCCCTCCTCGCCTCATGAGGGAAGGGGAGGAGGAGATGGAGAACTTCCACGGGAGCAGCGCCGCTCCTCCATCCCTAATACTCGATCACAACAGGGCGTGGTTGCGAAAAGTGGTGGAGGAGGAGAGGAGCAGGAGGGAGAGACAGCGCAAGAAGAGGAGGAGGAGGAAGGGGAGGAGGCCCCGCCCCCTCTAACTCATCATCCGTGTGTGTGGTGCGCGCCGCGACGGTGGTTGATTGCTCCCGCGACCCTTGCGACCGCCGCGCTACTACTGCTGCTCGCAGCGACCACAGCAACCATGTACAATGTGAGTCTTGAGATTCTTGCAGCAGGTGCAGCAAGGCTGCAGCCGCTGCCGCTGCTGCAGCTGCGCTCCTTGCTTATTATATGTTATGATGCCAGATCAATCGCCTGATTATCATGATTGCCTTGTGAGAAATGTTCCTCGCAAGGAATTCACATGTGCGGTGTTTGAACAATGGATGGAACGCTTGATCTGGCACCACTTCTCTCTTTGCGTTGAAACAAGGGAGCAAATCTCTGCTCCTTGCTCATGCATCGGTAGATCAATAACGATACCTCAAAGTCATGCATTCACTCATTTTTTACCTGTTCCGCCATCTGAACAAGAGTGGGGCAGAGGGGCTGACTCGGATCAAGGAGAGAGGGGCAGAGAGAGAGGGGAGTGCGATAGATAGGCAAACATCGTGTATGCGAGCCGCCCACCCCTGGGCGAGTTCGATTCAGCGATTCCATTTGATTCCGCGCGATCGAGAAAGTGTGAGTGAGTGACACTACTGAGAGGCAATATAGTTGATCTACCGGTGCATGCGGTCGTTCCAAGTAAGTCCATAGACGTATATATATATATATATATATATATATATATATATATATATATATATATATATATATATATATATATATATATATATATATGGCTAGATGAGTCCACGATACCGATTGGCCAACATTTAAGGCCATTCGCTCCTACAAGAAGGAGACAAAGCACAAGCACGAGAGCAGCCGCTCGTCCGCCCAGAATGGCTCCGCTTCCCACTACGTGACGACCGGCAACGGCCACGGAGGACATCATCAGTCTGCGATCGGAGGAGGATCGTCGTCGATGATGAGGGAGTCGTCTCAGCACCATGAGGGCAACGGATACGGCAACGGATCCGCCTACGGATCGATGCATCGAGAGTTGAACCGAGAAGGAGGACATCTGGTGGAGACAAGAGGAGGATCTACCAGTCATCTCGTTGAGAGAGGAGCAGGACAGGGCTTCTCGGAGAGCAGCACGTACGAGACACGGGAGCACTTTGAGCGGAAGGTGCAGCGTGTGAAGAAGACGAGAAGCGAGAGGGAGCGAGAGCGAAGCCGCAGTCTGAGGAGAGGCGACGGCGAGGTACGGTACTTTGTTATCGCAAACTGATTTTATTAGCCTCATTTGAGAAAGATTGTCGAGAGTTTCTGAAAATACTCGTGTACAGTTATCCTCTACTGCTCTTACAAGCGTCCACTGTTGATGAAACTGTTTCATGTGCGCGTAATATTCTTGATTGGGTGTGGCTGCATCCTCCTTGTCTTGAGACATCATGTACCATCCCCCTATTGATCCTTGCTGATTGTGATGTTGTTCCTTCCTCATCTTCCCATTGATTGACCGCAATTTGGGCCGCGAACGGTCAAACGCTCGCCTCCTCCGCGCGCATTCCCCCCCCCCCTGAGATGATTATCTTTATCGCACTATATCACCCGTCTCTGACTGTCTGCGCTCTCTCCAAATCCCTGTGTTCCTGTGTCCATCATCTCATCGATCTCTGATATCTCTTCACAATCACTGCCCGCACTCTTCCAATCCCATTCCCCGGGAACAATTATGGGAGCGAGATGAGGGAATGCGCATCTAATGAATGGTTTATTGAGAATGGACTGGCATTCAATCAAGCATCGCTTTTTTTGCTTCGGTTCCCACTGACTTTGAGTGACTAGTCCAGTGTCCCGTTTCGGAGAAGGAAAAACGACCTTGCCCCTGAAGAGTTCGATCGCGGGCGATTCCCCCCTTTTCCTCCCGCTTAGCAATGAGAGCAGCCCAAAGTTTCTGATCATGCGATGTGGAAGCACACGCATTGTTGTGCAAATGAGCAGGGCGCCTTTTGATCTGCGTGTGATGGGTGCGTTTCCCAAATTGGATTGGCATTGTGCAGGGTGCGTTTCGCTGATTGCGTTATGTGTTTAGCTGGTATATCACATAATAGTCCGTTGTCCCTCGCGATACACTTTTTGCCGGCTTCTTGCCGCCATTTCCTGTCTCCAATCTGATGATGAATCAAATCGAGAAGTGATTGAATGTGTTTGTGGAAGTGGTGGAGGAGACAGAGAAAAAGAGGAGGGTGACTGACTGTGTCATACCCCTCCTCCCTCCCTCTACCGGGGCTCGCACACTTCTATTGGAACACATAACAAGGCAATTTGGAGCGCGCGGAACAGAAATCTTTTTGAACCAGTAACATAAACAATCATAAAGTTTGTTCGGGATCTGGACACATCTCGCTTTACCAAGACTGTATCCCAATCAGAGTTGGATCAATCCCATCAACCCTCTTCTAGCCTTGGATTTTCCATTCAGAGAGTGCTTGTGCTCCGCCATCCATTCCCATTGCATATAGGCGATTGAGGGAAGGGAGAGGGAGGAAGAGGGAAAGAGGGAAAGTGTGGGCTGAATGCGCGAAGAGGGACTGACTCAGCGCCCCTTTGCCTGTAAGAGTAATTTGTAAGTGAGAAATCGATTCGTAACGTGAGAGACATTCTCGAGGAAATAGAAGAAGGTAAAGAATCGAGGGGTTTCTCAGATTCATTTCGATATTCCATTCTTTCGATCGCATCTTCAAATACGATCTTGGATGAGCTGATCTCTTGGGGTTCAGATCATACATTCCCTTGCATTGTAGAAGATGCAGAATGAGAAGTTGCGTGGGGAAAACTGTTTAGGGGATATCCACTTCCGTTATCATTTTTACTCTCGGGTATCATCTATCACTGTCTATCACTGTCCTTGACTAGTAAACAGCTCTCGCAGGTTGAGCGGCTAAAGTTTATTAGCTGGCGCACACTCCTCATACGGAATGTTCCATCACCGATCAGTAGAGTCTCTTCATGTCGCGTACTTTCTCACCGATCAGAGTGACGAGAGAGTGTGTGAAATGAAGAGACAGCGACCCGCATTTCGAACCAGGTCAGAGTCAGGTCTCTCAGTTCCTCATGCTCCCTCCGCTGTTCCGATTTTTCGAACCACACCCATGATGTCCCTTTTGAGATGGCGCTATCTAGCCGAAGTCTGACTGTCTGGGCCCTCTCCATGTGCCCTTATCTCTCATCAGTTCCATCTCCAAGCCTCCCTATCTCGCATCCGAACGTTCTCTAGCACACGCGATGACCTCTCTGAACGCGATCTCTCTAGATGCGCGTTGTTTCCTATTGCAAGTCGAATCGAGAACGCTCCCTAGGAATGTGTGCCACGATCGAAGGAGGAGTGACATGATAGGGGGGGGGGGAATGGGGAAGGGAGCAGCAGCCTCTCCTCAATTCTCCCCTGCTTTCTGCCTCCATGATTGGTGAAATAGCTCGGAAATCGAGGAGAGTCTCAATAGGAGCAGCGCAATTCGAGACAACGCCCTGTAGTGAGAATGAATTACAGTAAACACCCCCCCCCCCCCACATAATCATGGACTGAAATACAGTCAGTTTCCGATTGATTGATCACATGACCTGAAGAAGAGAAAGAATCTAATGATGGTCTGAACTCGATCGAGTGATGTTGTTACAACAATGACACGTTTTTTGCCATCTCGTAGAGAGAAACTGTTATGATGCGCCCTTTTTGTGATAGGGGCGCTATTCTCGTCAGCGCCGCTAAGTGCAAACGCAATCAATTTTGCCGCTTGAAAGCCCTCGATGATGTTTTCGAGGCAAAGAGCAGTGTTTGTAAAGTGTTCTCCCACTAATATTAGAGCAAAGGAGCGAGAAAAAAGTGGTAGACTAGGCTTGAGACTCCCGCGCCGCTCTCATTCCCAACGTCAGATCATCCGTTTTGCCTACTAGTCGCGGCCTCCCCCGCCTTCGCTCCTGCTCTCTGACTTCTCTGCGCTCTCTCTGATCTACCCGATCTCGAGCCTGTGTACTTGAGCACCGCTACGCACCGCACGCTAAGCCGTTGTGCAAGCGCTGCCGAAATTCCCCCTCCTTCCCTCTTTTCTCCTGGAGATTTCCATGGAATGAAAGCAGAGCGATTTTTCGCGAGAATTTAATGTAGGAAAAATCGAGAAAAAAAGCTGAAAGAATTGAGTAGAACAGCAGACGAAAATGACGAAATAAAAAAATCGATAATCAGGAAAAATACAAATTATTGATTTTTCAGCTCGACGCACTCGAGGGCGGATCTGCGAAGGACGCCCTGCTCGCATGGGCCCAGAGGGTACGGTAATCAACGACAGTTATTGATTTTATTTTTTTCATTCCCTCTCCATCTCCACTCATTTTGATTCATTTCCATCAAAGTTATAGTATAGTTGAAACATAGCATAGTGAGACCCGTAGGCGACACTGGTATTTCAATGATTTTCATAAGGTGATTTTTAATACATTCAGGCAACCGAAGGGTACCCGCGTGTGCGCGTCTCCAACTTCACCAACTCCTGGAGAGACGGTCTCGCATTCAATGCCATCCTGCACCGATACCGCCCGAAAGCCATCGACTGGGAACAGGTACGGCACGGGATACGGGAGGAGTACCGAAGGGGTACGGTATGGGTACGGTATGGGTACTGCATGGGTACGTGGTAGTCGATAGGTTATGATGGCTCAGAGAGCATTCGAGTGTGTGGGATCACGAAATTATGATCAATTAGGTTTCAGTCGATAGTGATAGCTTGCTGGATTCCGAGTCAAGTGATAACTTTCAGCCAATTTTTTTCAAAATTTCTCAAAAATCTCCGACAATAAATCACGCGCGTACGATATCACCAGGATGATTTGTCCATTCATGGTTAGGGCAATTAGTGGCGAGGGACCGTGGAATAGGAAGAGAGCCGATTCACCGGTTCCGGTTTCGCCCCTCTCCTCCTCTCCTTTTGATCGTTTCGGCTTACAATCGTAGTACTATCACTCGCTCGCTCTCTGAGAAAGGGAACTAATGATGATTAGTTGAGGGGGGAGAGGGGCGAGGGTAGATCAAAGAAGGGGAGAGATATCGTGCGAAAGTGGGAGAGTTAGGAAATCAAAGAAAGTGCATTCCACACCGATTACACTGTTAATAGAAACACATTTACTACACGACGCTGTGAGATGATAGTAGTATGGAGTACCGAGACCAGTTTGTGATTGTGTTGCTGTAAGTATGGGATACTGTAGACGAATTGGAGGGTAGTTGATTACGGGTTACGGTAGCCAAACAGTTTGTGATAAATAGTCCGCTAATTGAGGACGGATCACCATCGGATCTCTTTTGCCTTTTCTTTCACGGTTGACGGGAAAATTGGGCGAGCGCATTTTCACTTGGATCGGGGTCCCATTTTCTCCTCTTCCTTTTCGCTTCTTTCGCTTTACGCGATCCCTCAAAGCAACACCTTCTCTCCCTCCCTCATTGGGTAGTTTTTGTTGTGGGCGAAAGAAGAGGGGATCCGGCCCGGTTTTGAGAGGTGGATATGGAGACAGGGGGAGGAAACGAAAGAAAATAGGGACAATAATCTTAGAACTGCCACAACGATTCCACGATCTTTCCGAAAGCACTAGAAAGATCACGAACTCTAGTAAGATTAGGGAGATAATAGGGACAGAGTGCACCGAGTCAGGAACTTTCTGAAAACCCCCTGGAAGAGTTTCAAGAGCACTTGAGAGGTGCCATAAACTCCCCAAGTGCCTTTGGGAGTGCCCGGGAATGATCTCACTCTCTTTATTCCATGTGATCACTCGTTGATCGAAGTCTGAGAAATAGTGTACAATTGAGGGGGGTTAAATCTAGAATAGATGAGGGAAATGGGTGATTATCCTATTGTTCGTATAAGGATGAGTGTTTTAGGGCACCTACTCATCTCCTCTCATTCATTGTGGATACGGGGTTGGGGTGTTTTGCTAAGTGTGTGGATGCATGCATGAGAATGATCTTGGGGAGATTATGGCACTAACCCGAGCTAATGCGACCTTTGTTTTGATACCAAGAGTGATAAGTGAAAATATTCGCGAGAGGGGTTAAGGGTGCGATCTCCAATTCCCTTTCCTTCCGCACTCTCAATGGCCGATGCTCTCTCGCCGGTCAGCTCGAGCTAGAGAGTATGCAAATCGCGGAGGGTTTGACCGGGGCGCATTGCCCCCTCAGAATGGCCTTGGCCAATGGGCGGATGCCCCTTGTTGATGGAATGGGACGGAAGGGAATGAGATAGTGATAGAAAGTGATCGATGGAGGTGATTGGAATAGATGAGCATAATTACTGTAATTTCATTGAACTTGGAAAATGATGTGATGTATAAGATATATATACCCTGAGTACTAAAGATATTGTGAAATATACTTGTTTAGGTGAAAAAAACGAACAAATAACGATGGAAAAAATAAATACAATAATTGCAGATCAGCGATCCGTCCGTATCGAATCGCGAGCGACTCGCGAACGCCTTCGAGGTCGCCAAGCGGGAGTTCGATGTGGACAAGTAAGCAGAGATCAAAGATCAAAGATCATGCATTCCCTCCTGTCCGTCCTGTTTCCCAAGCATATCTGATTGTCTGGAGAGCATGCATGTACAATCAGACAGCCGGAACCCGGGAGCCGGAAATTATCATATCCTCCCTTTTCCAGACTGCTGGATCCGGAGGACGTGGACCGGGACACGCCTGATGAGAAATCGATCATCACCTACGTCTCGTCGCTCTACCAGAACCTGCCCAATCTCCCGGAGGCGTCAAAGGTACGGTGGTAGAATACGGTAGTCGCAGAATATTGACTTAGGACTACGGTAGTTACCGAATATTGATTTTTTTAAATGACAATATGTATTTTATAATAGTAATGAAGAGGAAAATCCACGAGTGTGGTGAGCAAGCACCGCTTCCAGCATTATTCCATACCGCATCTTGTTCAATGTCGTTTTTCCCACGTTGTTGTTGCATCGCACAAGTATTCGAGAAGAGGTTACAGTATAGTTTTTTTGGTGATATTTGATACACTAGGTGATTGTGCACTGCCGTCCTCGTCTCTCTCTCGTTATTGCTCGTTGTCTGTCCGTCCTGTTCCTCGTCCTAACGCACCCTAGGCATTACAGTTCGAAATACGGGTCGCGGTCTCTTCATTTCGCACGCTCTCTCACCGGTTAGAGTGGCGAGAGAGTGTGTGAAATGAAGAGACGGTGACCCGTATTTTGAGAACTCTACTAGGCATGATGATGGTCAACGACTAATCGGGTATAATGACAACCGGGAGTTGGATACGGTAACTCGGGTACTGTAGCGGGATTAGGCATGCAAGACACTAATCTTTCGGTACATAACTCGGACTTTGGTCGAATTCGAAGGGTATGGGCGCCTAACATGAAATACAAAACACTATTTCGCCCTGTAATCGAATCAGATACATGGTACTGTAACACTGTACGGTAGTAGGCATATGGCGTAACTCGCAGATGCACCAACTCGTCGCGGACTACGAGCACGAGGCGACGGAATGGCGTCGATGGGTGGAGAAGATGATCGATCTCGTCGACGATCGACTTCTCATCGGTTCTGCTGACGCCCTCATCGATGAGCTGCAGCGATTCAAAGAGGAGGACATGCCCCCTCGAGCCACTGACCTATCGCGACTGCTTGAAATCTACGCGGAACTCGAGCGAAGACTGCCTCCGGGCACCGCATTCGCCTCGGAACCCCTTCAGCCCAGCCCGATGAAGCGGTTGTGGTCGGACCTCTGTGATGCCGTCGAGCGACGGGAGCAGCTGCTGCTCCAGCGAAGAGCGACGCAGGTGATGCTTGTGTAGTGTGTGGTGCAGTGGCATGGTGTGCAGTTTGCCAAACGTGGCCTAACGTAGAAAGTGAATAATCATGCAAACGATACTAATCAATTTCCTGACAAGAGCTAAACCACTATGATTTCCTCTTCCGTCTTTCCCTGAGAGTTCCTAAGCTACTGACAGTTGAGATATGACGTGAGGTCACTGTGGATTGAGGGGTATGGTAGATAGGTGGTCAATATTGATATTCAGGGTTCCCTCGCGGATCTCACCTCACGCCTCACGAGAGCCATCGGCATCATTAACGAGAAGCTCGACCTCATTCTCATCAGGTACGGTAGCTCGGAGAGCTCGGTGATCGATATTTGGATTTTCACTAGAAATATTCTTACTGTGGAACGTCTTACACTGAAGCAAAAATGAATGAATCATTAGCCGAATAATAATTAGGAATTCGCCGTGAATAATTAGAATGAATAATTAGGAATTAGCCGTCGAAAGAACACGGTAGATCACCTTTAGATTTCTGTATCTAGATCAATCAATGGGTAAATGTGCATCCACATGAAGCGATTTTTTCGTCGTAAGACAACGTTAGGTGGGACTCCGCTGGTAATGCCAGTTGCTAGATCAATCAATAATTCCCTTCCATCCTTCCAGAATCCTAGTGGGTTCCACCTAGCGTTGTCTTACGACGTTGAATCGCTTGACGTGGATACACCTTTACCTTTTTTACCTTCCAGAATCGAGGACGTCGAGTCGCGCGTCGACTCCGCTTCGCCCGCCGAGATCGAGCGTATCGTCAACGGCATCGTGGACGATCTGAACGCGCTCGAATCCCCGATCGCCATCTGTTTCGAGGTACGGCGGGAGTACGGTATGGAGCTCGAGAAATGATACCACCGTCTCTTCATTTTGCACACTCTCTCGGCCCGCTCGGTCGACGAGAGAGTGGGTGAAATGAAGAGACGATTACCCGTATGTCGAACTCTAATGGGCACGGTAGCAATACGACAGGGAAACTTATCGAGATTTTGCAGGACGTGGAGCAGCTGAAGCAGCACCGCCACCCCGACGCCAACGACTTCTACAGACAGTGAGGATTTATTGTCATATTTGATCATTGTCGTGATTGTGAATGGGAAATAGAAAGCAGAACAAAAGATAGAAAGATGTGGCGAGTGAAAAAGTAGAATGGGTTGAGATAGGGGAGCGATTGTTCATTACCATCATCAACATCATTATCATTTCTATCACCATCACCATGTAAGGGAATGCATGGCCGCGGCCCTAAGACCATAGTGCGAGCACGAGGGCATGCCAGCATCAGGGGGTATAGCTCAGTGGTTAGAGCACCCGCATACGTATCGGAAGGTCGGGGGTTCGACTCCCTCTGAACAAACAACCATCTCTTGCAGGGTGCTCGGTCTGCACCAGCGCCGCAACGCGTATCTCGACCGACTGAACAATCAGCTGCTCGTCCGTCTCGGAGTGAGGACCGAGACCATGAGGAGACAGCAAATGGTAACGTGTTGCTATTGTTATTGTTGTTATTGTTGTTGTTGTTTTGTTTCAGCGCTGATTTGCTAGCTTTGATTTTGTGATGGGAAAAGAACAAGTATAGGAAATACAGGAAAACTAAGGAAAACAAACAGTAACAATAATATCGTTGTGTTCGGTTCTTAAAAAAACATAAGAATTCTTCTTTTTACATGAGATGTGATTCAAACGGAACATTAGGCTTGTGATGCGAATTTCAGCAGATGGTGAAACATAATTGCGCGATAGAAAAAGTCGGAGAATCTTCACAGAGTGTGTATTGCGATTTCCGCATTCTGAGGGTTACGATTTCGTTAGCTGCGTCGGCATTATGGTATTATCGATTGTCTAACCATTGCATCTTCAGGAGCAGTCGGAGAGTGCGCGCCGCTCGCGCTTCGGCCGCGTCGAAGAGTGCATCCAGTGGGTGCGCACGAGAATGGTAAGGACTACTTACTTACTAAGGACCATACTAAGGACCTTACCAAGGACTTTACTAAGGATAGCTTACAAAGGACTTTACTAAGGATAGCTTACTAAGGACCTTACTAAGGAGTACGGTAGGATTACGGTATCCTAATGAGTACGGTATCATTATCGATCACCTAATCCAGGAACACCTTGTCAACATGGAGTTCTCGCAAGCGCTCGAGAAGTTGGAGGAGATGTTCAGCAAGCACAAGGTACTTTCGAAATTATAAATTTAAATATTTAAATTAATTATTTTAGCTGGACAATCACGAGATCCAGGACTTCCGCCAGGAGGTCGACATGTGCATTGCCAGACAGGTGCGCTAATTAGCACAATTAAATTTGAAGAGAAAAAGAGTGTGAAAATTTGAACAATTTTGCATTAAGACACTCGCAAAAAAATTTTCGTTAAGATTCAAAAAATAAATCATTAAATCAATTAATTCTCAGTCCGAGATCACGGCCGAGGATTCGGTGGAGTACTGCGAGCTGCTGTCCGTGCTGGAGAGCGAGTACCAGCAGCTGAGGGATCTGTCCGCTGGACGAATGCTCGATCTGGTACGGTATTTCGTGGGTTACGGTGGTTCTATATTCTGCAGATACGGTAGATTTAGGGATACGGTAGCTGAATCAATATCCATCCGACTCTGTAGCACAGGGCATCAACCAATAATTCAATAATAATACCAATAATACAATAATACAATAATACAATAATGGGTTACGAATGGGATACGGGTGGGATACGGGTTAGCAATCAAAATATATTGCAGATACGGTAGCACGTCAGGGATACGGTATCGATCAATAACTACGGTATTCCTTGCAGGATTCGCTGATCGCGTTCGTGCGCGCCGCGCAGATGGAGCTCGTGTGGGTGTCCGAGCGTGAGGAGATCGAGGTACACGGTATCGATCGGATACGGTAGCTCAATTATCGATTTTCCAGGTCCACCGCAACTGGTCAGACATCAATCAGCTGGACCTGCCCATGCTGAGTAACTACTACAAGCAGGTACGCGGTAGCCCCCCGCCAGGGTACTGTAGATTACGGTAATCAATCGATATTCTACAGCTTCTGCACGAGATGGAGCTGCGCGAGCCTCAGTACAACGAGGTGCACAACAGAGGTGCCGCCCTCCTGAATCAGGGACACCCTGCGATTCAAGTGATCGAGGTACGGTAGGAGGGGTTACGGTATCGATCCTTGGGTACGGTAGCTACAGTGATGCCGTTGCAGGTGTACATCCAGACGCTCAAGAAGCAGTGGGATTGGCTGCTCAATCTGAGCCGATGCCTAGAGGAGCATCTGAGAGACGCCAATAACCTGAAATCGGTGAGAATACGTGGATAATGCACGGTATTTGCGGGATACTTGGGATTAAAATAACTAGATTATGTCCAATGACTAAATTGATCATTTGGCCGAACAAAGACCACTTATTGCTGATGTGAAACACATTGCGACAAGCAGAATGAAGAGTGCCGTTTCTTCATTTTGCTGTCGATGACGACGATGATGACATGTTCATGTTCTATTGGGCCGTTCATGATGATTACGGTGGCCTGATTACGGTATTGATCAGGGATTTTACGGTATTGATCAGGGGTTTTACGGTATTGATCAGGGGTTTTACGGTATTGATCAGGGGTTGTTACGATATTTCATAGATTACTACTGTAGTCTACCGTACTCTTTGCAGTTCATGGAGGAGGCGGCCGAGGTTGAGGTGAAGATCCGTGAGTACACGGAGATTCTGGAGCGGAACTACAACAAGACGGACTTCTCGCTCGATGAGGGCGAGAGAATGCTCCAGGAGCTGGACAATCTCAAGGTATTAGATTGTAGAGGACAGGGCAGACTGCTAAGACATTGGATGGCATGTAGGGTACCCCTAAGAATAGCTTCTATTCCCCATCCGACTCGATGAGTATGAGAGAGATGTTTCAGAAATAAAAAGGTGTCAAAACAAAACAGTGAAAAGATACCAGAAAGGTGAAAATGATGGTTTTTTGCTGTTTTATTTACCGAGATCTACGCTCCATCAAATGGTGTAGACGGAATCGACTGAACCCTGCATACGAAACATAATTTCGGCAAAAATTGAAAATACATTTTCAGGAGCACCTGAACGGGATCCAGTCCGTCATTCACAAGCTATCCGAGCGATGCGCAACGATCTCACCGCTCTGGCAGAGGTGATTTGAATTTATCCTCTTCTTTCCTCAAACTTCAAGCTATCCATCGTGACTGTATTTGAGATATCAGATCTTTTTTCTTCTCCATGTATTCGGGGTCTGGGCATGATGGCTAAGGCTGAGGAGTTTATGATGTTCCATTATTCAGAGGAGAACGCATCAGCAAGAACATGCTCGTCACTGCCTTGTGCGACTACGAAGACGCACATGTGAACATTCGAGCGGGTATGACGACGATTCAAACTGTCGAACCAGTCAGAGAGACGAGAGTGTGTGTGTAAAATGAAGAGATCATTACTCGTGTTTCGAACTCTAATTGTCGAGTACGACCGGCTAACCAACGTGTATTTCAATGATTTCGTAAACAAAAGAAGTCAAAACCGAAAAAAAAACCATCTCAATCTATTGATAGAGCGAAAACACCCAATTGAATTGGTCAAGAATTGGTTTCGCTTAAAAAATATTTTGTAAAAATCTGAATAATTTAATTATAGGCGACGACGTGATTCTTCTGGACAACGGGGACCTCGTCCACTGGAAGATCCAGGATGTGATGGGCAAGCAGGGCATCGTCCCTTCGGTAAGGATATGGACATGGTTAAGGAAGTGCTTATGAGGCTACCCGGGGTCGCAAATTGGTAGTAACTTCGGTTGCGAAAGGTAAAGCTACCCGAGAAAGCATTGGACAGCCGGGTATGTAGTCCGTCTAAACAGCTGGCCTTACCAGTGGGTCCCACCTAGCGTTGTCGTATGACTGTAAAATCGCTTGACGTGGATACACCTTTACCTTTTAGGAGGCTCGATGGTCGTGCCTTCGGTGAGCATTGCTTAAAAAATATAGAATGGAGATTTCAGTGATGTAGAGATAGAAAACCCGAGAAAGTGTTATTGTTTGCATGGTTACCAATGGAAAATCAGGAGCGATTATAAATTCTGCATGAAGATTCTGCGATTATAAATTCTTTCGAACATGAAGAGGTCGTGAAACAGATCACTGTAAATTGTCTTCCGCATCTGTTCTCTGTTGTCCTTGACCAAAAATAATGAATATCTCTAATTATGATTTTTTCAGGTTGTCTTCCGCATTCCTCCCCCTGATACTCGTCTTACCGCCTGGCTCACTCGTCTGCTGCAGCAGTTCGAGAAGCTGCGAAAGTTGTGGGATCTCAAGCACAGAATGATCAGATTCTACATGGTCCTCAACACGATGAAGACCATCCAGTGCGTTTTTCCTCATTTTTTCGTTTTTTGCAATGCGTATTTTTCCTGATTTCTATTCGCCCAAAATTAGAAAAAGAAATACAGTGAAAACCTTCTGGTTTTTAGACGATTTTTAGTTATTGTTTTGAATATTTTCCGAGTGGAAATTCGAATGTTGCAGAGGCTGGGACGTGAACATGTTCAACTCGCTCGACCCCGATCAACGCGACGCCATCATCAGGGTGAGATATCGATAATGGTAGTGATTACGATTAGGGTTACGATTAGGATTAGGATTAGGGATATCGATAATGGTAGTGATTACGATTAGGGGTTCTCTTGTTGGAATAAATTCCGGAATAACAAGAGCTATTGGAATTCCAATAAGAGATCACGTTCCAATAGCGCCCAGTTCTAATAAGAGAACAACTCTAATTCATAATCCGAGGTTACGGACCGTAACTTACGGTAGCATTCATTAAATCAACAATGCTCAGGCGCTGCAAGACGACACGAACAAGCTGCTGTCCGAGCTGGACCCGAACGATCCTCTCGCTCAGCGACTGAGAGACGAACTGAAGAAGACGATGGATCATTTCTGGAGTCTGTTCAATCAGGCACAGAGACAGCCGGGTGAGTAGTACGCTTGTAGAGTTCCAAGTACGGGTAATCCTCCTCTCTTCATTCTTCACACTCGGCAAGAGAGTGTGTGGCATGAAGACACGATTACCCGCATTTCGAATTCTAGTGCTGTTTGTGTCACGCATTGTGTGTGAATGGGGGGATTCAATTCACGAGCTGCACCTTCCGGAATGAAACTATTAAATATTTAATTGCAGAGGAGGATCTCTCGAATGAGTTCGACCGCATGATGGCCGATCTCCTTCGCAAGCTCGAGGACGCGTGGAGAGCTCTCAAGGAGAGAACAGGCAGACCCGTCCCGAGAACTGCTGAGGAACTGGAGAGAGCCCTCAAGGTATGGTTAAAAAACTGAAGAGCGGCTGTTGATTAGTTTTTACGAATATGCCACATTACTTGTGGACTCAGAAAAGTACAGTATCGAAGAGTACGGTATCAACAACAATTCCATGCAGGAGCAACGCGAATTCGAGGATATGTTGCAGTCACTCGACGGTGACGTCAACAATCTCAAGGTATGGGAAGATTTATTTATTTTACGATGGATTTATTCGAATAATTATCTAACCAGCTTCAACTTTGATGAAGAAGTAATGGTGGAACATATTGATGAAGAAGTAATGGTGGAAATGCTGAGTTCTGAAATGAGAAATATTAATAAAAAAAAATATTCGCAGGCAATCTTCTCCCAGATGACGAACCCATCGCCCTCGCAGAGACATAACATGGACAGGTGAGAGGATGAGCTAAAATGGAACATTGTTTATGAGATGAAAAGGATTTGCACTGCTGGGAAGAAACTTTAGTGGAAAGACTGCCGAAGGATGAGTATCTCTTTTGTATCACAATCTCAATCTGTCTGGTTGTTCGAGATAGAACCACACGACCATTGAACCTTTACCCCGTTCCCACATTACATGGTCGACGTCGACGTTGAGAATACAGTAATGGCGAGATCGAATGATAGCGCATGTGTTTGCTCTTCTATGACTAGGCACCTTGGGCCATTTGACAATCTGAAACAATGACTGTGCCATCTTGAATAGTGCGGGCAAATGTCTGCAAGTGCCATGGCACTATACGAAGGGCTATTGCTCTTGCTCTATCAGTACGTCCCGTGGAAGTGAGTCTCTTGCTTAAAAATTTCATATTATTGCCATATTTTTCGCGCGCGATTAATATCAGGGATAGTCTGCAGTTTTTACGAGGCGCTTTTCAAAGAAAGAATATGTATTTGAACGATTCATTTATCGCAGAGTTAACGTGCTCTGGGACGATTCGTGGGATCTGTCCAAGATGTACGTGGAGCGCATGAAGGTTCTCGACATGGTCCTGGCCGGAATCATTGAGGTACGGTAGCTGCTGGATTATTGATCTTATGCCGGAATCATCGAGGTACAGTAGCTGCTGGATTATTGATGACTTATGATTCTGTTTTACAGATTTGCAGATTTACAGATTCACCCAGACATCAGGCAATGGGCCTGCAGGAATAAACATCTCTAGGGAGGGGATTGGGATCTTTGTACTCAGAGATAAAGGGTAAAGGGATGATGATTCTGTAGTCGGGCTATTTTCTAGATTAATCGACCCCTTCCAGGTCAAGGACATTGTGCGTGCCCACGAGGTCACTCTCAACTCCTTCGACGATCTACCTTGCGCCCTCGACAAACTGCGAGGAGAACACGCCCAGTTGGTCGAGCTGAACATGGTGCTCAAGCAGCAGCAGGTACGGTATAATTACGGTAGCAGAGAATTACGGAATCGATTGAATAGTTCAGAAAAAGGATACTGTAGGATTACCGTAGAAGGTTACGGTAAAACGGTTACGGTATTGCAGACGCTGTTCGATCAGCTGAACCACAACGTGAGCCTGCTGAGACAGCACGTCGCAAGGACGAGACTGGACACCAGCACGTGAGTATTTTTACGAAGATATAATCACTCATCTAATTATCTGGAAGAGCACTGCATCAGTAGGAAATCATGACGACTTGCAAAAATAACTGAAATCCAATCGACAAATAAACAGGGAGCCCTAGATTATGGTGCGAAGAGCGGCGGTCGTGTACATAGCGGTGCTCGAATTAGGACATAACTGACATTCTTCCACAGTCACCCCGACGTCGACCGTCTGGAGGAAGAGGTGCAGCACCTCAACAACCGATGGGAGAACGTGCAGACTCAGCTGACGGAGCGATTGAGAATCACCGAGCTCGCCCTGCAGATTCAGATGGTCTACAGAGGAGAGTGAGTATTGTTTTTATTATTGTTTTTTTATTTTTATTGTTTTTAGTATTGATATTGTTTTTATACATGTTTACAGTTTACAGTTTTATCCTGACATCGGGCAATGGGCCTGCAGGAGGAAACATCTTTAGGGAGGGGATTAGGATCTTCGTACTCACGGATAATGGGTCAAGGGGTATACATGGCAATGTGGATAATATTGTTGAAAAGACGGTCAAGCTCCACTTGAAAGCTCACTGAAACATAACTGAACAACTTTTGGAAGTGTTCGTTCGGCAAGCGATTGGAGAGAAATAGACAAATTGTGAAATGACTAAAATAAAAATTAAATATTTAAATAATTAATTTATCAAGGTACGAGAACGAGATGGCGTGGCTGGACAGAGTGGAAGACACGATCAACAAGCTGAGAAAGCCTGAGGAGCTGAGGTGATCTTGAAAAAAAAATTCGCACGCTATTCTTTTCGCATGCCCTCTCACTATGATGACTGATCGGCGAGAGAGCATTGCGAAATGTGGAATGTGGGAAATATTTGCACAGTCGTGGACCATACCAAGAGTTGAAATATGTGCTTCATCGAATCGTTATGTGAATGCTCCTAGCCGATTTCTTTAATTCCGTACTGAATCAGGAGAAAAAAAACAAAAGTATCAAGCAGAGCAAATAAAAAAATTGTACAAAATAATAAATGTAATTTTACTGAAGCATATCTTATAGAAGCATATCGACCCATCCTCATCTGACGAAAATCGTCTGACATGATAAAGATTATAAAGATTATTAAATGTAATTTGCAGGCCGGAGCAGTATCAGCAGCAGCTGGACCTCCTCGTGGCCGAGTACGCTCAGCTGCAGGAGAGAACCGCAGCCATCGAGAATGTGAACAGAGAGGGAGGAAAGTACATCCGAGAGGCCAAGGTGAGAGATACTCATTACTGGAGAAAGGAGACAAGCTTAGTAGTTATGCGACGACTGAGATGCCAGATAAAAGTAACACTGTTCGATACTGCGTTTTTTTTGTTGCAATTTAGTGAAAGCAGTCTTTGGTCGAAGAGCACTTGGCTCTATCTAGTATAGATACAAAAAAAAACAAAAACAAAACAAAACAATCGCAGGGCTACGATGGCCGTCTGAAGCAGTACGGCGACGCCATCCGTGGCATACACGGTCGTGACATCGAGCGAGAGTTCAAGCGAACTCACCCCCAGCCAAAAAACGGCGCTCAGGTACGGTGGATTGCGGAGTGACTGAAAGATCTGGCTGGATGCGAAATAGTCCGCTAGATCATATCTATTTCCAACTACCCCATCACAGATTGTCACCGAGGAGCTGGAGGCGCTCAATCGCCGCTTCGCTCAGCTCTCCTCGCTCATTCTCGAGAAGCGAAACGTCATGCAAGTGCTCATCCAGAATTGGAAGCGAGAGAAGCAGGTACGGTAGCGATTATCGATTGATTACGGTAGTCATTAATTACGATAGTAGAGTGAGATCAACCTCAACGACAGCTGCTCATACCCTACATTCCCCCAACAGTAACCGTGTGATCGCTTCTAAGAACCATAAGTGGTTTTTCGTTCGGCTCTTTTGGTTCGTTGGTGTATTAGCGGAAACAAGAAGTAGTTAGAAATACACATGAGTGGTTGTTTCGAGGATATACTTCGACAAACATAAGAAATCTACACACATCCCTTAGTTTTGCACTTCGGCCAGTATTCACAGTTGTTTTTTGTACGTTCAATAAACATCCAAGCACCCTTGCAAGCGGCTGACTATTTTGCTACATATTTGCGTTCTCTCGGCTATGTTGATACCATAACCCCCGCCCCATCCCCCGACGATCAATCAATCCTTCCAGCTGAAAGTGTACCATCAACAGGGTGAAGTGCGGCGAGTACGGTAGTAGTGGAGACGATCAATAAATATGTCGATTACCTACCTACCGTACCGCAGCTCACTAGCTATATCACACGAATAATCATTGATGTAAACGCTATTTATGTGGACTGTTGTTTATTATCATCAACTCTTTCAACTAACATTTTCGAGTGTTTCCATTGCTGTGCTTTCCTAAGAGTAAGTCAGTTACCGATAATCCTGGAGCTATATTGCAGTACCCCCCCCCCCCCCCTGCTACTGCCGCCGATAATAAAGCATTTAGATGGACAACAACTTGCTAAGATTAGACTGGACTGTAGTGTTGTGCGGCTCCGCCATCCTCCGACTCCTGCAGCAGCTGCAGCCGTCTCCTCTGGGTTGCTGCAAACTTCTCAGCTCGTTCTCAGTCTGTCTCTTGCCGTATTTGCGTCCTCTCGCTGTCGTCTTTTTCTCACAACCACTCAAACACACACACTGCTTTTTGAAATCTTTGATCTCTTCTTCTTTCTTCTCTTTTCTATGATTCTGTCTAACGATTTCCCTCTCCCCGAATCTAGGTAACAAAGAGTGGGCTAGCAGCTTTCGGTAGCGCTTGCGCGATCCATGCCATGGCTCTTCTCCCTCTCTGCATCTCCCCTGTGTTCTACTGTCCAAATACTCCCACCTCACGCCAATCACCCTCACCTGTCCTTCTTTACCAACCCCGCTTTCTCCAGCACTTCTTTTTGTTTTGGTTCCACCCCAACACTCGTCCTATATACCCATAATCCAACGGCAATATCTCTCCTCGGGTGGTGGTGGTGGTGCTTCTCTTACCGTACCCAATCGTCACCTACACTATAATGATCACTTATTTGCCCCAAAACCTCACACAACACTCGAAGTGAACAGTCGAAACAACCTATCCTCATGTGGCGGTGACCTCAGTTTCCCTACCATAGATAACTCCTAGATAACAGTTTAGGTCAGTGGTGACGGGGCTCCGATATACTAATTGAGGCGGTTGCTCAAGGTGGTGAACACTAGAGGGTGCTTTCCGGGGGTGTCTGTCCTCTCTCATTTCTGGGGCTTTGCAATTGCAAATTTCTCGGGGGGCTTTTTGTCTCTCTCATGCTGCAGTGTGTGTATTGCGAGTGGCGAGTGTGTGAACTGGCGCAGTGATGACGAAATACAGCGGAGAGTGGGCGGCCCCGGCTCGTCCTCTTGTCTTGCGACTCTCCAATTGGGTCTCGAGCAAGGGTAGATGAGTCTGGGCTATCCATCGTTCAGTTGCGGCCTCCTTGAGGCCGTGGCTGACGCAGGCACACGCGGCGAGTCTGAGTTGATTCGCATCGCAGCACCTAGTTGAGTGGTTTGGACATTGCAGGAGGAGGAGGATCGCAGGAAGGCCGAGGAGGAAGCAAAGAGACGCGCCTTCGAGGCAGCCAGGCTTAAGGCTCTCGAGGATGCCGATAGGCTCAGGAGAGAAAGAGAGGAAGCGGAAGCCAAGAGGAAGAGAGACGCTGAAGCCGATAGACTGCGCAGACTGAGAGAGCAGGAGGATGAGGATAGAAGAAGAAGGGAGGAGGATGATAGGAGAAGGAAGGAAGATGAGGATAGAAGAAGACGCGAGGCTGAAGAGAGGGAGCGAAGACGCCTCGAAGATGAGGCGCGACGAAGAAGAGAGGATGAAGATAGAAGGAGAAGGGAGGAGGAAGACAGAAGAAGACGAGAGGAGGAGGAACGTCAGAGGAAGCCGGTAAGGGTTTGCGTTGCTTGAGTGATGAGTGAGACTGTTGTGAAGCTTGATCCCGGTGGGTTGGTTGGAGCCGTTTGAAACCTATTTGAAAAAAAAAAAGAATTTTCCAACCAACCCACACTTTCTTTAACCACCATCGATCGTTTCTCTTGTGTGAAGTGTGAAGCACTCGCGGTTTCCTGTACCAATCGATTTGCTCGATTTGTTCTCGGAATTGTACCGTTGTGGCTCTCGAACGATCGATGGTGGTGTTATCACCCTACTCCCCTGGTTATGTGAGAGATCAAAACAGTGGTTGGTTTTTTTGAAACATGTGAGAGCGCTGCATGGTGGTGTTCAATGGTGGTTGGTTCCCTGGTGCATGAAATTTGTTCTTACTGATGGTGATGATGATCATGGATACCATTGCAGATGCCGAACATCAACGTGGGCAACCTCGTGACGCATGTGACCGGAGAGGAGGATGCCGATGATTTCGACGAGCTGCTCGACCTGCCCGATCGTGCCAAGGTCACCGAGCACGAGGACGAGATGCAGATGTTCCAGGAGACCACCGAGATCAAGACGCAGTTCTACGAGATGGAAGGCACGCTGCACAAGCAGACGGGCGAGATCCTCACCTTCGTTGAGGCCCTGCGAGAGGGACTGCTGGACCTCCACTCAGGCGGTGGAGCCTACTTCGACCTCGTCACGGGCAACCGAATCTCGCTCGAGGAAGCCTCCAAGCGGGGACTGATCTCCGAGGACTTCTCGGCGCTGCTCAACAAGCATCACGGCCTTCACCATCCCGAGACCCGACAAAGTTTGTCGCTGCTCGAGGCCATCCAGATCGGCCTGTACGATCCGGACACGCGTCAGCTCAAGGACATCGACTCGGGCAAGGTGCTCTCGTTCGACTCGGCCGATCGCGCCGGCATTCTCACGTATAACAGCTGGCTTAATCTGATCAAGACGAAGATCCTCAAGGCGCCGCCCATGTCGCTCGAGAAGGCCCTCGAGAAGTCGATCAACCCGGAGACCGGAGAGTTCACGGCTCAGTTCTCGCAGGAGCGCCTCGCGCTCAAGGACGCCATCTTCCACGAGTACGTCGAGATCGCCGATTCGTCCTTCCAGCCGGAGCTGAAGATGTGCCTGTCGGACGTGATCAGGGACGACTTCGTCAACGGCGCCTCCGGCGACTTCGAGGACGCGAACAGCGCCGATAAGTTCTCGCTGAGAGACGCGCTCGGCAAGAAGGTCGGCATCATCTCCATGGGAGTCCGCGAGGTGGTCAACACTTCCACCGAGCCGAACAAGAAGATTCGTCTCGGCGATGCCATCGTTGCCAACGCGATCAACCAGCGAGATCAGCGGTTTACCGACCTGAAGACGAGAAAGACGCTCTCGCTCAAGGAAGCCTGGAAGGAGGACCTCATCGCCAAGCCCATGACCCTTCTGGAGGCTCACGAGAAGCAGGCGCTCATCCCGGCCGGCGACATCATCACCGTCGTCGACCGCGGAACGAAGCAGCGGCTCACCCTGCTGCAGGCCATCGCCGCCGGCATTCTCGACGCGGACGCCCGTCACATCGTCGACCCAGAGGAGCAGGACGTCGTGTCGATCGCCGTCGCCCTCGAGAGAGGCCTTCTGACTGCCCAGGGCCTAATCCGCCTGGAGAAGGCGCAGAAGGAGTACAAGGTGGGCACGGATGCCGTCCACGAGGGACTGCTGACCAGACGCGCCCGTCACACCATCTTCGACGTGAAGGGCATCAAGAACAGCGCCAGCGGAGAGCAGCTGAGCGTCAACGAAGCCATCGAGCAGGGAGCGCTGAACGTGCAGGCAGAGCGTGTCACCGACCTCGGCACCAGCAGCAGCTACGCGCTCTCGGACACGATGGCAGCGAAGAGAGTCATGGACGAGACCCTTCTGCAGCATCTCACCGCGCCTGTAGGCATCAAGGACGATAGAGGAGGCTACGACGGCTCGCTGATCAAGGCCGTCAGAAGAGGCCTCATCGATCCGGCCAAGGGCTGCTTCGTGCACGACAAGCGAGAAATGACCGTGAGAGAGGCGTACCGCGCCAAGCTCATCACGCTGCGAGGAGCCATCGCCGTGGGTGGTCTGTTCGACGTACACCCGAGCCTCGTCGCTCCTTCCAAGCGAGTGGACAAGCGCAAGCGCATCTCGCGCCCCGGAGGACCCGACGCGAGCCAGATGGACGACCAAGTCAAGGTCACACTTGAGGAGGCCATGAAGCAGGGACTGATCGACTCGCGTACTCAGCGATTCCGTCAGGGTGACACGGACGTGCCTCTCGACGTTGCCATCGAGAGAGGCTTGATCGACCCGACCAAGGAGTGGGTTACCCCATCGAAGGCCGGAGGAGCAGCAGGCCCAACCATCGAGGAGAAGACGAGCGAATCGATCACGGAAACCGGTCAGCAGCTCGCGCCCAAGTACTACCCGGACAGAAACCTCGAGGAGTCCATCACTACGGTCAAGCGCGTGCGCACCACCGAAACGACGGCGCTCGGCGGCCCGGGAGGCGTGTCCGTGTACCGCGCCATCGCCGGCGGCAAGGGATCGCTCGAGGCGCCCTCGGACGGCTTCCACATCTACGTCGCCGAGCGGAACGAGCTGATCGATCTGACCACCGGGCAGATCCGCGTCCCGAACGTCGACCGCGTCGTCAGCTTCGCCGAGGGCATCGAGCTGGGCGTGATCGACGCCAAGACGATCTCCGTCCGCGACCCGTCCACGGGAAGAACGCTCGGAGTGAAGGAGGCCCTGGAGAAGGGCGTGATGGACAGCAACGGAAGAGTGGGAGGCCAATCGATCGAGAGAGCCATCGACGCTCGCGCCATCATCATTGGCCCCGAGCCCGACGGCGACGCCGGAGGAGGAAGCGAGAACAAGAAGGTGATTCACTTCACGGCTGGATCCGACCAAGTCATCTCGTTCCGTCCCGTCGGACAGCCAGTGATCGAGGAGCACGAGCAGGAGTGGAGCTTCGACGCCGCCAAGGGACTGTTCGTGGACCGCGCGAGCGGCGAGCAGATGAACCTCGAGCGCGCGCTCGCTACCGGCCGTCTCACCACCGACGATCTCATGGTCACGGACGCGCACACCGGCAAGCCGATGTCGTTCGCCGAGGCCGAGCGATGGGGCATCATCGACGCGCGCAACCGCTACTACGTCGACAAGAGGGACAACCAGCGAATGAGCTTCAGCGAGGCGGCGCGAAACCATCGTATCTACCCGACGGGAGGAGTGGCCGAGAACGCGGGAGATGCCGTGCACACCAGCGTCAAGACGCACACGCGCACGTTCGTCACGAAGAAGGAGGCGCTCGGGCAGGGCGGGCAGCCGCTCACCGGAGGCGGCCACACGCTCGGCTCGAGCATCGCCGCCGGCATCTTCGACGCCGCCACCGGTCGATTCGCGCTTCCCGGCTCCGAGAAGCCGCTAACGCTCAAGGAGGCCCTGATCAAGACGCACTTCAACCCCTACGATACCACGGTCATCGACCGTCGAAGCGGCAAGGAGCTGTCGCTGCTGGAGGCCATTCAGGAGGGCATCGTCGACGATACCCGGGGAACGGTGAGAGACACGCAGACCGGCGTCGAGCACGACCTCGCCGCTGCAGCCGCCGCTGGTTTGATCAAGACGCGCTCGGTGATGGATCAGCTGGCGCTGAGAAACTCGCAAACCAGCAGCGTGCCCGCAATCGGAGCTCGCCCCACTTCATCCGGCGGCGGCGGCCAGCAGCAGCACCACTCGTCGTCGCGCATCGTCGAGCAGCGCCTCGAGTTGACGCCCTTCGCGCCCGCGCCTCAGTCCCACAACGGAGGCGGCAGCAGCTCGCAGGTGGTGTTCCGCGGCGCCGGAGGCCCGACGTCGACTGGCAGAAGAACTGAGGATGGACGACACGAGATCGTCGACATTGGAGGCGGAAAGCAGGCACAGTTCAAGGTCGTCAGAGGCGAGGGAGGCAAGGAAATGGGAGAGTACGTCGACCCTACTACTGGAATGAAGTACACCATCAACGTTGGAGGAGATCCTTACGTGACGGAGACGAAGACGACCGTGAAGAGCACTCAACAAGTGCAGTCCGTCGAGTTGGAGCCACATGCTGAATTCGTTGGCATCGACAAGATCAGAGACAAGCGAACAGGCAGAACCATGTCGCTCGAGGATGCAAAGAGGCTCGGCCTCGCCAAGGTGGACCGCAAGGGCAAGCAGCAGACGAAGACCTACTCCGCCTTCCGCTCCAACATCCAGAACGCCGTGCTGAAGGGAGTGATTGACGCCAACGGCGAGAAGATCTCACTCGAGGAGGCCATCCGGCAGCGCATCGTCAACGTCGAGAGGCTCACGTACGTGAACACGAAGACCGGCGAGACGATCAGTCTCGCGCAGGCAGCCAACATGGGGCTCGTGGACGTGACGCTCTCGGAGATCCTCCCTCAAGGCGTCATCAATCCCGCCAATCAGGAGCGTATTCCCATCTCGCGCGCCATCCAGATGGGCATCGTCGATCCGCACATGGGCACCGTCCAGAACCCGCACAACAAGGAGCGCCTGGACTGGCTGGATCTGTTGCGGCCCATCTTCAACGCCATCACGTCCGAGGGCGTCTATGATCCGACCAAGGGCTACGGCGTGCCCGTCGTCTCCGCCATCAACGACGGCCTCATCGCCCATGGACGCTACCACAACCCGATCACCGGCGAGTACGTGGAGCTCGAGGAGGCCGCCGCCCGTGGCCTGATCGACCGCGAGACCCTTCGCACCATCACCAAGCCCTTCCTCGCGGACCCCCAGTCGCCCGGCAAGGAGCTCAATCTGATCCAGGCCGTGGAGCGCAAGCTCGTCGACCCCAAGAACAAGACGATCCAGCTGTCGCGCAACTCGACCGTGAGCATCAGCAAGGCGATCGTCGACGGCAAGATCCCCTCGGACATCGGCGACAAGCTGAGGAGACACGAGAAGATCACCGTGCCCGAGGCCATCGGCAAGGGAGCCCTCAACCTCGTGAACAACACCTTCGCCGACCCGGACAGCGGCCGACAGATGACCGTAGAGCAGGCGGTCAGTGAGGGATATCTCGATGCCGGGTCGGCCGGAGCGCAGGAGGGCGACGAGAAGAACCTCGCGCACATTGTCGAGTCGGACGAGTACGATGAGCGCTCGGGAAGGGTCAGGGACAGAAAGACCGGTCTCAATCTGACGTTCAAGCAGGCCGTCGAGAGGGACGTCATCGACGGCGACTCGCTCCTGCACGATCTCGACAGTGGAGCGACGCTGACGATCAGGGACGCCCTCAGGAAGGCGATGATCGACCAGGACGGACAGTACGTTGAGCCGAAGAGCGGAGTGAAGATGGGATTGAGAAGTGCGAACGACGTCGGACTGATCGCACTGATCGGCTCGCCCATGCAGGCCGCCCAAGCCGTTACCGAGGCGGTCAAGCGACGGGAGAAGGAGGGATACAAGTTCAAGATCGAGTCGGCCCCGCACGAGGATTCGTACTCTGCCAGTCAGCGTCAGTCCCTGCCGAGGATGCGAGAGGAACAGACCACCTACAAGTTCTCCTCGCCCCACCATCAGCCGGGACTCTCCGTGCGAATGCGATCATCCGAGCGATCTTCCGGAGGCGCGCCCGTCGACCGAATCCGATCCATGATCGAGGACCCCGTGGCGCTCGCCGACAAGCAGCAGGACTTCATCGCTGCGCTGGAGGCCAACCGCTTCGACGTCGACGAGAGGATACTCCAATCGCCCGTGGACTACGACCGCAAGACGATGAGAGAGGCCACGGAGACCGGCCTGTTCGACGTGCTTACCGGCGAGATCGTCCACTCGCAATCCGGCGCCCGCTATTCCATCCCGAAGGCCGTCGGCATGAAGTGGCTCGGCGCCGAGCAGGGCAGGCGCATCCTCGAGACGCTCGGAGCGTCGCCCGAAGACATCGCCGCCGCTGGACTGGACCGCCCGGGCAGCCGCACGAGCGCCACCTTCAGCTCCTCCTCAGGCAGGCCCGGATCTGGCGTTGGCGGCGGAGGATATTCGTCCACGACGACGACCACCACCAGGGAATATTCAGCGGGAGGTCCGGCGACGTCGTCGATGAGCCCGTCGGAGAGCGCCAATAGACAGTGGACGAAGACGGTCAGCTGGAGTGGCAAGCCCGATGAGCTGCGACGATCGGGCATCGAGACGCTGGAGAGACACACCAAGTACGAGTCGAACACGGACGAGCAGATGGATGCGCCCAAGTGGGCGAGAAGACACGGAGACGAGTAGATGGGGCTCCTCACCCCCAGCTACGACCCCCCCCCTGATACGGTAGCGCGATGAGGCTCCTCACCCTCATCGCATTGCCGTATCACTGCTCCTATTCATCTGCTTATCTACTTATCCTCCACCTCGCCAACGACATTCCTGCCATAATATCCGTCTTTTATTGCCATATTATTTTCCTCGTCTAGTGTTAACTCGGTGTCTAGTAATCATGTGTTATCCCCATGTATCATTCATTTTCCCTAGTAGTAGTAGATAATGCCAAGCGTGTGTACTGTATTTTCTCATGTTATCCAAATATCGATTTTCAAATATTCCATGATTATTGGTTGTGTGATTCCGAAATGGTTGGTGCCGACTCCTCCTCGTGCTCTTTCTCACTAGGATTCACTTAATTCTCCCAAAAAAAAAACATATCGACCGCCTTTTTTTTGTGTAAATGCACTTATTCTGAGCACAATAGCCTTTCCACGTAGAATACCGTCTCTTCTTTCTCATAATCAAAGTCCAAAAGTATAATATAAACTTCAACAGAGCATCTTTGAACCCCAACTCGAGTGCCTTTAGTTGATTCCACCAGATATATCGCGCATTGCTCAATGTACATTTATCACTCCGATCACTCTTTCTCTCTTTCCCTAATCTCGAACATTTCAAGCACCCATGCACTGCCTTCACTGCCAAACGCCCCATACCAAACCCAGTTTCTCTTCCCTCACATTCTAACCATCCCAGCGAACGATTCCAGTACCCCGTATACAAGAGATGTGTAAAGATGATGTGTTCAGATAAAGTTATAAAAATAATGCAACAAGTTTGGGAAAACCACAAAGAGATCACAAAGAGGGTATGAGCAGCATCGGAAAAATCAATAACGCAACGATTACTGTATTACTGTTGTCATTGATTACCGTAGTTTTCCGTGCAGGACTCGGCAATTCGCGAAGCGATGAACCAGCAAGCGCAGATCGGCAATCTCATGTCCGACCTCAGCGGGTTCGCTTTTTTTTCTGGAGTTTCTCATTTGTCTCCGTTCAAAGCCATCTGCCTGCCACAAAAGCGCAAGTGCAAATTATTGTATATATTTGTCCAATTATATCCTACTCTCTTATTCTGGAACCCCCCCCCCCCCATTCGCTTCTATATCACAGTACAATGATGTCATGTTATTTCCTCACTTGGCCCTGCCTTTTCCAGTTTCGAAGAGCAGATCTACCGCACGCACCTCTCGTTCGACCTCAATCGCCCGGGCGCCGAGGGCGCATCGAGGAACGTGCAGGTAGGGGAGAGAAGAGGTCTTGGACTTTGATCTCTGATCTCACAGAAGTTGACCTCTGATCTCTTTGATCTCTGATCTCACAAAAGTTCGCGAAATTGTTTGTCTTTCTAGTAGAGTACGAAATGCGGGCAATCGTCTCTTCATTTCGAACACTCTCTCTCGCTTCTCTGACCGGTGAGAGAGTGCGTGAAATGGAGAGAGACGATTACCCGTATTTCCAACTCTACTTTCTAGTGATATTGAACGTCCTTGGACGATTTAAAATATGTAAAAAAAAGAAGAATTATTGCAAAATTATGTTTGAACAGGACCTCCGTTCCGACCTCGACTCATACGCGGAGAAGGTGCGACTGAAGCTGGAGACGGTGGACAGACTCTGCCATGAGGGTACGGTATTGATTATTGAGATAGAGTTGGATCTAACTCATTATACTCGCTCGCGTAGCTAGTAGCTCGCAGTCGTGAAACGTAACTGATTGGAATGCGCGCGGAGAAATTTTTGTATTTGTGTTGCGAAATGTTTGCAAATTTACGTAAAGATACACTATATATGGGCACAATGTAAACAGTTCTCCTTGAGTGCAATGAGTATCATCTTTGTTTCGAACCACCAACGGTGGAGTAGCGAATGCGAATGATAGAGATGGGAGGGGGGAGTTCTCTGGCAGTAAACGAAAAGCGAAGAAGCTGAGGATTTTTTTTAGGCGCAGATACGCTTACGCCGGAACAATTCGCCGAGTTGAAGGAGGCGAGGGCGAGATTGGAGAGGAACTACGAAGCCGTTGTGAGGACCGTCGAGAATCTACAGACACGGTCAGCCACCTATACAATATTTGTGATCAGGGAGTTCATAGTTAGGGGAGATGGATTGTTATGATTGATCACAATTTTGGTCTTATTGAGCAATCTGCGTGAATTGTTGGACATGTAGAGATAATGATTAGGAATATCCAGACGGAAAAGACTTTCAACAGTATCGAATAGTGGAGGGGATAAGCTAATAATTAGCAGCGTAGAAGAGTTGAAAATTTAAAGCAATTCTGGAGAGACGGAGGGGTGGAACGAGTTATTATTATTATTTCTAATCAGGAACACTTCAAGAACAAATTATTGGTTGAACGTGCAGCAGCATTCGTGGTAGAGTAAAGATTCTGCCCAGTCGTCCACCTCTTAACTACCAGGAGTGATTATTCTTGGCAGCTGTTCTCGGCAACGGGTAGCCAGAGGGGAGAGGGGATCTTACTAGTTTCTTCTTAGCAGCTGTCATGCAATCACGAAATTGGAGAGAATCACCCGGACGAAATCAACGATCACAACGCGCCCGAGAGCTGCCCCCGAATTACTCCGTGATCAGGCCCGATTGGCCACAATATCACACTAGTCTCTGCGGTCAGGCCCGATTGGCCACAATACCGCTATCCTCGATCAGCCAGGCACGATTTGCCACTTGCTAATCACGCGAACTCAAGAAGACAACGCGGAAACAAGAAGACTGCAGAAGATATCCCTAATAGCCCCAAATTAGATGGATAACACACAGCACAAGTTGTTTTTAACGAAGAGACTTTATAATTCTAGCAAAAACAAACAATAATCAACCAACAAAACGAGGAAGAACAACCAGAAGTAAAAAGGAAATATCGATCAAGCCTAATTCGAAACACAAAGATACTCAGTCAACGAGTTGACTGCGTGGATGCGGTAACTCAAACGATGAATAAAAATCTTACAGTAATCGAATTGCGATATTTCGTGAAATGAATTATTTTAAATTATTTAATTATTAATTATTTAATTAATTATTGGGGAAAATATCAATAATATTCACAGAATATATGAGGATAGGGCATATCCTGTACAGTAGCTCTGAAACATGTTCAGCCGAAGCGATATTAGTGGATTGCAACTGCCCTCTGTCCTTTCACTTTCTGTCTCAGAAATCATCCCATCAGAGGTGAAAGAGAAATTAATCCGAAGGGTGCGATGAGACCCGAACCCTAGGGGAACAACATGATGAGGAGGACAGATAAGGCCCTTTGGGCGAGGCAATAATAGGTTATTATGACGAGATTTGACCTGTGGACAGCGCGAAATCTTCATCATTCTTTAGGGCGCGCTGCTTGTGACACATTCAAGAGGCCGCAACTATTTGTATTAGATATATTCCATTCATCGATAGTCACTGTTTAGTAACGAACTAAAAATTCACAGTAATCAGTCAATTATCAAATTTCACCGTTTAGTCTCAACGCGATCGCCCTGCTCGTTATCGAATTTTCCTCGAAGAGCTCCGAGATGCATTCGTGGATCACCGATGCAACCAGACGGTCGGTTTATAAAAGCAATTTCATTTGGATTATTTCATTTTGGTTCCATAACGCGATGAAATGGGCAAGATAATGATGGTTGTCAATTGTTGGTCCATAGCAATATTCTGTAATTTCAGAGCTGGCGACATCCGGGCCAACTCGGCCGATCACCGTATGCTCCCAGAGGAGAGAAGGAAGGCCAAGGCACTGATGGAGGATATTGCTACAAAGGAGCATGAACTGAAGGTAGGCTCTTTTTATTTAGGAACTACCCTTTTCTCCACCTTCAAATGACTCCATTTTTTTACAATATTTTGGCGTGATAACTGCGACGATAACGATGCCGAAGCTGCAAGCCTAATGCACATCCTCTAGATTGACCGGCAAATATTGCAATGACACGTTCATTACTATTGCCTCGGTAGAATGCGAATCAAAAAAACAAATGAACTGTAAATTTAGGCGCTCAACTCACTCTTCGTCCGACTCGAGGCCGAAATCGATCAAATGTACGCTGAAGCGCCCGCCGCGAGAGATAGTGGAGCAATTGATGCGGAGGAGATGAGGAAGACGTTGGGCAGAGTGGAGGTATCTAGCTACTTGGAGATAGATCGGTGTGCTAGTATAGCGCCGTGTTAGATGCTGAAGACGCTAAACTTCGTTTCCCGCCGAATTGAAGTTTGTAGCTCAATCCAATGCATTTCAAAATGGGTAGAGTTTCTACCTCAATCCAATGCATTTCAAAACGGGTCGTCAGGATTATTATCATGTTTAGAAAAGTAAAGTACTGAAAAAGCAATTTCCATCGTTCTGTTCAGTCGGACTACACGGAACTGTACCGGTCAGCCGCGGATCTGTCCGTCTTCCAAAACAAAATCGACGCGTTGGGCGGAGATGTTGAGGCGAAAGGAAGAAGAACGCACGAGTGGTTGAGCAGGGTGAGTCCATATTTTTTTGTCTAACGAGATCCAAGAAATTCCAACCGACAGTAAAGACGTATAACAAAGTATAACGAATACATAAATGAGAGAATGTAATATTTACTAAATAACAATAAATGATATTCCAGCTGGAAGCAAGTCTCGACGAGAACGACGGCGCAACCATCGAAGAGAAGTTGAGAAGGGCAGAGGAAATGAAGGAGAAGGTGAGAAACGAGGGAAAAGGAGTCTCGTATTTATTTTGCATGTTCTGAATGAGCAGTAGGAATTAAGATTGCTGGAAGATTTCACAATGTGTTCGCGCGGTTGCTCTGGCTTTCATTGCCTATCACCATTTGAAGTAGTATCACACATTCCTTTTCTAAAAAAAACAGGCGGTAGATAGTCGTCACAAGACCTACAATCACTTGATACGTTGTAGTCTCGTTACGAACAATATTCTCGTTTCTCCTTTTACCTGATCCGTCAGTCAGAGCAACCGAGAGAGAGCAGTGCACACACAGACCACATCCATCCTCCTGACCTCCACCCTTTTCCAGGTTGCCTCCGACCGTTCTCTCTTGGAGGAACAGGAGCAAGCCGCTCGTCAACTGCTGCTCGCTCTTGAGGGCACTCCCGCCCATACGGATGTGAGGGAGCGACACGAGAAGGCGCTCAAGGAACAGAGGAAGAGGTATGTATGCCTAACAGCTGGCCTTACCAATGAAATCGTTTACTGTGAAATCGTTTGACGTGGAAACACCTTTACTTTTACTTTTAGTTGTAATTAGTTATTTATGGAGTATAGTGCACTAATTCTGCACATAGGAAGGTTGGGATCATAGGGGAGCGACAGGAGAAGGCGCTTAAGTAGCAGAGGAAGAGGTATGGCGAATGAGATAGTGCAGTTAACAGTTGCAATCAATAACCAAGCAACATGGAGCAAATTGGTTAAAAAAATCAGCAGAGAACATCCTCAAGAGTGGAAGAATGGCATTATAACTTTTACAGTTTGCAGTTTCATCCTGACATCAGGCAATGGGCCTGCTCGAGGAAACATCTTTAGCGATGGGCTTGGGATCTTCGTAATCAGCGATAATGGGCCAAGGGATAATATCTGCTTAGTGTTAGCTTTTTCTGTATGAGATATGCACTCACTAAAATGCTTATAGTTTTTAGCAACGAATCACCTTAACATGGGATGGACTATTTAACAAACATTTAGTAAAAAAACGAATCTCTTTATCCATACTAGGCATTTAGGAAAAATTTAAACGGTATCTTTGTGCCATCTACTTTCTTTCGTATCTCACATCCCCGTCCACTCCCACTTGCACAATCTCTCTATTGTCAAGCGAGAAGACGATGGAATCGAGAAGTTGAGAGGGAGGGCAGTCCTGAATGATCTTTGATCTTAAAATTTTTGAGAGATCAAAGATCAATTTCGCTATGATGATTTACAGCACCTTGAGCAGAGGCGACGCCAGGTCAATCGTGAGAAAGTCGAAGGCATAGCCCTTGGCGAGCTTGCCGGTGACCTGCAATGGAACGGTCTATTCCTATCATCTCGTCATTCTGTGCATCCTCCTCGTTGGCGGGAGAAAATTCAAGAAAACAACGTCGACACTCACGTTGGACAGACCGAGTGAGGCCGCTCCGGTCACCGTCGCAGCCTCGACGAGACGGACTGCGCTGAGGGCAGCGACCGCGCGCGAGTTGTGCTTCGCCTCAATGATGATTTTTTTTCACGAATTAGGGCTGTCATCTTCAAAAAGTATCATCAAAGACCATAAATTGGGCCTTTAGAATAATAGACCATCTGAGTAAACGCCGCCCATCGCATTTCCTCCAGTAGCGAGATCCGATTGTTGCAGTCTGTTCCCAGGCAGATGGGCGTCGATTCGTCCACGGAGGGCACGCCGTCGCCCAGATACCCTGTGCATTATCATTATCAAGTTTTTTTTCCATTCCAAGAATTTATTATTTCTCTACAGTCCAATGGCGTGACGCATATATCCTCGTGCTTGTGGTTCAGCTTGTGGTTCTTGAGGTAGATGTTGAAGTTGTAGCTTTTAAATCCTATTTTTTCAGTCCAAGAGTACAGCGTTTCCGTACTGATATGTGCAACGTTCAGTGCGATATTTTCTGCTCGCTATTCGCTTAACGAAAAGATGTTAAATACTACAAACCTTCGGTACACGGACACACCGAGATGTGTACGCCCGCCTTGGTCATGGAATCCATCAGCTCCCGAGGGGTGAATGTTGCGTGCACGGCTGTCGCTCTGATAGTAGAATTCGGCACTCTTTATTTTCTCCTTCGGGCTTTTCATCTATAATTAGTGTCGATTGCAAACAAGTACGCAGAATCTATACGCTATTGGAGCGTACTTTGCGAAATATAGAAGTAGCCGTAACACGAAACCCCACCCTCCGTCCACGCCCATGCCCAGCAGCCATTGCGAGGGAGACTGCCCGGTGGAAGCGATACAGTCCTCGATCTGGAACGTTCAACATGAAGAAGATGTGTCCAATGCAACCATTAGCTCGAATTTTTGTTTACGAAACTAACGCGCAACGTTCTTCGTGAATAGGAGGGGAATGTGGAAAGGTCCAATGTTTCTGTAATAGCTAATCATCATGCGCCAACCTCCTTGGGTTGCTCCTCCAGATGGATATGGAAGGGTCGATTGGTGGCACGGGCGTACTCCCACAGCCTCTGCGTCGTCGTCTCATCAACAGCGCGTAGGGAGTGGGCTGCAAAAATCTTTCAGTGTTTCGAAAAAAAAAATATTTCATTCTGCTCATTGCTATAACTCTGGATGTGTTTCATTAACATCGCATAGTGCAAGATTTCCATCTTTGTTGATTATGAATTGGCTGTGAATGCAAGATCCAACCAGCAACAGCAATCGTTGCGCGGTCATGCGCAATGCTGTCCAGATGCTCGACGCTCTTCACGAAATCGTCAAAGGACGAAACGAATCGCTCCTGAGCAGGGGCGAGTGGGGGAGAGGCGAAGCCGCCGCGTTGGTACAGCGCCTGAGAAGTTTAGTTCGAATTACGAGTAACCGTCTCGTCCATTTCACACACCCTCTCGCCACTCTGACCGGTGAGAGAGCACGTGAAAGGAAGAGACGGTGACCCGTATTTCGAACTCTGCTGGGAAATTGAATAAAGTGTTGCTTTCTCTTACTGCTGGTCCTTGATTGCGCAAGAAAAGGAGAAGCGGATGAAATGGTTACTCTAAAGGCAGTGTCATATGAAGAACAATCATGCACCTGAATCAGCGTGATTCTGATCCCGGCTTCCTTTGCGGCTTCGAGCACAGCCGAGTCCAGGTCAAACCTGACAAGATCATGATTAGGATGGAAGGCATGATTAATAAAATCAGAGAAAAAATAGGCACGGAGGTGAAGTTGAAGTCCGGTCACGCACGAAAGCATACGAACCTTCCCTTGCCATGATGCACGTAGTGAAATTCTCCAACAGTAGTGATGCCGGCGGAGAGCATCTCGGAGAAGACTGCGGTGCAGTACTGAAAGAATGAGACTTGGTCAAGGAGCAAAGCAAGGTGGGAGAACCTCCTTGAGCGTATCCCACTCAATATTGTCCACAAGCGCGTACATGTTGTCACGCCACGCCCAGAAAGTAGTGGCTGCCTGAAAGCAGACGTTTGCCCGGACTGAGAGATGACTTTTGGGTAATGTTAGGACATGCCTAGAGGTGCCTAAAACTGATGTTAACTCATTTCACGAATTTCGCTCCAATCCCACCCCCAGCTCGATTTTCTCGTGACAGGCGTGATATATTTGAGTATCAAAAAGCAAACCTGTTGACCAATAAAAGATCGTCCACGCAGGAAGCGGTGGAACGCATGCGAGTGGGTGTTGATGAAGCCAGGCAGAAGGGCCTGACAAAACAAATACAGTTGATAATAATAGTTTGTCGATTGCAATTTAACGTAAATTAACATTTGAGAATACGGTGGAAACGAGCTACATATTTTTTTTAAAGTTTATGCTATGGATGTCTCTGCATTTCGCACATCTCATTACGATTATTATTATCTAGAGATAGCTTGTGTGGAATGGAGAAGCTAGCTATGCACCTAAAATCTCAAAAAGTACCTGATTCTCGAGCACCACCGTCGTCTCTCCGTCATTGGGCGAAAGATCGGTTCCGATTTGCGCGATCTTTCCCGATTCATCCACACGAACGAGCACATTCTCGCGGAATTCGCCCTCGAACCAGATCAGCGGGGCACAAATGAGCGAGGAGCGATACGAGCGCATACTCATTTAGCAAGAAACCTAAAAATTCGTAAACTGATTCGATCGCTGAGAACGGAAATGACCGACGAGAAGGAGTCGAAACAGGCAGTGGATCAATCGACACTAGAGAGGTAGTGGGAGGAGGAGAAGGAGGAGGAGGAAATGGAGGGCGATCGTAAACGTGCGCTCGAATGACCCCCTTCCTTCTCGAGCCGATAGTTACAAATGTGCCGGTTTATGGGCAAGCAGAGTTGAAGTTGGCGGGAACTGTGCGTGTCTACGAAGTAGCTATGGTAAACTGATACTTCTTCATTGAAAATCAATAGCATAAATGAGTTAGAAAACAGTAAAAATATTGAAGTAAATAATTTTACTTTCAGACACGAAGAAGTTCTTGACCGAGTGCAATCGCGAGTGAACGACGCACTTGCTGAGAAAGCAGCCGCTGATGGAATCAAGAAGGCCGTCGGAGGTACTTTGATCTTTGATCTTTTTGAAAGACACTTGAAAATGAAAGGGACGACAATCAAAGGCATTTGACAGTTAGAGATCAACTAGGTTCGGTGAAACCTATTTTGAGCGCTTTTTGTTGACAACGACGAATGGGTTAAAGAGCCAATTCAATGCTATTACGAATCTGATACACTGATCAGAAATAATAAAATAACACGATTCAGACCTCGCGGCATGGAGTGTGGCCTTCGAGCGGGCAGTTGAGGATACGACCAGGAAGGGATTGCCGCTCAAGCAGGCATCCATCGATGCCAAGGTATGCTTGTTATTGATTTGTTGTTGTTGTTGTTGTTGTTTTCGCACTAGAAACAAAATGATTGTTCTTCAGAAAAGCGACGAGCAACGCATGCGCTCCGAGATGGACGCGCACCTCGCGTTGGCTGAGAAATTGGAGAAGGAGGCGAAACAGGTGAGCAATTAACATTTACTTACTCACTTTTTGATGCCTGGCAGAGTTAGGAATTTACACCATGATTGGCCTCTTGCTTCGAATAAAATCTTCAATCATACCATTGCCAGTGACTGGCCAATAGTCACTAATCACTGGCCTGTAAGTGATCTCTCGCAGGAGGACGCAAGTGACTTGAGGAACAGCACGAATTTAGACACCTATAAATTTGCCATTGCAGGCCGGCATCGCTGGACTCGACGAGCAAGTTGCCGAGGCGCGTAAGGCCCTGAAAAGGAGCAACTCCACCCTATCGGTTTGTTTTCCATTGTTATCAATATTTATGCTTCAATATTCTGCCATTTGTTACGCTTGTTTTACTCAAACGCTCACAATTGACTCCGCTCCAAACATTGATCTTTGATCTCTGCAGGGTTGGCGGGACAACCTCTCCGATGCCTCGTCCTACCTGGCCGACCTCGCAGCCGGCGCTGCAGCTGCAGAGCGGACCGCCGACCATCTGGCTGCGGTGCTCAAGCAGACCACGCCGAAGGATGGAGAGAGACTGGCGGAGGTGGAGCGGGAGATGGAGGTATGGGGATGCAGTCCTCACTTCAGCGCACTGTTTTCTCACTAACTTTTTGCTGTGAGCAATGTTGGAGCTATATAGTGGTGCAGGCCCTACAACAAATGGTGGCTGACTATCTGCGATTTTGGACTGAAAAAAAAAGATTTTGGATTGCGTTATTGCCATCATTTTCAACTATGTTTCAGTATCTAATACTACGTGAAGCATTTGCACTAGTAGGATCCAGTGAACCGCGGTCACAGTGTACAAAAAAACACGATGATAATATCATTGCAGGCCCTCGCCGGCGCCCGCGACCAATTGGCCGAGACGGCTCGCAAACTGCTCGGCCTACCCGATATCACGGAAGAGGACGGAGTGAAGAATACGGTAGGTGCAATCACTCCGGTTTATCGATAACTAACTTTCTTGATAGACTAGACACAGCAACATCAGCGGTTCCTTCGCGGGGAAATTTTCATGCGTCGCGGCTACAGTGATCGGCGCGTCGCGTTTTGGGCTAAATTTTCAAACGCGTTTACATAACATTTAAATGTCTTTCACCGATTGTTGAGCGCGCTCGATTTAGTGAAATAAAAATCAATTTCACTAAAACATCCCAGAATAATAGAAAAACACTCAAGTTTGATGGGTCACATTCACGATTACAAAGTTATTAAAGGGGGACTTTGTCGCAAAAGTAGGGCATCTCCTGGTTAGTTTTTATGCTTAAAAAATAGGTAATCCTCCAAATGTTATCCAAAGTCTAGAAAACATTTGAAAATACATCGATAAATGGGTGAAAACGATCATATGAATGAATCCCCAACGTTAGGGTTTTTCTGGATTACGGTATAGTGGTTCATTCGGTGCGGGCTCCTACCTCGATGAGCGTGAGCGCGCGTCTGACCCTAGGAACCGTTTGACCCCTTTTTGTGTCTGCTGTGCTAGAGCCTATCGTGTCAATGCTTTTTCGATACGAAATACAATAAATATTACGGTAGCTAGTCGATCAATCGAGGACTGATCTGATAACGGTCGCTTGCAGATCGCCTCGGTGGATGGCCGAATCGTAGCGATCGCCGGTGAACTGGAGAACAAGAAGAGAGCTGCTGGAGAATTGGCGGAGGTCGAGGGAGAGATGGAACAGAACAGGGAGGAGGTAAGGGTCATGCACTCGTAGAGTTTGAAATACGGGTAATCGTTTTCGAGCTCTCTCACCGGTCAGGGAGGCGAGAGAGTGTGTGTGTGAAATGATGAGACGATTTCCCCGTATTTCGAACTCCCTGGACTCGGATTGCTGTGAAGCGAGAGAGAGATCAGTGGGATTGAAGTGTGCATTGTGGATCTACATTTTAATATAAACTTAAGAGTAAAATACAGATGTAACTGTCAATTCTTCGGTAGAAAGCGGATAACCAGTGGGTCCCACCTAGCGTTGTCGTACGACTGTAAAATCGCTTGACGTGGATACACCTTTTACCTTTTTACCTTTTAACGAAGGCAAAAAAAATCACAAACTTGCAGGCGCTCGCCATGTTATCCTCGCTTGAGCAGCGCCTACTCGCAGCTTCGCCCGTCGCCCTCTCCGTTGCCGCATTGGGCAAGCAACGATCCGAGGTGCGATTTAACTTGTTTTTCAATTTCAAATTTTTTAACCCGCCAAGTAGGGAGAGAGAGCGTAGCGTAGAATCTTCGACATAGTTCGATGTGTGTGTGCTTTTGTGTTCAAAATATCAGGCAGCGAAGGACGTCGAATTATTTCTGGTATAGAATATGGGCGATATTTTCAGACAACAATCTCACGAAGAAAAATGATCGCAACTTGCAGGTCGCTGAATGGCAGCGCGAACTGGCCGCCATCGCGCCTCTCGTGGAGAGGATGGAGGAGTGCGCTGAGAAGCTGTACGATGGAGCTGGTGAGAAATAATAGTGGTTGGAATTGCAGAAGCAGTTAGAGTACATTTTTTGCCTGATCTGTGTGGTTCAAGGAGTTAATTGAAGACTTCAACAAACACATTGCAGGTGCCTCTTCGATGCGCGGCGGTAACAACCCGGCTGCCGGAGCGAAGAGAGCCGCCCTGGAGACGAGTGGAAAGCTACAGGTTTCAATTCTTTTTTATGGAATTGTAAAATTTCGGTATCGTAGAAATTTTTTTCTTTTTTCGTTGAATTTTGGCATGTAGAAGAACACATAAAAAAACACATGAAAACATAATTTAAAAAAATAGATAGATAATGATCATATTTGCAGTCGCTGGATGCAGCCGTGGCCGCAAGAAGTGGACGGATCGTCGAGAACGAGAGTGGTCTGGCCGCGTTTGATCGAGTGGCTGACGATCTGGAGCGATGGATGGGCAGGGAGACAGAGAAGATTGTGAGTTCCCTTTCAGAACTCTTTTTTTTTCTTTCACTTTCAGAACTCGAGTATTGTACAATGAAATGTCTGGAAAGAAAATTATACTGATAAAACATTATTGATTGCGTGATTTACAGAACTCCGAGTGCGGCATTCCCGAATCAGCGGATGACGCTTCCAATATCGGAAGGAAGATTGATCGACTGGAGAAGGTAAGGGCCCTCTAATCTCATCGCCTCAAAGTAGCTCCACAATGCATGAAACGCAAAAAAAATGTGATAGATGATCAAGTGATGACGTAATTAAAATAATGCAGGAGATCCGCGGCGAGCGTCGTCTGCTCGAGGAGGCGACGCGCGCGGGCGCCGACCTCCGGCGCGCTAACGCGCCTGACGCGGCGGGCGCGGATCGAGTCGCGGACCGCGTACGCGCGCTCGAGGACGAATGGGGCAAGATGGGCGAGCAGATTGATGAAGCGAGGTGAGAGGCGTGGCTAACTACATAATATTTTGCAAGAAAACGGTCGTGCTTCACTTCGTCTTCATTGGCGCTTTGGATACGAAAGCTTAGTATTGTTCACTATATTTCTGCAAATAAATTCGATTGTACTCCGCAATTACAGGAGAGCCCCCCCACCTCCAGTTACATCCACCTCATATGTACCATTGATATCGTCGCGTCTCAAATTATTATAAAAATAAATTATTATAATTATGTAAATAAATTATTATAATTATTAACTCACAGAGCTCGCGTGCGTACGGCGGAGCAACTGCACGAGCGGGCGGCCGGTCTGGCCAAGTGGATGGGCGCCCAGCGGCGGCACTTGGACGCCCTTGGCGCGCCCTCGGCGGATCCCGCCGCCGCGAAAGCGCAGAAGCGACAGCTGGAGTTGATCAGGTAGGAGGCGGGAGATTTTTGTCGTTCAGCACTTTAATATAAAATGATATAATATAAAATAATGATATAATAAGCACATGCGTATTCAAAGCAATGGCATTCACTTTTTTCAAAATATGTTTCAACGACCGCACTTATGCGCTGAATCGGCACTTGGATTGATCATGTAAACAGCTCGATGGAAAAGTAAATTATTAAAGTAATTGAAATCCTACAGGGAAACGATCGAGGACGAGGCGCCAACGTGGTCGAAGGTCAACGAGATGGCCAGTGGATTGGTCAAGGAGGCACCCGAGAACTCAAACTACGAGAAAGTCGTACAGAAGGTAGCGTTTTCGATTCGCACGTTGATTGTTGTTGAGCCTTTTCCAGCGCTCATGGAACATTACCAGAAGAATTAGAAGAAATGAATTTAGGGATGAAGACAGTTATCAAGAATGTTATGAGATAACGAAATGCCATCTTTAGACGGACGATCTCAACCGGGATTGGGCCAGGCTCAAAGATGATGTGGACAAGAGACTGGCGAGAGTGGATGCCGTGGCTGAGGTACCTTAGCCTATTATTAGCTATTCGGAATAGATTAGTGAGGGCAATTCAGCGCCTCTATTAATTTCGTAGTCTTATTGTTCAGAGAGGCAAAAGAGTGGACCAAATGATGAGAGCCAACCCAAATTCGAACAATGTTCAGGCCTCCGGCAACATCCACGGCGCGCTTCGCGACCTAAAGAAGGAGGCGGGAGAGTTGGAGGCGGAGTGCACTCGAGTGGCCAAGATGCCATCCAATGAGGAGCAGAAGAGATTGGAGGTATGATATCGGGATGGATGACTAACCAAGAGGGCGTAGAGTGCAACTCCAGGAGATCAACAAAAAAAACAATATTTCTCGAGCAACCCGGTGAAACTGGAATAAATATTTCGACATTGATTCCTGCAGGTAGAGAGAAGGGTCTATATTGACAAAGATTTCCCTCACAGAACTTAATCGTTTTTGGAATAATTCAACATTTAGAAAATGAGAAAAATTCAGAGTCTCGATGCCCTTCTGAGTCGCGCGGCCGACCTGGATGGAGCCCTTCTGAATCTCGATCAGTCACTCAAGGAGGTACAGGTTGACAATGAAGGCATCCATCTTGCAGAAGAGACTAATTACTACTGGCGTCGATTTAGCAGTCATTTCGAATGACACTGAATACCATCCCTCTACTCATCGTCGGGGGAAGAAATAAAATAATTGGACAAAATTGAATTTGAGCTATCGCTGGGCGATGACGATGAGGCAGTTGAGTGGACCGACGTCGCCGAAGCAGTCGGAGCAGTGAGGAACAGAACCGATGAGGTATGAAGAGGATTCAACTTATTTGTATTTGTTTTCTATGTAGGAAAAAGTGGTACTCGTCTCTTCCGTTCGCACACTCTCTCGTCCCTCTGGCCGGTGATAGAGCACAAGAAATGAAGAGACGATTACCCGTATTTCGAACTCTATATGATGCAAAGCAAAAATATTACTGTTCGAACTTTCCTGAATAATACAATTCGATGAAACTTATCCGAAAGGTTCATTTCAGATCTCGAAACGTCTTGAGGGCATGAAAGCGGCCGCCCTTTCCGCGAGAGGCAAAGAGGAGGAGTTGGACAAGCAGTTGGATGGTTTGATTGGTGAGTTCAATCTGTGGATTGTAAAACTATAACTTAAATCGAATGCTTTTGCGTTTCACATGCTATCTTCGATACGCAGACGAAAAAAATCAAACACTGCTTTATTTCTAACCTTCCTCAGACCTCGCCCGGTCCACTCGTGCCTCCCTTGCTGAGGGCGGACAGCCAGCTGCGGATGCTGCGAGAGCAGCAGATGAGAGCAAGAGAATGGACGACATCGTGGAGCGACTGCTTGGCAAAGATGGAGAAGTCGCCATGGCTAAGTGAGTACAGTTTGAAATACGGGTAATCGTCTCTTCATTTATCGTGCTCTCTCACCGGTCAGACACGCGAGATAGTGTGTGACATGAAGAAACAAAGCCTCGTAATTCGAACTCTACAAGTGAATGTGATCACGAACGAGACGAACCGACATGCTTAACTCATTGAATAGGAAAGTAAACACAATCAATCACTTAGAAAGACAATACGTAATCATTCGGACTACATCGATGGACCTCCGTTTCTACGATCACCTTTTACTCAAAACCTATCGTGATACCATAAATGCAACGGAGTAAATATTGAATTGTATTTCTGTGCAGAGTGCGTGCCGAAGAACTGCTCAAGTCCCGTCCCGGCGATATCTCACTGAGGGAGAAGTGCGAGAGACTGGCGATCGAGTGGACTCCTCTCGTTGAAGAAGCCAGGAGAAGGAAGGCCGCCGCTAGTCAGGTCCGTATTTTCTGTAGATAAAAAATGTTAGGACGAGAGAGCTATTAGTGACTAGGCTATGAGAAAAGTGTAATGGGAGTGGGACTCGCCTCACTCAACAAATTCACAATTCCTTATTGCGTTATGTTTCGAAGGTAGTACGTTAAATGTGAAACACCAGAGTTTCAATGCAATTCTTGCCCATAGTTTTATCAAAAAAAACAATTAAAAAAATAAATAAGCAATTTCTTAATCACAGCTGGACGATCTACTCAAGCAGTACGACGACCAACACGACGGACTAGAGAAGAGAATGAAGGAGGACGAGGATGAGGTACGACGGTTGGGGTTTGGAAAGGATACGGGAAAGGTAAAAAAAGGTAAAGGTGTACCCACGTCAAGCGATTGTACGTCGTACGACAACGCAAGGTGGGACCCACTGGTAAGGCCAGCTGTTGGTAGCGACTTCGGTTGCCAAAGATGGATACGGTCATGGGCGCGGCAATCTGTAGAATGGTATTGAGAATCCGAATAAACGACAAATTGAATAGTGGTGCAGTAGGGGGTATGAGATGGATACGGTATCTAGTGGGCACTGTGGCCGGTATGGTAGAAACCGACACTGGTTTTACGTGGTTTGACACGAAGTAGAGATTATCGGAGTGCGTAGATCTACCGTATCGTAAAATAGTAAACCGCTCCGCGTATTTCGATTCCTATCGTCCATTTCACATTTTGACTAGAGGGCTGCATGCCCTAACTTGTGTCCCTAGTAGTTTCCCAGAGGCACTAGTAGCGCATACTGAGAAAATTAAAATTTTAGTATTGATCAGAATTGAACAAGCGAATAAAACGTTCCGTATTATGCGCTAAACACCGTAGCGTCTCCGCTGAGCATTTGAGTGTTACAATAATCGATTATCCTTTAAGATGGCCCGACTACTCGCCATTCTTGCTGCGGACAAAGACAACGCCGAGGCTATTCAGAAGCTGGCCGAGCTGGAGGTAGGGTATATCTCACGATTACGGTAGATTATTGATTACGGTACGGTAATGCTACGATTTAGCTACGATTAAGTAACGTTTAGGTAGGTACGGTTAAGATAAGGGTGATTGGTAAATTCAGGGTGCGGCTGATCGTCGCAAGGCGGAGAGCGAGGCACTGGACAAGCTTGCCGATAGGATAGATGCTCTCGCTCCGGGAGCCGATGCGAGGAGGTTGAAGAGGAAGAGCGAGAAGGTAAATAATAATTTATCTACGCCCGAGGCGCAACGAGACCGAAACGTTACATAATAAGGTGGGAGAGCAGGAATGGGGGGGGAGGGGCTCTCCTGTAGGAAGAATCTTGCCCCATTGCACCGTAATAAAAGCTGAGTGACACTGAAATAGGAGCACCTATTGAAGCTCATAGATACCAGGCAGGAAGGTGGATGTAATTATATAATGTAATTATTTAAGTTGGGCGAGGACGCACGTGCGCGCGCCAAGAAGACCAAGGCCGCCATTGCCGGTGTGGGCAAGAAGGTCGGTTTCATTTGTTTGGTGCTTTTAGGAAGCCGAAAATTATAAACACAGAGCCAAAAGGAAATCCAGCAAAAAATGGCTGGGAAGCTCAAACTCGTTTTGAAAGAAATGAAACTTTCAGAAACTTTCATCTCTTTCACTGAACCGTTGAAATCGAAAAGTACTATATTTATTTTCCAATCAGTAGACCTAAAAGATTTCTGTGTCGCTTTTTGTGGTGATTCAGAACGCTCACATATTTTGAATGAATGCGTATGCAATTTTCGATAGATTGCGTGATCGTTCTCTGATGAAAATTCATTGAAGAAACCGGTTGCACATGCAGATAGTACCGGCAAGTGCGCAATTCTTATCTTACCCTGTCGATATTGCAGAAGGATCTCCACGATCGTCTCGCGCAATTGCTCGATGGCGCGAGTGAGCAGGCCGCCAGTTACGCCAAGGAGGTGGAAGAGAACGGAGATAAGATGGACAGAACGAGAGTGCAGTCGAGTACGTTTGCTCATTATAGAAAGCCCTGCAAGAAGCAAAAATTTACCTGAGTAATCGAAAAAAGATGTAAATCTACAGCCCAACACGCGGCGGCTGCAGACTGGAAGCGCGCGGAGAGGGAGATCGGCGCAGTGGCTGATCAGTTGAAGGAGGTGAACTCATATAGCTAAGAAGAAGTCAGGGATAGCTTAATTTATCTCTGACTTCTTCTTAGGCTATGAGCCATGTGAGCTATATGAGCTATATGAGTGACGATGACCACTCTGGCTTTTTTCACATATTCTCAATGGATGAATAGAATGGAGTGCAAAATGGAGAGACGGTGGCTCATATAGCTCACATGGCTCATAGCCTAAGAAGAAGTCAGAGATAAATTAAGCTGGATTTTAAAAATAGATATTGGCAGATATCTCCCGAGACCGCGGACGAAATAGACGCTGCGATCGACCGCGTAAGGGAGGCATTTGAGGCGGTCAATGATGATCTCGTGTACGCATATTTCCTATTATTTTTTAATACCAATTTCTTTTAACTTCTTGAACGTGGGTTTGGCTCGATTTGTTCCGTTTGCCCCATTGATCATTTTCAACGTGCATTAGCCAACATTGCAGAGCGCTGGACGGCCAACTGGAGGCGGCTGCGGAGGCTGCAGACCAGGCCAAGGAGTGGGCTGCGACTGTGGCTGCGAGTGCGGTCAAGCTGGCGGAGGTTTGCTGCTTTTTTTTTCTATGATAACGAAGCTCAAATCATTGCGGACTCACGTATGGGCACATACGAGCATTGTGGAACATAGATACGTGAAATGATATAGTGTGTGAAAATGTTTTCGTAACCCAAATTTTTTTGTCAAATTTCGGTGAATAACTTCAATCTCGCAGGAGCTCTCGGACACGGTTGAGGACATTGGTCGATCGCCCGAAGATCTGGACAGGAACAGGAGGGAGTGCGATGCACAAGAGGAAGCAATTGAGAAGAAGATCGAGGAGATTGAGAATGTGAGAGAATACGCGATTAAATTTTTTTTTTAAACTTTCAAATGTTGGCGAAAATGTTAGATAAGTGTCATCTAGTGTGATGCATACACGCTCTAGAGTTCGAAATACGAGTAATCGTCTCCTCATTTCACATACTCACTCACCGGTCTGAGAGGCGAGAGAGTGTGTAAAATGAAGAGACGATTACCCGTATTTCGAACTCTGACACGCCCTGATAAAACATTCTTGACGCATCTGTCCAGGCCCTCGCCGACCTTCAAGCCGCTCGCGACTCCGGCATCATCACCCCAGCACAGTACGAGAACGCCCGAGCGGGATTGGAGGTATCTAGAGTAACGATTGTGAAAGCCCGATGAATACGCTGGTCTCTTCATGCCTCTCAGCTCTGTCGTGCTGTAACTAGTGATAGAGCATGGGGAATGAAGACGGCGATGCTTCTTCCTGTCAGTCAGCCCTAGATGTACGGAGTTTTCGCACTCTTGCAGATGCGTTCTAGTCACTATCTGGCAATGAGTAGCGATTTTCTAAGCGACGAATTTTCTTATACCAGGAAGCAAAGAGAGCGATGGAGAAGGCAAAGAAACGAATTGGCCAGAGACGGAAGAGAATCGACCAAGTGGAAGCGGAGATTGGCAGGATGAGAGGGTGAGGATATATTTTACAATTTGCAGAGGATTATTGTAAATACCAGTTTCGGAATGCGTTGTGGACATGTGAAACATACAGTGCATCGGGCGACGGTTCTTGATATTCAATTCAATTCATAGAATATTCGTAGATAGATATTCGTAGATGATTTTGAAGCCATATTCAGTGACGCATCGGCCGTTCGCGAGGCGCTCGCGGCCCTCGCCACTGCGCCCGTGCTGTGCGCCGATCAGGCCAAGGGCGACCCGACCAGTCAGGCGGCAGCTCTCAAGGAGGTCAGCAATGTCGTCGCCTCTTCATTTCTCCATTTTGCCGCATTTTGCCCCCCCCCCCCCCCCCCCGTAATATGCAGCTTGCGTGAAACATTTGTAGATGTTGGAACAGAGGATCTCTGCGTAAAATAAGCAGCAAGGATATCGATTATTCTTCCGATTCCAGATCAAGGAGCAACTTCGACCCCTGTCCGATCGCGTGACAGCCCTCGTGGGAGACTGTCAGGCAATGATCAAGTCCGCCCCTCCCGAAGTGAACACCAAGGTGCGTTTGTGGGCAGGAGATAAGGTCGTAAGATAAGGGCGGTAGAAGAATTGTGAAGTTTCAGAGATCCTCACCATGTGATAGAAATTGAGAGTTTTGCGATTCAGCTTGGGATAAATCCTGCATGAAACAGACTTAAATATCTCAAAATAGTGTTTTCAGTTCAGTCAATAGTTCACAGGCGCTCATTACTTTGAATAGAAAAAAGCAACTCACTGGAAACTATTCGAATACTGAAAGATTGATGCTTCTCGTTTATCAACAATTCGCAGGCACTCGACACACTGCTCCGTGACACGGTAGGCGCACACGACGAGGTGGCGGGCAAGGTGGCCGAGCGGGAGCGGGCCATCGATGCGGCCGCCCAACAGATGGGAAAGTGAGTGGGCTACGGTAGTGCACGAGACTGGGCGATCGAGGAGTGATTTTATTCTCGAAAATCGGATAGTTTATCTATGCATGCGGCGCACCGAGACAGGCGGTTCATAAGGATTACATTCATAAGGAAATTATACTGAATATTGCTCTGGTACAGCGTCAGGAATTGTCTTTATTTTTGATTTCGGTAAATTGCTAATCGCCAACAGATTATATTATGCAGATACGAGGATGCGTACAAGGCGCTGCTCAATTGGCTGGAGGAAACGGAGGAGATGATGGCGAATCAGAGCGATCCGTCTGCCGATGCGAAGGTATACTAAAAAAATGCAGTTTCTAGACTCTATTTACGTAGGCGTTTAACAAAACAAATTGAAATTCGATGACCATTAATCGTTCCAATCGCCTTCGCATTCCTAATGTTCATGAAACACATGTCGTCGCAGGTTGCTCGAGCTCAACGTGCCACATTCGACGTATTCCTCAAGCATCTCGAGGACAAGCAGACCAGGTACGGTTTACTGTTGTCATTTTTTCTTGTCAAACCAGCTGAAATTACTCGAATCAATAATAAAACAACTCTGCTAACTACCGAGATGAAAGCCTCTACGATTCTTACTACGTTTATCACATATGATGATGATGATGATCTCATCCTGTCCCATTCAGTGTCGACGGTTTCTCCGCTCTAATCGCAAAGATGCGCGATCTGACCTCATCCGAGGACGAGAAGGCCGCATTGAAGTCGAAAGACGACCAAATCAAGATGAGGTGAGCAGGAGATTGTCTTTGACCTTTGACCTTTGATTTTTGATCTTTAGAGGAGTGGGGGAACTTGATCTTTGATCTCTGCAGATATGCTGATCTTCTCGCGCGCGCTCAGGAAGGACAGGCGAAGCTGCGAGACGCTGTGGATCTTGCGGAACGGTGATTAATCATGCACTGATATATCTTATGTTCGATGGTATTCGTTAAGATTCTAGTCAAGAAATCAAACATATTTGCCAAGACTCTGGTCAGGAAATCAAATAGGTTTCAGACCGCGCCTAAATGTGAGTGAGTAGTCAGGATGTGCAGAAGCCATGCTGTTTAATATAGAACTTATCAGATTTTCTGTCATGTAGCCACAAAAAATCCTATTTCTATTTTTCGCAATAATGCATGTATCGTGCAGGTACACGAACCTCGAGGCGCCTCTGCGCGCGTGGCTCGCGACCACCGAGAAGGCGATGAATGGATTGGGACAGGTTCGAGTGGATTCTTTTCTGTAAATTCGTATGATCTGACAAGCATCGCGTTTCACGTCGGTCGTGTTGTGTGAAGTGCAAACGCAAGTGATATACGTGAAATTGGTAATGCATTGCACTTACGACTCTACGACTCGAATTTGGAAAATCGTCGTAATCGACGAAAATCGAAGTAATCGGCGAATATATAGCAACGATGCTCAGATCTCCATGGATCTTAAGATCATCTTGAGCTTATCCTGAAGCTTTCTTTGTGATTGATTCAGCCGATTCCCCATTATCAAATTGATAATTGGGAATCCATTATCAACATGCATTCCCAATTATCAAATTTCTAGATCCCGATTGACGGCGAGCGATTGGAGAAACAGCGAGCTGAGCAGAAAAGAATCGAAGAAGAACTGGCAGAGAAGAGGGACGATGTCAAGGCCCTCGTTGAGGTATTATTTTTTACTCTGAGGAGTTCTGCCTCTATTGAAAAGATGTGTATTAGCCATTCCAAGCAAACGTTGGTAACTGGTAAGGCCAGCTGTTTATGTCAAGGTTTATCAAGCAGCAATGTCCCACAATCTAATTGTTCAGCCGGCATATATATATCTGGTAACAACGATACAATATTACACGCTAGCTGCAGTTTATGGTGTTATAGTGAGGGGATACTGCCACGATATAAATCAATATTTTCAGACCGGCGCAATGCTCGCAGCCCTTGTCTCCGTCAACGACGCTACTGACGTCACGGCCCGAGCGGATGCGATGAGACGACAGTACGAACAGATGAATGGCCGATGCGAGGTACCGTACAATACAAATAGCATCGAAGGGTTAGGTTACGGTAGTTAGAGTAGATGTAGTAGACGGTGGGGCTACGGTAGAGTGCGGTATTTTAATTCGCGATCAGAATGCAATTATAATTAATTATAATATATTATAATAAAGCAATTAGAATGTTAATCATAAATGGCATCTTCAGGCGTGCGGCGAATCGATCGAAAATGTCGCAATGCATTTGGACCAGTTCCTGGCCGTAAGTTGCACGATAATTTTCCTTGTTTCTAGCATTTCATCTCTGATTCAGAACTTTATCAAAAAAATCCGGACATTTTTCTACAGGAGCTCATCTATTGCTGATTGTATTGATAATGAAGGCTTTCGAACAAGTGCAAAATAAGCCTCTTTTGCAGGAATTCGCTGACCTCGAGGGTTGGCTGGCGGACATGGAGATGAACATGCTGTCCCTCGATGATCTGGCAATTGATGATCAGGATGAGCTTGCGGAACAAGCGAATCTCCTCTCGGTACGTTATAGTTAATTTGCGTTGCACAGGTAGTTCAGTGGTAGAACTCCTGCCCGGTATGCGGAAGCCCCGGGTTCGATTCCCGGTCCTTTGCTATCTCAAATAATGTTTGTACCTTGAGCCTACTCGGAAATGACTAGAGTAATCACTCAGATAAAAACAGTTAATTTGAGTTAAAGTAGGGTGTCATCAGCATGAATGATCACTGTTGGCCATGCATCGCGGTAAATATGAGGTTCGGCAGGCGTACTGTATGCATCTATACATTACTGTACGATTACGATAAATCGCAAACTGATTCACTTTCTCGTCGTGCAGGAGCTGGGCGTGGACGTGACCGAGCACGAGGCTCGCTTCGGTGATGTGATTACGGTAGGATTGGAGTTGTGCCGGCAGACTAGCAGGGAAGAGGCTATGGCACTGCAGCACAGGATCGACGCGTTGAAGATGAGGTACGGTGGATGCAGAATGGGCGCGAATCGAGGACTGGGTTTTTTGAGAAATTTGGCAGACAATTTTGCATCGAATTATGAATGAAATTATGTTGTTTTCAGAGTCTCCGATCTCTCTGGTGTTACCGACGAGAAATTGGAAGTGATGGAAAGAGCGATTCCTCTTACTGAACGGTACTTTTTACTTATCCCCGTTTTTCTTACTAATTTTTGTACATTTATCCGAGTAAATCGTATGTGTTTCACCAATTTGTTATAGTTGCGATACAGTCAAACCTGCTGTTAACGCAGCTCAGCGATTAGAAATTTGATTAGAAATTATTTGAGCATGTGTTCTCGTCTCTTCATTTTGCTTATCAGTCAGAGCAACGATGTAGTATTGTAACATGAGACACGCCGAATATCAATAATTAATATTTGAGATTCCACAACGGGTTCGAGGCTGCAATGGAATGGATCGAGGCCGTTGAGGAAGACCTGAGAATGCTTGATGAAGTGAGGATGGTCTTAGGTCTTAAGGATGGCTGTAGGTTGTCAGGAGTTTGTACAAGGTGTACATTAGGAGGAAAACTATTATTGCAGGTCCCACTCGAGACGCAACTGCAAATCGTGGCCAACATCGAGGAGGACCTGCAGTTGTGGAGACCGGACATTGACCAAGTCGTAGCGATGAGCAGTCAGCTGCAGGTACGGTAGATGGGTTGATCGAGAACTGGATTTATTATGACCTGAGTTACGATACCGCATCGACTAATAATCAAATGTTCTCAGGCGATGACCAGTCAGGAACGAGCATCGGCCCTTCACGCGAATACTTCGGACATGAACAGAAGAGCCGGAGCGATCGGGGATCAGGTATATTTCCAAAATCGCCTCTTCCATTAACACACCCTCTCACTACTGTAGAGCACGCAGAGCGGTGTTGCCCATTATTCGGGCACCAGCATGTAAAAGTTGTAATTGCTGATGACGAGATACTGCGCGAAATGCGTTCCGAAGTACGAAATGCAAGCTATATTTTGGAGGAATACCATTTCTAGTCTCTTCCTAGCAGTGATCCTTACTTCTTTCATCTCCATCAACCATGTTTATTTCTAATTTAAAATTGCAGGTGACTCGTCGTTCGGAGCGTCTGATGATGGCCGAGAGACAGTCGAGAGGCGTCATGGACGAACTCGACTTTGTCACCGAGTGGTTGGAGGAGGCCAAGGAGAGGTGCGAAATACTGATTTTTTTAAAATTTTTGATTATGTTTAAATTGTGAGAGAGACGTGTGAAGAAACCTTGAATCTTTTTTGAATTTTTTGATAACTGTTGCTTGAGAATTTTAGAGTATTTTGCGACTTCCATTTCACAACTTGCTTGATCTATTCCTTCAGAGTCTCCGCTGCCGCCCCTCCCTCGATCATTCCCGACTACGTCAAGACGCAGTTGAAGAATCAGCGATTGCTCAATGAGGATGTAGCGACGCAGAGGGTAGGTTTTTTCTATTCGTTTTTTTATTTCATATAACTAGTTTTTGTGAACATTTTGGAGTTTTCTACAGATCATAGACTGCATTCTCCCCGCGGTATTGTATGGTTGCGAATGTTGGGCTCTGACCAATGCACAAATGAATCGATTATCAGAAGCGATGCCTATTGCAAAATTCTGTTACCCGCTTTCGTAATCGTAGTGAAAATAGGTTTTTTTTCTAATTTTTAGTCATGCTCCGTTTCAGTGCCGTCTCCGTGACACGATAGCAGAAGCGAAGAAGATCGCGAGACACGTGGGCGCTGAGGGAAGCGGACTGCATGATCAGGCATTGCTGGTGAGTACAACATCTACTCAGAACACATTAACTATCTATCAATCCAAAAGAGATACCAAAGTGAAGAGTCTGTCCCATTTGCCAAATGTTCAAAATATTATGCAAAATCACAACTGAAAAGTACAATTGAAAAGGGTTGAAAATAATAAATAATCGCAGGCAAAGGCCGAAGCTGCCAAGTCCCTGGCCGATGAGGTTGCCGATATCAGTGAAAAGCGAGCGGAGAGACTGGAAGAGGCACTCGCGCTCTCCCATCAGATCGAAGGTGCACAGGATGATATTGTCGAGTGAGTACAAATACTATTATCGTGCGTTTCAAATGCTCAGCAAACTCAATGTGCTGGTTAGCGTATTGATTGTCTGGATAAGAGAGGAAGGGAAGAGGTAGGGCGGAGGAGAGCAGGTAGATCACTTGCCTCCTTCCGGCCTCTTCCTAACTCCGCCCATCGAACGGTAGTCAAAGGTCAACTACGAGTGGAACGGAAAATAATTTCACGATACAACTGGCAATGTGCAATATATTGTATAGTGCATCTATTCTAATCGCCCCCAAAATGAGAAAGGTCGATTTTGGAGGGGTGGAATAGATCATTCCCCAAAATATGAGCCACCGCCGTCTCCTCATTTCGCGCAGTCTCACGTCACCAAGGCCGGCGAGAGAGTGTGCGAAATGTGGAGACTATTTCGAGTTTATATGAGCGTTGTAGTTGCCTAAGAATCAATCACAACAGTGTTGCAGTTGGGGCACCAAGGTTTCGACAAGTTGGTACTGAGGTTCTCGACGATCGATGATGATATATTTAGCCCTAACACTCACACATGATTGCAGCTGGCTGGACACGATGGAGCGCGAGATCGAGACGGCGCCTTCCGTGATGACCGGCACGCCGATGGCAGCGCTCGCGGCGCAGCAGAAGCACAATATGGTGAGCAATGGGCGCTGCCGAAAGGGGGCGGAGCCAAAGTATGCTTGATACTCATAGTCGAAGGTTAGGAATACGGGGCGGCTTAGATTTGAATTGATCAATTCTGCGGAGCAGAAGCACAATATGGTGAGTGGGCAGTAGTGAGTTCGAATTACAGTAGTCATGAACTGCATTTTTCATTTTTTTTTTCATTTAAACAACTTTATCAGCTGGTTATTGGTGGGATCTCAGCTGGGTTGCCATAAGAGTTCTCCACTGAGTACGGTCGCGTGCGAGTTGAAGAAATTGTGGACCGGCGGCATTGACAAAGTCGTCTCTCCAACGTTTCAGTGGCCTCCCGCGATTTCTTCTTCCTTGCGGAGTCCATTCGAGAATCCTTAGACTCCACCTTTCGTGGGAGAAGTTCGAGAGTCTTTCAGCCCACATCCATTTACGCTTTTCCGCCTCTCGCACAATATCCTTCAGTTTTGTAATACCACGCAGGTGCTCATTCCGAATGTGATCAAGTACAGTAATGCCGAGCATTTTTCGTTCAAGTTTACGCTGGGCAACGGAAAGAATTTGTTTGTCTCGTTTACAAAGATACCATGTTTCGGCTCCGTATAGGAATGCAGGGAGAACTACACCATCGAATAGGCGCTTTTTTAATACCATGGGACATCCTCTTTTCCTAAAGACTTCAGAGTACTTGGAAAAAGCCCAATTTGCGCTTCTTACTCGGCGGTGAATTTCCCCCTTGAATCGATTTGAATCCATTGTGACCTCTTGCCCGAGATAAACCACTTTGTCTTTTACTACTACTGTTTCCCCTGCCACGATGACCGGTCTGCTGTTAGGAATAGTTGAAAGAGCGACAGTTTTTGCTCCGTTGAGACAGAGTCCCACCGCTAGTAGTTCCCGTTCCAGCTCCCGAACCATGGATTGAATTTGGCGCGGGTCGTGTGAAATAAGGACGCAATCATCTGCATAAAGGAGATGTGATAAATATTCTCCATTAATGCAAATTCCCTTTTTTCCCCAGTTGAGTCCCCTGAATACTGTATCTAAGACGGCAACGAATAGACGCGGACTTAGACCATCCCCCTGTCTGACCCCTCTCCCGATGTCTACTTCTACTCCTTTCCCATTGACGACCACAGAGCTTTTACTCTGAACTGTGAGTGATTGGAGGAAACGAATGAAAGTAGAATGAACTCCATCCCGTTCCATGGCAGTAAGGACAGAATCACATAGAACAGAGTCAAAAGCCTTGCTTACGTCGAGAAAGAGTAGGTAGAGGGGGCGTTTGAATTCCCGACAGTTTGCGATGAGAGTGTTTAGGATGAAAATACCGTCTACTGTTGAGTGACCACCACGGAATCCCTGTTGCTCCCTTGCCCGAAGATTGTCGAGTGAACAACCAATCCTATTGTTGATAACGGCGGTAAGGGTTTTTTGGATGACTGGGAGAAGGGAAATGGGGCGGTAGTTCTTAGGAAGTGTTTTGTCCCCGCCCTTGAACAGGAGGATTGTTCTACTGTCCCCAAAACCCTGTGGAATAAAACCTTCGATGAGGATTTTATTGAAGATTGCAGTGAGGTATGGTGATAGTATTTCAGCCCCTGCCTTAAGCATTTCCCCGGCTACCCTGTCCTCCCCTGGCGATTTCCCGGATGTGAATCCCCTTAGAACACTCTCCACTTCGTCTCTCCCAATGGGAATGAATTCCTCTTCTGTTTCTCTCACTGTGTAGTTTCGTCCGCCATCCCCTTTGTAGAGTTTGTTGTAGTATTCTCTAAAGACTCCTTCTAGGTCAGCTTGGGTAGTGACTATGCCCTTTCCACCTTGCATTTTGACAATTCTTTCTCTCCCGACACTCTGACTTCCTATCGCTTTACTGTAGTTACTTCCCTCTTCTACTGCCTTTTCCACCATTCTAGTCATCCGATCTATTGCGTCTTGTTGTAAGCTACCCCGGAGCGCCTTGTTGATGGCTACCCATTGGACCCGATCTCTCCCTTGAACTGTGGCTTTGATCTTTGATCTTTCCGCGAACAGTTGCCTAGTTCTAGGAGAAAACCGAGGGACACTTGGAGCAGGCGTAGAGGAAAGTGTTGCAGCCTGTTGTATTGAGCTAACCAGAGTACTGTAGTCACATCCCACAGGAATCCCCTCTATCGAGCGTACAAGGTTATCTTTGAATTGGTCCCTGACTAGTACCACCTCATTTTTCCCTCCTCCACGATGACCTAGCGGTCTCCCTTCCACGCTGAATGAGGTCCGGACCATTCTATGATCTGAAGTGAAGTCCATCCGATTAACTACATCTACATCAAGAGCAGGGAAGTCCCGTGGATAGAGAATGTAGTCGATACGGGTAGTTGTGGTCCCAGTAGGTGAAACCCAGGTGTGGCAATGGCTTTCCTGCTTTTGAAACTGCAACTGCAAATTGCAAATTGAACTGCAAATTGATTTAATATCTCCTACAGTATACTTTGAAATACGGGTAATCATCTCATCATTTCACGCACTGTCTCACCGGCCAGAGACAGTGAGAAGACGATTACCCGTATTTCGAACTCTAGTGGGAAGAGCCAAAACTGGACGGAGCATTGACAAAAACTGGGCGGGTCCAAGCCAAAAAAATTCGGAGCTTACACAAAAGTGGGCGGAGCTTGGACCCGAATTGATCAATTCCCTCCACAGGAACTCGCCGCTGCAATTTCCGCTCAACGCGCGCTGCTCGACCGCTTCGATAAGGACGTCAACGCGCTGCAGGTTTGTGGTTTGATCTTTGTAGTTTGTAGTCTAATCTTTCATCCCAGGCCCTCGCCCATCCCGAGGATGCTGAGCACCTCGAGGAGATTCGAGGCGACATCGTCGCGCGAGTGGAGGAGATCAAGCAGAATGTGCAGGAGAGGTGAGTTTTTGTTTGTTTGGGAGTCGGTCGGTTATCTAAGTCAGTTTTGTACCAAAAAAAAAAAAATTAAAAAAAAAAAAATGTCGACTGTCATCATGAGTTTCAATGAATCAGTAAATAGAAGGACTGGGGCTGCTGTTCAATGTGATCTCTCGCAGAGGCGCCGCACTCGACTCGGTGATGGATGTCTCTTCGGCCCTCGGGGAGAGACTGGATGCGATGCATGCTGCGCTAGCGGCCGAGGCCGCGCGACTGAGACTCGATGAACCGGTGAGAGAGAATTTTGCGGCTGATTTTGCGTTAGATCGCCTCTCGTCTCTCTTCATATAATGCTCAAATAGTGAGAGATTGTGAGGAGATTGTGACAAGTATCTATTTCGAGGTGCCTTTTGCATCTGATGCATCAGCTAAAAAATCAGGTTTCTTCTTCTTCTTGAAATGGAAACTTTATCCCATTTCAGCTGACCGCGGACATGACTGCGCTCGAATCGCGCGTCGCCGATGCGAGAAGCCAGAAGGACGGTCTGCGACAGAAGGAGCCGTTGATGGACTCGTTGAGAGAGCGCATCCATGATGTGATGGGCACGGGCGACGCGAGTGCACAGGAGGTAGGGGGGGGGGGGGGTGGGTGGGCTTTTTCAACGTACTGGCTTGCGATGATGGAAATCTCAAAAGGGCATCATTTGAAGACAACTACCAACATCTGTTCATCTGTTTCCGCTTTAGGCGTTCGAGATTTCGTTCAATGCATAGCTAGCTGATTTATACACGAAAATATTCCTGGTTAATGATGAAATCAGAAAGAATTCGTTATCTTTGCAGCTGGTCGGCAAGATGGATCAACTGGAGAAGTTGTGGTCGGAGTTGGGCAGAGGAGCCGAGCTGAAGGAGCAGTTGCTCACGGATGCACTGGGCAAGGCGAAGAGGTACGGTAGAACCAGTCAACACGATTCATCATTGCGCTAGGCAAAGAAATGGCAGTCTACATGTAGAAAAGCTCATGTGGGCATACCCGCGGGAATGTTCAAGTTCATTTCTGAAAATTCGCTGCTCTCCAGATTCTGGGGCGATTTGGACACGTGCGAACGGGCAGTGGACGATCTCAAGAGGAGATTGGACGCCATCGAACCGTGTGTCGGACAACCGGAAGTGATACAGGCGCAGACCGGTGAGAGAAGACGATGAATCTGGTTTTGCAATACTTTCTCGTCTCTTTTAATGACTAGAAGCGAGGAATTTCATCGTGAAATTGCAGACAAATTGTGTGTCAGATGCTGTGCGTCATAAACAGTAAATGATTGCGTTGTTTCAGCCGATCTCGAATTGATCGCGGAGGCGGTGGACAGTGTACCTCCGATGGTGGATGAGCTGCGAGTGGCCGGGCGGGAGTTGAGCAAGATCGTCCCTGGAGATGAGAAGGTGAATATTATCTTCTTGTATTTACTTATGTTTCAGACATCTCTCACATTCCTTGAATGTCTTCGATCATCAATCATTCAACGCTGTCGAATGCAACAATTGCTATAACATCAGTCTGAAGTTATGCTGAAGTCACGATAAATGTCAATCGTATAATCTCAGGCGGCGATTTCCTCGCGCATCGACAACGTCGAGGCGGACGCCGCGACGATCACCACGCTGTGCGCCCAGCGCTACGGAGACCTGGGAAGGGCGCTGGAAGAGGTGGGCTGCTATACATGTTTCCCTCTCATCAATGGTAGGACGGTGTGAACAACAGCCACGAAGTGTACTCCCATCGCATCATTTGAAGCTCACAAGCCGGCTGTGGTGAAAACAGATAACGACTATGCGTCTTAAATAGTTTTAAATATCATGCACTCGTTCAACCTATCTACCCTAGAACCATAACATCGTGACATCGTGCGGATAAATAAATAAAAATAAATAAATAAACCGCAGGGTACTGTAGTCCAGCGTTGTCTAATGACTAGAGTTCGCTTATTGGAACAACTGAGAGCGATGGGAAAGTGATGATCTCTTATTGGAATTCCGATAACTATTGGAATTACTAAAGAATTGATTCCAATAAGAGAACCCCCTACTTATGACTGTGCAATCAAATGACGATGCATCATGCACCATTCTCTCGTTCAGGCAATGGCCTTCCATGGTGATCTCGGCTCGCTTGCCGAGTACCTCACAGCGGCCGAGCAAGTGTTCGCCTCCCTTCCGCCTCTCGAGCGACTCGCGCCCGAGGAGATTGCCGGACAACTGGAAGCTGTACAGGCGATTAGAGGAGATCTGGTCAGTTGTGATCTTTCATCTCTGATTTTTGATCTCTGATCTTTGATCTCTGGTCTCCAAACTCCCATCTTCAGGATCAAGGCAGTCTGCTCAGGGAGCAGCTGCAGCTGCGCGCCAATGAGATCGCAGAGGGCGCGCCCGCTCATCAGGTGGGAAATAGCGATCGAAATGCGGGTGCGCGCCGTCTCCTCATTTCACACACACACTCTCGCGCGCCTCTCGGAGGACCGATGAGTGAGAGCACACGTGAAATGAAGAGAATTGCCGTATTGCTCACTCTATGTAATAAAAGTATTGTTGCGAATGATTGTCGTTGTACGTTGTAGAATCATCAGAACTGAAGAATAGGAAATGTATTCCGATATTCGCCTCCAGGTGGCTGCAATTCGGCAGCCCGTCGCTGAGCTGTCCGCTCGCTGGTCGAAACTGAACAACGGACTCGCTGAGCGGGAGCATGCTATCAACAAGTGAGTCACCCTCACATCATATTTAACCTAACCCCCTTTTCATATTATGTAACGTTTCGGTCTCGTTGCGCCTCGGGCGTAGATAAATTGTTATTATTATTATTTAACCTGGTCGAAGAATTCGGGGGTGCAATTAGGGGTACAACAAAAATACAATGAAAATGAGGAGGCAAATTCTTCGTACTTATTGATTGTTGTAAACATCTAGGCGTTGTTTAGGCAGTGATTAGGCATTCTCGAGACGGAGTTGTGTCTTCAATCATGTCAAAGCGTGCTTCTGAACCAAATTGTGATTGCAGGACTCTGCTCGAGAAAGGACAACTGCTTGAGACCGCTGAACAACTGCTACTATGGATCGAGAAGGTGAGAGATTTGATTGTTCGGTCTCAATTCTTCAGCTAGAATTCTGAATATGTTTCAGCTAAACAGTAAGAAATTTTGACCCAATCTACTGCCGCTAAATCCCGTTCCATGATCACCGTTTGCTGCAGACCCAATCGACCGTGGCGGATCTCTCGCTCGACGGGCCGACCAATTTGGGCCAGATCGAGATCGCCGTGTGCAAGCTGGCTGTGGTGAAGAACGACGTGCACTCGCACGAGCCGAGGTGGGCATAATTATTTGTTGTATAGATACTTGAACATGGAAACGGGGCAGAAACGGGAGGAAACATCAATAGAGAGGGGGATTGTCATCTTGTTAGTACTCAATGAACACAGATGTCTCACCTTGCTTTACGTGGTGCTCTCCCCACTGTCTGGTAGGCGTGAGAGTATTGCGAGATGAGTGAGACGGGAGTCGCGGTTCAACACAACGAAAAAATCATGTTCATTAATGAACGGCGATATCCAATAATCATCAAAGATGGATCGCTCGTGGAAGAGAAGCAATAGCATTATTCAGTATCATGGCGCTCAATCGCACCGTCCGCTCGACGGAGGGCGTCGATCCATCGGTGACTCGACTGGTCGATGTGATCAACGGGAAGTGGAGCGAGCTACAGAGAGCCATTCAAGCGATTCAGTTCGGATTAGACAAGGTGAGATACGTTAACAGGGCATCGTGTGCACTGAATATGTTCGCCTTTACCTACCTGTTACCTTTATTAGATGCCCTGTACGAGGTGTGGCTGATGTTTCAGTAGAGTTTGAAATACGGGTCGCCCGCCGTCTCTTCATTTCTCACACTCTCTCAGAGAGGCGAGAGAGTGTGCGCGAGAAATGAAGAAGTGGTTTATTTCGAACTCTTTTGGTTCAGGGACCTCGAAAGGTATCTAACGTAACAGGAAAAAAAACAGTGCCAACCTAATGTATTTTTTTATATTTTTTTTTGTGTCAGTTAGCAGTTTTTCTATTCCTCTTCAATTATAAACCAAGATTCTTTTTAATTTGTGTGCAGTGCCGCTCCGAGGCTGAGGTAGTCGGGGACGAGATGGATCGTTGGACGGGCTGGACGGATGACGTCCTCGCTGCTCTCGAACCGAGACGAGCCCTGCCCGGCGTGCCCGAGACGGCCAGAGATCAGATGGACGAGTTCCTCGTCACCAGGGCTGAGGTGAGCTTGATCACTATGTAATTTGGTCAGTTGAGACCAGCAGACGGAGCCAGGGTAGCGAACATTCCCGATAAGCGGAAGCCCCGGGGGGGGGGGGGGCTTCGACTCCCGGTCTGTTCATTAACAATTGCCATCTCAAATAATGTTAGTAATATTTCTTAGTTTGTGGTTTCTTCAAACCTCGTAGGCTCCTTTTTTCCAAGAGACATGATAAGTGCTTCGTAGTTCAAGAAGCAATCGATTTCTGTCTTAGGAGAAAGCGACCTGTGTCTTTCCAGATCGAGCAGACACGCCCGGCCATCGAGGCGTATCTGAGAAGGAATGCCGAGGCAGGAACGGCCGATCAGAACAATTGGATCGGAAGGAATCAGGCCAAGTTGGATGCTAAGTGGAACAAGATCAAGGTAAGTAATACGTCCAGACAAAAGAGGGAGACAAAGAGGGAGACAAAGAGGGAGACAAGGAGAGAGACAAAAGAGACATTTTCCAGGACCTCGCGGCCACTCGTCAGCGCAAGCTGGAGGTTGCTGCGGAGCGAGCGGAGCAGCTCGATGGAGAATTGGTTAGTTGATCTTTGATATTTTCCTAATTCTAATGTGCATCTTAGATCGACCTGCGAGGCTGGTTGGAGCTCGCTGAGAAGTCGCTGGCGGATGCTGGACCAATCTCGAGATTGCCCGAGGGACTGGAGAGGCAGCGGGCTGAGCAGGAGGATAGGATGGACGAGATTGAGAGGAGGTATGTTAATCACTCACTGGCCTAGCAGTAGAGTGCGCAATGCGAGTCGCCGTCTCTTCATTTCTCACACTCTCTCACCGGTCAGCGAGACGAGAGAGTGTGTGAAATGAAGAGACGGCGACCCGTATTTCGAACTCTACCTAGCAGTGATCTCCCGCTGGACGCAAGTGCTATGATTACCTTGTACCGTTCTTGTACTTGTACCGCTATTTATGATCAAGGATGACCTTTACCTTGTACCGTTCGACGATAGAGTTCGGAGCTATTCACATCTCTTCATTTCTCTCACACCGAGGCTTCGATAGTGTGTGTGAAGAGAAAAGATATTGACCAGCATTACGAGCTCCATTCACCATTGTTTATACACAACTGATGACTTGTACCTTCAGAAGGGCCGCCTTCCTGGACACGAAGGCTCTGTCGGGGCAGATCCGTGCGTCGTGCGAGGCCAAGGACACAATCTACGTGAAGAACCAAGTGGTGACACTCGAGAGCAAACTGAACAAGTTCGTGCAGCGAGCACAGGAGAGGAGCAAGGTGAGCGCATGGTTGTGTTTCACGAGATTGTCCAAAGGAAAAAGTAATGTTCTGTTTCAATATTGGACTTACTAATAAAAATATAATCTCGTGCTTCCAGCAATTGGATGCCGCTTCGCAAGAAACGGACACGTGGTTGGATGGAGTGAACTCGCTCGAGGATTGGATGGACGACATCAAGAGGTACTTTCAAGAAACTTGAAACAGATTATGATATCGGTCCTCAAATTGGTAGCGACCTCGGTTGCGATAGGTAAGGCTACCCGAGAAAGCTTTGGACAGCCGGGTATGTAGTCCGTCTAACAGCTGGCCTTACCAGTCGGTCCTACCTAGCGTTATCTTACGACGTTAAATCGCTTGACGTTGATACACCTTTACCTTTTTTAACATCGATTGATTGCAGAAAAACGGACACTACTCCACCGACGACTTCAGATGTCGATCGGCTGAAGAGCGCGCTTGAGGAGGCAAAGGTATCGAACATTCAATTAACAACTGGACAATTCGTAATCTTCACAGGATACCGTTGCTGACGTCAACTCGCGTCGACCTCAATTCGAGATTACTCGAAAGCGGGGTGCCTCCCTCATGGAGCACGCTCCGAAGAATGAAAGGAAAGAAATTGAGAAGAAGAATGAGGAGATCAAGAAGAGGTGCGATACTTAGAGACGATATTTGAAACGGGAAATGGCAACTGTATTTAGATGGGAGGCTGTGTCCGGTGCTGCTGATGCTCGGTGTGCTGAGGCTGAGAAGGCAGTGCTGGAAGGTGAGTAGGATATAAAAGAGAAATATTTAGCCAGCATTTTTTTTTGAGTTGCATAGCAAATGCATAATAGTCAAAATTTCGTGTAGGCTCTATATCTTCAGTTCGCATCATGCTCTTGTCAATGCTTTGTTCTATTCATTTTTATAGTACGAAGCACGAGTTACGAAGATCCCGATCCCAAATGATGTTTGCTCCTGCAGGCACAATGTCTTGAATCGGGATAAATGTAAAGTAATTGTCATTGCAGGCGGCGCCTTCACGGAGGCTCTCGCCAATCTGGAAGAGTGGCTCGACGGAGAACTGGCTGAGGGCGCAGTGCGAGATGAGAAGGGATGCAGAGGCGATGTGGATACGGTAGCCGAGTTGATGGCTGCCGAGAAGAAGAAAGAAGATGCGAGAAAGAAGAAGGCCGAGACGATCAGAGCTATCACCAAGAAGGTACGTCATCGTGTGGCTTCCCCGATTTGACCTTTCGGAATGGCGAACATGTTGAACTGTGCCGCATAATAAAGGCATTTGCCATCACGATTTCAGCATCTTTATGCTTTCGTTTTTCAGGCAGATTCGCTCGTGTTGGAGGGCGTGGAAGAGGCGCCGGCCATCCTCGCAGCTGCTGAGCGACTGGAGGAGAAGTGGAGGGAGGTCGAAGACGGGGCGGCTAAGAGAAAGGAAGACCTGGAGAAGGCCATGGAGGAGGCGAAGGAGTGCGATGCCAAGGTACCTAGGAATGCATGCACCCTAAACACGTGAAATACTACTTTTTACAAACGTATTCTTCAGGAAATTTACAAACCTTTTTTTTCCAGGTTCACGGACTGCTCGATTGGCTGGCCGAAGTGGAGGGTCGGCTCAGAGCTACGCAAGGCGCCGACCTTCCCTCTCAACTGGCTGCAGCTGGTTCCGTTCGTGCAGCGCTTGCAGCCGAGAGGCCGAGGCTGGAATCGGTGAAGGAGGCATGCGCAGCCATTTTGGATAGATGCCATCCCGATGCGGAGCCGGCGCTCAAGGAGTGGAAAAGGGTCGTGGCTACAAGATGGAAAGTGAGATGCCCGTTTCGTGGTGAACAAATTTACCTTGACTCTGTATGAGTAGCTGTTGTGTCACTTATCCTGGACATTCTACCACTATGAAAATTAACTTTTGGAATAAAACCTTCATGCACGATTGTGGAAGCAGTGATTGTGGAAGCAGTTTAACCTTTCATTCGTTCAGGAAGTCGAGGACCGTGCTGCCGCCAAGGAGGATGCGATGAGAGACGAAGAGGAGAAGCAGAGAGCAAGAGAAGCTGCGATGCACGAGATGAACGAGTTTGTGGAGAGGAAGAGACTCGAGTTGGATGAGGCTCGTTCATTTTTTTTGTTAAATTACGAGATTTCTTGGCGCTTTATCACATCCCGAACATTTTCTCTCCAGTCCAAGCATGGGAGTTCCGTCGAATCACCTCAAACAAATTGCTTTGTCAGGCTTCGATGCAATCCGCGCCGACATCCGTAGAGGAAGCTGAGGAGCGAGTCAGGGCTCACGAAGAGTTCGAGAGGGAACTGAAGGAGAGACAGGCGGACGTGGATGCTCTGACGAAGGGAAGGAGGAAGGACGGGGAGAGGTTCTAATTTTTATTTTATTGACTTCAAAATTCACTCCTGCGCGTTCTCCCACATGTATACATTCCATTTATTGCATAGATTCGTGTTGCGATGATCATCCCAATTCATTCTTTTGCAGAGATCGTGTCGCAGATGCTCTCGCTGACAAATGGCGTCGACTCTGGGGCGACTCCATCGGACACGCAGCGCAGTTGGAGAAGGACCGAGCACTGCAGGAGGAGCTGAAGAGATTGGAGGGATGGAAGTTCGACGATTGGAGGGTACGGAATATCTTCAATATAAAACTGATTGGAGTTTATCACATATACATTTGTCTGAGTGTGGTATAATCTTTACGGTAGATGGGGGGGGGCTTACGAAACTGAATCTATATCGGGAACGCTATCCATTCGTTGCAGGACCGCTACGTGGAGTGGAACGACCACGGAAAGGCGAGGGTGAACGATCTGTTCAGGTACTGAAACTGGATTGTTTCTGATCCTGAATTGTGTGATTTGCAGACGCCTGGATCGATCGAGTACGGGAAGCGTACCGAGAGAGGCATTCATCGATGCCATTATCGCCTCCAGTAAGTGGTTGATCTTTGATCTTTCCTACGAGTTGCATAATCGTTCTCATTTCAGAATTCCCTACATCGCGATTGGAAATGGCCAAGGTGGCCGACAAATTCGACAAGGGTGACGGCATGATCAACGCAAAGGAGTTCATCAATGCGCTCAAGATCGGAAACAAGAAGGTATCGTAATATCTACTTGAAACATCATGGTGCATAGGATGGAGTGTGAACTAGATGCATGACTGCGAAGCAGTGAACTCAGAGAAGGGGCAAAGTGTACTTTGATTGACGGGCTAGCATCACATTTCCACAGGCATCCGCTCCTCGCTCTCCCGAAGAACAGAAACAGTTGATCAAGAAGGAGATGACGAGAAGAAGGGATCAGTGCAGTTGCCAGCACAAGTTCAGAATTGATCAGGAAGAGGAAGCGCCTGGAAAGGTATGAATAGTATACTTCAATCCACATTCCGATTAGCTGCACCCAAAGAATCTCGTTCTCATAGAATCGGTTAAATTAGCGAAATTTTATTTGTAAAGGACTTCTTGGAGTTTTAGTAAAATTATCTATGGAGAGTTAGTTGTTCTTCACTAAAAACATTATAATTACAGGTGCAGCCCAAGTCAGATGGAGGAGTGGTGCAGACATACAGAGTAAGTTTTTGCTTCCTTTTTTCAATAAAGAGAATTTTTATCTACCCCACTGTCGCTGTCTCGATAATCTTGATTACGACGCTATGCTGGTTGTGCCGCCCCCGCGTCCAAGTAGCGGGGTTAATCTGATGTTGAAATTTTCGAAATTTGACTTACCCTACTGTTATAGCCGCTTCGTAACCCTACTACCGCCTAAAAATTGCATTCGCAAATAATCTCTGATCTGCCCAACCAGTTTCCCCTCACCTGGTTCTCGACGTCCAGTCTGACCAGTGGCGAGGGTATCCTAACCAACGCATCTCCCGAATCGAGGAGGAAGGTATACTGTAGATTGGAGTGGCGTGTGTTCGTGTGTCAGAATATCGATCGACTGGCCGGATCGGTAGATTTCAGTTCGAAGTCCCGTCCTGTCCCTTCCTCTCAGTTCATTTGTCATGATAGAATTCAGCCTACGTTGTATGTAGATTCAGATTCGTCAGATTGGGATAGTGAATGTTCAAGTTGGAACATGAAGCCTTTTTTTCCAGCTGAAGTCCATTTTCTTTCCAGTTCGGCGACCAGCAAATCCGTCGAATGGTGCGAATTCTGCACACGACGGTAATGGTGCGAGTGGGCGGCGGATGGGAGCCACTGGACGAATTCCTCGACAAGCATGACCCGTGCAAGGCCAAAGGTACGGTAGCACGAGCAGATCGGATCGCGAACTGAGTACTCATTACCGTTCCCCAAAAATTTTGATAATTGCAGATCGAACCAACACATCGATCTACCAGCGGTTCTACGATGATGTTCGTCCGGCGCACGCCGCGGACAAGATGTACGAATTCGAAAAGAGACACCATGGAAAGGAGCAGTACGGTAAGTACACGCGGGACCCGTATCACCAAATGGCTTTATTCGTTGCAGGATCACCCAGTACCTCGGCGGCGCACCACCACCACGCACACTCGTCGCCCCGACAATCCGTTACCGTACTCAAACCGTTCGAGCAGAGGGGTACACAAGGACCCGCGAAGGGGGTACGGTAGCTCTTCATTAATTGTAGCGGTACGGTATCGCAATCGGTAATTGCAGGTCCGCGAAAAGACTGAGAAGCGCAGTGTACCGATGTTCGGCGAGAATAGATTCGCGAGGGAGCGCGCCGAGTCATTGGATTTGCTTGGTAAATCTAAGACATTTGATAAATAGCGATATATTCAAATTCTAAGAAATATCTTTCCAGACACCTCCCGTCCCTCCTCGCGCGCGGCTTCAGAAGTCTCCGACAGTGAACGCCCAACGAGAATCCCCTCGTTAAGATCGAAGAAGGGCCAGCGATACAACCCACCCTCGGCTAGAAAGTAACCCAATACCCCGATAGTACTCCCACCTACAGTATCTCCTAAAGGATGGATTGTCCTCACCAATCTTGTCCATTTTGTGGTTGCTCGTAGTTGGTCGATGTATTTATTTGCATTCCATACAACCAGTGATTTAGTTTCGGAAGTCGAGTATTTATTATTGTTGCTCATTCATTTTTTTAGAAGTTTTTTTTGTATTGTATTCACATTTTTCATATCGATTATGATCGCCTATCGTATAGTTTACATCTGCAGTATTGCCGTTTATCGATTCACTAGGACTCAAATGAATACTGTAGCGGACTCCTCACACCGCATTGGACATCATTTGGTCTCAATTCAATCGATAGTTGGCAGTAAATCATTAACAGTGTCTACCATATCCCAGAACATACTTACTAGCCCCAACTTTGGTTGAAATTTAGTAAATGTTACCGTAATTAGCGTGCAGATAATAATTTCCTTTGACGATTTCCTGTGATCAACTGAGTTGCTTATAATACCGTATACCGTAGATTGTGTTTTGTAATCGCACGAGTTTCCTCTTTGATTGACACATCACTTGCGCTAATATTGTTCAGAACAGTGCTAATAAATTATGTACATTCATAAATGCGAGATATTTTTTCATAGACGTGTTAAAAATGAAGAGCGGTTAAATACGAGACAATCGAGAGACTACTAAGACGATGGCAAAGGAAATTTGTCAGTGAAGAGATAGGTAGTGAAAGAGAGGTAGGGATGAGAGAACAGGAATACGATGAGAGCTAAGGAATTGGCGAGGAGTAACACTATAGCGATGCAATCATCAGAGAGGCAAGAGTGATAAACCACGCAATCATCAGAGAGTCAACCTCTCAGCAAGAATTACCAGTTTGCGTAGCGATGTTAGTCACTCTTACGGAAATGAAGGAAACATAAAACTCGATGGTTATCAAACTAGTCAGCGGAAAAAAAATTAAACATGTCTCTAATTTTGAATTTGAAATTATTCAAATTGAAAATAAAATAAATATTCTTTTGGCGCCAAAAATAAATTTTAAAAAATCCGTGCAGGACTCGTTAAGCAACTTTGGCAACCGGCTGACTGTCGTATCGATTGATTCGAAGTATTGTTTCTTGTTCGTGTGTCTACTTTTAATTGTTTTGTCGTCATTCACTGTTATTTTTCATCTGGTGCCCGCCGGTGGTTTGTTTTTCATCATCACTTGGAAGTACCGCGCTATCCTTGCTCCGATTAAGCTGGTTTCCTTTCGCGTTGACTCTGATTCCGTTGAATTTCACAGTTGCGCGTCGTTATTCAACGATTTCAGGTTGCATGCGCACGGTAGGATGACTTCTAAGACTACATCTAACGCCGACAACGTTGAGCAAGAACACCTCGAGCATTATGAGTCTACTCGCGAGCGCTACAAGGGTTCGTGTCTTTTTTCTCTCTCGTGAACAATCGCCCTACCAGCTTTTATACCGAGGCAGTTGTCGGGAGTGGTTTCGTTCCCTCGTTTATGGGTTTAAAATTGCACCCCACTCATAGTACGGGCCAAAATAGCCTTTCCAATAATCCGAAATTGCGAAAGCGGCTGGGGATTGTGTTGTTTCATGTTTGAACACCAGTCACCAGTGAACACAATGCATTTGCTATTAATATTATCAAAATTTTATATTTCAGACGAGCGCGATTCGATACAGAAGAAGACCTTCACCAAATGGGTCAACAAACACCTCAAGAAGGTACCGTTACCGTTGTATATTTTTCGACTTCCAGATTTAGGCTCGCGTTCTTTCTAGTGCATACTCCAAGTTTGTTTTCCACAATCTACTTTGATATTGTCGGGAAACCAAGTTTTAGATGTAGTGATACTATGAGTAAAAGGACACAACCTTGTATAATTACATTTTTATTGGATTGGTTTTAACATTTTTATAAAATCTCACATTTGTATCTTCAGGCATCCGGCAACATCAACGATCTCTTTGTCGACCTGAGAGATGGAAACAATCTCATCTCACTTCTCGAGGTGTTGAGCGACGAGAATCTGGTGGGTTATTCATTCATTTCAGGGATCAAATGCTTAGGCCATGAAACCCAAGAAGTGGCATGCTTTATCAAATTTTGAAAGCTACTGCACTTGCGGTGGTTAGGTTTCGGGTCAAATCATCTGTTTTAGTCGATCGGTGGTATGCTTTTCTCTAATTTTTGTTCAAATTGCCCTAAAAGTGTGGCATGCATAGTGCCTTTCGGGAGGGGTATTTGTACTCTGATTCCTATCTTCACTCCCAAAATTGCTCAAAGGGAAATTATGTTTCAAGGTCGCTAGGAACTAGGCGATTTCGAGTTTGATAGGTTGCTCATAGTGTGGCATTATTATTCACTGCGTCCCTGCACCTGCTTCAATTCTGATTGTACCAGTCTCAAAATGTACTCTATTGCGAATACGAATTAATGTAGATAGTGGATAATAATGCTATTACAGTTGCGCGAAAACGGCCGTACCCGCTTCCATCGTATACAGAACATCCAGTACTGCCTCGATTGGCTGAAGATGAAGAATGTGAGTTATCCAAGCCTAGAATCAAGCTTTACATATTTCCCTGCTCTCATCTTTTTTGTATCATACAAGTCTCCTCACCAAATTTATTATTTGGTAAGATGACTTGCATGATACGAAATAACGTTCATTAACTTTCACAGTCATCTTCTCAGTGTATGCAAACACTGACGCACGAATTTGGCTGGTGAAATATAATATTGAAAGTATTTAAATTGCAGATTAAGTTGGTGAACATTCGCCCAGACGAAATCGTGGAGGGCAATGGAAAGCTGACGCTCGGTCTGATCTGGACGATCATCTTAAATTTCCAAGTGCGATTTCCTTTTTTTATTTAAATAAATATTGTCACGAGGTTAGGTGTGAACTTGTTAACGCGAGTGTCCAGTTTCATTGGGGTTACAAGGCCTTGTGGTGGCTCGATTGTGCTAATCTAGATTGGAAAGAATTTGGCAATAAACTCAAATGCGCATCTAGGTTTCATCGGTCTTACATGTTTTTCCGGTTTCGGTCGAAATATTATAACGACTTCTAAAGTAATCATTAAATTCCTATTCGCTTGCTATTATTTGAAACAATAATATTCCCTCTGCATTTTATATAACTTCGCAGGTGTCCGTGATCAAGCAGCGTCAGCGGGCGGATGCGCAGGCTGCGGCTGCTGTGAGGGCGGCTGCAGCAGCTGCTGCTGCAAAGACCACTGCTGTAGGAGGAGAAGCGGGCATCGTCTCGCCCCTCAACGCTAGCATGAATACTACGGTAAGGATGGGGCACTGTAGTGTGAGGGGAAAATGCGATATTGATTTTCCTATCGTCTTATTGAATGTTGTTTGTCGCAGTTGGAGTTATTACGATAGAGGTACGGTAGGATAATCAAGTTATTGATGTTCCTTTCAGCTCGAGGCACTCGAGGGAGGATCGGCGAAGGAGGCGCTTCTCGCATGGAACCAACGAGTACGGTAGTTTTGGGTGTCAGGGTTGCGGTAGACTATTGATTTTTTTGCCAAGATTAAAAATATTCCGAAAGCCGTGAACGATGTGTGAAACTTGTACGAATATGATTTTTTTTTCATTTGTCATGTATCAATTATTAACAATAGCAAACTTTTGGGCTTATGCTGACTTCTTGAAACTGTAAATTCGCTGGGGAGCCTTGAGACAAAAAAGTACATGTAACATTGTTGTGTGAATTGAATTTGTGCCCAATGGAATGTGTTACCTGGATCATAGCACCTTCTAAAGGCGGGTTAAACTGAAGACGTAGCAAATATTGTAATTAATTATATTGTTTAACTATTTAATAATTAATTTATAATACTTAATTATATTGTTTAACTAATTAATAATTAATTTATAATACTTAATTAATTAATATTTTGCAGGCGACCGATGGGTACGCGCGCGTGCGTGTCGCCAACTTCACCTCGTCATGGAGGGACGGACTCGCCTTCGCGGCCATTCTCCATCGACATCGTCCCAGCGCCATCGATTGGGAGCAGGTATTGTAGATTTGGGTGATGAGGGTTACTGTAGTTAGTAGTTAAGGTAGAACAGGGTTAAAATTACCGAACGCTATCGATTGTGAGCAGGTACGGTAGGGTGGGTGGGATACGGTAGAAACTGCAGCAGTGTGGGAGAAGTAAGTGTTTATAGCCATTAATTTCGCAATTATTCGCTACATTTTAATGACCTCAGTTGTGAGTATTAAAATGAGTGAATATTTCTATTGTTATATTTGCATGAATTATTCTTGCAGATCAGCGCTTCATCGATGACGAATTGTGAGCGCTTGGCGATCGCCTTCGAGGTAGCCAAGCGGGAGTTCGATGTGGACAAGTAAGCAGAGATCAAAGATCAATCAGTAGGAAAAAAACATTAATATTCTTCCACGACAGACAAACATCCTCTAAAAGTTGGGTACGTAGAAGCGCAAATGTTTGATGTTCGATATTTTCAAAGTTATTTTCTATATTACTTTTTGGGAGCTTCTCTGATTTTTGACCCAGAATGCGACCGTTCTGAATGTGGAGGGGTTGCGAAGGAATACTCTGCGAGAAAAATCTGGGCCAATAAAAAAACAGTGAAGTGCCACTTTTTGATGTATGATTATTCTCGTAGATTACTCGATCCGGAAGACGTCGATACGGACAAGCCGGATGAGAAGTCGATCATCACGTACGTCTCCACGCTCTACCAGAACATGCCCTGCCTTCCAGACAAGGTTCGGTAGTTAGCACGTCGTGCCCGATACGGTAGAATACTGTAGCGGCAGAAAATCGATAAGGCCTTTTTGTGGAAAGTTGGGTCGTTGGGAAGTACTGTGGTAAAAATTGATTGTCGAGAACATGCCCTGTCTCCCGGACAAGGTGCGGTATCAAGTGGTGGTCTGTAGATTACTGTTGTAAGGGAGAATTGCCTGGCTACCGAAAGGATGGAAGCTTGTAGCCAAAAGGGTACGGGGGTGCCCCTCCCCTTACAATCATTTGCTGGCGCGCCGATATCACTGGAACTCTCCTTTCCAGTTGCAATCTCCTGCCGTCGAGGCGGCAGTTCCATCAGTAGAGGCAGAGGAGGAGGAGGGGGAGCGATGGGCGGAGTGGACGGAGCGAGTGCTGCTCGCCCTCGGGTCGACCCGCCGCATCGGACTTGCCGTGAGTTGTAGATTGATCGAAACGCGAATCAACCAGGGTAAACACTTGGCCCGATTCGCATTAGAATGCCATTCTTAATGGGGGAAAATGGTCAAAATCGTGTAGTTTCGCTCGATCCTCGATCGGGTTCAATTGTGTTAGCATTCCAAAAAAATAAGTCAATTCAGTCGCTGCCGGAAGCGGAAGTCAACGAGATTGAGGGTGTGCGACTCGCCCTAGCGTCGACCAGAATCGACCACGTCGATGCACCCACGAGAATCGGGCTGGGAGAGGGAGAGGGAGAAGAAGGAGGACAGATGACGGATGTCGTGGTCGTCAGGCAGGAGGTGAGTATATTTTTCAAGTTTGAAACTCAAACAAAGAATACTGACGGGGTTTCACAATCCAGTCGGCGCGTGCGACATGTTTGTGGCAGTTTCGTGACCTGCCTACGCGACCTTTACGATATCAAACACACAAACAGCTGTGCTTTACATTGGGGCAATAATGGTGATGCTTCTTCTAGATCGAGCAGTGCCGTACGGCGTTGGAGGCGTATCTGTCGAGCAGAAGTGGACAAGCTGCGACGGGAGATCACCGGGCGGAGCTGATGATGGCCGAATTGGCGGAGAAGTGGGAGAGGATCAAGGTGAGGTCATCAATAGATATTGTAGGGATAGGTACTGTAGGCGGAATACATGTAGAGGTGCTAGGTCGGCTGGGGGAAAGTTATTGGGACAGATTGCGGGGATGTAGTGGGGGGCATGATCAAGGTAACGATTGCGAAATATCTGGGAAAATTGACACACTGCGGTTTCACTGTAGTGTCATGTTTTGATACGTTTTCCCCTATGTCTTGTGTGACTTTCTAAATAATAATCGTTGGTCAGAACCTCGCCTCTGCTCATGAGCGCGACCTGGAGGCGGCTGCGAATGAGCGGACGGAGCGATTGCACGGAGAATTGGTGAGGATGGTTGATCTTTGATCTTTCCCTTTGTTTGTTTGATATGATGAATATCATGTGTGAGCGCTGATGTAGTGACATAACGCCCAGGCTTACGATTCTTAATTCACCGCATGATGAAACAGTTGCGAGTGAATGTATCCGATAGGAATCAAAGCTATTTGATTATTCTAGTATTCTCGTTTTTTTAAGTCAGCCCTCCCACGCCCCTCAAGTATTATTTTATAGTGCGCATACTGCAAGGAGTTCAGTGTAGCTGCCACAAATCGTTCGCGTTGAATCTGCGAAATAAACGCGCAATTTCACCCGTGCATTTCCTGTTTCAGGCGTCCTTCACTAGCTGGTTGTCGGCGGCCGAGCAATGGGCGGTCGAGCCCGCGCCCATCTCGAGACTACCGGAGGGATTGGCGGCCCAGCGACTGCAGCAGCAGGAGAGGATGGCGGAGATCGAGATGAGGTACGGTAATGGGCTTCCTCAGGCGGCTTTGGGTTTCATACAATTTTGTTTGTTAAATATTTGATTGATATTTACATGAGGTGAGGAAGGATTTGTTGGTTTGGTATTTCATACCTGCGCTTGAGGAGATTTCGTGTTTCTCTAGAGGATACTTGAGAAGGTTTGTGCAGGCTGGTCTAATGTGGTTACACTAGCTATTCTACAGCGCAATTAAAGTTGATTCACTGTTTCATGACATATGTATATAAAAGTTGGCGCTTTCCCGTATGACCGAACAACAATTGCAGAAGCACGGCCCTCGCTGCGACTCTCTCGCTGGCGCGCGAGGTTGAGACGGGCGATCGCGATGCGCCGGATGGCGCGCAACTGGCGGGCCAGCCGGAGGCCACCACCCTGTCGCTGATGGCGGGGGGCCACGATGGCGCCGCGTGCGCACCACCACAAGCAGCCGCCGCCAAACAGGCCGTGAATCTGGAGGAACGACTGACGCGGCTGCAGCTGGCGGCGAGGGAGAGGAGCGAAGTGAGAAGGAGGGGGGGGGCTACATTTGGTCATCAGATAATTCGCCGCCAGCGTGCAATTGATTCAGTGAAGATTCACATATGTTACTCCAAAATTCGGAATTGTGGATATTGTGTTTCACATGGATACTTCTTCAGACTAATTGCCGGGATGACTTTTTGTACCCGACGAATTTTTTTAGAAGTGGTCCAGTTGATGTTGTGTTTCATGGATAGTTGTAAATTCAAATGATTGAAAAATTGTTACTTGTTTTGCTTTTCCACATTCATACTTTCTTATTGCAGCACCTGGCGACAGCTTCTGAAGCGACGACCGCGTGGGCTGACGGAGTGACATCAATCAATGATTGGATGGAGACAGTGGAGAGGTACGGTAGGCGAGGAGTACGGTACAACTGTCGATTATTTTTGAGACGGATACGTGTGGGTTATGGCCTGTACAGTAGTAAGGGTTCTGTAGACGAACGTCTGATAATGTTGGTAATCATTCAGACATAACCGATTTGTGGGATGATGTCGCCGGTTACGGTAGTCATAATTGATATCAGATAGGAGACCGGGCCGTACGATAGCCTTTGGATTTGTTATGTGCAGATTACGATAATCGATCGATTTCAGAAATACGGAAGTTGCCCTGCCATTGACGCTGAATGTCAGTCGTCTGAGGGTTGCGCTGGAGGACGCGAAGGTTGGAGTCATGTATTTTCGGTCCTCCCGGGCTGGTAATCAGACCACTATATATTTTGATGGAATTTGTCATCAGACCACAATATATCCACAACAAAATTGGTTTTTACGCCATTAGATCTCTGATTTTTTTTTTGTGTCACACCACTATGTTTTTTTCGACCCCTGTTGGCAATGAAAATGTATGGCTGGTGTTGTTTTTAGAAGCAATTCATTATAGCTACTTCGAGTTTAGAGCAACACTAACACGTTTATGTGGTGATGGTGCGTCTCATAACTTTCTGCACAAATGTGGCGTTCATGTTATACTGCCCTAATGTGGTCCGAATTTCTAGTATCAAATGCCTGTTTTCTCAATTTCTAAGTCCGCACAGTAGAGTTCGAAATACGGGTCTCTCTCACCGGTCAGAGAGGCGAGACAGTTGACACATGTGAGAAATGAAGAGACGAATACGAACCCTACTTTGCAGAGTACGATAGCCGACGTATCCTCGCATCGTGTGCAGTTTGAGATGACGAAGAAAAGGGCCGTCGCCCTTATGGAGATGGCAACGGACAGTGAGAAGGGAGAGATTGAGTGGAGGATGGAGGCATTGAGAAAGAGGTACGGTAGACGGGTGAAGGTAATAGGTGCGTGTCTACATGAAACGATTTTGCAGTCGTAAAAGAATCGATTTTTCTACTAGTTGGCATGGTTACGGGGGAATAGGGAATCAATACGTCCTTGATCTGGTTGTATCATGGTTCGGGGTAGCTACAGTACACCTACAGTAGCCTTTGTAATCTTCCAGATGGGAAGGAGTGTCGGCGACTGTGGATTCTCGCTGCGCAGAGGCGGAGAAGGCGGCGGCTGAGGGTGAGTGGGAGAGTTCGTAATACGGTTAATCGTCTCTTCATTTCACACACTCACTCGCCACTCTGACCAGTAAAAAGAGTGTGCGAAATAAAGTGACGATTACCCCGTATATTGTGAACTCTATTGAGTGGGGAGATAAAAGAGCAACGTTTGGGTTACTATTTTGGAAAAATCATGTCCTTTGGTAATAGCCACAGTGTTGAGCACGGAGTCGGATATCGGACTATACCCCCCCCCCCCCCCCGATTTTGACCACGGATTAGTAGCCTATAACCGCCGATTTCGGAAGCAAAACCCGCGATTTTCAATAGGTTTCTTGTCAAACCCTCGATTTTATCAAATTGTCCGAGGATAGTGCTCATCACTGAATACCCAGCAATTTTTAAGCTGCATAGCGATCGCATAATAGTCAAATTTTGTATAGGCTCAATAGATTGTAGGTTGAATACTCAATAGGTTGAATACTTGCCCAATCAGTATAATTTGAGACCAGCTGCTCGGAAGTTTCACTGGGAACGTAATGGCAGTCCGCTTCCGCAAATTTAGTACCGATGCTTCATCTACAAATTATCATTACTCCTTAATAAAGGAGAGAGGCCTCCCGATGTATGTTTGTCCACCCAGGCGAGAGCGCCAGAGAAACCCTCTGGGGCAGAGACGCAGAGGGAACAAGTGTAAACAAGTCAGGCGCCCCTCCCCAAAGTACCGTAACCCTGACCACCGTATACCTACCGTAACCCTGGCTACCGTATGCCTATCGTAACCAAACTACCCGGAAACGTGCCAGAACCTTCTAGAATGTTCGAAATTGAGGGGAAACTTCCAGAACTTTCTCGAATGTTCGAAATTGAGGGGAACCTTCCAGAACCTTCTAGAATGTTCGAAATTGAGGGGAAACTTCCAGAACTTTCTCGAATGTTCGAAATTGAGGGGAACCTTCCAGAACCTTCTAGAATGTTCGAAATTGAGGGGAAACTTCCAGAACTTTCTCGAATGTTCGAAAATGAGAGGAATCTTCTAGAGCCTTCTAGAATGTTCTAAAATGACGGGGACGGGTCCAGCGGCTTCTAGAATGTTCGAAATGACGGGAACGGGTTCAGCGGCTTCTAGAATGTTCGAAATAACAGGGACAGGTTCAGCGGCTTCTGGAATGTTCGAAAATGAGAGGAATCTTCTAGAGCCTTCTAGAATGTTCTAAAATGACGGGAACGGGTCCAGCGGCTTCTAGAATGTTCGAAATAACAGGGACAGGTTCAGCGGCTTCTGGAATGTTCGAAAATGAGAGGAAACTTCTAGAGCCTTCTAGAATGTTCTAAAATGACGGGGACGGGTCCAGCGGCTTCTAGAATGTTCGAAATGACGGGAACGGGTTCAGCGGCTTCTAGAATGTTCGAAAAGACGGGGACAGGTTCAGCGGCTTCTGTAATGTTCGAAAATGAGAGGAAACTTCTAGAACCTTCTAGAATGTTCTAAAATGACGGGGACGGGTCCAGCGGCTTCTAGAATGTTCTAAAATGACGGGGACGGGTCCAGCGGCTTCTAGAATGTTCGAAATGACGGGAACGGGTTCAGCGGCTTCTAGAATGTTCGAAATAACAGGGACAGGTTCAGCGGGTTCTGGAATGTTCGAAAATGAGAGGAAACTTCTAGAACCTTCTAGAATGTTCTAAAATGACGGGGACGGGTCCAGCGGCTTCTAGAATGTTCGAAATGACGGGAACGGGTTCAGCGGCTTCTAGAATGTTCGAAAGGACGGGGACAGGTTCAGCGGCTTCTGGAATGTTCGAAAATGAAAGGAAACTTCTAGAACCTTCTGGAATGTTCTAAAATGACGGGAACGGGTCAAGCGGCTTCTAGAATGTTCGAAATGACGGGAACGGGTTCAGTGGCTTCTAGAATGTTCGAAAAGACGGGGACAGTTTCAGCGGCTTCTGGAAAGTTCGAAAATGAGAGGAAACTTCTAGAACCTTCTAGAATGTTCTAAAATGACGGGAACGGGTCAAGCGGCTTCTAGAATGTTCGAAATGACGGGAACGGGTTCAGTGGCTTCTAGAATGTTCGAAAAGACGGGGACAGGTTCAGCGGCTTCTAGAATGTTCGAAATAACAGGGACAGGTTCAGCGGCTTCTGGAATGTTCGAAAATGAGAGGAAACTTCTAGAACCTTCTAGAATGTTCTAAAATGACGGGGACGGGTCCAGCGGCTTCTAGAATGTTCGAAATGACGGGGACGGGTCCAGTGGCTTCTAGAATGTTCGAAATGACGGGAACGGGTTCAGTGGCTTCTAGAATGTTCGAAATAACAGGGACAGGTTCAGCGGCTTCTGGAATGTTCGAAAATTAGAGGAAACTTCTAGAGCATTCTAGAATGTTCTAAAATGACGGGGACAGGTTCAGCGGCTTCTGTAATGTTCGAAAATGAGAGGAAACTTCTAGAACCTTCTAGAATGTTCTAAAATGACGGGGACGGGTCCAGCGGCTTCTAGAATGTTCGAAATGACGGGGACGGGTCCAGTGGCTTCTAGAATGTTCGAAATGACGGGAACGGGTTCAGTGGCTTCTAGAATGTTCGAAATAACAGGGACAGGTTCAGCGGCTTCTGGAATGTTTGAAAATTAGAGGAAACTTCTAGAGCATTCTAGAATGTTCGAAATGACGAGAACGGGTCCAGCGGCTTCTGGAATATTCGAAAGGACAGGGACAGGTCTAGAAGATTTCAGAAGGTTGAAAATGTCGGGCAGGTCAAGGTGCACACAACCCAGCTAAATGCATAACCCGGCGTCATCCAGCCGGGGAGCGCGCCGTAGGCGCGCGATCCCGGCTGGTATACTATAAGACTAATTTAGCCGCTGGTTTCACGGAGGCGCTCGCTAATCTGGACGAGTGGCTGGACGGGGAGTTGGCAGAGGGAGCAGTGAGAAAGGAGAAGGGATGCAGGGGAGATGTCGATACGGTGAGTACGATTGTGTCCTACGTGAATGGGGTTTCAGGAATACAGCAAATGCTTCTGAAGATCGTAATCCTCGCAATTGATTCGAAACGACTTAATTTGGGTCAACACTGTTTGACAAAATGATGTAATGTGTATAAATCCCAGTTATATTCGGGATTCAACATCATAGTAAATCAGCATTTTTGCGGCATGCGGACAATACCTCCCTCTTTCACTGATGTGTGCTCTCTCTACAATTTACCTTATCCTGCATGCACTCTGTGAAATGTTGTAATATTTCTCAGATAGTCGATTTGCTGTCATCGGAGAAGGCTCGTGTGGCGGAGAGGAAGGCAAAGGAAGAATCGATCGAAGCGATCGTGAAGAAGGTTCGGTAGGGATGGTGAGGGATACGGTAGCCGAGGATCGTTTAATATTGGACACAGAACTCAGTAGTAAGTCGTTTGTGTGTAATACAAATGTATTTATCAGTGAAATATCCAGTGAGTTGACGCAACGCATTTGCGCGCTATATAGAGACCGAGGGTAGCACGAAAAGTACGGCTAACATTTCGATCATCGCTATTTTCGTAATTTTGTATGCGAAAATAACTAATTGCATAATAATAATAATAATAATAATAATAATATAAATTCAGGCTGCATCACTGGTCGCCGCTGGAGTGGAGCAGGCTGCGACCATAGCTGCAGCTGCAGCAAGGCTGGAAGGGAAGTGGAAGGAGATGGAGGATGAGGGAGCGAGAAGAAAGGATGAATTGGAGAGGGCAATGGAAGAGGCAAAGAACTGCGACGAAAAGGTGAGCTTGGAGATGGCTAAGGAACATATAATGTGAGTGATAGTATGATCGTTGAAACCCGAATGCTTCAGGTGTGCAGTCTGCTCATGTGGCTGGGCAATCTGGAGGAGCAGCTCGACGGTATTTAATTGTTTAATTAATTAACAATATTAATTTAATTAATCACTAATTAACAATATTCCATTGGCAGTTCCCTCCTCTTCCGACCTATCGACCGGACTGGCGGCAGTGGGCTCTGTGCGCGCAGCGCTCAGTGGTATGCTATTTTGATTTGGTTTATTTCGTTTCCCTTGCTTCCTAGAGGCGCCGGGTTAGAATTGGCAGGTGGTGGGGGTTCAGTTCCCCACTTTTTTCCAGTTATCGAAGCATTCAATCGTTTGTCCTATGATTAAAATACATGCACACTAGTTGGCGCAACTAGTGTGCATATTTTTATAAAAACCCCTAGGTAGTTGCGTGCCTCTCAGCCTCATCATCTATTCTTACAGTGGAGCGACCCCGTCTACAGTCGGTGAGTGAGGCGTGCGAGGCACTCCTGGATGGATGCCATCCGGCGGCGGAGCAGGCAATCCAAGAGTGGAGGAGGGTCATACAGGGAAAGTGGAAGGTGAGCAGAGATTGATCTTTGATCTTTAGCAATTCAGGATTGTCGTTACTGTGAGAAAGCTTGATATTTGATCTTTGGACTTGGAATATCTCGTGGCTATGAGATTGATGACGTCTAGTTTGTAGTTTGATCTCTGATCTTTGAACTTTGAAGCAAGTGGAGGATCGCGCGGCGGCGAAGGAAGAATCGATGATAGAGGAGGAGGAGAGGCAGAGGGCGAATGAGGTCTGTTGTTGTTGTTATTGGTGTTATTATGATTATTGTTGTTATTATTATTATTATTATTATTATTCAGGCAGCGATGGACGAGGAGCGGAGAGCTGTGGAGGAGGTAAATCATTCGAAGAACCTTATTTTCCATGTGATTGACCTCTGAACGCGTTCAAATTTGGGCATGGGGAAAACGGAACATTGGTGTTTCATGGGGAATACTTAGCTTTGATGGAAGTCGTTGAGTCAACGTGAGTAATTTCTTGCGTGAATAAAACATCGGAACTGCTCTGTTTTTTTAACCGATCTACGACCGCTCTGAATGTGAAGGGAAGGGAATGAGAGTGATAGGGAGGGAATACTCTGCAAGAAAAATATGGTCCAAAAAAAACAGAGAAGTGCCAAAATCAATAATAATTAATTTGTCAGCACTTGGCCGAGGTGGCGCAGCAGACTGTCGCATGGCATGGTGAGGTGCACGCACTCGAGGAATGGATGGAGAAGGCGGAGAGGTACGGTGGAAGGGAGGGGTACGGTAGCCTGACTTATCGATCGATCTAAACAAACAATTGACTATACTAATGTGGTCTGTCTAGTCAGTAAAGGTGAGTGAGGGTGTGCAGTAGACATCCAGTTACTCTATTTAAAAAGGCAGTAGATGATACCGTAGGCCATGGTTACCCGACTAATTGATCGGTTAGTAGATTAGCTTGATACTAATATAGGTTGAGTTGTGGCAGTCATCCAACTAGTTGATCGAAGGACGATTAAACGGTTACTGTCAGAGCTATCGATTGATTGCTAGAGTTCGAAATACGGGTCGCCGTCTCTTCATTTCTCACGCTCTCTCGTCTCTCTGACCGGTGAGAGAGCACGTGAAATGAAGAGACCGGGCGACCCGTATGTCGAACTCTATTGATTGCAGTAAGATGGCTGTCGCCCCCGCGATGACTGTGGACGGCGATCGATTGAGGGAGACACTGCAGGAGGCGAAGGTGAGGGTTTGACATACGTTTTCATTGCCGACCGGGAACAAAAAATATATAGTGGTCAGACACTAATACCAAGGGTCTACTGGCTCAAAACCCGGTTTTTAACTGGCTATATTGTGGTCAGGCACTGCAAGAGGCGAAGGTGAGGGTTCCTTCAGTGGAGATAGAGGAGATACATTGACAAGGGAAGGGTATAAGGGTGCAGATCTACCGAGTAAATTCGTTGATGGCAGTTGAAAGGTACCCCATAGGGAAGTCCAAAACCGCTTTGAACGGATTGGATATAGGTTTCCTAAGTACCGAAAATAATTTTTGAAAATCTGGTAAAATTTCGACGGATCTTTCCTCATCCTCCCCCAGAATACTGGTCGAATTGAAGAGCTAGAGAGACATGTCTCTCTTGGCGCAGCTGGTAGTGTGTTCGCTTACGCTTTTGGAGGTACTGGGTTCGATCCCCCGGACTGTTGGAACCTTTTGCCGTATTTTTATTTTTTTTTACATCATTTTTTATGACTCCTTTTAACTAATTTTGACATGTTTTGATGATACTTAATGACTTTTCAGAAGAACAGAGAATATTGTCAATAATATGAACAGAGAATTGAGAATATTGAACAGAGAATAGAATAAATAGAATATTGAAGAATAATGTATTGTCAAAATAGAGTGACCATATGCAAAATAATTGAAAAGAAAAAAACGGCAAAAGGCATAAAAATTCGGCAAAAGGTGATAACCACCCGGCGGAATCGAACCCGGTACCTGCAAAACGTAAAGCAAGTGCACTACCTACTGCGCCAACGGAGACATTGGAGACATGTCTCTCCAAATCGAACACTATTTTGGGCGAGGAGGGGACAAATTTCGCCGAAAATTTCATGGATATTCAAAATCAATTTTCGGTTCTTAGGAAACCTATATCCAATCAGTTCAAAGCGGTTTTGGACTTCCCTATGGGGTACCTTTCAACTGCCATCAACGAATTTACTCGGTAGATCTGCACCCTTATACCCTTCCCTTGTGACCCATTATCAAAATGCACGGATATGTGTAATTGATGAAACGCGTATGTGCCAGTTTGAATTTTATTCGTGCAAAGCCCGCAGGTACACTTCAGGAAAATGCAAATGCCTGACATATGACGATGTGATGGAGCGCGCGAATGTGCGTGCCGTGTTTTCGAGTTTTGGTCTGACCTTTAAAATTGGAAAATCAAAAAAAAACGTCAGAAGATTGTTACATTTGAGAGTACGGCAGTCGACATCGCCTCGCGCAAGTACGAATTTGACCTGATGAGAGGAAGGGCCGGAGTGCTCATGCAGATTGCGCCCGAGAATGAGAGGAAGGAGATTGAGGAGACGGACGAGGCGCTGGGAAAGAGGTACGACGGTAACCAGAATACCATTGGGTTGTTCCCCTGAACCAACGGTGTTTATTGATTGATTGAATATGACGGCACAGTATACTTACAGTTAGTGCCGGTATGCGGACGATAGATACATCGATCGATGGTTGACTACAGTAACCTTCCGAATTCCAGATGGGACGCGATGTGTGCAGCGATCGATTCGCGCTGTGCCGAGATAGAGAAGTCTGCGGCGGAGAGTGAGTTGTCGATTTATTCAATTTTGAAACACCGGGAAATGTTGTGTTTCATAGATTCTGTGTAAATGATAAGGCAAGTGCTACCTTACATTGGCAGGCAGTAAAATCCGAGTATAAAAATGTATTGAATACCTCGATTTCTGCAGAGTTCTAAATTGAAGAGCTCATTGAAATATCATCTTCTGATTACTGAGTGTGGCCAGAGGATGACTCAGTAATCAGAAGTTCATCACCATCATGCCGAAGATTACGCCGTATTCTACGATTGAAATATCATAGTTTCTTAGCGCATTCCAAAATGAAACCCGTTTAATGTTCACTGGACACCAGTGAACATTATGTTTTTTTGAAGTTCATTGATATGGCAACGTTTTCACAATTATGATCTTCTCCTGTCATTGATTTTAGCTAACTCGAAAATGGAATAAATATATCAGAGTGTATTTGAGGTGGCGCATTCACGGAGGCGTTAGCCAATCTGGAGGAGTGGCTGGACGGGGAGTTGGCAGAGGGAGCAGTGAGAAAGGAGAAGGGATGCAGGGGAGATGTCGATACGGTGAGTGTAATTGGGGAAACCGATAATGAATGCAAGGGTGTATTTAGTATGTGAATCGCCCGTTGATTCTTTCCGGCATGCCAAGTTCAATGTGATTTCTAATTTATATGTGATATTTGTCAATGATGGATTTAAATGAAATCATTTACAGGTAGCCAACATGTTATCAGCAGAGAGGAATCGGGAGCACGCGAGAAAGGACAAGGCCGAATCGATTGAGGCGATCAGGATGAAGGTAGGGTAGTTCAGGGGATGTGACGTGTCAGATGGCCGAATGATAGTGATCGATTGCAACACAAAAATTGCTGCCGCAATTCAAATTCCGTTTTGGATATTTTGAACAATTCAGTGTAAATCATTGAGGCACTGCAACTGCGTATAGAGATCTGTTGCAGCACCAAACATGCTGCCGAAATTGAAAATTACGTTTACTCTGTCTGGCTCATATTTTATTTATGGTGTTTAATTTCATGAGTATATTACAGGCAGCCTCGCTTGTGGCGGCGGGCGTCGACGGGGCTGCGGCCGTTGCTGCAGCAGCTGCAGCGCTGGGCGACAAATGGGCGGCGATTGAGGGAGAAGGCGCGAGAAGGAGGGAGGAGCTGGAGAGGGCAATGGACGAGGCGAAGGAGTGCGATGCAAAGGTGAGCCGGAAGCAGTGTTGACAAACACTATGAGCACTATCCGGGTTCGGCCAAAAAAACCTGTTGAAAATCTCGGGTTTTGCTTCCAAAATCGGCGGTAATAGGCTTCAAACCCGTGGTCGAAATCGGGTCCGATATCCGATCTCGCGCACATACACTGCATAGAAAAAAATTAGCTGTATTGGACGCCGTCGTCCAACAGAAAACAGTGCGCATTCTGTGCGACAGGTAAACGATGCCCGGTGAAACACGAACATTCCAGGTCTACGGCCTCCTCGGATGGCTGGTGGATTTGGAGGAGGGGCTCGAGGGTTAGTTGCCATAATTATTTTCTTTGTTTGATCTTTTTGATCTCTGGTCTTCTTTCGCACGTTGAAAGCTCATTTTTTTCAGTACCTGCCCCGAGCGACCGCTCCGCTCAATTGGATGCAGCAGGCTCCGTGCGCGCAGCACTCGCTGGTGAGTTTCTTTTCGTTTGAAATTTGCGTCCTAGATGCGCCGTGTTTGATGCTCAAGGACTATTCAAGTTACACATCAATTACATATATAATTGGCCAGCCGAGCGCCCGAGACTGGAAGAGGTGAAGGAGGCATGCGAGGCGCTCCTGGTGGTATGCCATCCTGATGCGGAGCAGGCACTCAAGGAGTGGAGACGAGTGGTAGAGGCGAGATGGAGGGTGAGCGAGATTGATCTTAGGTCTTTGATATCTGATCTTTGATCTTTGTAGGAAGTCGACGATCAAGCGGCAGCCAGGGAGGAATCGCTGTTGGAGGAGGAGAAACAGAGGGCGAATGAGGTACGGGGTATTGTTGTTGTTGTTTTGATATTGATGTTATTGTGATTCAGATGGCGATGGATGCGGCGCGCGAGTTTGAGGAGAGGAAGAGGCTGGAGCTGGATGAGGTTGGTCCTTTGAGGGAGAATTATTTATCGAATTATCACTACCCGTATGCTTTTTTTATTCCGCATTTCACGAAGCGATTGCCCCAAACCGATTTCACGGGTTTTGGCAAGTGCTTGAAACTCAAAAATGCTAGTACGCGCTTTTTTAAAAGCTTGTTTATCCATCACATAAGAATTCATTATTGTTTGGTGCGTTGAGTATACTCGTGTTTCGCTTGAAACACGACCAGGATGAAGAGATCATTTCAACCTGAGACTTGATCTTTGATCTCTTGTAGTCCCGCTGGGAGGCCGAGTCAGTGGGCGAGGAGATCGACCAGTGCGCTGATGAGGTAAATATTTTAATTTTTTTTAAAATTTTGGTGTCATCTCTCACTCTCAATTGCGATACTTTCTGTTCGTTTAATTTGTGAGAAAGAGTGCTCTAACAGCTGACCAGTGGGTCCCCCACCTAGCGTTGACTTAGGACTGTTAAATTGCTTGGCGTGCATGCACCTTTACCTTCTCCATCTGATCATGCATTGTCATTTCCAACCGGGGACGAAAATATATAGTGGTCAGACACTGATTTCAGAGGTCTAATGGCTTAAAATCCGATTTTATAGTGGATATATTGTGGTCTGACGACTCATTCCATTAAATATATAGTGGGCTGATTACCCGCCCGGTAGTTACAAAATAGTATGACCTAATTGCTTGCACAGGTGCTGGCATCGCTGGAGACGCGCAAGCCACTGCCGGGAGTGCCCGAGACGGCAGAGGAGCAGATGGACGAGTTCATGGCTGTCAAGGCGGCGGTACGGTAGTTTGTTGTCTTGTTTTTGTTTTTTTGTTTTGTTGTTGTTGTTTTTTGTCGGGGGTTGTCAAGGCGGTATTAATTTAATTAAGCTAATCCAATTATTTTATTTAATATGTGAAAGGCGATGGGTGGTCTTGTGCTTCACGGTAAAATGATGGACAGTGAGAGATGGTCTTGATTGATGATCGGTTGGGATTGAAGGCTTGAGGGAAGGTGATTGAATACGGTGACTGAGGAGCGTTTTGCGATTTAGCCCGACTGATTTGTGCTTCAAGGATGTACATATGGCATATTCAGAGAACTGCTTTTGATTGATCTTCTTCGTGTGGGTTTGTGTAGAATTATCAAAATTGTCACGTACACTATCGGAAAGTCCGTGGTTTTAGCGAATCAACCAGGCTGCTTTGTGCTTCATGAAAGTGTCATAGCTACTGAATCTCACATAGTTTATTGCACGACGGATAAACAAGAACTATAATATTATCTATAGAGTGAAGGTGATTTTGGCATTATCCTCGCTAAGGGCGGGCTAGCCACCCCAACGCCGATTAGCAACTTCAGCCTCTCCCGGAACGACCAGTGGCTGGTTGCGAGGCTTTACCGCCCGTGTTGTGTGCACGTGGTACGGGATTTATTTGCTGTAGCTTTCACCACTCCTAACATTTCTTTACCCCCTTGGTTTTGGGTGGATCTGAGGGCGGGCGGGGTCGAACTCGTGACCTTTCGAATCGCATTCCTGGCACACAACCACTGCGCCACCGCGCCCTCATAATGTTAATTGCAGATCGAACAGACGCGCATCGCCATCGAGGACTATCTGAGCAGGACGATCGAGGCTGCGAGTGCGGACGAGGAGAATTGGCTGAGAAGGAATAGGGCCAGACTGGAGGCGAAGTGGGGCAGGATTAAGGTGAGGTCCCTTCTGGTACGCAGTGAGATGAGGACAATGATTGAGAGCTGTTAAAATGAGGAGCAAGAAGAATGGTGGGATTGGGGTTTCATGTAGGGTTGGCAATACGGTGTTTGCAACGTTGCAATGGAGGGGGGAGAGGGTTGCAACGTTGCATCTCTCCCTCCCCTCTAATGCAACGTTGCAATGTCGCAACCGTTTAGCCAACCCTAGTTTCATGCTTGAGGTATCTAAATGCGCATTGAGTATTAATGATTTTTTTTTCGCTCTTTCTGACACATTATTTTACCTAATTTTCTAGTCTGCTGTTATTGTTTTTGAAAAAAAAATCACTCCAACCATTCCCCGCAGGACCTCGCCTCTACACGGCAGAGCAGCTTGGAAGCTGCTGCACAGCGGGCCGAACAACTGGACGCCGAATTGGTAAAAAGTTTGATCTTTGATCTTTGATCTTTTGCCTCCATCTCCTGATGTCTTTTGTTTTCCCTAATCGACAATTGAACAATGTTGCGAGCACGTTGTTGTTGTTTTCGTTGTTATTATTATTGTTATTCCAGGTGGATCTTCGTGCTTGGCTGCAGTGGGCGGAGCAGTCGTTGGCCGAGGCCGGCCCGATCTCGAGACTGCCCGCGGGTCTGGCGACGCAGAGGGAGGAGCAGGAGGAGCGGATGGAGGAGGTGGACAGGAGGTACGGTATAGGAGTTGATGAGCATAGCAAGGGGTTGTGAAGCATGGTAGGCGGTGCTTGATCCAAATGTTAATTGTTCTTTGCCCCATTCTGGATTCGCCATTAAAAGGGACTATTTGACACATGTGACTTGTAGGTTTCACGCTGATTACTAGTGAAGTTACTATATATTATTGTAGTTCCTCCTTTTATTGATAATACTCCCTCCTATTGCAGACGCGCCTCGTTCCTCGATACGAAGTCGCTGGCGGGCCAGATTCGGGCCGCGTGCGAGGCCAAGGACGCCGTGTACATAAAGAACCAGACCGTGACCCTGGACGCCAAATTGGCCAAATTTGTCGGGCGGGCCGGAGAGAGGAGCAAGGTGAGCACGGGGGGATTGTTGCTGGTCAGAATACGGGATGACTTGGCAAGTTTTGTTGTCTTCATTTCATGTGATCTACCAGTCAGAGAGTCGAGAGAGCACGCGAAATGAGGAGAGTCATTTCTTACCAAGCCATCCTTAGACAGAATGTCCTAATTCTACTTGCGCTATGTCGGATGAGAGAACGTTAACACCCGAGAGAAAATATTGCGGAATAGTTCTCATCCGACATAGTGCCATTCTACACCATCTAAAAAAAATTTGCTACGTATGTGGAGGCAGAGTAGCAGGTGAATTGTTAAGAGTATGGGATGCGTCAGTCATTTGGGGGAGAACGAAGCTATACGTTGAATTTATTGCTTCGGAATAATTAAGTGAATTTGACCCGGATATTCTGGGTTACGCATTTAATACTAGATGAGAAGGGTTCTGTGGGCGTTGATCTTCGCCTCTGTCGTGCACATGGTTTTTTTTGCTACCTATCGAACGGGTAGCCGCAAGTAAATAGGATTTTTTCTACGGGTAGCCGACTTATTCATCTAAAAACCGTCAAAAACAAAAGTACTCACAATCAGGTATGGCTATAATAATAAATTCGCCTTTTTTCCTCAGCAACTGGAGGCAGCATCGCACGAGACGGCCGCGTGGCTGGAAGGAGTGAACTCGCTCGATGATTGGATGGAGGAGATTAAGAGGTATACGGTAGGATCAGTCTACGGGGACAGATCGTAGACGGTGGTGCAGGACGCTAGGAGGTACGGTAACGATGAAATTACGGTAGCACTCAAACTGCGTCTTGGATGATGGTGATCGAGGACTGAAGATGAAGAGGTGTAATAAAGAGGATGTGGGGTACGGTAGCTTATCGATTGATCGGCTACCGTGTGCCAGAGATTCGAGGTGGGGGTACGGTATTCAACTTATCGATTGATGTATTCCAGCAAGACAGCCGTCGTCCCTCCGACGACGTCGGATGTCGATCGACTGAGGAAGGCACTCGAGGAGGCCAAGGTGCGTGGTTTTACTGTAATTGAGAATCACCATGAACTGTCGAAATTCGCAGTACTTTGATTATAATAATGTAGTGGAACGCGAACCTAACTTGTGATTGAAATTTAATTTCATACTTGAACTTATTTTGTTTCGTTCTGAAAAGCTTTCTATAATCGATTACATCTAAATAATACCCTTTCAGACTACGGTAGCCGACGTGTGCGCGCACCGCACGCACTTCGAGCACGTCCGTCGAGCGGGCGTCGCCCTGATGGAGCATGCGCCCAAGCATGAGAGGAGCGAGATTGAGACGGAGATTGGCGAGTTCAGAAAGAGGTACGGTTGTGATGTATCGAGAGGGTGATGATACTGTATATTTTTTGAAGGTGATTGACAGAAACAGTGGATGTATCGAATAAAGGGAGGGGGATTTCATGGCAAATGATGGCTGCACTACATGAGTACAGTAGGCTGTTGTCGAAGATGTGTGAGTGATGATCATGCGGTATCATCAATAGAAGAAGCCTTGTCGATTATCTGTTGGATACAGTATTCCTCTCCGTTCCAGATGGGACGCAGTCTGTGCGGCGGCCGATTCGCGCTGTGCAGAGGCCGAGCAGGCGCTACTGGAGGGCAAGTTATTTATCGATTTATTGAAACGCGAAATTCCGGGGAGTGTTGAGTTTCATAGATTTTTTGAATGACTGAGAAAGTGTTACCTTGCAGTAGTCTCTTGGATTTTTTCACAACAAAAAACGTGCATTGTGAAACGATTATCCCCTTTATGTGACATAAATCCCCGGGTATTTCAGGCGGTGCATTCACGGAGGCGCTCGCCAATCTGGAGGAGTGGCTGGACGGGGAGTTGGCAGAGGGAGCAGTGAGAAAGGAGAAGGGATGCAGGGGAGATGTCGATACGGTGAGTGGAATAGTCCCCCCCCCCCCATCAACTTTGTGTGCAAACTTGCGGTCACCGTTGAGTCAAGTTTCGATCGATTGCCATGTGCACTGTAGAATTCGGTTCGTTAGTAAATCCCACGGATCAAGTCAAATAGTATGCGAGGTGGCATATTGTTGATTTTAGTTTAGGACATGGTGGCATTTCCGGTGAAATCACGGCCACGGTTGAGTCTGGTTTCAGAGTGAGGTTATCTTGTCAGGTTGATTGAATTTTCGATTGATCTCATGATGTGCATCCAATACAATTCTAAGATGTGCTCCCCAGCTAGATTGAGGTTTCAAATTCGATATTTAACTATTTTGCCCAGGTGACGGAGCTGGTGTACGCGGACAGGAAGCGAGAGGAAGCGAGGAGGAAGAAGGCCGAGACGATTGGAGCCATTACTAAGAAGGTACGGTAGGATTACGGCAGCAGAATATTATTGATTAGAGAAGGTACGGTAGGCGAAAGAGAGGAACCGTAGGTGGAGTGATACTCATTATCGGATGCGCGTTATCGATTGAAGATGGTACAATATATGAAGATTTTGTTATACTTGAATTTAATTTTTTTTTCTTCCACTTCACTTGCCTTGCATCGGAAAAAGTTGCATCACAGTGGTATATAGGATATTCGCAACATCCGTTCCGTTCACCTGGTATCAATTGCGTCTGCGCGTTGCTTATATCAGTTGCTTGCAAACAGCGTTTAACAACAAAAACAACGTCAAACGACAAACAATCAGTTTTTTTAAATTTACAACCTGCCATTTCGCAGGCGGCTTCCCTGGTGGCCGAGGGCGTCGAGGAGGCTGCAGCCATATCTGCAGCTGCAGCAAGGCTGGAGGGCAAGTGGAAGGAGATGGAGAAGGAGGGAAAGAGTAGAAAGGGCGAACTGGAGAGGGCGATTGTGGAGGCGAGAGATTATGATGGAAAGGTAAGCTTACACTTTTTTGGTAATCGTTTCTTTTTTTCACGCACTCACATGTGATGAATTATCTTTCAACACACAGATGACTCAAAGAGATATTGGCAGTATGAGTCTCGAGCAGTTTAGTCGCTTCGACGAAACACAACCTTTCCAGGTGCGCGGACTGCTCGATTGGCTGGCCGAGATGCACGGCAGACTCGACGGTGAGCTGATCTTTGATCTCTAGTCTTTGACCTTTGCAGTCTCGTCCTCGTCGTCCGACCTCTCCGCGGGGCTGGCTGCAGCTGCAGCGGTGCGCGCGGCACTTGGTGGTGAGCCCATTTTTTTAAAACTCGGGTTGCGGGCTTTTAAAAAATGTCGTAGGGTGGTGCTAAATGCGCCCGGAGAATATTGAATAATTACAGCAAATCATTTGATATTGTAATATTGTGGGCCTGGATGATTCGGGTTGCACACTGTGTACTAGAGGAGTCAGTGATGTGGTAGTTGATCGGAGGACGCTTGCGTAGCTTACAATAATTAATTATAATTACCCGGCGCCGTATCCGGCCTTACCTGTGTACGGCCACCAGGCGTGGTTTTCTCATAACAACTGTAAAATCGCCTTGATTGTGGAAGCAACTTTGACTTTAATTGTCAGCTGAGCACCATCGACTGAAGGCCGTGAGGGAGGGCAGCGCCGTCCTTCTCGATGCATGCCATCCGGATGCAGAAGAAGCATTGATGGAGTGGAGAAGGGTCGTTGAGGAACGATGGAAGGTGGGGGGGGGCTCTTTGATCTTTGAACTTTGCTGATGTTATTCAATCCCATGTGTAGGCTGGCTCTGTAGTTTAGTCTTTGATCTTTTCAGGAAGTTTAGCTTGATCGTTCTAGAAACCCGATATTGATCTTTGATCTTTATACAGGAAGTGGATGAACTCGCTGCGTCGCGGGAGAAGGAGCTGGCAGAGGAGGAGAAGCGATTGAGGGAGAGGGAGGCCAAGATTCACGAGTTGAATGAGTTTGTGGAGGCGAAGAGACTGGAGTTGGATGAGGTGAGCAAGGAGGAGGTTGGGTGAGATCTAGGCGCGCCGAGTTAGTTGTTGTGTTGTTGTCGCCGAGTTGTGTTTCACAATGGTTCCATTATCTCCTCTGTCTATGTGAAGCGGGGGCCGGAAAGAAAAAACAATTTGATATATGTATTGATAGCCCTTCACCGCATTCCGGCACGTTGCTAACAGGGCTAAATAGCAGAGAATTTGCAAATCATAAATTCAGTGGATTATAATGGTTTCTCCTTTCCCTACAGGCCTCGCTGCAGTCGGCGCCTGCCTCTGTAGAGGAGGCGGTGTTCCGGGTGGCCGCCCACGGTCTCTTCGAGGAGCAACTCAAGGTGAGAGCTGCGTCGTGGGTGGGCTGGAAAGGGGGCGGAGCCTTTTTTTGAATGGTTTTAATGAGTACAACATCTACTGGTGTCACCAAGAGTCGGGTGTCAACAAGAGAAGTGTCTGTTAATTATATTTAAATTAATACGTGTCTATTAATTATATTTAAATTATTAAATGAGTTAAAAAGCCGAATTGCAGGAGCGTCAGGCGAACGTGGATGCGCTCACGAAGGGCAGAAGGAGGGACGGAGAGGGGTCGGTTAATTGAGTGCCCCTGAAACACGGAATTTGTTGGAAATTTTTCTTGGAAAACCTCATATACCTCATATGTACACTTAATTTCGTCGCGCCTCGGGCATAGATATTATTCTTATTAAATTAATTAAATTAATTAATTAAATTTGACAATCTTGTGAATATGATCGTGAACGAACTCACGCATTTAAAATAGATTTTAATTGTAATAATAAAAAATCCGTTCTTTTCAGGGACGCCGCAGCCGACGCACTCGGCAGTCGATGGCGCGCCCTGTGGACGGATTCGATCGGTCGTGCGGCCCAGTTGGAGAAGGATCGGGAGTTGCAGGAGGAATTGAAGAGACTGGAGAGATGGCAGTATCCGGAGTGGAGGGTATGCAATAGAGCTCGCGAAATGAATGATACCGCCGTCTCTTCGTTTCGCACACTCCCTCGCCCGCTCGGTCGACGAAAGAGTGCGTGAAATGAAGAGACGGCGGTATCATTTCTCGAGCTCTAATGTAAGGCTACGAAAGGGAGGAAGGGAGGTGCGCATTGGGGACTGATTTTTATTACGGTATTTACAATTACAATTACAATTATTTATCCACCAGGGGTAGGTATATTCATATTGTCTCTAAGTCTTCGATAAATTTAGGTGGAGGTCCGTCGTCATGAGGACGATTCGGTTTGGGGGGGGGGGGGGGGGGGGGGCTTCGGGGGAAGCAGCAGGTTGGTAATAATATTAGAGTCGCAATAGCGATTGAGGGGATAGGGAGACAGAATCGATAGAGAGAATGTGAGAACGGAAGTGAGGGGGTTAGCTTGTAACAGATTCAGCACAAAGCACGTTACATCGATCAATAACCCTAGTCGGAAAACTTGAGTGAGACATAGGCGGAACGAATGGCAATGTGATACGCAAAGTATGGCTTCCACGGAGGTTACGATTAAGGGGAGCAACACGGAAAAGGTTGGAGTGGTCTTAACAGTAGAACCCATGAACGGACTTGTGGAGGAATAGAAGGTCAAAGATAAATCTCCTATGCTCAAGAGTTTAGCAACTTTTACAAATTGCTACCTTTTTCCATTACAATCAATTCCATTCCCTTCCTGTGCAACTACTGTAACACGACGTGTTAGTGGTCGTCCTACGTCACGATTACGTGCATACAGTTATGTACATATCCTTTCTGTTCTAAATACCGAATTATATCATAATTCGTAACCCAATTATCAATCAATACACCAAATAATCATTTAAATAATGATTTCTACCTAAATCACACATGTCCTATATTCCCCCCTGGCATCATGCCAGAATTCAAACATCATCAGGGTCTGTGCACTCTCACCACGACTTCTACCGTACACCATGTGCGCGCTCTAATTTTTGGGATTTTTCCTCCCTTCGCCTCGCGCACTCTCCCCACTTCATTCCACCACGGAGTCATCTTCTGAGACACCCCTCGCCCAAGAGCGAGTCACCTCCATCAAGGGCCAAGACCCTTTCCATAGATCCCCAGGATTTCATCCACGGACGACGTTCTGTCCAATCCATCCATCCATTCCCATCCATCCATCCCTTCCCTCCTTCCTTTCCCTATCATTTATCATTGTCGTAATAAACTTATAATAATTCATACCCTCGTCCTATCACACCTTACCACACTTGGTAATCACAACACCTCACTAGCACTCTAAGCTGCTCCCTGCTCATTGACTCGGAGGTCAATCGAGTATCGTGGACTGCTAGTTTGCATAAAGAGTTTGTAACGAAAGTTGCGCTAGTCGATCTAGATACAAGGCGTGGGGAAGAAAACATCGCGCAAATAATCGTCGAGAAAAGTTACGTTGTACAGCTTCTAGTTGATTAGCTAGGGTTACCGTATTTATGCTCTGAAATACGGTAGTATCTGAATGTGGTATAATTTTTGCGAGTGAATGGTGTGGTAGGAGATGGGTATTACGAAACTGAATCTCTGCCGGGTACGGTATCCATTCGTTGCAGGACCGCTACGTTGAGTGGAACGATCACGGAAAGGCGAGGGTGAACGACCTGTTCAGGTACTGTAATTAAAAGATCTTATCTTATTGATTGGATTACGGTAGTATTATTGATTATTGATTATCGATGGAAGAAGCTGCAGTACCACACCAATTGCAGACGCCTCGATCGATCGAGCACGGGAAGCGTGCCGAGAGCCGCCTTCATTGACGCCGTTATCGCATCCAGTGAGTGATTGTGGCCTTTGATCTTTGTGTGAAATGTGGAAAATGTGGTGAAAGCCACCCAGTGAAAATAGTGTCGCACGTTGACTATAGCTCGGCTGGGATCTTCTCTTGGCGATTAAAGAAGGTAATTGGGTTGCTAAAAATACCAATCAAACATATTATGCGCCTGTTTGCTTTTAGATTCAGCGCTTTTACAAGTCTTAATATATTGCAATTTGTTGACCCTTCTCTCATTTCTATTAGCTAATACGTAACACATCTTCGTGCTATAATGTACCGTTTTTACTTTACTATGTTTTACTATGTTTTTTTTAAACTTATCACTCAACTTCTCAGAGTTCCCCACATCTCGACTGGAGATGGCCAAGGTGGCGGATCGATTCGATCGTGGTGACGGCATGATCAGCGGAAAGGAATTCATCGCGTCGCTCAAGATTGGATCCAAGGTACGGTAGGGGAGCGATATCGATTGAAAGGATCCCTAGGAGCTTCTATATAGTGTGGTGTTTTTTATTGGTGAAACACTAGGGTTCCAGGGTACTGTAGGTTTGTGGATAATCAGCTTGAGACGTTGTAGAAGCTAACTGATTACTGTAGGTCAATGAATATTGTTTTTTTAATAAATCCATTTCAAATTTAGATAAATTTCAGGTGTTCACGCCGAAGTCGCCCGAGGAGCAGAAGCGGATGATACGGAGCGAGATGACGAGACGAAGGGAGCAGTGCTGTTGCGCCCATAAGTTCCGAATCGATCATGAGGAGGACACGCCGGGCAGGGTACGGTAGGGGGGAATTCATTGATCGAGAACTGGTTTGTATTATTGCAAAGACACTGTTATTGGATGTGTTTGAAATGTATAGTAGGAGTCATACATGGAAAAGCTAGTCGAAAACTCCCTTTAATTTAAAAACATACCCCTCTTTCGAAGGATTTTGTTATCTTTTCTTCTTTTTCATGTATGGTAGGAGTTCATTAGTATTAGTTGCGCTACACGCTGATGGAGCAGGGTTGGAGATAGGGAGTGGTGATGATACGGTGTGAGTACGATATTGATTGATCAATTCTTGCAGCCGCAGCCCAAGTCGGATGGTGGAGTGCTGCAGACGTACAGGGTGAGTGGATGTTTCAGTGTCAATAGAGATTGAGTGGATGTTGAATACGATGCTATCTTTTTTCTCTGATCAGTAAATCTTTTTCAAACATTTGTTTGTAATGTGTAAATACATTTATTGTGAAGGTCGAGTGGGCGTTTCAGTTTTACTTGAAGTTGAACAGAAAAAGAATGCCACGATTATTCTCTTATTTAACATTGCAACTTCAATAATCTTGATCAGTATTTTCACTAGATGTGTGAGCGCCGTTCAGGGTGAGCTGGGGTTTCAGTGATATACTTTAGGTAGTTGAGTATGAATGCTGCAATTCACTATGTGTTCTGGTGAGAATAATAACAATTATAACTAAACTTGCGAGTACTAGCGAGTACAATGCTTGCTTTTGAATATTGATTTATCGATCAATAATAAATTATCCGCGAGTGCATCTTACTTGATTTATCGATTCGATTTCTCTTTCCAGTTTGGCGACCAGCAAATCCGTCGAATGGTGCGCATCCTGCACACGACGGTGATGGTGCGAGTGGGCGGAGGATGGGAGCCGCTGGACGAATTCCTCGGCAAGCACGACCCGTGCAAGGCCAAAGGTACGGTAGGCGCACGGCGTCTGCTAATCGGCGATTGACTTTATTCCGAAAAAGGCTACCGTAACCTTGTGTAAATGGCAGACCGCACGAACACGGCGATCAACGCGCGCTTCTACGACGACGTCCGGCCGGCGCACGCCACCGACAAGATGTACGACTTCACTAAGCTGCAGCACGCGAGAGGTGACTACGGTAGGTGTGCACGGCGGCGGAGCGCAATCGACTACTGACTTTTTTTGACACTTTCCTTTTTTGGCCCAGCCCCTTTCTTCGTAGAGCAACCCCTCCCCCATTCTTATTCCCTACCTCCTATATTCAGAGCGCTTAGTGCCTGGGCCAAAAACCAGAGAAGTTCCGAGATTTTTTGTGTTTCATCAAGTAGAAGAACGCTTACTTGTCCGTTCAGGATCGCCCAGCAGCAGCAGCACGGTGACGTCGCCGGCGACCCGCTCGTCGCCCCGTGAGACGGCGGTTACCGTACTCAAGCCGCACACGCAGACCGGCACGCCCGGAGTCGTCAAGGGGGTACGGTGGATTGCGATGGAATCGTGATGTCAATCAATTCAATACCCAATTATACCAATTATACCAAATTAAGACAATACCAATTAATTGGGTAATTGGTATTGGGTTGACCAATTACTTGACGTTTATTCCCCATTTTCCGAGGGGTATTGGAATTGGTTGGGCGTCCCTCCTATAGAGACGTGATCGGAAACTGATTTATTTAAAATCAGTTATTGGTGCATGTAAGACGTGGATTACGGTAGCGGAATCGAAAATTGACTGTTTTTTTCAGATTCGCGAGAAGACGGAGCGCAGTGTGCCAATGTTCGGCGAGAATCGCTACTCGAGGGAGCGCGTTGCGTCGATGGAGTTGCTCGGTGGGTGTACGGTAATCGCACGACGAATTCGCATCGTAGACTGGTTTTTATCATACATGAAAAAGCTAGTGGAAACTACCTGGAATTTGAAAACAGCCCGGATTGAAGATTTTCGTTGACAAGGCATGTCACCTACAATTCACAAACATACCCCGCTTTCATAGAATTAGTCGGTTTCTAACGGTTTGTAAGATTTTTTTTCATAAACATACCCCGCTTTCGTAGGATTTTACCACATAATTTTTTCATGTATGGTTTTTATAGTGTTTAATTTTTTTTTGCAGACACGCCCGTTTCCCGTCCGTCGTCGCGCGCATCCGACACCGCCACTATGACGCCCTCACGCATTCCCTCCCTCAGAGGATCCGCGAGAAAGCCGCCCACGGCTCGCGCGTCGCGGCTCACCGATCTGACCAATCGAACGCCCGCCCCTACCGTACCCCGCGCTGACTGATCTTGTCGCGTAATAATAATCCATCGCTTCTCTACTTATTGTGTGTTAAGTGCAATTCATCTCCACGTGTTGTTGTATTATGGAATTACATCGTTTTGCTCAGAATGACATTCCGCATTTCAGTTTTCAGTTTTTTTGCTCAGAATGACATTCCGCATTTCAGTAGCTTTAGAAGCCTCATATTTGCTTACGTATGTGCTAATTATTTTTTCCTTATCAATTATTGTCGCTGATCATATCATGTTAAGAGTTGTATTGTCAACGATCGATCGTGTTTAGAGTCAAATTTTCAAGCGGTATCCTCACGCCGTTCAGGACTTTTGATCAAACCTGATCGATAATCTACCGTGCGCACCTTCTGTTTCATTATTTACCGCATTTCACTCACCACCATTTTTTTGATCAAATTAAAAGCAGTGATGTACACCTTTTCCCATGACACTCATTTAGTGTCCATAATTGTGTTGTCCTTCAATTTCTTTCGATTAGAATCGTATTTTATGGAGATTATTCGTATGTTTTTCGTCTTTTTTTGGAGAGCACATCTTTCGCTAATATTGTTCAGAAGAGAGTTAATAAATCATGTCTCTAACTAGCTTCCTATCTCTACCCGGAAGGATCATCAACGTTTGGAACGTCCTCGGTACTTTCACAAGACAATCATGATTGTATGAGCGGTAGATATCTTCCCTAACCCCTTGCACCTCCAGCACAGTTCACGCGGTCTTGACTTGGCCAGCCACGTTCAATATACAGATATTTGAACCTTTTCCCATCATTTTACATTCAAATTATGGATTTGAATTATGTTGTTTCCGCAGCCAGGAATATTTTGAACACGAGCTATCAGAAAGTTGTCGCAGTGAACTAGACACGCAACGCTGGTGTCGGCAGCGCGTTATATGACGTCATGCGGTTTTTGCGCGGGACTGCAGCGTGCTGTGTTTAACTATTTTTGGTACTCATCTGATAACTTCACATAAACAACCATGATCCTTTGTGTGTTGCTTGTAGGCCTAGTTTCGAATAGTTTGTTTCTATTCCTTCGGTTTGTTTAATGCGCTTGACTGAGCACGTTGCATTACATGCTTGCCGTATTCCCCATTTTGCGTCCTGATTCTTTGTTCTAATTGTTTCGTGACCAAATGTTGAATTGTTTTTATTTACAGGAAACCGCGCCCAAAATGAGTACTCCGAAAGAGCTTACTCCGAAAGGGAAACTCCTGTACGACGCTCTTCGATCGAATCCACAAGGTATTTTGTTGGTGGCATTCTTGATAACATTGAAGCCAAATACCACTGTGTGTTACTCTTCAATTCAATTCAATACAATTCAATTTTTATTCCGTTGCATGTATGGTATCACGATAGATTTTGACATAGTAATAGGTGATCGCAGAAACGGAGGTCCGTCGATGTAGTCGAATCGGTTGGGGGGGGGGGGGTGCAGGGGTGCAGCAAGGGTATGAGAGGGTAACAAGGGAAAGGCATAAGGGTGCAGATCTACCGAGTAAATTCGTTGATGGCAGTTGAAAGGTACCCCATAGGGAAGTCCAAAACCGCTTTGAACTGATTGGATATAGGTTTCCTAAGAACCGAAAATTGATTTTGAAAATCCATGATATTTTCGGCGAAATTTGTCCCCTCCTCGCCCAGAATAGTGTTCGATTTGGAGAGCACGTCACCAATGTCTCCGTTGGCGCAGTAGGTAGTGCACTTGCTTTACGTTTTGCAGGTACCGGGTTCGATCCCGCCGGGTGGTTATCACCTTTTGCCGAATTTTTATGCCTTTTGCCGTTTTTTCTTTTCAATTTTTTGCATATGGTCACTCTATTTTGACAATAAATTATGACAAATTTCATCTGGCGCCAATAATAATTAGGCAGATAAGCATATTTAACATATCACAATGCAAGAAGCAGAAATGCAATTAACATCTATGAAGTTTGTTCCAAAAACAGTCGAAGCAATGTGGTTTCTCGCAACGAGGGCACTTGGTGCAGCTGAGAGACGAGCAGTTGTCGCATGCAGCCATCGATCCGGAGCCAAACATGTAGTCCTTCGGAGAATCGAAAGGAGCTGGTTTAGTCGTCGTAAATCCGCCCTTGTAGAAACCATAGGAGATGAGTCCCTTGAACCGATCCGCTCCCATGCACCAATGGAGCTGGCTCACGAATTTCAGCAGATTGTCTCTTTGTGAGATACGGTAGTCGATCTTCTTAGCCAGGATTATGCTCTTCAGCCGCTTCTGGATGCCTTTGAGCTGGTGATTAAAACTAATGTCAGCAGGTTGGCACATCGCTGTTCCTCCAGGCGGAATGTTGACGATGAACAGTTGGCAGTTGGGAGGGGCACACTGGCGAATAGCATCGTGATCTTTGAAGGCAGGCCAAGAGTCTAGGATCAAGAGCAACTTGGGAGGTACGAACCCAGAAAAGAGGACCTCTTTGTAGAACTGAATGGCCGATAGCTTGCTCATAATATGGCTAGTGGCAACAGCGATATCGAGGGTTGAGTCTCTATAGCATCCCTTCTTTGGGAGCTTTCCACCCGGTTCGCCGAGCTGGACGAAGATCTTCGGCTTCACGTATCCGTCCATTCCGATGATGGGAAGCAAGGTAATCGAAGACGTGGTTGCTCCGACAGACTGCGCTACGCAAACGACCTTCCTGACTCCTTTTCGAGCCAGGGTTCGTTTCCCATGAGCCTCCTACAACAAAACATGTGAGTTTCGAACGGAGAAATACTGGGGAAAATAGATACTCACTTTTACCATTCCGGTCTGGTCACAATTCCAGATGTAGATGTCCGGGTGCTCCTCGACGATTTGCTGAACTTGAGCGCGCAATTCGTCGACCTGATATGATATTCATAAGGGATACTCTATTCACAACACATCACAGACAACGAAAACTACCGTACCTGTTCTTTTATCTTCCCTTCGTCCTTCTTCTTCTTGACAGAAACAATTTTCGTGATATGTCGACCAGTGACTCTGTAGTGTGATTTCCACTGTCTTATCCATCGCTCAGATGCTGTGAACTTGGGCCAGCACTTCTTCTTTTCGTTCAATGCGATCGCCATCTCCTTCAGATTATAATCGTGGAATTCGGCTCCAGAATCGATGAGCGCTGTCACTTCCTCATCGAGTGCCTCGGCCAGCAATCTCAGTTGTTCATTCCGATTGGTCGGCTTGTTCCCTGCAATTATTGCGATGATACACCCTGTTCATTGATTAAACTCCTAGAGTGAGTGATGGAATGATCTACGGAGACAAATCCAAGCAATAGCACGAAACATAATAAAAATATCGGCGATAGCCTCCGGCGGACCCAAAGAAAAATCTCGTAAATAAAAAAGTGCCTAATCGTATTTACAAAGATACCGTGAGTAATCTAGCAAATGGAATCCTGATAGTCATGGAAAAATAGAACAAGAGATACGATACCTGACTTCCCATAGTGCACGAGCGTCCTGAGATCCTGGTCCGTTTTCAGCCATCGGAATTTTTTGTTCATTGACGTTAGGCTGCGACATCCTTCCTTGCCCGGGTTTCTCAGTTTCTGAACGCGTACGCCTCATTCATCTGCAAATAGACGTATAAAAATGGAAGCGAATTTCATGGCAATAAAAGTGAAAGAGGAATATTAAAAAGACTCACCATCTCCGTCGTCCAAGTATGCCGAGTGTTCGTTGCTGGCTGATCGATCGGCTCCTCGAAGTCCCATTCCTCCTCCTCTTCGTGTCCGTCCTCCTTGATCGCCTCCACTCGCTCGCACACGACCAACTCACCCGACTCCGCTCCTCTCAGCATCGCAATCAATCGATCCGCCCACTTCTTCTCAGAGAAGTTGAGGGCGTCCCGAGTGACTGGAATGTCGAGGGAGGGGTCGAAGGACGAAGCGACGACCGCAGCAACAGCCTTGGCAGAGACGGCGAAGAAGTCCATCGGCGGGCAAAGGGGCAACTTGTAACTGATTCAGTCCCTTCCCAGGATCAAGGGAAGGAAAGAGAGGGCGAGCTATCGATCATTAGAAGACAATAATTCGAGTGCGACTGTCTAGGGTAGATCAAACTGTCGCAGATCGTTGCCTTCTCTGGATTTCATTGTCAAAAGGACGGAGAACCGCAACAACCTATTCTCTGTTCTTCTGAAAAGTCATTAAGTATCATCAAAACATGTCAAAATTAGTTGAAAGGAGTCATAAAAAATGATGTAAAAAAATATAAAAATACGGCAAAAGGTTCCAACAGTCCGGAAGATCGAACCCAGTACCTCCAAAAGAGTAAGCGAACGCACTACCTGCTGCGCCAAGAGAGACATGTCTCTCTAGCTCTTCAATTCGACCAGTATTCTGGGGGAGGATGAGGAACAATCCGTCGAAATTTTACCAGATTTTCAAAAATTATTTTCGGTACTTAGGAAACCTATATCCAATCCGTTCAAAGCGGTTTTGGACTTCCCTATGGGGTACCTTTCAACTGCCATCAACGAATTTACTCGGTAGATCTGCACCCTTATGCCTTTCCCTTGTAAGGGGTGGTTGGACATTGGGTGGGGATCAAAGATCAAGCCATTTGTGGATCACGGATGTAGGGAAAAGGGTATTGAGTGATGAGGAAATAAATTTGCGGAAGGGATCATGTGGGAGAGCTACAGATGAGGATTCTAAAGAATTCCAGGTGGAAATAGCTCTAGAAGCCAAGGTTGACTGAGAGTTATGGGGAAGGAAGGGTAAAGAGATTCTTAGGGGATGACCATTTCTCAGAGTACGGTTGAGAGGCGCGGTAATGAGAAGAGAGGACACGTCAAGTAAGTATCTCTTATGGATAATCGAGTGAAGGAAAACAATATTGGTGACAAATCTACGTTGTTCTAGAGTGGTAAACTTGAGGTCGCGCAAGCGCTCACTATATGAAACAGGGGGGAGACCACAGCGGGAATACAATCGGCGAGTGAAGTCTCTTTGGACTCTTTCTAATTCCTTAGTTAATTTAACAGAGCTTGTTGGGTTCCAAATAACAGAACAATACTCGATGTTTGGGAGAATGAACGTGATAAAAGCTTTGGAATAGATAATAGGGCATTTACTATGGAAGGACTTAAACATTAGGTTCATCTTAGTGCGAGCTTTTAAAACGACTTTGGAGATGTGATAAGAGAAGGACAAGGTGGGTGAGAAATGAACTCCTAGGTCTTTGACAATAACTTTCTCTACATTTCTGTCTTTTACAATGGGTTCGGCAAGGGGAACATTATTAATAGTGAAAATTCTACGGGGATTGTGTAATCCATAGTGAACAATGTTGCATTTAGTCTCGGATACTCCTAAATTCCATTGGGCGGACCAGTCGGATACTATATCAAGGGCACACTGCAAATCATCGGAACAGTTTGGGGCCTCAGCAAAAATTTTAAGGTCATCGGCATAAAACGAATAATGAATAGATTGTGGAAAGCGAGAGCAAATGTCGTTAATGAATAGAATAAAAAGTAGGGGGCCTAGACAAGAACCCTGAGGTACACCGGAGCGAACAGGTAACGGAGGGGAAATAGACGAATCAATGAAAACAGATTGCGTTCTATTGGAAAGGTAGGAACGGAACCAAGAAACAAGATGGTCAGAGAGTCCTAATTGCGATAGCTTGAACAAAAGTAGTCTATGATCGATAGAGTCAAAGGCCTTACGGAAATCTATATACACAGTGTCGAAAGAGGATCGTTTGGACAATCTCAAATAATGGGAGTAAGTCTCAGCTAGATTGGTAGAAGTAGATCTACAATTGCGGAAACCTGTTTGGTGCGGGTCGAACAAACAGTTGCTATCTAAGAACGCTGTTATCTTCTCTATTAGAAGTTTCTCAAACACTTTACAAACGGAAGAGGTCAAAGAAATGGGTCGAAAGTCAGTGACAGAATTGCTGATTTTCTTAGGTATGGGTTTAACGAGAGCTTGTTTCCATAAGGAGGGAACATCGCAAGTTGTGAGAGACTTGTTAAAGATAATTGTGAGAGGTGATAGTAAGGAGAGTTTACATTTGGAAAGGACGATACTAGGAATGTTGTCTGGAGTAACGTTGACTTTGGGTGAGAGGCTACGGAAAGCACACAAGATGTCTACTGGGGTGACAAAGGGAATGTCGAATATGGAAGAAGGGGTAGGTACGGGAGGAAGAGGGGAGTGCTGTGGGTAAGTGAAGGCAGAACAGAAAAATTCGGAGAAAGCAACACATTTGTCTTGATTGGTCAAAAGGGTGGCACCACTTGAATTAATAATTGCAGAGGGAGTGGATTTGGGTGCCTTGAGTTTACCGCTACAAAACTTGTAAAAAGCTTTAGAATTTGAGGTGGCCACAATTCGATTTTCTAAGTAACAATGGTAATCGAGAAGGGCTGAGTTAAAACGTTGGGCCATCTTATGACAAGCAAGACTATTCGGAGCAATTCTATCTAAGTGGTTACTCTTAGAGAATAGAATTTTAACATTACGAGGGTATCTACACAAAGATGAGGGCTTAGAAAGAGGAACACACGAGTCAAGAACGTTGTTGACAAACTCGGCGAAATAAATGAATGAGTCGGTAGCATTTAGATCACGTAAAGCAACTGTCCAGTCATGGTTAAAGAAACAACTATTGATTGTCGTCCAATCGGCTAATCTATACACACGAGAGGGAACATGGTGACGGGGAGGAGGGGATGGAATACGAAGCTCGAAACCAACACTAAGATGGTCACTTATGGGAAGAAGCGGAGAGACATTATGAATGATGTCACGATCACAAAAGACTAGATCAAGGAAGTTGTTAAAACGGGTTGGGAAAGGGACGAATTGACTAAAGTGGTGGTCTGATACAAAGTCAAGCAGGTCGTTTTGGGATGGTGAACTGAGACCGAGCCAATCAATATGGGGTAGGTTAAAATCGCCAAGAATAATACATGGGAAGTCACTCGATAGTAAATGTGTGAGGTACGCGATAAAGGAGGAAAGAGACTGGGCAGGGGATGAGGGAGAGCGATAGACAGTGATGATTCTGATCTTTCGAAAAGGGAGATCATTGCGGTAATCTATATGCAAATCGACAGTTATAGCCTCAAATAAGAGAGATGATAAGGAGGAAACAAGAGCAGGAGAGAGAGAATTGTGAACAATGAGCGCAACACCACCGCCTCTACCGTACTCATCAGAAATTACGCGATCGTTACGAAAGGAGAGAAACTCAGGGGATTGACCTATTAGCAAGGCATCGCTGTCACTAACATCTAACCAAGTTTCACAAAGGGAGATGATTCGGTATGTAAATGATGAGAGTAGGAAAGAGAGATGGTGAGACTTTGATCTTATAGAACGGCAATTTGCATAGAAAATAGACAGCGGGTCAGGGGAACGAGAGTTGCGAAACTGCGGGGAAGAAAAGTTGACAAGGGGAGTAGAAACAAGTGGAATTGCAACAGACATAAGTGGAATACCCTTGCTGCATGAGTCCTACTTGGGCGGGTCATCCCTCTTCGTGCGAGTAGTCACATGGCTGACGGATGGAGGTGCACGTGTAGATGAGGACGGGGCAGCAGAGTGAGCATCAGAGACGGACGAGAGTGGAGTGGACGAGAGAGAGCCTGTAGAGGATTGATCGGCAGCGCGAGTTTGGGTGCGTGCCTCGTGGGTCTTTCCGTAATCATGGGGAAGGGGACGGGGGGGGGTACGGTAGGAGATTACAGTGTAGTCACGAACTCCAAAGATGATCTTGCCTGCAGAGAGATTCTTCGTGAGTGCTTCACTCTTCGCTTCTCTTTCCAGCATCAATTGGTGAGGGGTCAGGTCTTTTCTCACATAGGAAGAGGGAGAGATGAGAGGAGGGGGATGACCCTTCTTCAAACGGATGCCATTGAGGAAGGTGTCCCTCAATTCCTTGGATTGGAAGGAAATCTTGATGGGACGTCTCTTCCCAGCACGATCAGATGGATGACGATGGTGGCTGATCTTTCCATCGGTGAACGCCTTCTGAACCACATCAGATTCCGTGTACTTGATGAGGTCGGCGACCAGCTTCTCATCCTTCTTCAGTGTCTCAGTAGGTGTCGATTCCTCTGCACTTCCGATGATGACAGCTCTCTTCTCCTTCTCTGCGTACTCGGCCTTCTCATCGATGGCCTTCATACACGCCTCGTACACGTGACGGGTCGTGCTCGCGAGAGGATTGGCCACGTGGGATATAGAGGGAGGGGTGATGGATGGAGTAAGCGACGAGAGCATATTGAGCACGTCCTCTAACTTCGACATCATCTTATCCACCTTGGTCGAGAGCAGATCGACACTCTCCTGAGAGGCGTATCGAACACCCGTACCTCCTCGAGCGGCAGTGGGAAGGGGAGTCTTAAGGGGTGACATTTCGCGCTGGGCCTATCAAGCGATGAAGATGGCTCACCTCGTCAGGTGGGTTATTAACCGCACCCTTGCGCCGGCACCCACTAGCCAGCTAGCGAAGACGAGGCGAGTTGATGACGTCGTCCGGGCGGAGGGAGGAGAGGCGAGGGCGGGGGGAGGAGGGGAGAAGCGATTTGACTAATCCCAGAGCGGGGAGAGACCGACCGCTCGGGATGGGGGAACTGACTAGACTGATCTCACATATCTCTTATCGTGTGTTGTTTTTTGTTAGAATATATATGAACATTTATGTTGGGTCGATTATTGAAACGTATGTGAATATGTGTTACAGAGTCGATGGCGATGCTGCGCGCGGTCATGCTGAGCGAGGACCCGACACAGAGGGACGCTGTGGAGAGAGCGGTGCTCGGCCCGGCGGAAGCACTCCTCGCTGCGGTATGGTAGTGGTGTGCATTCTACGAATCGTCGCTTGTCGAAAATGCGACAGCGGTGCCGATTTTTTCGTCCAATATCTAATTCATGACTATTTTTCACAGGATGTCGCGGGCGTCGGCCCGTCCGTCGATCGCGCTTACGATGCGCTCGCACAGAACATCAACGGCATGCTGGCTACTCAGAACAAGGCGAGCGTGTCGACATTTTCTAATCGTCGCCTGTCGAAAAATCGACAGGAGTGTTGCAAAGTAGAGGATAATAATATAAATTAGTTTAGTCGCGCATGTTCATCACTTCGGCAGTCGCCAGCGTCTTCATGGACTGCATCGAGAAGGTTAGTGAAATACGGTGCGCAATACGGGTCACCGTCTCTCCATTTCACACACCCTCTCGAGTGGTGAGAGAATGTGTGAAATGAAGAGACGGCGACTGCGCACTCTAGAGTGAAGCAATAAAATTCTGAAGTTATCAAAGTAGTCAATATTTTCCAACTAAACGTTCTCCAATCTCGATAGGGCAGTGAGAAGATGTGCCAATTCTTGTGAACGTTCACAATTTAATCATAATCGATCCGGTACCAGTGATTATGCCCTTAGTAGGCTTTGTTATGAAATCGTCTCCTCATTGCACGCGCTCTCTCTCTCACCAGTCAGAGGCGAGAGAGCATGTGAAATAAGGAGAGTCATTCCCTTTTCCACACAGTCCATAGCTGACTCGGCATGACCAGTTCTTCTCTGTCATTTGTCATTTGCTTTCTGTAATTTGTCATTCTGTCATTTGCAGACGAGGGTCGCTATCGCTGCCAGACGTGCTCAGGCCGCGGCGGCGCCTGCTGCCCCTCCCCGCAACGTCCCCACCACCAGGCGTGGTGCGCATTATCAGTATTTATCTATCAAGAAGGAATGCGGTTATACGTCCTTGATTAGCGTTTCATTCCCTTCATGTTATAAATATCGAATGGAAAATCTAAATCAGTGGTCAACTAGTCAGGTCATGAGCATCAAAAAATGTGGTATGCTTTTACCAATTTTGAAGGCTACGGGAGTTTCGGTGGTTAGGTTTCGGGTATCGGCTCTATTTTTATGGACCTTTTGTCCAATTTGTGCTCAAAATTTGAAGTACAATTTTGGTATGCTTGGGTCGTCTCGGGATGTGTATTTTACCGCTGATCTAGATAGCCTTCATTGCAGCGTCGACCCGTCGTATCAAGGAGGAGGAGCACCATTCTGCCAGCGGTCAGAACTTCTATTATTATTATTACCAGCCGAGGCGCGCGCCTACGGCGCGCTTCTCGGCTGGATGACGCCGGGTTGTGTGTTTGGTTTAATTATGTGTACTCATTAATTCGACATTTTTATTTTTTTGAACATTTTATTTAGAGAACTTCTTCGAATACAATATTGGTGATACTATTAGAAGGGCTTTGAATCATAAGTCCTTCTTTCGATCTAACTCTAGAAATGGCTACATACAATTGACCGTGAGTGAATACTTCGGTGGGAATCCAAAGGCCGACCCTAGAGAAAGACTGGCCCTGAGATTTGTTAATCGAAAGGGCGTACGAAAGTCGGACGGGAAATTGGGTACGGCATAGTTTGAACGACAAATTCTTATCATAGTAGCAATTGATTCTAGGAATAATAGTAAACTGTCCCTTACGGTCACCGCAAGCAAAGCGGCAACCGAGGGACCGCTTAGCAAGCATATCAACAATTAGGCGAGTGCCGTTACAGAGTCCGGCAGAAACATCTAGATTTCTAAGTAGCATTACTACAGATCCTTTCTTTAGTTTCAGATTATGAGGAGGAAGAGATGAGGGTGACAATCGATTGAGGAATTCAGTGGGGTAATTGGCATAATCAGATGGATTATCGGAGATGATTTCATCTCGTGAGAGATAGATCTTCTCATCTCCGATCATTCTCTCATGTACATCAGCATTAACCACATCCACATCCACATTTTTGGGGGCGAGGATAACATTATCACATGGGTCGGAAGCGGAAGGATCGACCACTGTTCCGAATACCTTCTCGACAATGTTTCCATCGCACATAGTCGATTCGGGGAGGGATACTTTTCCCTCTAAATCATTGGCGGATCCATCGCCCACCTTGAGGAGGAAGTCAATCCATTCCTCGTCTCCAGTGGTCACTCGCATATTGGAGAGGAGATGGAGGGATTGGAATTGTGTCCATAGAGGGGATCGTTTGATGCAAGCATCTACTTGATCACTCCTCGATCCCTTCTCGACCACGGGAAGAATTTGACGAAAATCTCCCCCGAGGATAACTATCTTTCCTCCGAAGGGTTTGTCAATTTGAGTGATGTCCCTCAGCACTGCATCGGCAGAGTTGAGAGCAGCCTGTATGAGAAAATTTAGACTATTACATCAGGGAGGATCTTGATTCTCACCTTTGGGATCATTGACGACTCATCCCAAATGAAGACATCATTCTCTGCGAGTTCCTTAGCGTCTTTGTCTTGTCGACGATGGAAGGAACCGTCGCAGCGGTTCTTGATGTTGATTTTGAAGAGAGAGGCCGTAGTGCGACCGCCTGGAAGGAGACTCGCAGCGATTCCTGTCCAGGCTGTGCAAGCCACCTAGAGAATAATACTGTGCAAAAAATACCCAATCGATGGAATCTACCTTCAATCCCTTGCCAACGAAGATATTGTGAAGAGTTTTGTAGAGATATGTTTTCCCGCTTCCACCCGGTCCATCGAGATGGAAGAGACGGGGAAGGTAGGGATCATCCAATACACTCAAAATCGTATCTGCTACCGTTTTTTGTTGAGTGTTTAGGGTGGAGTAGAGCCGGTTGCCCTCAGCCGCACACTCAATGGGATCCAATAGGTTGAGGTCGATGGCTGGAGGATGGATTGCCGGCTCGGGCACGAAATCTGAGAAGTTCTTGCCGGCTCTGAAAGCGAAATGGATGTGTTACAGAGAATACAGAATAGGGGGGTATATTACCTGTGAAGACGTTCAGCGATGTCATAGTAGGCGAGTGCTTCTGCTTCTTCGTCTCCTGCTCCTCTACGACGGTAGTCCTCACTGAGATCCCTTTTAATGGCGTCCCAGAGGGCGGCAGGGTCGTGGACTTCATTGAAGAGAAGAATAGCGACGAAAGCAGACCGAAGGGCGGCAGGGACAGAGTATGCAGCCCATTCCTTCAGGGTCTGCAGGTACTCACTGTCGTCCTTCAGAAGGCCACGTGCTTTGGCTGCTTCGACGAATGTAGGATAGATAATAGGATCTCCGTTGTCTTCAGGGACAGTACGGAGATCCTCGAAAGAAGTAGCTCCTTTGATATTGAGTAGGAGGATTCGGAGAACATATCGTTCTGTTTCCTGAGGCGAGACAGTGTACATCCTTCCGATCTGTCTCGTCTTATTCTTCCGAATCTCCCATTTTCCTTGCTTGAATGTGAAATGGTCGGGAATATCCACGTAGTAATAATTGCGAGAATCAACGAAGTTGAGAGGGATGATTCCACTCTCGACTGTCTCAGAACATTTCTTATTCAGTTTGAACCATGCTGTCAGGGTTGTTTCCTTCGCAGCCTTTGCCCTTATTTGATCAGGGGTATCATCAGCTTGGAATGTGACTGTCTGGAAGCCGGGAAGATGCATAGCCAATCGATAGACAATGTCCGACTTCCTCTCCGTCTTGAATCCGAAGATATGATGGAGTGCTTCGGGAGCGCAGACATATCGAGCATCGAGATGGGCACGAATCTCATCGATGACGTGTCCGTCTCCTCCCGATTGATCAGTTCGGAATAGATTGAGGGAAGCACGATCATTTCCCTTGTAGACGTATTTGAAGAGATACTTCACTGCTTCAATGAATGCACAAATCTCAACGTTGATATGTGCGTTGTATCTCAGCAGAAAGTACTCATTGTAGGGTACGATATGGCGGTTATCTAGTCTTTGTCCGCTGTGCTCGATATATTTACCGTCATCTCTCCTTCGGTACTCGGGATATCCGTCAACTTCCAAATTCGTAGTATTTCGAAAGTCTTTCGGAAAGCGTTTAGAGCATTGACCATTGATCATACATGGTGCATTGGGATTTGCTGTTCCACACGGTCGATGGACCATATTAGTAGTTACGATACGGTAGAGCTCCGGGTCCGTCTCCTTGTCTGGGATCTCAGCTCGGACTAACCTATCGACATCGTCGGGATTTCGCGGCTTCGATCCTTCCTTCATAATGAGGAGCATGTGGACATGGGGAAGTCCTCTCTTCTGCCATTCAAACACGGCCATATGAGCAACTACTTCACCGAGAACATGCCGTTTGAGGAGGTCCTCGAAGGTCCCGTCAACCTTAAAACATTAAAATTATGATCTCGATAGGATGCTAAGAAACCGAAAAGTGTTACTCACCTTGAGTTCAAAGATCCTCGCGATTAGATCGGGTCGATCGGAGGCAGTTTGTCCTACTCCGAGATTCTCGGTGATCTCCCTCCATGTAGGGTTACATGTGAAGGTGACGAAGTAAGAGGGTTTGCCGTACTTGGAGACAATGGCCATTGCATCGAGGAAGTCTTGGACCATAGCTCGAAGACTTCCTGGGTAGGAAGAAGGGAGGATAATCCTGGTTCCAGGAAGATCCGTTTCCCCTGCTAGATAGTCCTGAATCAAAATAACGTTCAATTGTGTTCGGCTAGGGTTTAAAATAGCTGACCTGAACAGCACGGTATGAGTCGCTCCGAAGCTCGGTCTGGTGTGTGCGACAGTAATTCAACCGATTCTGTTCAATCTGCAACTGGTAAAGAGAACTTGGAAAACAAATAGTGGTCTCTGAATTTGCCATGAGAAAGAATGCTCACCTTGACCCAGGAATCCACGGCGTACTGCTGGAAGAGGGCTCGACCGGCATGGAGAGGGTTGAAGATATTGTCCCGAGCCATGAACATGTAGCAGTAGTATTCCTTCTGTGAGATTCGAGTCCTTTTCCTTCCCGATGGCTTCTTTCGTAGGTCAGGATGCCATCCGTCTTTTCCAGTGGGGAAGAAGATCGGGTACGTGAAGGGATCACAGATCTTATCGATATCACGGATCTGTCTCAATCCTCCTCCTCGAGGATGAATGGCCAGTGATCGAGTGGCCGGAACATCCTCATCTTCCCCTACATACACAACAGCCACTTCGTTAGCCTGCGGCACGTTGTATCTACGGGGATCTTGAGTACTATTTGGATCAAAGATCATTCGGACGGGAGCGGCAGTCCTTCCCTGCACGATGGCATTCCTCTCCTCCTCCTCTACTACTTCAGCCATCATCTTGTATGCCTCTGCATACGGATTATTCCTTTCGATAAGACCACTCAGCTCTTCCATCACTTGAGGGTCACAGTTGGCATTTGCAGGATTGCCTAGTCTTTCGTTGGCAGCTTGAGCAGTGTCCAGAATATAGATCTGGCCATAAGATGGTCTCTGGCCAGGATCTGGATGAAGGGGTCCGGCTAGATGGTACACCTGCCCATGAATACGGAAACAGTATGGACCGTGACCCCTTGGGACATCGAATTGAGCTCCCATTGATGCCATAGAAAGGGCCGAGTTGAACTGGCGAATGTTCTGCCGGAAATTCCGTGCCGATGGGTTATCCTCAGTGAGGAGAGAATGGAGTAGAGCGGGGTAACGATCAAATTTGTTTTCGATCTCTACCAATCCAAAGTTGCAGCACTGATTGATGTGATCGAATGGAGGTTTCAATTCACCTGTAGCGGAAAATAGACCGTTAGAGATTACGGTATGCGCATCTCAGGTTCACATAACATAGTGTCACATATCATGGCGCAAAGGAGCATACCTGAGAAGAAGAGAGCTTTGCAGTTGGTGCACTCCTTGTCCATTGCACCGAGATAGTGGGGCACGGCATTCGATAAGGGAAGGGATCGTCTTCGCACACGCGCTTGTCTTTGTGCTTCTGAAATCATAAGGAAATGTGATGTGACGATATTCAACGAATGAATCTCAATTAGGAACACACCTGCACTGTAATTGATCCGATGACTGGTTGTGTTAGCTTCCGTTCGAGCAGCGCGCTCTTCGATTCCCTCTTCCTCCTCTCTTTGCCTCCTCCGCTCCCTGTTTTCCAGATTCCGTTTCTCTCGTTCCTCTTCCGTTTCGTTCTCCCTTATTCTTCTCACTCTCTCTTGATTCGCCATTCTCTCTTCCTCCTTTTGCTCATCTGTCATTGTTGCTCTCCTCCTCTTTGTCATTTCTCTCTGAGCTGCAAGTCTCGCTGCGCGATCTTCTTGCGATTCGTTCTCACGGGCAGCTCTCTTCCTCTCTGCAGCTGAAGTTTTTCTAAAAAAAACCCCTATTCATTAAATTTGTTACACGCTACGAAATTTCCAAATTAGTTTCGTGAACGATGTTGTAGAAATACACAAAGCACGGGTTTCATTAGTATTTCAAAGAACTTCGAAGACAGGGAGGAGATGCAGGTTGCGACAAATCGAAATGAAATTAAACTGGAACTAACCTGATTTTTGATCGAGTCCTCCTCGCGATGGGCTGCTGAGAGATAGGAGTAGATGGTGGTGCATCGAGAGATGACTGTTGAGAAGGAGGAGACGAAGTTGATGCATTGATTGGCGACATGGACGGGTCCATTGTTGACTATTGTTGACTAATTATTGATCGAGTCACGTGACTTTCTTATATCAATTTTCCTTAGAAAATTCCAGAATATTCTCGAATTTTCTGCGAATCGCAAACTGATTAATTTCCGAATTAGTGATTTTGCACGGTAATCTTAATTTTTTTGAACTTAATCGCACTTGACACTACAAAACTGAAGCTCTCTCGAAAGTTTTAGCCCTTTCTATAAGGTTCTAGAACTTTCTCTTCATTTTCGAACATTCTAGAAGGTTCTAGAACTTTCTCTTCATTTTCGAACATTCTAGAAGGTTCTAGAACTTTCTCTTCATTTTCGAACATTCTAGAAGGTTCTAGAACTTTCTCTTCATTTTCGAACATTCTAGAAGGTTCTGGAACTTTCTCTTCATTTTCGAACATTCTAGAAGGTTCTGGAGGTTTCCTCAGTCACGGTTACGTTAGGTATACGGTAGTCAGGGTTACGGTAGGTATACGGTAGGTATACGGTAGTCAGGGTTACGGTAGGTGTACGGTAGTCAGGGTTACGGTAGGTGTAAGGTAGTTAGGATTACGGTAGGTATACGGTAGGTATACGGTAGTCAGGGTTACGGTAGGTATACGGTAGTCAGGGTTACGGAAGGTATACGGTAGTTATGGTTACGGTAGGTATATGGTAGTCAGGGTTACGGTGGGTATACGGTAGTCAGGGTTACGGTAGGTGTACGGTAGTCAGGGTTACGGTAGGTGTAAGGTAGTTAGGATTACGGTAGGTATACGGTAGGTATACGGTAGTCAGGGTTACGGTAGGTATACGGTAGTCAGGGTTACGGAAGGTATACGGTAGTTATGGTTACGGTAGGTATATGGTAGTCAGGGTTACGGTAGGTATACGGTAGTCAGGGTTACGGTAGGTATACGGTAGTCAGGGTTACTGTACTTGAGGGGGGGGGCGACTTGTTTACACTTGTTCCCTCTGCGTCTCTGCCCTAGAGAGTTTCTCTGGCACTCTCGCCTAGGTGGACAAACATACATCGGGAGGCCTCTCTCCTTTATTAAGGAGTAATGATTATTTAAAATTCGTTCATTACTCGAAATTTGCAATATTTATCGGTTTTTTGATGCATGACTTAATGTTGAAACGATTCGAATCAAGCTCGGTTTCAAAGAATTAATCGTCTCTTGAACATTTATAAAAAGTTAGGTGTGCCAAATCTTAGAAAATCAGGAATTTTTTTTATAAATAAACCTGTGTTTCGGGGGTTAGATAATACTCGACGGCCTTTTTTCTAATCTCCTTTGAAACATTTGTCACTTTACTTTGTTTATTTTATTATATTATTTAAAAAAAAATATAATTCAGCTGACGTGAATGACGTCCTTCATGGGGAACAGATGAAGGAGAAGAGGACCGAGCGTCGCAAATAAGTCTCATCTGTTGAGGCTAATGCAGAAGTACTTAACCCCTACCTGTAATTATGTTGATATTTGTTGTATGTTGCTCTGACCAGCTGTCTTAGTCTCTGCTTTTCGTACGATCTCAACTTTCAATTTTGCCTAACCGAAAAAAATCAATTACTAATGAGAGACTGCTACGGCTGGTCTCGTTCGAATATCCGTTTATGTTGTTAATGTTGTTCTCGTTCGTTTCGTTGAGAAGTTTTGATAAAATCTTGGTTCTAGCTGATAGAAAGTATTCGCGTGAAGAATCTTGATTATTTGATGAAACATGAGCTGGAATAATGAATTTTATCATCTCTCTTGTTACGGCAGATCTAGTAAATTGGGATCGGGGCAAGAGTCTTCGAGATCTTGATTGAAGACGTCTTCTTATTTAATTCCATTCACCTACAATACGGTAGGTTATTGTATGTGGATTTTAGAGAAGAAAAAAAGCTGCGCTATGAGATGTTCGGAATGATTACGGTGGTGATTACCATAGAACTTCTTTTCGTTTCTATTTCTCCTTTTACTCGGCTTATTGCTGTAGGTTGACAGATTGGATCCCGTCGAACCTGCAAGAACCCTGTGCGGTACGGTAGAACAGGGAACAGTATTGATCAAGCACTAACTATATGAGATAAATTGAAGTATGTAAGACTACTGTATCCATCGATCAAAAGTGTAGCAAATACCCATGAATACTGTTGTAGAGAATAGCATGGAGATGTCCATGATGACTGTAGGCTGCCGTATCTATCTATTTCTTTCTGATACTCACTCTTCGACTGGCTGCTGCCTCCTGATCCTCTTCCCGTAGGGGTGGCCACGTAGACCGAGCTGTGAGCAGGTGTAGATTACTGTAGCCACTAGAGCTCGAAATATGAGATTCCGTCTCTTCATTTCGCATACTCTCTCGCTTCTCTGATCGGTGAAAGAGTGAGTGTGAAATATGAAGAGACCTTTTCTTGCCAAGCCATCCCTAGTCCAGACCGTGCTAGAGAGTATGGAAATTGAAGAGAAGCCTACCTGTTCTCTTTCAAGTTCGAGTCGAAGTATGTGGATACAGGAGCGGGCGATACGGGAGCGGGCGGAGCGAGCGACGTAGCGGAGGACGAACGAGTGGTACTGAATAAAATAATAATAATTTCCTACCGTAAGCAATATTTAATGTTGATTGCAGTAAGGATAATGAAGTTGGTTGGGCGTGGGTTAGGGTTGTCTGATTACGGTATTTCCTCAGTACTAGAGTTCCAAATACGCGTAAAGGTCTCTTCATTTCACGCACCCTCTCGCCTCTCTGACCGGTGAGAGAGAGGGTGTGTACTGAAGGACTACCGTTATCAGCCTATTACCGTACCCCTTACGTACCCCCCTCGACAGTAACCCTTCGATAATTATTTTCGAATACAGTGGATTACGAATCGATAATATGCAGTATTTCATTCACCGTTTAGACCAAGCTAGTCAGCATGGGGATCGAAGATGGCCTCACCTGCCCTCTTTCACGTTGATGAGGGTTGATCCGAATACGGGAGACGTCTCGGCCGACGAACTAGAGGAGCTGAATCGAAACCGTAATGCAGCCACCCGTGAGATATTCTAGAGTATCCCTACCCTGAGATGCAGGAAATGCTGACTTGAATGCTCATCTGTCGCACCAATCACCCTAACCGTAATGATCGTAATGATCTACCGTACACCCCTATCGCACACCCTACCGTATACCTGTTGCTCGTCCACTGGGATGCGGTGAGTACGTCCCCGACCTTTGTAAAGTCGTAGGCAGTGGGCTCCTGCGTGGAAAATTCGATAGGCGACAATTGGTAAATGTCGCACCACACCACCGACCACCACACCGACTCACGTAGTAGACCGCTCGTGTGACTTGGGGGATGCGGTTGAGGGTGAGAAGGTCGGCGGGGAATTCGCCGATGAGACGAATCGTATCCTCGATCATGTTCTGAACGGAAGAGAGAGATACGGTGGGATAAGATGGGATTGCTGTAGGTCCAAGTAGGGGAGTAGGTTGAAGTACGGTAAGGCAAATTACGGTTAGATAGATCACGGTAGGGTACAGAATAGGGTTGGCAAAAATTGTCGGTGAGTACGTCCCCGACCTTTGTAAAGTCGTAGGCAGTGGGCTCCTGCGTGGAAAATTCGATAGGGACATTTGGTAAATGTCGCATCACACCACCGACCACCACGTTCAGACAGGAATGAGTCTGAGAATGGAATGAGCTCTCGACTCTCAGACAATTATTGTCTGGGAGGGAAATGGTTTGAGACAATAATTGTCTCAAATTCTCATCCGATATTTTTACGCAAAGATAGTGAATAAAACACACTGGAACACGGGTAACATCAGTTTTCGGCCAGCAGGTAGGGGAGTATCCATTCCAATGGTCAGAATCGTACTGGTTTGCCAGTGATCACGGTGCTGGTTGACGGAGGTTGGATCAATCTTCGCTCATGTTTACTAACCAGTAGTCACAAGACATCTCTCTCCAATCCAGCATCAGTTCCGCACTATAGTACCACGCATTCACTTCCCTTCCCTTCTCAATCGCACTAGCGAGAATGAGACGGTAGGAATGGAAGAGGATGCGTGAATCCCGAGGCAGATTCATTAACATGGCACTTAAAAAAGAAAAATTTAACGCGTCTCAGATAATTATTGTCTCAACTTTTGAGACAATTATTGTCTGAGACAACGACCGGTCTGAAAAGTTCGGAATGAAATTGTCTGAGACAACACATTGGACAATTTTTGACAACCCTAGTACAGAACGATACGGTAGGAGTACGGTAGGACAAGCTACGGTAGATTACGGTAGAACTCACGATGATCTCTTTTCCAATCTGCTTGATTGCGATGCGACGCTGCGGAGTCGCGTCCCTGAATAAGGCAATCGATATCGATCTTACCTACCGTAGTACCTCTGAATACCGTAATCCTACCGTATGCTGCTGCTCACCAAATGCGCTTGAGGAGTACGACCACTCGGTCCGGCGTGGCGGCGGGCATGGCGGGTCCGGTGCCCTTGCGGATCTCGCACTCCATCTGCGCAAACGAGGAATTTCCGTTTGTTACTCGATCTGCGCAAAGCAGCACCATGGGCGCGCCAGTCCGTGATTCTTTACTAGGGCTGTCAGGATGAAGAATCCGTCTCTTCATTTCGTGTACTCTCTCACCGGTCAGAGTGACGAGAGAGTACGCGGAATGAAGAGACGGATTCTTCAGCCTGACAGCCCTTGTCTATACCTGCAGATCGGTCATGCCCGGCCACGGCTGTTCCGAGTTGGCGAAGATCTGGAGAGGAGCAATCGATGGTGGTGTGCAATGGAAAATCTGAGATTAGTCGAGGCGACTTTCTGCTAGAGATCCAAGTTTTGACGTTTGCTCCAACACACAACATGAACTACGGTAGTATTCAATGTAGGGAACGGTGAAGGAGGGTACGGTAGCTACCGTATACCTCGTAGGCGAGGATTCCGAGCGCCCAGCAGTCCGAGGCCTTCGAGAAGGCAGTCGACGAGCCGAGCGTCTCGGGAGCGAGCCATCTGATGGGGAGAGCGATTACGGTAGGATACGGTAGATGCATGCGCGGCTACGGTGTACGGTAGCATTCTTGCCGGTGCGGTAACATAGAATAGAAGGATACGGTAGACAACACGATGGATAACGAGAAGAGTTCTCATATTCGAAAATGATTTTTCAATAACACTGCTTGATTACCAATAGTTTTCTCATTCTTCACACTATCTCGTCACGAGTTCAATTAATCCCCTTGTTCGGCGTATTGGAAACCCGGAAAATTTCCCAATAAGTACTCTAGTAACTACCGTACCTCTGGGGCGGTCCCTGGCGGCACCAGCAGCTGTGACGCTCGCCGAAGCCCGTGTCGATGAGCGTGTTCACACCTGCGAAGTGCTCGGTATTCGCTGGGGTACGGTAGTGATGCCGATAGAGATTACGGTAGCCGTGTTCAACACGCCATTGCACAGTATAAGTGCGTTGTGATAATGAAGAATACGTCTCTTCATTCCCCTCCAGGCATGAAGAGACGTGTTCTTCATTCGCACAAGCCTCAGCAGGAGGTGGTTACGGTATCGATCGATTGATCTGGTTTATCGATCGATTCTCACCGTAGTCGCCGACCACAATCTTGCCGGTGACGGTCACGTAGCAGTTGCGGGCGGCGATCGCGCGATGCACGATGCCCTTGTCGTGAAGGTAGTTCACCCCGGCCGCCACCTGATGTGTACGGTAGATTACGGTAGAAGTGGTTACGCTAGTCTTGCGAATACGGTAGATAGATACAGGCCCATTTTAAGGAGAGACTACGGTAATCTAAGCGTAGGTTAGGCTATCTTTGAAAGACAAGTGTAGTGCGCATCGACTAACAGTAAATGCTAAGGCGTCTTTGCGATTGCGATAAGTGTGGATTGGCGCTTTATGGTCCCATGGATGCATCAATGGCGGGATACGATAGTCTTGAGTACTGCATTCGTCGGGTATCGGGCACTTCTTCGGGTTTCTGGCCCACTCTTTTCTCGCAGAGTATTCCTCCCCTGTCATTCTCATTTCGCACCTCCTCCACATTCAGCGCGGTCGTTGCCGGGCCAAAAAAAACAGATAAGCTCCCGGGTACCGCATACTGTAGTTGGATGCGCATTGATCTCTCGTGATACCGTAACCCGCTGTTCCATTCAGGACCATCCGCCGAAGAACGTCCCACTGACGAGAGCTATCCCCCGTCTGGAGCCCGAGCTCCGGCTCGACAACATCATAATCACAAAACAAGTTCCCGGGTACCGCATACCTCCAGCAGGTACAGCAGCTTCTCCCTGTTATCGGTCAGGACGCCAAACTTGGTGAGGTGACGATGCAGGCTCTTGCCCGGCACGTGCTCGCTCACGATGAGCAGATACGTGGCGTCGAAAGCGATGCCGAGGAACTGCACAAGGATGGATACGGTAATGAGGCTACCGTAATCTGAACTATCTAGCAGGGAAATAAGTCCAAACTCGTAGACTTTAGGATCCGCTGGGAGGACGTTATAAGTCTAGCAGGTCTGCTCGCCTATTAGTTTTAGAGATCGTCCCAGATGATCTTAGACTTATGAAGTCGTGGACTTATTTCACTCTGAGACTACCATAATCCACATGCAACTGAGGGCTACATCACTAATGGGCAGAGTAGGTAGCTACCGTAGCCTACAGTATATACCCTGGCGACGTTGGGATGAAGGCAGTACAGTAGCTTGGCCGACTCCTCGAGAAGCTGGGCCCGTCGAGCTGCCTGGAATAGGAGTACGGTAGGGATAGCTGCACGGGCTACGGTATTCGATTGGGGTACTGTATTGATTGAGGGGCCATGACACATGGCTTATCCGGATGGTACCATACCATGTTGACCGCTTTATCCCCTTCCGCAACTGTAGGAATCTTCACAGCGATGGACTTATTATCGCCGTGGAAAGGGCGCGTCAGCGAGCCTGAATTGATATTGATCAATACTGCATCCCGTGAAAGAGCACGAGTACGGTGGGGGCTAGAGTGCGCAAGTCGGGTCGCCGACTCTTCATTTCACACACTCTCTCATCAATCGACCGGTCGAGAGAGTGTGTGAAATGAAGAGACGGCTGCCCGTATTTCGCACTGTAGGATATGGTGATGCTGTGCATTGCGCTGCTAGTGAAGGACTAAGGTAATACAGACAATGGAGTATGCTCTTGTGGAATACGTAAAGTCTCTGTACTCATACTGTAACCAATCGATAATTGGCGCTACCGTACTCCAACAGTAGTGCCTCAGCGCGGGGCTGAATCGATACTACCGTACCCCAGAAGGTGGTAGTGTAGGCGCCCCTGCCGATGCAATGGTTCCCTTCGTAGTAGATGTTGTCGAGCCGGAGCTCGGGCTCCAGACGGGGAATAGCTCTCGTCAGTGGGACGTTCTTCGGCGGATGGTCCTGAATGGAACAGCGGGTTACGGTATCACGAGAGATCAATGCGCATCCAACTACAGTATCCCGTCGATACCGTGCTCCGCACACACTCACAATGTAGTGGTCAATGAGGTCGCTGACGGTAGGAAACGATAGCTGCTTCCCGCCTTCTTTCGCGGGAAAGAACCAGACTATGTCGAATCTGTAATACGGTAAGGTGTGGGGTACCGTGCCCCTACCGAAATCAATCGACAACTGAAACTATTGTACTCCTGTCGTGTCCAATCGACAACTGACGCTACTGTATTCCTACCGAAACCAATCAACAACTGGCACTACTGCACTCCTACCGAACCCAATCGACAACTGACGCTACCGTATACCTCAGTGCAGCATGGACCGGCATACTGCGGTTATCGCAAGCGGTGAGAATGATCTCGGTGGTGGTGCCGGGAGACGAGGCTCGCACGAGGAAATCGCCCTGTTGCTCGATGAGACGACTGGAATACGGTAGGATACGGTAGGGTACTGTAGACTAGGATACGGTAGCATTGTCACTATGCGCGACTGTTGGATAATGGCGTGGTACTGTAACCCATCGAGTACTGTAATTCGGGAGTACGGTATAAGTTCCTTACCATGCCTCGTCGTGCGGCACGTAGCCGTGCCACCACGGCTTGTCGCGCAGGTCTGCAATAGGGTAGAGTACTGTAGGTCACGGGTACGGTAGGTCAGATTACGGAGCACAATGAAAATCAACCGAAAGTACGGACCATCAAGCGACGTCATCGCAGGGGCGACCGCTGACGATGAGAGCGAGTATGAAGAATGAGGGGGTGAGGAGAAGAAGGAGAAGAGGGGGGGGGGGTGATTTGCAAATGCACGTCGACTCACAATGAGTGCGAATATGGAAAAATGGTTCGCTGAAGTCATTAGATCTATTTTCGAATTTCGAAGTTATTCTTTCCTTTTTTTGTCTTTTTTTTCTTCCTTTCGCATTCAGACTCACATTCAGTCTTTACAAAAAAATACTGTTGTGCTCGTGTTATAAATTTTTCGGCGGCTGTACCATATTATAGCTATACCTATTCAATTTTCCCGCATTACAAAAATTCAGAGGTCACATGACTGAGCTCAAACGATTCCTTTTCCACAGTGAATTATCACGTGTTGCGAATATTGGATTCCCTCATAAAATAAGTTTACTTTCAGGCTGAATTTGCTACAAATCCTTCATTACTTTTGTATACCCATGCAACAAAATTTCGTTTTGACTGTTTTGAATCATTTTTTCGTGCACTGATTACATTACTCGCAAACAAGGGACAATACTTTATCGGGGTACAACCATTTAGTGAGAGGAGGGGGATATTCAGTAAAACTCTATGAATTTGGCTCAAGTCTTGGCTCTTGATCGGGGCGATTGGCGAAAGGGAAAGAATGCACGATTTTCTCTTATAATACAAATTAACGATATCGGTATGCAAGGGGGCTAGGACAATCGGAACATAGTGGGTAGAAGGCCAGGCTACAGTAGTCGATCTCGATAATTGGGATGGTTGATCTACCTACCTTCGCTTTCCCCATAGTCCGTTCGCAGCCTTCCAGTTTCCTCTGAAAATATCCGCATTGATTGAGCATATATTCCGTTGTTCTTCGAATTCAGTACCCGGCCTTAGTATACGCCCACTGTGTACGCCCACCAGGCGTGTTTGTCTCATGACAACTGTAAAATCGCCTTGATTGTGGAAGCAACTTTCTTCGAATTCAGCAACTTTTCATACAACTAACAACTAGCATATTCGCAAAGTCAATTTTGACGAATTCCTGTTTTTAATTTTAAAAAAAAAGCTTGCCGTTTGTCCCAGTCCACGGGCGAGGCTGCCCGCTTTCCCCACATATTGTTCAGCTTGCCCCAGCTGCGCTCGCTTGCTCGCTTCGGCATCGCGGACTCCTCCAAGGCCTGAGCATATTGATCTTTGATCTTTGATCTCAAGTCGTTTGGCTTTGATCTTGCGCATGATTGCAGAACACCGAAATGTTTCTCGATCAGTTGAATTGCACATCGCATTACAAAAAAATTACATATATTCCCGGATGTAACTGCAATTGTGAAGTGTCTGTAGTTTTTTTTTTTGAAACATCGTATCCAGAAGCCTCAAGAGCACAAAATGATAATAAAGATCAAAGGTCAACTCTTACCATGATATCCTCATCCATGGGCAGACTCCTCTTTCCCCACAGACCGTATGCCTTGTTCCATCCTCGGGGCTGCAATTATATTTGTACTATTAAAAACAATATTTAATATGCTTCTCGGTTTGCTTATGTGCAATTTCTCCCGTCTATATTCCTTTTAGGTGCAAGTTGCCGCATCTCAATATTTCCGGCTACCGTAACCTTTTGCCCTACCATACCTCTTCCTGCGCTGCGGATACGAGCAGCAGTGCTGCGAAGACTGCGGCCACTATCGTCGACTGCATTCTGCAATGATTTATTTTCAATTATTTTACAAATTCGCACACATTTTCACCGCTAATCCTGCTGAAAATGCAATATTTTCCGTAATTTGAGCTTCGGTGATCAGGAATTACATACATACATTTACGATACAAGTTCGCCCCCACCCAATTCTCTAATCTTCCTCATCCGTGACCTACCCTATTTTTCCTTTTCTCGCTACTCGTTTGGGAAGGTCGTTAGACCGTTACTGGGTGCTCTCCTGGAAGGGGAGAGGAGAGCGATATTAATGAACCTCTCCTCTCCTTTTGCGTCACGAGTTAGCTTTCGAAAGTATGGCCATGGATAAAAGGATAAGGGTAAAGTTAACCCATTTTTTCAAGGCACTCGAAGTCGAATGTCGCGATCAATGCTCACAAGCAATACATTTTCTGGATAGCGCATCCTTAGGTAGCTTCACTTTAAAGTAATCATTGTTTTGACATGTTTCCGAAGCATCCGTCAGAAGCTGCAGCTAGAGAACAGCAAAATCTAAAGCGAGCGTCGGGGACCCCGGAGGGATCTTGGTGTTAGACAAAAAGTTATGACACATGTTGGTTGTGGGCAAAGCAGAGGATAAAATAGGCAATTTCCCGTTTTATTCAACGAGCAATGGATAAAATAGGAAATTTCCCGTTTTATTCAACGAGGAAGTGGGAATTCTGTGCTAATTCATGCAGGTTGAGGTATACATCACGAACGCTGCTAAAGTAGTGACGAAAAATGTCCAAGAAGGCTCATTCTCATTTCGCTTAGCCTACGTGCCCGCATAGCGCGGCGGAACGGGCGCCTAACGACTTTCCGTACTTGGAACAGGAATGACTCCGCGCTAAAGGAGAAATTATTCACTTATTAACTAATTTATTTTATTAACTAATTTATTTTTCATTTCACGCACACTTTCACTGCTGCCAATCAATCTTATTGTTAGGCTATGCAAACTCAAATACCATACATTGAGCAAATGTTTGACACAAAATCTCACTTGAATCGCCCAAACTGCGAGGTGGTAGTGTGCAACCTGGAAAAGGTTCATTATGACATTTTGCGGAAGCAAAACAACGAAGAGAAATTTTATCGGTGATTTCGAGGATATGTTAACACGATGGAATCATGAAGGCAAGGTTGCTCCACAGTCAATGCGATTTTACAGAGGATGATCACGCCTGGTTGTGTGCTAATGTTGTGCCTTTACAAGTTTTGTCTGGACAAGGTCGAGACGAATAAATTGGTTGCCTATCTATTGTCGCCAACATAAGTGAGCCTAGACGCGAACTGCACACACACACAAATGGAGATTCTCAAGGGAAGATAGGAGAGGCGGCATAAAGCACAATAAACAATTAAATTCAGGAAAAGAAATCGCGTCATGGGCGTGTGAGTCAGACATGGACTTCGCCTACTCAAATAACTCTGGGATCAAGTCTAGACACTCCTCTATTCCTCTTACTGTCGGAATCGAAAAAGTTGGTTAATTCCTCCTAATCTCTTACGGGTCAGAGGGATTCTTTATTCCGACCGGCCCGCTCATAAGCATCGCTCCTATCTTATTCACAACGGCTCACGTGAAACAACCGCGCGAGTACCGTGGGAATTTACTCACGGAAGAAATTGCAACGGCTTCACCCAAGATCGCAAAATTATTGGAAGATCAAAAGATGTACTAAAAAAATATAACTGTTCAGGGATGTCAAATGCGAACAGAAGAAAACTTTGAATTCCTTATTGTGTCGAGAGTATGAACAACAACATGACATTGCTGATCAACGGTATTAATGATCCGCACCAACATCGAGTTCCTCAAAGAAGTAACATAACAGACCGGTCACTCCAATGCCTCTCTGTTGAAATTCTTAGGTAGTGTGCCTTTCCAAACTACTCTATTTCGCAGCCAAGACGTCGCTTCCAATAAGTGCAAAAGTATCAAAAGCGCCGAGGTCAACCTCTGATGTGACAAAAAGGACACGGCGCAATGGAAACCATCACAGGCGACAACCCTCTAATCCTGAAGCGCTATGAAAATTATGTTGTCGTATGTTATTGAGAAGCGGATTGATTGACGACCACCTCCAGGGGTCACGTGGTCACAAGCACGTATTCCTCGACTACGCGCACTAATTGTCGCCCCTCCTTCGAGCTGACGAGAGAAATGGAGAAGCAATGGCACAAATGGAGGGATGACACTCCTCTCTTCGCCCCCCATCTCTCTCGTGTCAGAGAAACCACCAGTTCTAATTACTCCCGCCCCGATTCTGAGATAACAGAGGCGCAGTGAGGAATTGTTGTGGGGGTGAGGAAGGAACGACGCGACCCAGAGACCTATAGGGATAATAGGGTGCGAAGATATGCTCTAGAAGGGTAGGGGATCAGGTGCTTGATCATTTCAGGGACCCCGACATCAGGATAATAGGTTGAATGAACTCCTATCCATAAATAGAAATGGTCACGAACCACCACACATCAAACAAAACCATATTTCCGAAATGGGGAACGTCGCTATTCTACGACGTCTTATTTTGTCTTGTTCCTCGTCAAAACTGGAGGAAATATCCCCAAAACATCAAACACTTTAGTCTAGAGTGGGTGGTGGTCAGTTTTCGAGACTAATTCCTATATTCCTAGCTACCGTGATCAATTCACCGAAATTTTTCATACGGAAATATTCAAGCGCGTGCCGAAGTGAGCCGTTGGTCAATTGCGTTTCGCTGACCAGTCTCAGTAGCCGCAATTCTCGGTGCAATTGCAACAGCAATGCAGACACACTGCGCCTAATCTGGCCAATTTAATCGAGCAACGAGCAAGGTTCATTGCATGGTTTAATTTCAGCATCTACACACACATGAACTATTTTGAAATAGACGGTCTTATTTCTACAGTTTGATAATGTTTTTCTTCCACTTCAAACAACTTCCGTCATCTCCTGCCTTTCACCACGTGGGTGAAACACAACAAGCATCGAAGACCCGCTTATTCTCACGCCTACAGGATGGCCGGGGAATGCAGGATGAAGTTGGCATCATACCTTGCTGTGTGACCAAACATCCCCATATATATGGGCATACAATCAATGTGCGAACGCTAACGCTTGCTCGTGATAATTCGAAGAAAACTGACTAATCGCGATTGAACAATAGTCAAAATGACGATTGAAAACAGTCTCGGCGCGGCAGTTTAACTTTCAATTGCCCCCATTAGTACTGTGCTAACGACCCAATTCACGATTATGATCATGAGAGGTATGTGGCGAGCTAAGCAATCGTCACACGATTATTTCGAAATGCTCCGAACCAAAGCCCCCCCCCCCCTGACCTCTAGGTGCGTTGTCTAGTTAGAGTGTGAACCTGAATGAATAGTGGAGCAAAAAAAGATGCCAGCGCGCGCCTCTGAATTATTCCCGTTCCATTTCGATATCTTATATCTGATTCACGGGACAAGGACAAGGTCCTTCCTTTTCACGGGTATGAGAGTAGGGCTGTCAGTGGTCAGTGTGAAGAATCTGTCTCTTCATTCCGCGCACTCTCTCACCGGTCAGAGTGACGAGAGAGTGTGAGAAATGAAGAGACGGATGCTTCACCCTGACAGCTCTATATGAGAGTCAAGAGAGCACGCAATGAGGGGGGAGACCCATTGGTTGACAAGTCATCCCTACTGCCTAGAGTTCGAAATACGGGTAATCGTCTCTTCATTTTTCACACACTCTCACCGGACAGAGAGGCGAGAGAGTGTGTACAAAATGAAGAGACCGGGTGACCCGTATTTCGACACTCTACTACTGTCTTCTTGGGAGCGGGCCAGAGCGGGGCTGATGAATCTTCGCGTCCACTCATTTTTCTCTTGCCAGGAGCACAAGAGGGCACGCGAAACGGTGAGACCGCAATAGGGGGTCATCCCTCACCCCCCCCCCCCCCCACTTCAATCAAGTGGAGCACACGCTGGTGACAACAGATCCGGAAGCTTCGGGAGATTCGATCCACCAATCTCCAATCTACTCTACGCTCTCCACGAGACCTAAGCCGATCGAGAGATGGAAGTGGACTGGCATACTATGTGACTAAAGTACGGGAAAATGTGCAATAAGCAAGCAAAGATCCCCGCACCCCCGCATTTTTTGACTGACACGATGTGAGAGAGCCCGTTGAGATTCGAGAACAACAACATAGTACTATAGCTGCGCCCCCTGGGGAGAAAGGAAGGGGAGGGCGGATTCCATTTTCAGCATCCGATATGGGGTCATTTGTCAGCTGCCCCATGCCTTTTTCCATTATTCATCGGGACGGGTGGATTTTGACGGGCGGGCAACAGTATAATAAAATAAGCTCCGACCTTGGGCTAAAAAGAGATTCCAATTCTGGATATGTATTGTTGTTGATGTATGTATGTATCTCCAAGCTCAGCAGCAGCAGGAGTTCGAAATACGGGTCGCCCGGTCTCTTCATTTCTCGTGCTCTCTCATCGGTCAGAGTGGTGGCAAGAGAGAGTGTGTGTGTGTGTGAAATGAAGAGACGAATACCCATATTTCGAACTCGAACTCTGTAAGCAGCAAGCATGCGCAGATATCATTCATGCGCAGATATCATTCATCTCTGTAAGCATGCGCAGATATCATTCATCGCGCGTCATGCTGCTAGTTTTCGCAACACAATAGCATGCATTATATGGCCCATGGGGGGCGAGTGGGAGGATGGGTATTCATTTGGGGGGGGGGGGGGGGGGGGAAGAGGCGCCGTTATTTATCAGCCCGAGTCTGCACACAGCGCAAAAATAATATTTCATCCAAAACTTTGCGGATGCAAACCCATGATTTTCGTGATCAATTCCCGTGGGCGTCAAATCATCAGGTTAGACTATTTTCGACTTCGAATTCGGGTTGTTTTTCTGGGTGTAAAAAAGGCGCCAATTTCCGCGAGACGCGCAAAAATGTTGGTTGATCAGGGCGAAGAAGGAGGAAGACAATGATTTTCAAGAAAGGAAAAAACGTCAATTTCCTCAAAAAATGTGATCAGAAGAAACGCGGAAGCGCTCGTTAAATCCCCTAACTTCTAGGGCGAAAACGAAATCCGAGCCAGCACAAGACGAGTTAACGTGAAACAGTCGGGTGTGAACTGAGAGTCCTCTCGGACCGACCGAGGGGGCGGAGTCTCGTCACTCCCTTTATCAGGTGGTCTCAACGCGATCGGAGAGGCGAGAGGGTGTGCGAAAGCGAGAGAGGCAATCGTATGTTTAATGCCAGCACTAATGAGGCGCGACGAGGCAGCACGGTAATTTGACTACCGTAATCCAACACCCCCCGGTGAGGGATCGTCGTCCCCCGCAGTCAGTAGTAGTGTCGGAAAGGCGAAGAGCAGCCCAGACGGGAGACGAGAATTAAAGGAGTCATAACTTTATAACCTTGATAACCGTATATAGATAATGTTGCATCAACAAAGTTTCGGAGAGAGAGGGAGAAGATTTTTCGGAGTCATAGATACAACGATACAAACCGAATCTGAGTCCAGAAGAAAGCGGACAGGGAGAAGCCCAAACGCTATCAATTGAGGTTCGTCAACAGAGGTTGGAGATAATGAACGTCGTCCTCTGAATGCGGATCGACCTTCGCTGCAATATAGTGAGCCCAGACAAGCGGGAAGGAGTAGAAGTCATAACCACAACGGCTATTGCGCCCCGCTGCAACTAGAGCTAAGTGGTCGTAAAGGGGGGGGGGAAGTTAACCGGGGGCTGAGACCTTTCCGAAAATTAGCGAGTACTCTCGAATATAATAGCGAGCACAATGGGCTGGATAAGAGCAAAAAGTCGCCAAAAGGCTTCTCAGGCATAGATGAAGTACGCCCCCCCCCCCCCCGCCCCCTGCTATCGCTTCTTCTGAGAAACTGTGAAGATAGAGGCGGAGTCGGCTAGACTTGATGATACTCAGGCGAAAGATGCGTGCGTAATGAGGAGAACAACGGTTTCGATGCGCCAAAAGCGTACAGTTTTACTGCATGTTTTCTCGCATGTTTGGAGCGAGGAAGATACGCCGCATCTCATAAATGGCCTCTCTTAGTCTTCCTTGCGACAAAAAACACAAGCACAAGCATAACATATTTATAAGACCGAAATCCGCGCGAAAGTAGCGCGAAATGATTGCTCATGAGGTCTCCAGGATCCCCCACAGTATCTGGAATGTCTGCGGGGCTCGCACATAGGCAGACATGACGAAGAAACCGAGGAGGAGTCTCTTCATTATTCGAACTCTCTCACCGATCAGGGAGATGTTTGATCTAACAAAATCACACGCAAAGACGTTAACACTGGGAACTAAACAATACGAATCAGATGCAGGATACCAGTAGCGGCAAAAGAAATGCGGAGTAAAACAAGGAAATGAACACGGAATGGCGTAAAGTGATGATGTCACACAATTGGTTGATGGGCTCTTTTCTCTAAAGAAGAGTCTGACTGCCCAGAGACAACGCTCAGCGAAGAGAGCCATTCCTTTCGTCAAGCGCTAATTAGGAAATAGTACTACTCTGCCGCCTTAGTCCTGATTGTGCGTAGCATGCAAGAAATGGAAATGGAGTGAAGAGGATGGAAGATGGGAGAGGAACGGTCCTTGCTCGATGATTTGATTACGATTCTTCCGCTATTTTCGAAAAAAAAAGTTTTCTACGTGGAAGAAGGCTATGAAACTGAGGTAAATGTTCCTAATGACGCAATCGTGACTGTAATGTTCGGAGGGCTCGTCGCTCATTTATATAGGAACGCCTAGCAAGTGTCGGATATCAATCTAAATTGGGAAGGCGTTCCCTAGTTAGTTCTCTAAGCCAGACAGAATGACAAATGGGGGTGATCATTAGATATCTGATGGTTGGCCTTTGGGATACGAGGAAAAAATGACGATAAGGGGTCTCTCCTGTATCTATGACCGGATGAAGATGACTGGTTGTTGACCTCTATGATCATCTTGTGGTCCTTTTTTGGGCGATTTACGAGGAAATATAAAGTGTCTCTCCATTTCGGATGCTCACTCGCTTGTCAGGTAAAGGAGAGTCGTGAATGGCGTTACTCGAATCGTGGGCGTGACGCTACCACAGGATAAACACATAAAACACTTTTAGCTTCCAGGTTGTAAAATATCGCATCACGCAAATGGACCGCGGGCTATGGAGTGGACACAGCTCGGTGACTATTTGGATTGACGTCTCTTGATTTCGTGCTATGCTTATCCAAATGAAGAATCCGTCTCTCTTCATTCCTCATACTCTCTCACCGGTCAGAGTGACGAGAGAGCACGTAGAATGAAGAGATCAATTCTTCATCTTGACAACCCTATTTCGTACACACTCCCTAACCGGATCGACCTTGTAAATACAGGCTATAAATTGAATTATAGGCTCATTCGGAGAGAAACCGCCAAACATCGAAATCTTGAAACACAGTGATGCAAGTACATGAGTAGATGTTTGCAAACCTCAGCAAAAAAATAATAAAATAATCATAACATGGGGAAAATATTTCAGGTAAAGTAAAAAAAAACATAGGGAAAATATTTCAGGTAAAGTAAAAAAAAACATAGGGAAAATATTTCAGGTAAAGTAAAAAAAACATAGGGAAAATATTTCAGGTAAAGTAAAAGATTGTGGTGAAGTGCGATGGATGACTCTCTCATTTTTCAGTAATCTTTTGTTTTTCTGACTTAAGAGAGATTAGGCAAAGTAACGAGACGAGGAGTAAAGTTCGATGACGGATCTGCACGAAAGAGCTTCGAATGAAAATGAATACTTTTCGCAGTATCCCATTAGGCGAATCGGGGGAGGAAGTGCATGGAATGAGACGTGTTCATTACTACAACTGTCTGCCGACTCATATATCGGAATACCGCTCCAAGCAATTATCACCAGAATCAGGAAACAAAAGAAAATATGGTTGGAGAAACTTGTGTTGGATTTGACTGACCGCTCGCTGTATCATTCTCATGTCCACTCTCGAGTATGAGATTTTAATGGAAATAATTCGTTCCCTTCCTCACCTAAGAAGCATGATCTCATAATAGAAATGAAGAGAGTCTTTCGAATTGCTGTGAAGGTCGCCCGTTTTCATGTAATCACACACATCCATGAAATATAACCAATTTATCCCAAGCCCGGTTATGAGAAGCATAGCATACAGAAAGTGTGAGTTATTATTATCGAATAGTCCGAATGAGGATCGGGATATCCTATCCGGATATTAGGTGGAACCCGGCCCACGATGTCCGGTTATTAGGTCGGACTATCGGCGGGCGGTACCATCACGCTCTTCCTTCTATCCGTTCTCGTGCGACGATTGCTCTGCTGACGAAGCTTCAGCTTCTCCTGAATAATCTTACATTTAATACATAATGCATTGTGAAACATATCCATCCGACAACAAATATTCCGGCGACAATTCGATGTGCGAAACCGACCTGAAGTGCCATCGCTTGCTTCTCCCTCTGAAGATTGTTACTGAAATTGATTTATATTTTTTTCCCGTAATTTAATTAATTAACCAACCGGCTCTCGAACGTCTTTCTCGTCTTATCGTACTCATCCAACTTTTGCTTGACATCTCCTTTAATTTAATTATTTAATTTTTATATTTTTTAATTTTCAAATAATGTCTTGGTTCTACTAGCATTACCGCGGCTTTAGCATCTGTTTAGCTTTTTTGATCAATTTGATTATTAAATTCATTTCATACATGCTGGACGTCTATTTAGTCCTTCGTCAGAACCCCTCATTTCGGCTCTCATGGTTTCACTTCCTTTTCTGCCGTTAGAGAGGTCAGAGTTGGCGAGAGAGCAGGGAAACGGAGAGGGTCAGACGACCGACGCTTCCTTCCACTTCCATTTTCCACGCCCTCACACTCTCGCAAGATAACATACGACTCCGATTGCAAACGACCTTCTAATTCTAGCACGGGAGAGTCTAGTAAGGGCCTTCGAAGACTCTAGGAGACCTTCGAATGCGAGTGCACAAACCGAATAGGGCATCCTTCGTGGGGAGTGGGGCGAGTTTGCCCGAAGGAAGAGGCGTCGGATCTCGACCGTTCGGCTGAGACAGGTTGAGAATGTCCTGCAAAAATCGAAGATCACAAATTAAACGTTAATTCGTCCGATCTTTCATTAATTTCATGCATTTTCATCTCGGAAAACAGAGAAAACATGGACAGTAAAAAGCGCGAACAAATAAGGGAAAATTAGGGAGAAGAGCGTGTTTGGAATGTTTTTTTGCGTGAAAAACCAAACAAAACTAAAGAACGAAAGGGATACCGCGATTTCGCCGAGGATAGTTCTGAATTTTGTTTGTTAATTTAATGGAGTTCCTGCAAGTCCTATCAAAAAAGATTTCATTACATAAATTACGTATCAAGTGTGAAAAACATGTCATCACAAAATTCAAATAAAAAATTCCTTTCTCGCTCACGACTTTTTAAACCTGATTTTTTTGAAAGAAAAAAATCGGAATGTTAACCAATGAAACTAAGTGAGACGAGCAAACAATGACTCGTATTTAGAAGTTTCCACCCAACTTACGGTGAGATTCTCTCCAGGAAGTTCGTTCTGATCCTTGACTGCTTCGGCCTCGAGCGCCAGCAGTTCCTGCAATTCCCATCTACAAGAACGACAAAAAAAATTTTTTTTCGGATCTCTCATTTCACAATCATCAATCGTCGGTTAGAGAACCTGAGGGAGCATTGCGAAATAATAGATCGAAAAAAACCCCCGTGGTATACAAGGTAGAAGCTGAAAAGCCGATTTTAAGCTATAACATTATATCAATAAATCCGCCCGACCTGTTCCAGATCATCATCATCAACGTCGTCGTAGTCGAATTTCATCTCCTTGCCCGTGTCCTGTTTGACCTAAACAAGAGTGTGTTTTTTTCTCCGTTTTTGTCCCATAATTTTCTCGCTGAGCATTCCCTCCCTATCATTCTTATTGTCTACCCCCTCCTCACATTCAGAGCGGTCGTAGCCAGGGCCAAAAAACAATGAAGTACCAACAAAGTATCGATTATCGATGGCAATTCGGGGAGTGATGACTATCCTCATTATCGTCACGATTACAACAAATAAACAGCAATTGGGGCTACTCGATAATGTTTGTCATAGTGCGAGAAGTTCTGTAGACTTCCTTGTGATGCTAGAGGAGGACAAAAGGGGAAGAAGGGTAGATGACAGATCGATTTATCATCAGAGTGAAAAAAACAAATAAATATTATTCCTGACCTTCTTCTTCATCAGCGCAAGTCTCTCCTCGCGAAGGGCCTTCTGCTTTTTGACGACCTGAAATTAAATGAATAAACTTAAAACCAGAATTATTCTCTCACTTTATTATTCGCCTTGTCCAGATCCTTCCGAATCGTGTCGTTGATGACCTTGGATTATATTAATTAAATTAATTAGTTAGTTAGTTAATTAATTAACCTTATCAAACCACTGAATGAGCGCAGCGATCTTCTTGTGCGTGTCCTGGTAGATCTTCAGGGCCTGCAAATTAGAGATTTAAAAAAAATGTCGTCATCTTATTTCTCATTTTGACTGTCTTTCCTACGCATAGTGAAACACATTTTCAAATTCATTTTTTGCATATTTTTGGCTACTTTCTATCGCCCTCCTGACCGTATTCTAAGGCTCTATGGTGGGTGTTCGGACGCGCATTCGTGCTGCCTGCAGTATTCCTACCGCCCCATAGCCTGCCGTAACCCTACCGTACCTTATCGAGTGTTTCATCCGACTGGACGTCTTTGAAGGACGAGTTGACCGTCGTCTCGAGCAGGGCCATCTCTTCCTCAGTAGCGTACGGGAACTGGACCTGCAGTGATTTACTTAGCTACAGTAACCCGTCAATGGCAACTACAATGTCCCTGCTACCGTACATTGTACATAAAAATGATACCGTATAACTGTGATAGCTCCAAAAGTAACTCCTAGTGCCTCGCACAGATACATGGGACCTACCGTACCTTGCCCAGATACACCCTGCACGACTGCACGTTCTGTCCCGCTGCGATGAAGTTGTTGCGCGCTTCGGCTGCAGCGAAGTACCGCATGCGAGTGTTGCTGCAAATATAGCTAGGGGCCACAACGTAGATAGCCGAATTCAAGTCATGGGGTCAAATTTGTGTTTAACCTATCCCTTGTGGTCCCAATAACATCATACTTTTTGCCGTTTGTTGATATCTTGTCTCTGAGCCGCGCTAGATCCCGAGAAGTACGCGCGCAAGACACTGGGGGAGAGGAGGGAAAGGAGAGACGAGAGGGAAAGGGGGCGGAGCCTAATTAGCGTGTGTCTCTCTCCCTCCCCCCGCCCTCTCGCATGCCTCTCCCCGCCCAAAAGTCACAAGCCGGGGAAGCATGCTAAAAATCTGAAAACAATTTTAAAATTCCTAAAATATTCGAATTAGTAAAATAAGTTTGGTCCGAGAAGAATCGTCCAACTGGAACATGCCAAAACGACCTATCCCTTTCTCTTAAATGCAAATTTGATCTACTTACTGGTATTATGCAAATCTGGGACCAAGCTCAATCGAAAGAAGAATATCGCAGCTATCCATAGCGCTGTGGAACGTCCGATTTCGTTTAGAACGAACCTTGTGACTTTACTTTCTCGCTTTTACACGAAATCATGTCCGCATAAAGTGGGCGGAGCTTGTGGCCCCTAAATATAGCTCGAAATATAAACCGCTGTCTCTTCATTTCGCACACTCCGTCGTCAGCTGAGATATTTCGAGCTCCAAAATATAGTTAAAGTTAAAGTCCGCAATCAAAGCGAGTTTCAGTCGTCAGGGACCGACGACGTTTGGTGGTATAGTCAGGTAATGAAGGGTATGGGTGCTGCAAATGAACCACCGCCTCTCTCATTTCTCATGCTCTATCGAACTTTAGACTGATTGTGAGAATAGTTTCAGTTGTAACAGAAAAGTTTCAGTGAATTTTTTTCAATTTTGCAATGAAGTATGCAACCCAGACATCTTCTTCGAAACATTATTCCGGAGTAGCATAGAATAATCAAGTAATTGCGAGCCGGGAAAATATTAGTAATTGCGCGAATAAACGTCCGTCGGGGGGGGGGGCGCTTTACGATGCACATTCTTACCAGGAAGCACGAAAAAAATAGAAGAACAACAATGAATGCAACTAAGATGGGAAGAGTTTAGGGACTCAAAAAAAGTCAAAATCGACCAATACGGAAGCTCTGACATCATTGTGTACTTATTCTCAGCTCACTTCCAGTCCATTTTATCACCCTGCTCGAGTATGCATGCTGTTTTTGGCCCAAGATAGTGCTCATGAGGGTGGTGATGTGGAGTAGTGGGTCGAGTTGACTATCTACGACTCATTCAGACAGGTAATGGTATTATTGGTCTGCACCGGAAGGGACCGGCGATCATTGTTTTTGAGGTTCAAATAAAAGTCAAACTGGCATCAACTGAATGACGGGGGCCCACAGTCGGAACTTCTCGAAACTTTGACAATTGAAGGACTAAGTTCTTTTACTTGTTCCTCAAATATTGCAGTAATGCTTCACGCATCTAGAGTGAATAAAATAATTTTAGTTCATTTCAAGCATCCTTAGTTGTTCATCATTTTATAGGGTATTATTTTGGTACTCTCTAACATTCCGATTAGTCAGATTCGCTGTATTTTATTAGTCTTAGTCAAGACTCTTTACTGCAGACTCTTTACTGCAGTCTTGGGGAGAGAGACTCTCCCCAAGACTCTTTACTGCAGTTTTAGATAGGGCATTCCGCCAATTAGACTGGTCTAAGAAGGGAATTTGCATAAATGGTCGGTTCCTTTCTCATATCCTATTTGCTGATGATGCTGTCATTATCTCACACGATGAACGACAAAAAAGCATGGCCGTGGAACTAGAAAAGGTTTTGGCGGGAGTGGGACTGCAGCTCAACGGGGATAAGACCATCGGAATGACATCCAAACCCCTACCCAGAATAGTTAAAGTAGCTGGAAAGGTTGTAAAATTGCAGGAAAAGGTGGTATACTTGGGAAGTGGGATAACAATTAACGGGACTGACGACTGGGAAATAACACGGAGAATTCAAGCAGGGTATGGGGCATTTCACAAACACCGCTCATTTCTCATCAATCGGGGTATCCCAATGGCTCACAAACGTCGCTTATTCAATTGCTGCATTCTCCCCGCGGTATTGTATGGTTGCGAATGTTGGGCTCTGACCAATGCACAAAGGAATCGTTTATCAGTGGCTCAACGTCGAATGGAAAGTTGGATGGTAGGTTGTACTGCTCGATCATGTCTCTAATGAGCGGTTGCGAGATTCAACTCGAATTCGGGACTTTGTTCGAGATGCGCAGAAAAGGAATTGGTTTTGGTTGCACAAGATCGCGAATGACGACAATTGGAAGTGGATCCGATCTGTGATCGAATGGTTCCCGACAAGAAAAAGAAGAAGAGGTCGACCAATGACTAGATGGAGCGATATCTTCCGCAAGACTGTTGGCCCGAACTTTCTCAACGAAGCAAGAAAAGCCAGTTGGAATGCCATGCACATCAGAGCTCTCACCTAACCCGACCTCTTGATAAATGTGTAATAATCGAAAAATCGAATCGAGTCAAGCGATAAGATAAAAAAAAAGGGTAAAAAAGGCCAAATGATCAGGTGAACCCTAATATTTTTTCGAGTAAAATGCTCATCAAGTTGAGCTTACGTCTTGTCAATGTGCTTCAGCTCCTGCCATCTCGTGATTCCAAATGCCATCTGCGTGTTTGCATGCACTAGCAGGGCTCGGGCGTTTGTCCACCTTAATTTAATTAAATAATTAATTTTAATAATTAATTAATTAATTCAATTACTTGAACATTGCCAGTGCGACGCGCTGCTGCCACTCGATGAGGTCGTCCACCTGAAATGCTGATCGTTTTCTTTAAATAAAGAGAGTATGGAAAAATGAGAGAGTGCGAGGGTTCATTTGAGCATCAGAAGAGCTTGAAATACAGGTAATCGTCTCTTCATTTCACTGCCCTCTCAGCCGTCAGAATGACAAGACCGTGTGTGAAATGAAGGTACGATTAACCTTAATTTAATTAAATAATTAATTTATTTAATTAAATTAATTTTAATCGTACGTTAACATTACTGTGTAGCTTTTGGCAAGTCGCACTGGGGATCAAACGCTATATTTTTAAGAATGGACCGTATGAAATGATGAGATGAACCGACCTCTCCTTCCAGCACGTTCTCTTTCTCGGAAGCGTACTCAGTGCCGAAGATGCCCGCTACAAATGGCAAATAATGCACGGAGTCTCGAAATGAGAATCAGATTGTCTATTTGATTTTCACATTTCTCCAAGTTGTACGATTTTTCTCTTATTCGAAACTTGATGATACATTTTCCTTACACAACATCTTGTCTTGCTACATACAATTCACTCATATCTTCAAAGTCTGCCATTAATAAGAGAAATGGCAGACATTATGGCAGGGTATTTCTCTTATTAATGGCAGACTTCAAAGTCTGCCATTAATAAGAGAAATACCCGATTGAATCGTCTGAGAGCGCCACGAGTTGAATGTGTCATTATTGTCCTGTCGAATACACTCACACAACATCCTGTCTTGCTGCTCATACAGTCCATTCAGATTGTCCACTTGCTGCTTGTATATCTCGGCAATCTTCGAGGCGCGATGATGCTGGTCCCGTGCCATTTTCAGCTCCTGAAATTAATTTCAGGATGAGAAATATTTCCTAAATGTATTTACCTTCTCCGCGATCTCCTGCTTGTTGATGGCGTCCAGGTACTCTTGACGTTCCTGGAAATTGTAAAATCATCAATTAACGATTCTGTCGACTACAAAACACAAAAAAAGAATCGGCGGATCATTATCGGTCGTTACCACTTGTCGTTGGCGTACGACTGTAAAATCGTGAATATCCCGTCAGTTTTACCATCTTACAATGACGTAACTATCAAATGAACGGACAGTGTATCGTCGAACCCGATTGCACCGTTGATACCACATGCTCTGCTTTTTTTTACAGCTCACCTATCAAGAGCTTGGATCTACCCCTCTTCCCAAAAATTAACAATCAAAATGTGATGCAAAAAAAAAAAAAAAAAAAAATGATACCCGATTGAATCGTTGATCCCACATGTTCTGTTGCTTCAAGAATGTCTTCACGGAGGGCTGCTCCAGATTCTCCACGTCCGTCTTCTCTTTCTCCCTGAAGAGGATTGTTTCGCCTCGAGCTATTGATCATCTCAATGATTTCAACAGCGACTTATCCCACTATTATCACTATGCAACGTCGCAATCATAGTAGGCACCCACTATCCTTATATGTAAAAAAAACGTACGTTTGCTTTCTCAGCTCCTTGTACGTGGCCTCCAACTGATCGACCGTCTTCTTGATATCATCGGCAAATATCGACTTGCTCTCGTACTTCTTGATCACATTCTTCCGCTCGTAGCGATAGATCGACTTCTCCAGGTTGATGTAGTCCTGCAATTTTGAGCGATACACGCGATCAATGCGACTTATAAAATGCAGGTGAATCCTGGTCCTTGCCACTAAATACTTCCGACATTTACAATTAGGTGAGATGATCGTTGATATTTTGTTCAACAATGTGATATATTGAACTCCACTTAGATACCTGAATGACTCCATCCGTAAGTTGGATGCTCTTCCCGGTGACAGGCGCCTTCACAGGGGTCGAATCACCCTTCGGCTCGGGCGTTGTTTCGCCGGGGCCAGGCACTGAGGGCACGGGAGTTACGCCGGGGGTCTGCAATTCAGAGCATGGTCCATTCATTACACTTCAATAACTTTATTGCTATCATTTCAGATCTGCGAAAATCAATGGATAGGAGTAATTTGGGATGAAATCAACTCTATGAAACATATTTTATTCGATAGCGAGGTCCACAGGGACGAAAAAAAATGAAAGAATTGAGGGAGCTGCGTACATATATTCTATTCTATTCTTCTTTCACATTTTCTTACCTGTTATTGAGAACTTATGCCATTGTCATCTAAAATAATGTGAGATTATATTCGGATGCTAACCTCCGCCTTCTTCTTGGTTCCCTTCTTCTTCGGGCCTGCTCCGGGCGTCTTGTCCCTCTTGCTCTTCTTCCGAGGCTTCTTCACCGCGTCCTTCTCGGGCTCAGGAGGGATGACCACCTAGAAATGGCATAATGAAAAAATTGACTGTGCGGATTCTTCGCTGTCGAAAAAAATTCTCTAAACACTGGATTATACAGAGTATTTCCTACATATCATGCATACATTCCAAATACGTTTCAACCGGTCATTAATCGTGTGCAGTCAGAGATTGGAACGATGGAGAAAAGAAACCGCACGTGAAAAACGTATTCCAAAAACTATATAAAAATAATAAAAATGTTAAAAAAAATAATTGCTCACATCTCCGCCGTGGTCGAACTTCTTCTCCATGTACTCATCGCTCACATCGTGCTGAAAAGATCAAAGATCAAGATATTTGGAGATTGATCTTTGCTCTCTCGTTGGTTGGGGAGGGAAGTTCGGAAGTTCTTCTTCAAGCTTCAAGTTCTCACCATTGCCTGATTCGCCTTCTTACTCGCGTCCTTGACCGTCTCCTCAGCGCGCGCCTTGAGATTCTCCTTGTTCTCTGAAAATAACACCACCTTTCAGTTGCCCTCAACTTTTTCATTCTGCGCGTTTTTCTGCTTCCCCACAACACTAGATGCGCTGAGCACGAAGGCAGCCAGGAGCTTCGAAGAAGAGCCCCTGTGCAATCCATCGATTCGGATTCTTTGAAATTAGATTACGGCTGACCCGGTTCGAGATGAGGCGGAGGCGGTACACCCTTCTTCGAAGCGCCAGCGCCCATTGTGACCTGTAACCACAGCATTTTACTCCAACAGAGGGGAGGGTTGAGTGTGGTCAAATTTCAAATTTGAAATATGAAATGTTTCTGAAACATATCGCGATTCTCTCATTTTGCATGTGATCGGCAGGAGCATTCGAGAGATATGTTTGCGACCTCGATGCTACATTCTCATTGGGGGAATATAGGCGCAAATATAGTATCGAAACAATACAGGACACCGCGATGGATGATAATCAACTGTGAATGTGCATGAATAACCTTTCTCGCCGGCTTCAGTCTGGGATGATTCGATGGGGGAGAGGGACTGCTGAGTGTGTTTGCTACTGTGTACACTTCTCTTTCCTCCCCCATCCCCTCCTTCCTCTCCCACTCGGTATCCATGGATGACCTACCCCTCTCCTTCTTCCATTGTTGCTTTCTTTCCCTGATCGTCTAGAGATGCTGTGGAATGGAGAGAGACAGTCTCCATGCATTGGGCCTCCTTCAGTGGACCACATCCATTGAGATCGCCTAGGATACAGTAGAAGTATCTCCTTTTCTGTGCTCTCTAGGGTCTCTGACGGAGGAGAAAGTGGAAGGAATGAAGAGAGGACTCCTGATGAAGGGATGACTCCTCTTTCTCGAGGCAAGAAGAGGGCCACAAAAAGCAGACTAACGTAGCAGAGATGAGTCAGCAGAGGATGAAGGGAGTTGAATGGTGGAAGTGAATACTTTGGAGATTCGAAATTTGGGGTGATTTGGTTCACCTCATTTCGCGTGTTTTCTTCCTTCTCTGAACGGTAAGATAGTGTCCAAAATGAAGACACCATTACTTACAACAAAATTGATATTGCGAACTGTGTTCGACTAATCTTTTGAATTTCGTACCATCACGAGAGTCTGGCGAATGTGCGACAATGAGAATATTTATAGACAAAACATATAGCTTTTGTACTGACAATTTCGAATCGCTCCAGTTCACAATGACGTTATTTCCGCATAAAAGCTGCAATTTCCAGAAGCGTTGATTCACAGTAATATCTAGCTTTCCTGATGAAATTTGATTTGCAGAGATCAAACATTTCGGCATCTTTTGTGCGATATTCTCTGGCAATTAACAATCTTTTCACTACAATTCCCTTCAGTTAATGAACCATTGAGGCGACAATAATAGACATTCTAATAAAAATAGAAGCCATTCTTTCTCGAAGCCTTCGTGTTTATACCACGGGGATTCCCCGTTCTTTATAAAACAGGCTTTCCTAATAACTTGTTTTTGATGACTGATCGACCATGAGAAATCGTCTTTCGTAGAGTTCGAAATACGGGTCGCCCTCTCTTCATTTCACACACTCTCTCACCGGTCAGAGTAGCGAGAGAGTGTGTGAAATGAAGAGACGGCGACCCGAATTTCGAGCTCTAGTCTTTCGTGTAGATAATAACAATCTCGCTCAAAATAATGCTGCAGAAAAAGAATCTGATTGTGAGGCAAGAAAATGAGGAGGCTCCTCACAATTATCTGCTATGCAGCATTACATTTATTATTATTTGTGCGTCGACTGTTGAGTGGATGTCTGTGCTATTTTGATGCTGGGGATATTCTCCGAAGTCACCGTTTCTTTTCATGCTCAGATTCTTTTCAAAGAATGGAAAACGATGACAAAGCCGTTGATCGTATACTGTATAAAACGGAGGAGAGAAAGTACGGAGAATGTGTGTATTACGATGAGCTACGGTAGATTACTTGCGTCACTCTCTGTCTTACGCTATTATTCTTTACTTTTCACTTTTATTACTTTTCTTAAAAGTGAAAAGTAAAGAACTTTTCTTTTATAGTTATTTATTTTCGACTATTTGTGCGTAGTTTGTACATAGTGCTCATGCGATTTATTGCGGGGAGGGGGGGGGGGGTTATTTCAGAAATATTATGACAAATAAATGGTTTATTTCTGAAGAGTTGATTCATCGCCAGTCAATTATGTTCCCGATCTTGCGATCTTTTCGTCTTTCCTGCATCAACGATGAAAAGAGCAGCGACTGTCTGACCAATGAGAGAGACGAGACGAGGGAGAGAGGCTCACTCTTTAGAGATCAAACATTCCCGCAAATAGCAGTCGCTTTTTTGCAGAGATCACGTTAGGGAGTCGCGTTTTTTTATTTTTTGCCGTTGGATTTATTGCTGAAATAATATTGTTGACGACTGTTTTTTCCTCGCTCATCAACTCACTATGAACCATTTCTAAAATGTAAAGACAATTAAAGTCAGAATTTAGATAGCGTGTGAAATACGAGGCACGACTCTCTTGAGATCAAACAATCACCTGAACAGTAGTGTCTCTATTCTGTCTATCACAAAGATCCCATTCCCAGTATCTAGCGAGGTGTGACTGTGTTGTCTAGGCTATCTTTAAAAATCAAGTGAATAATTCCTATAATATCTACTTCATTTCCTATTATCTTCTGGTCTTTTCTCGCTCCTTTTCCCGCTCGTAACGAGCCTTTTATTTTCCCATTTCCTCTCCATTTCGAGACACGTATTTGAGCACTAGAGCATAAGCTGGGTTCCCTACAAATATGACACGTGATCTTCCGATCTTTCCACCTTTCAATGATATCGGGCCTCTGATCAGCTCCGATTTGCTCGTGACAAAGAGGATTAGAGGCAGCGATAGGAGGAATATTTTCTACGTTTTTATGAAATTTATGAAAAAAACAACGTATCGCTTTCTCTGAATTCCACAGGTATTCCAACAAATGAAAATCGCGATCTTCCAATCTTTCTATCTCTTAATCGCATTAGTCCTTTGAACAGTGTCCCATCCGATGCTCCACATCGAAAAAGTACGAGTCAACTGGGTACTCTATTCTGCAATTGTTGCGCTAGTTGTAAGCGTTCTCTGATGTCTGCTTCCCACTCCAACGTTTCCAAATCGGCTGAACTATCTAGGTCAGACGGAAGGAGTGAAATAGTCATTTTTTTGCCAAGCCGTTCCTACGCTTAACTTTTGACTGGAGAAATGATCTATGCTGCCCCTTTGTTATCTAACCTCGGCATCTTTGCTCAATATCTCCGTGCGATCTCTGAACTATTGTAGAATCGGGTGCGTTTTATCCATTTCTGTTCTCTAGTCGAGAGAAGAATGGAAGGAAGGGGAAAGTTAGACACACTCCCTAATCCCCCTTGACTCTCTCAACTCGGAGCATTGATCTCCAATACATCCCGACCACATTCCGTCTAGCACTATTCGCTGGATTCAAATTGGAAGATACCATTTTCTTCGCTGTCTCATTCATCCATAAAGCATGCGCAATCACTGATCAATGATGCTCCAAGAACCTTCCTATCTCACTGATATCTCTCCGGCCCATCAAACCAGCGATCCCGCACAGCTACAGTGTACCGCACGCTGTGCCCTCGTTACGATAACGCAATCAATATTCCTTTGAGCATGGTTTGGGCACAAAAGAGAACGCTGTGAGATTCTACCATGTAATAGCGATTTTACTTGTGGGCCACTTTTTCGTCTCTATATCATGCACGATTTCTAAGGTCCTCTAACAGATGAAAAAGCACAAGTATACTTCCCAGTTGAAATAGTTTTTTTCGCGTTAACTTGTGTTATAGGCGAATGAGCATACTCTCCAAAGATGATACTGATCATTTCACCTCCGCTCGCTCGTTTTACGGCCAAACTCGAGACATACGCACATGAGAAAAGTGAGCCGTTTCTACGGCCAACGGAGACCAAACGTGCACCAGGCCAAACAGTGCTCGCTGCACTCTCTCCATATCCCACGCTATCTCATCGGTTTGAGAACCTCAGAAAGCGCCTATGCGGGAGAGACCAAAAAGTCGTCCCGCCCCCATGACTTTCCGATCTCTTCCTCACCAATAAAGACACACACACTTGATCGTGGGTAATCTTCTTTGCGGGAGGAGCAGGAATGTCTCCATCGGTCAGACAGGAGCAGAAAGTGTGGGAAACAGAGAGAGAGTTTTGTCTTCGAGAAGAAGAAAATGAGCCGGAACTCTTGGTGGTTTGACCTCATCTCAGCAGCTTGAGAGAGTGAAATGGGGAAGTGGTTGATGCAAAGCGTCGCCGCTCGTGAGAGATTGCTTGTCCTTTGAAAGTCACGTATAAGCGGAGAAAAGATCTCGTTCGATCCGGGAGTTTAGACATTTTCGCCTCATGGGCACATTTCTCAGACTCATACTTCTTGATTGACTATGATGAGATATGCTTGTAGTTCTTAAACGACAAGCATCTTTCTTGTTATGACACGTTATTCGCGTTTAATTGGCTCTATGCCCTTTAATTGATTAGAATTTGCCAATCGTTTGAACAATGGAGGAAATGCCAGTGCGATCTCAAATGTTTCACAAATCACGTATAACGCACTCGAAATAACATATTTAATTGGTTAACGCACATACGTTATCCACATGCATGCCTCCTTATGAAGACTATATGCACACTATTCACATGAGCTTCACATGACTGTCTCTCTCGTTCCCCATCTTTGCTGACAGCCGCTGGCTATTATAAAGAAACTTGGTTTATAGAGAAGAGGAATAGAAAAACTGCTAATTGACACAAAGAAATGAGAAAGACTTCCTAGAATAATGCGGCTGGATGTTTCGGTCCATTGGGTCGTAGACACCCAACCGCCTCACGAAGGGTATAACGAGAGACGACCGTGGATTTAGTTTCTCCTCTTCATGTTACAAGGCTTCCAAGTCTAAGACGACGAGAATCCATCACTCACCGTCTACGCCTAAGTAATTTCTCCTCTAGGCTACGACGATGACTTCCACGTCAGCTTTTGGACGCCTACTCATTGGTGAACATGCATTGCGGACCTCTGTTCGTCTTTCTCTTCTCAACTTGTCACAGATAAGAATCTAGTCGATTTCTGGTTCTTCTACGTGTTGTTCGTTCCATTGCAGTCGTTTCCTTGTGATCTCAGCCTGCCATTCTGAGCGAGATCTCTGATATCTGCAAGGCTTACACCAGGGGCCTAACAACATGTGATGCCGAATTGTCACACATCGCGCGGAAGCGTGCTCCCACCTCCGCTGCCTCTCCTCCCCTCCCTCCTCCCTTTTCACCACCTCCCCTCTCCTCCCAACCTCCCCCCACTCCCCGTTGGTCTCTTGGATGTTTGGCCGTCACCCCCTCCCCTCCCCTTTCCCTCTTTCTCTTTTCTCTTTCTTTTCCCGTTTCTGCCCCTCTCCACTCTATCTCGCTCTTCTCGCCACTCTCGTTTCTCTTCGTGATGTTTCCCCCTATACACAACACTCACTCGCCGCCTCGCGGGAGAGCAAAATGTTGCCTCGCCTTAGTTTTCGCGCATTTTCAAGTCCATTTAAGGCAGTGTTAACCAGTTTTTAAGTACAATTTAGTGTTTTTAACTTCTTGGATCGATATTCCACTCGGCGAGCGATAACAATCACTCGCCAACTCGAACCGTCGCTTGTTTTGCGCCTACTTTACGTGGATATTTCCACCATTTTCTCGTTCGATTTACTGTGGGATTGTTTTCGCTTTTGGGGAATTCCCCGTGTGAAAAGGGAGAGAATAGAGGGATACAATCCGTATAGTGTTCGATTTCGCACCTTTGCACCTGGAAAGGCACTATTATATGCGAATAGATATTTCCAAAGCAACGGCTGATAATGCCTGGATATTTTGTTATATTAATGTGCTTGTGCGAAAGAATAATTAGCTGCTTGATTATTTACTACTCGTTACTGGGCGCATTGTGCTTCCGTGTATCGTGTTTCTGTGGTCTTTTGATTTCAACCAAAGCCGAGATTGCGCACGCAAATGCTTCTTTTGTTGGGGGAGTTTCCGGATTTCTTTCCAATCATTTGCATTCTATATCCTAGTGGTATTCCTAGATCAAAGTACACCATCGAGTAAGTAATTGAAAAAGTGTGACGACCTCGGGGTACAATCATGACAAACGTGACTAACGCAAAGAGCGTAGAACAGAAAAACAAGGAATAATTTTCTCGACTCACACTATTCTCCTCTCTAGAACTCTCTTGACAAAACGGAAGCACTGAATCCCGATGGGATTTAACGATTGCCTGGTTTTCAAAGTGCACAAAATCGCACGCTTCCTCGTAGAGTTCGAAATACGGGGAATCGTCTCTTCATTTTACACACTCTCGAGAGAGTGTGTGAAATAAAGAGGCGAGAGAGTGTGTGAAATGAAGAGACGGAGACCCGCATTTCGTACTTTACTTCCTCGCTACCCCTTCGCGGGTTGTATAATCTGACGAAGGAATGACATCGTAGGAAAAGGCCTCTTCATTTCGCACGCTCGGCCCGGGAAAGTCTAAGTTTTTTGTTCAGTTTCGTAGAGTCGTGCCCCTTGAAAGTTTAGCCAGTTAGCATAGGATTCGTTGCCGGGCTTCCAAAGGCCACGAAATCGCACGATTTACCCTCGCACTGTACAGGGTGGGGCATAAATATTGATACACACATTATGCGTAATATCTCATGAATGAATTGCAGGAATCACTCCGGCTTTTCCCCACATATATATGGGTATTGTATGTCCAAACTATGGCAAACAGATTTTGAATTGATTATCCTGTTGCCGAAAGACGATAAATTATAAAATCCAGAAAAGTTGATACGCCGCCGCTACTGGTTTGAGTGGTTTTAGTCGATTTTAAATTGACCGGTAGCATATACCTAAGATTTTAAATGCTCATAAATAAGCAAAACCATTCATTTTTAATATTATTGAGTCAAATTGGTCATAGTTTATTTCAAAGAATAGATCCAATTTTTTGAATAGACCCATGTGATTCCGACTGAAAAGATTCGATTTTTCGATTTCCTATTTAAAGTTTTCTTTTTGAATCAGTAGCTTTTCCAGAATATTAGGAACTCATTTGAAGTGTTTTAAGATTATAAGCTTGAAGATTGGGTGACGTTAAATATATGTATCGTGACAATATATATTTGCTGAAAAAGCGAAGTTGCCGATGAATCGGATTGTTTTCTGACGCTCAATTAGTATCTATAGGGAAATAAACACCGGTGTTACACTAATTAATGGTTGCGGCTTCAGTAAAAAATCACTGCATTTTGATATCTCATTTCCTGGGTTTATGGCATCCCGATATGAAAAAATAAAAATGGCTGCGCCGTTCACAATTCAGCACTCTAAAATTTATTACTGATGATGAATAGTGAATTCGACCCGATTTTTTCACACACATAAATTCAGTAACATAGGCCCATTCTAGGAAAAAAATGGCAGCTTTGAATCTCTGTCCAAGCAACAGTGGCATTAGTTTGAAAATAAGGTATTTCGGCGCAGATCTGGATCATTTTTTCAACATTTCTTTGACATTTTTTTTACTCACGATCTAAGAGGAGTTAATTCATCAAACTTTCGTACATTTGAGGCCCATATTTGTAGAGCGTATGATTAAAATTGGGAGGATATTGGTCCACGTAAAGAAGAAATATATCACCTTGAAAAGTGTATCAATATTTATGCCCCACCCTGTAGTGTTAGCTCAATATTTGTAGTCTGGCTCTCTTAAATTGCCATGTTCTCAAACATTGCATAACCGACTGATTGTGAGTGCTGCCTCGAATATTTGTACTAAGAATCCCCTCTTTTCCGTTTCTGAGTCTACAATTTCGCTGCTCAGAAAAAAATTGCGTATCAACCGACCCAATCAACCTCCACTTGATAAGACTCCATCACAGGCACATCACTCGAATAACGAGCTCTTCCTGTTCTATTCTGAGTAATTCGATCGTCATTCTGGCTAAGTGATTCGGCCACGTTGCTCAGCCTCATTTCCGTCCACTTTTGGCTACATTTTGATCGCTTTTTGCCCACTTTCCGCTCCGAGAATAGACGCTTTCGGAGTACTCGACCACATTTTGATCACCGACTCGTTCAAAAATAGTAATATCAAAAATAGCTTTGTTACAATGCATGTCTTCGTTGCGCAATCGTCTTTTTTTCTCAATAACTGTCATTTTCGTATTATCCGATATTTAAATATTTCAGAAAATTACAGTCCACATGCAACAGCTGTACTCGAGCGCGCCCTCGAGCAGCAATGGTTTGATTTTATTAGTTATTTTTGCTTCTGCCAAAAAAATAATATCTTCATCATTTTTTTCCGGTTTCCTGCCTCTTGAAACGTCGCTGAAATATATTTCACTGAACAACATAATTAACTTCTCAAAGATCTTCTGCGATAAACAAACATTGCCGAATGAAGAATTGCAATATACCTATAATCTCTGCAGATATCAAGCTCGAGCCGTCGTCGACGCCGACTCCGGGAGGCGATGCCGCTGTCTCAACGCCGTCTAAGAGGGGAAGGGGCGCGGCTGCGGCAGCTGCGGCCGGAGCCGGCACGGTCCTCGTGTGCGTCGTGTGCGGTGACCAGGTACGGTAGTGGTGGTGTACATGAGGTATTGGGTATTGTTTTGCGAGGCTAACAAGGAACAGCCACTGTAGTGTGCGGTGACCAGGTACGGTATCGGTGGTGTGGCGGTGTACATGAGGCATTGTGAGACTAGGATCAGACAAGATAGTGCACGGTCACCTACGGCAGGGGTGTTGTTGTGTAACTGAGGCATTGGCTGTCGGGCTAGGCTAACAAGCATCAGCCGAGGTAGTGTACGGAATCGTCATGATTTCAATCTGAAAGAAGGCTGCCTGGTGGACACTATAAGCTAGTATGTGGGCTTCATCAACTGTAGTTTCTGTAGGGAAGCAAACCGAAGATCCCGCACAAAGCAGAACCGATTCCATAAGTGCTGACTTCCTGAGCAAACACGAACCTTTTTTTTCCTAGAAATACTGCAGGTTTGCACGTGTGCTTTATGCGAGAAAAATGCCTTATTTATGTTCATGATGTTGCCTGTTGGTGATGCGGACTGTATCGGAACACAGAAGCTCTATGAATAGTTGTATGCTCTGCTTTCTTGTAGTGTTTACAGGGTGCGCCAGAATTACCCGCACTCAGTTTTTCGATCATATCTCTTTCGGAAAACGTGCCACTGTCCTGGTGCGGTAATTACTACTAGCCCTAGTCCATATCTCCCTAAAACTCACAAAAGTTCCGATCTCCATTCACTACCTGATTTCTTGTGGCGAGCCAAAGTTGACTGACTATGGTACGCCAGGGCCGCGAGTTCGATATGTTGTCGCTCAAAAAATCGTAGTCTCAAGGAAAGAGCTCCTAGATCTAATTTTATGGTCTTGATAGTTACCTCAATAGATTGTGCAACTACCTACACTTTAGACAAGCAATAGCCCTTCACCTAAATACGGTAGGCCTCAAAATGTATCTGACTGCCCGAAGTGAACACTTTCAACGTCCGCTTGAAAGCTACACACCATGCATGCCTCTAGTTAGCAAAAAGCAGAAGTACATGCTTCACCATTACTCATGAAATATAAAAATATGAATTGAACCTTACAGGTAAGAAGTAGGGCGAAAAACATAACCAAAAGTCAGAATTCGTGTGATTTTAGTGATTTTATATGCTTGAGGAATTCAGCTAGCATTCCACATTGAGGATACCCAGTGCAATTCTGATATAAATTTCGAGTTGGTCTAAGGATATACTCTAAATGTTCTGAGTTTGAAAGCCCACGCTATGCTGGTGAAGGAGTGGCATTTATTAGAAGTTGTGTTGCACTCGCGGGAATTGCGCACAGTCACCAGTCAACTTTGACTCGCTACTACAAATTAGGTATTGAATGGAGATCGTAACTTTTGTGAGTTTTAGGGAGACATGGACTAGGGCTAGTAGTAATTACCGCACCAGGACAGTGGCACGTTTCCCGAATGAGATGTGATCGAAAAACTAAGTGCGGGTAATTTTGGCGCACCCTGTAATTGCTTTTGCTGCACAGCAAACTTTTTGATCTGGTGTAGATCTACCGCTGTTGCCTCCTATTCTGCCGCTAAGGGGAATATATTTCATAGCGTGGTTCTTTCACGTATCTACTGGCAGTAATGTTGAAAGATAACGGAGTTAACTCGATGTCATTGCTCGTCAATAACTCATCTTGTTCTTCAAACTGAGCAACTGTTCCTCGTTTCTTGATCCTATCTTCACAATAAGATCTTCCTCCAAGTCTTATGGATTTCTGCTCCATCTGCCGCATCTCCATTGACAATGTTTAGCTTCAGAAAGAAACTTGAACAAGCACAAACCATATAAAATGGGGGCAGATCCACTCTGCATCTACGCTTTTTGCACCTGTCTGATTTGGTGCAGATCTGTCTTCCAATTTTTGACAATTCTCCTCCTTGTATGTTTTATATCTGAACAACCAGCGAATCATTTGCCTAGTTGTTCCAATTGACTTCAACTTTCTCGCCCGCATGTTGCAAAGCGCCCCCCCCCCCTTGTTCTTACCGGTTTGACCTTCCGTCTTTGGCTCTTGAATTTCCGCACGTTCAATCAGGGAAGGAGGAAGGAAGAGACAATGCACTGTATCTCCTTTGCAAGTTTAAGCAGCCTGCTCTCAAGAGGGTACACTATTCTGCAAACTCCACGAAGTTTTACGGAAAGATACAGAAAATCTGTTCAAAATGACGCACATTTCTTCACACATCACTGTCCACTTCCTCGAGCCTCTCAAATGTACATTTCGATGTGCGTTTTCTTACTTGATCTCGAAGAAGCGAAGAGGATGATCGGAATCAGGGAGCTCGATGGATATACTATGCTTCACTCTATTCGAAGTGCTCACCTTTAGAACCCAATGATCTGTCTATCTGTCCGGGGTTGACGGGTCTTCCCTTGATCAATGCACTGTATGATCCCGGCAAAGTGAACCTAATGGGCTTCCCTTGTCTCCGCAACGGTGCGAAGAAGGAAAAGAGCAGGGGGTTCGCACACATTGGGGGTGGAATAGGCGGAGGGTGGGCCGATTCTGTAGTGGTGTCGGCCTAACCGCGCTATACTTCAAGTACGTTTTCGTGCATAGTGGATTGGAGTCACAAAACGGTACTCTGGGGGAACAAAAGTGGATGATGGAGTAGTGGACAACACTTCCATTCGTCTCGCGGCCTTTGCAAGAGAGAAGACAAAGAACAGAGAAGAGAGTAGCGGGCTATCATCGTTTCCCTGTTGCGTACACATCGTGGTCACAAGAAAAAATGGTCAACGGATTAGCTTGAACATGAGAAGCGCGCCATTTTTGTAGTGGGAACTGTCTGTGAACCGTATATGACGGAGTATCGACAGTTCCTGTGCCGCGATAGGTGGCGGAGTAGGTTCGCTTGGAAGAGGAATTTCGCTCGAATGAGGAGTGCCAGTGTGTAGTGGGAACCGTGCGGTTCCAGAGCAGTTCGGATTTATAATCTTTCGATATTTTTTTTGATCGGTCACAAATAGAGATCATGCACTAATCATTCTGCATAAACGTGCGGGATCTTTACGTTAACGTGGCCGCTAGGAGAGAAATTCAGAGGAAACGATTGGAAAATCGTGGAAATGCCACAGCCTAATTTGTGCAAGATCGTACACTGATATGTTTTGAATGTGGTGTCAGTGGTCGAGGCCAATGCAACGTTAATCTGTTTCAACTGTTTCATAAAATGTTGAGATTATGTTTTCCCTTTCTCATTCCAATCATTCTGACAACAAAACCTAGCATTGAGGAGAGGTGATAAGGTGATCTTGAACAAGTGCTCGTTATGACTCGTTATGACTAGGCTGTGATTGATGTGAGCGAGTCTTCTAAGAATCGCTTAAGAATTGGCTGTGAGCGAGTCTTCTAAGAATCGCTTCCATGTTAGAGTATGATGTACATCCTTGAACTGATGCGAATATATGGGCTATAGCGATCAGTTGTAGCCGAGACGAGCCATTCTTTCAAATTGGAACAGTTTACCTGATGAGATTTGCGGGATCCAATCAGCAATTGATCTTCTGGTAACTTGGCTTTGTGCAGTTTCTTTCTCTCATGGATCAAAGAACCAACCCAACCGAGAGAGATGTCTCAGAGATCTCGCTCAATTCTTGACATACTCTTCTTTTCCCTATCTCTTTCTTTCTCCGCCTCTCTCCATTTCCCATTATCTCTCCCATTTTCTCTATCACCCTGACCAGGAAATGAATGCATTCGACATGAATTGTCCAGGGATCAATAAACTGGAACAAATAAGATTCAGAGATGTAATGGAACAAATTTGAGTACAATGAGTCATCTCCTTCTCTGTTTGTAGCTCAGTCGCCGAATTTCAGAGATCGCAGAGCGCAGGCAGACGCAAAAATGAGCAAGCTCACTTTTTGCTGACTAACAAGCAATTTTGTCAGCCAAAGATGTGATCTACTGGATATGGTCAATTAGTGAGACTATAAGATGCACACGGTAAACAATGATTATGTAGTGTGATTATCGTATCTAAACATCAGTTGAACGGCATACGGATTTATGTGACTATGAAGGCAATTAGGATGTCATTCAAATCAAACTATTATTACTCTGACTGCAATGATGGGCGGCAATGATTGCGTCTCATTGTTTTACTATTTTGTTATTTTTCGTTACGACTGAGAGACGATGTGTGTAGACGGGGAAAAATCTGATGATTGATCGGCTACATTATGGCATTGCACTCTTGTGCTTATCTTGATTGCCTTCGAGCGAGCACTGATCAGTCTCTATCTATCTACTTCTCCCACAAATCTGAGCGCCGATAGGCAAATATAAGGCTTCAAAGATCATGCACTTTCATGCCGATAGCAGTGATCAGTGCAATGTTCCAACCAACACACTATATTTGCCCAAAGATGAGAAAAAGAGGAAGACAGCAAATGACGAGAAAGACAGATCATTTTTGTCTTTATCTTTCCAAAGGATTATTGATCAGTCTCTTTATTACCGGGATCCTCGCCTCGTGTATAAGCGTTTGCCAACAAGAGAAAGAGTGAAGTTTCAAAGATCCCGCACTCAGAGAAAAATCGTGCACTTTTTTCGTTATCTTTATCAGGTACCGTAAGATGCTTTTTTCCTCTGACTGACCAAAGACAGACAAGCGGAAGAGAGAAACATCAAAGATCCTGCTCTTTTCCGGAGAAAAATGTTCTTGATATTTCAAATGGTGTTGTGGCCCTCAATCTGGAGAGATAAATTACAAAAGAACGAATATCACATTTTGTCTCAAAGTTGTTTCTTGTTCCGCGCGTAACAAAATTGCTACTAAACTATGGTCGCGTTTAAACTTAAGCATTAATTATATAATTTGTGCTAAATGAACGCGAAACCATCCCAGAAATCGTGTTTTATCATTAAAAACTAAGAAAAGATAGTGAAAATAGGCTGAAAACGCGTAAAACGAAGTGAAAGTGGGCGGAGCTAACGCGTTTGCCGCGCGGAATAGTTTAATAGGTGTGCAATTACAATCGTATCATTTTAAAAATGTGATAATAGCCACGAATATTTTATCTCTTCACACTACGAATCGAATGACCGAGATGTTTCGTGCATCGTCCTTGATGGATTCTGAGCATTGGAATGCATGAGAAAGAGTTGGAAAGAGTGTTAGACGAGAGGAGAAAATGGAGAGCAAAAGGTGATCTTTCACTCTTATCCGAGTGATGCCCGTTTCTCTGCTCTTGATGTTTCATTCGGTCGGGGTCGCCCGAGAGAGATATTGGAGTGTGGAGTGAGATTGGGAACAATCTTTCTCAGCGCTGAACAAAATCAAAGGATGTGCAGAATCAAGAGATGAGGAAAAATCTGAAAGGAAACTGACAAAAACTGTCTATAGTGCTCATTACGATAATGATGCGAAAAGAGTCAATCATCTGTGTATTTCCGGGACAAACGATGAAATGCGTTTCAGAGCCTGATATAGGGTAGAATTTTTGATTAGTGGCAATGGGTGATGGAATATGGAATTTAAAACAAACATTCATTCAATTAATTTGACATTTAATTGCAGGCGTTCGGCAAACACTACGGCGTGAATGCGTGCAATGGCTGCAAGGGATTCTTCCGAAGATCGTCAGTTTAATAATAAATCTAATTAATATTTTTTAATAGAAGAGCTTCATGGGAACACGTCATCAATAGCAAATTGTTTTAAACAAATCATATTTCTGTAGATGTGTAACGTCCTATAAACTCTTTGCAATACTTTGTTGTTGGCCAAGTTGTTCAAATGTGTTGTAGTTCTTTCAATTATGACAGTGTACTCTGTCTGCGTTTTTTTGCGTTCTCTCGTCTTTCGATTTCTAGATCTCGGGTGATGTTTCAGTTGTTTCTGCTATCTCCTAGGCATTCCATGAGTTGGACGTTTGGCTGGAAATTCTAAAACCCTTTCTTTTCAGTGTATGGAACAACCGAACGTACCTCTGCCGATTCGAGGGCAACTGCGCCATTGCTAAAGGTACGACATTTGCCATACATCGTTTATTATTTATAACCTTTGAATGGATGAGTAATTTTTTTGAATATTTGATTTATTATTTAGAACACCGTAACGTGTGCCGGGCGTGCCGCCTCAAGCAGTGTTTTCTGTCAGGCATGAATCCGAGAGGTACGATAAATCCCCTCTCATTATCCATATTTTTTCTGCTTCAAATCTTTGTGTATCAAGTTCGCATACGCTTCATTCGTAAGACATACCTTGGAATGTATGATGAGTAGCAATAGATATACAGTTCGTTACTCCTCTAAAATCAATGTTTCATCTTTTAGTTTTGTGATCCAGATATTTGTTTGCAATACTACTAATTTTCAGCCGTGCAATCGGAGCGAGAACTGGCGCAGAACCGCACCAAGGAGGACGATGATGGTGGTTAATTTAATTTAATTTTTTTTGTAAAAAAATAGAGAAAAATAAAAATATTCCAAATTCGTATGTAAATAAGATAACTTTTTGTTCTAATATTAATTAAATAATTGTAGAGGGCCGAGGAGACTCGGAATCTCCCCAACCGGAAATGCACTCGATCGAGGTTCGTGTGAACTTTGTGAAATTGTATTTTGGATTTATTGAAATTATTTTGATTATTTTATCAGATTAATTAATCGAAACTAATTGCTTAGGTGCAAACAGATTGCATCAAGAGCGAGTGCGAAGACACGGCACAAGCGATAGAAGACTCGGAGAACCACGGAATGATGCTCGAGTGAGTAGAGATGATTCCTAGAAACGATTCGATTTTGGAATGGGCAGAGATTATTGCTAGCAACGATTATCTTTCGCAGTTAATAAAAAAAAACTAAACTCGACTAAACTTCAATAAATGGTGCAAATATAAAAATATATTTCAGTGTCGCTAATCGCGTCTATCTACATAATCTGCGGACACTCGCTCGCGTGGAAGCGACACTCGAAGCCGCGTACTCGGGTATCCATCTTATTCTAGTAATAATTCTATCAACCTAATTCACAGTATCCCATACATTTCTTTAAACTACACGCTAAAACTAACCACACTTCATTTCCACGCTATTTACGTTGTACTTCATGAACCTCTGATTTCGGCTATAGCTCCCCATATCCCATACATCCCCTTCCAACCCATGTCCCAATCCAGCCTACTCAGGTCCCAATCGGCACTCGGGCGGGGGCGGAGTGCCCACGCAAGTGTCATTTACGGACGCCTTCTTCAGTCCGACGCTCATCTCCATCCGGACCCCGGTGAGCGCACTTGCCGGCTCAAGAAATTCCCGGCTCCAGTTATGGATTTTCCGGATATGCTAATTCCCGGTTTTGTAGATCACGCCGACTGGACTCAAGGTGGCCGAGATGCCGGATGTCCTGCAGGATTGGCGGAGGTGAGAATTTAATCGGAACTTTGGTCAGGAGATGAAATATATTGGGGACACTGCTGGGAAGAACGGAAAAGGAGACGTTGGATGTCACTGTCATTCTCTGTTACAAGGAATTATAAATTATAATTTATAATATAATTTATAATAATTGATATTGGGTAATGAATAATGAGGCATAGCAGAAATTTCTGTTGGAAAATCAATAAAATTCCATAAGAAATCATTTTACAGATGCTTCGTTTTGTTCGCCGACTGGTGCCAAGGATTGTTGGAGTTTGGCAGAATGTGTGCCGAGGATCAGGTATGCCATTCAAATTTTGAACGGATATGTTTCAATTTCTGCATAGAAATCAGTCTTCCGTCAATGTTCGATAATTTGCAATCAGCTTTTGCACAGATACGAGAAACCCCCGCGATACTCCTGATAAATTAAAATAAACATGGTTCTGGAAATGAAAAGAAATTGAGACACTGACGAAAAGAGACTTGAAATAGACTTCCTAAAGAAATGTAGTATAATTAATTTTTTAAAATAATTTTTTATAGATTGTGGTGGCAAAGAATCGCTTCGGCCCGTTCTACTGGTGGATCTGCGCGGAGTGGAGCGCGCGAGCGGGCTGCGACGGCGTGTGCTACGCGAATGGCACCTACTTCCCGGCTGACAAGGTATAAATACCGGCCCTGAAGGATATTTGACGGATCTAGGCAGACTAAGGTAAGTGCACAATCTGGCTGACCACGTATATGACGGCACTGAAAAGAAATTTGCGGGGCTCTATGTGGGACCTACTTCCTGAAGACTCTGAAGGCAAGTTGCTCTAGGGGATCGTTTTTTCCGAGATCAGGACTTTTCTAGCATTTCTAAGTAAAATCATTTCAGGCCCTCCAATGTCTGCCCGACGTCTCTCAAGTAGCGGAGAGGATGATGACGTCAATCGTTCGGCCCCTTCTCGATCTGAAGATCGACGACGTTGAGAAGTCATTAATGTGCGGCATCATCGTTTTCCAGGACGGTACGCAGTTTTGTTCTAACCCAATTAGCTCGCTCAGAGTGCTTTCTCCAATATGTTTCACTAGCACCGCATACAGATTTACAAATTCATCTTGACATCAGGCAATATTCCTGCAGGAGGAAACATCATTGGGGGGAGGGGAATGGAATCTTTGTATCCTTGTTAGTGACAATGGGCCAAGGGATGGTTTCTTCTGAGCTCTTTGGTGTCGATTGCCCTCGCGCATAGTCGGTATCAGTTTTTTTCCCAGCCCAACTTGCTCTCGCAGAGTACTTTCTCCTATACGTTTCACTGTATAATCAGAATCTTTATCAGTAGCATGCAAGGTTAAAGGAGGAGTAACATGAATATTTTGGTGACTAATCTGTTACCGCCACATTGTAGCAATCTATAACCATATGAGCTTTCCGAAACTCCCGTGTTTCTACGACATCAATGAACCGAGTTATAGCGAGTTGGCCTAGTGCCAGAATTCCCCTGAGTCCAGGAAACGGCGGGGATTTTGAACGAGGGTTTGACTGGGATGAGAGTGCGCCTTGATCTACCATTGTCTCTCCTTGTCTGTTCCCATCGATCGCACTATTCCCTCTCACGAACAAGGGACGGGAGAAGGGAATAGGTATTTTGGCAGAGAGCCAACGGCTAACTACTGTACTTGCAAGTCCCGGGATTTCGTTGTGGGAGTTTCCGACATTCCTTCCCGTTACTCCTCCTTTAATGTTCGACCGATGATTGCACGAAATATTGCCCAAAAATAAATTATCTTTTCCAGAACTGACAGCGCTAACAGAGGAAGGCAAAGCTGCGGTGAGAGACGCTCGAGCACTCTTCGTCAAGGCACTTCATCATTACGTCCAGTCCAAAATCAAGGTACTTCTTTTTCCAATAGATAGTCTCATTGAAAGGATGTGTTGCGGTTGATATGTTCGTGCTGTCAATTTTCGATTGAACCAAGATATTTCCAATTTAGCAGGTAACATTAGGTATGAGGAGATTATTATCGTAATCAGTAACCGATTTTTATTTAGGACGCTAACCTGTCAGCGATGCGGATTGGCAACCTAACTTTGCTGCTCGCAGCAGCCACGGTAAGTCATTATCGATTTATCGATCAATGGTGTGGTGCGGTCTGTCATTTCCAAAATTGCAGAACCTGGTGCACCTCACGAATGACAACGTCGAGCTCAACGACGTGCTCCATCTTGTGGATTGGGGCGACTGGTCGGCCGACATCCGCAAGCACTCCTACAGCGAGTTTTGACCTACCGTATCCAATAATCGATTACTATCGATTTCTCCTTGCATTAGTAGTGTTTTTGTATAGCGAAAAGATGTTGCACAACAACACTGTGATAGAGATACTCGTGCAATACCAGATCGCGTTATTGGAATTTTTCTGTCGTAGAGTCGGCGTGTTTGGCAGCGAATTTGCTAGAGTTGGAAATTGGTAAATTGAAGTATTCGAGAGAGAGAGGTTCCTAGCAAATTTGTTGTTTTTATAGATACCAAATAGCTAGATACCAAATAGCGCAGTTTACAGTCGAATCATTGCAGATGACTCGCAGACAAATTCCCCCTGTCTCGAGTCGACGGAATGGTAACAACCGTAACTGTGATTGTGTCACGCACAAAACGGCCAATATGTTGTTGCACCCTATCTTTCTTGTTAATTGTACTTGCATTGTATGATAAAGAATTCTATGAATTTTAAGATGTGTAAGATGTAATAGTATCGTTCGATAAAGACATGATTGCTTATAGTATCAGGTTCTGTTGTCGCACATCTATTATTCGAATCACATTGAAACACATTGAAAGAGAAGAAACTATTCAGCGCAGAAACTTTATTCGATCTCCGCAATCAATAAAAATTGCACCGATTTATCCAACACACATGTAGAAAACATGACAATAATAGTACAACCATTCAATATAAATTAGATTTTTTGAGTAATTTAGTTCTCGCACCACGCATTCTCCTTGATTATCTCTCTTCTTCTTCAGGAGTGAAATCGTTCTCGATATTGAAGATCTTTCGCAGTTCGTCACGGGATTTGTCCTGAATCAATATTTATGATTAAAAAAACACCAAAACCCAATCCTTCAGAACTCGCAGCTAGTGTAATTTTTTTTTGGTGTTTTAGTGAATATTAAGTAAATGAGGATATGCGAACCTTGATCATATTAGAAGTCGTCTTGATGCAGTACTCGAGCAGGGCCTCGATGTCCAAGTAGTTGGCCGCCAGCAGAATCCCGAGCACGTCGGAGGTTTCGAACTTCTGGGAATTTATGAATATTCCCGTTCCTGTATAATGCTCCCCGGTCTAACAGTCTCTATTTGAGAAGCATTGACATAGGAATAAGCTACCGTTCAGTAGCCCATCACCGTAACCCACCGCAAGGAAATCCTGATCCCACTGGGGAACATCGTCCGTACGCTTCTCCGCCTTATCGTCCTTCTCGATGTAAGGAGCGTCGTCCTTATGGCGATCGAGCCACGAGATCACCTGAAATATCGGATTCAGATAATTATTTAGGAATTCTCATGAATATTCCGATATTCATGGAATAATGGAGTGGTGGATAATAAAGAGGATAATGGTCACTCACGTTCTGGAGTACGGCTCCGGAGACGTTGGGCAGCGGAATGGGCATAGGCACTTCGTCATCCTCGAGGCCCATCGACTGCAATTAGGATATTTGAGATCATTAGTCAGACTTGATATTTCGTAGATGCATCCGACTAATAATATGACCAGGCGAATGGTTTAATACAGGGTGAAAATTGGCAATAAGGTGGGACGGGGGTCAAATCCAAGACAGGACGTGCTCACCATAATCAGGTTCTCGATTGTGCCCGAGTGGCTGATCGCCTTGCGATTCACAGTGAACGACTTGCTGTCGGAGGAGGTGAGAGTGACGGACATAACAAGCAGCTACTGCTCTGAATGTGAAGGGGTTGAAAGGGAAGTGTTGGTAAACTTGAGTCCACAATCGAAGTGATTCTAGTGCAAATCGGCACTCGACGAGAAAAAACAACAGGCGCACAGATCACGACTGAGATAAGGAGTAGCGAAATGTAGGTATCGGAGGGCGGAGCACAGAGACGCCTTGTCTCATTCAGAGGGAGGTCAGGAATGCCTGGGGTTGTGAAGATTGTTTCGGGAAAGTGAAGTACTGCCAGAGGACAATTCACGTGGCAACTTGTTAGCGCTATTGGTTTTTCGGGGGGGGGGGGGGGGGGGGGGGGGGGGGGAACGATACGCCACAGCCTGTGGCGTATCGTTCCCTAAATCCCTGTGGCCCACAGGGATTTAGGGAATTTTCGTTATGTTTTTTGTGACATTGAGCAACTTGTTATTGTTGTTTATCCTATGATATAAACAAATTAACTGCACAATTACGAGATTCATTATTTCTTCTTAAAAATAACGGGACGGCGAAAAAATGACCATTTTCTTGCCTTCGTATTGCGATGTGTAAGACCGGATGACATACTCTCCGACATTAACCTCGAATTCCTCTGCGTCCGTGTACATTCGAAGATAGCACACTTTCGACAAGAGATTGAATAACTGAAATTGTCTTCAGTGACATACAATTATTCATGACATGCAACCAAAACATTAAAGGTAACGGCAAACAACGCCATGCCGTATACAAGACCCACTGATATTTTTGAATGAATCAAATACCTGAGCGCTATTTTGCCCCTCTTCCAGCGACAAAATGGGAGTGTCGATCACGATCTGACTACACACTTTCTTCTGATAAACCCTTTGCGTGTAGATACTCGCACAGGCGGTGGTTCAATTAGATCGTACCTAGCGGCGTCGCCAATTTTGATTACCTCCACTAGGTTAGCCAACGGAAAGAGAAAGTCTTCCGCCTCCTCTGAAAAAGATGCCGATCATCACAGAAATCTCATAGAAGTTTACCTCGGGCATCACCCAAACGCCAAAAGTACACAACTTTTTGAACGAAATCAAGCCAAGGCTCACTGGAACATATGATATGTATCGCCTATTATAAATACAGTTGCGAAACTCACAATTGGTAATTCTTTTTGTCAATTAGCCTTAATTCATGCGCCGAGCCGCTTTTGATGAGCTTAGAAGCGTAATTTATGACAACGGGGCTTACATCATACATACCCACTTCACCAAAACGAAATCTCAGCGATAACGGCTTGAGTGCCTGGAGAAGGTTCTCATAGTCCTCGCTTACGGTGACACTCGTGTACTGTATGACAATAACGCACTTGGAATCCTTGAACGGCTTACGATATGTTCCTAAAATATAACATTCGACAATATTTAGCTTCTTGAGAAGCGAACTGACGCAGGTACTCCAAAAGAACGTTTCCTATGATGAATAGGAGGATTCCAGCCAAATCTTATATAGGCCTTGTGGTCTTCGCGCATTCCCTGCAACAGACAATGCGTTTTTTTCGGCTTCAGTTTCTTCTCAGCTCGTTGCGACTGAGCGAGCGGTCGGTGAATTGCTTATTGGGGAGGCATCGATTTCCGATTTTTTTTTGAAATTTTCAATTGAAGCACCAAAAGGAATGAAAAAAAAGAAAGATTTCGTTTTCTCATGTTGACGTGTACTTGTTTACTTTTGGTATTTGATTCAGCATACTGATCGCCCTCATTCTTCTTCACATGATGCCCATTGAGATGACACGCAGGAAAAGGGGGCAAGGGAAAAGCGAACGCTGGTATCACCATGGAAACAGCACGTTGCTGATCAATACAATAAGTTAACTTACACCGACGCGCTGATTCCAAAAACTATCAGCAGCTAAGAATTCACCAATCTTCAGCGTGTCCCAGCAAGCGAATACATGAGAGCTGTCCACTCATTCTGTATTTCGATCACGGAAGTTATGACTTGTTTTAAATCCTGTAAAAAAAGGGGGAGGAACAATGCGTATGCAACATTCACACTCACATCATCTGTTGGAGGGTATAGCGATGAGAAATAATCATTCACGTGGTCTTTTGTGCACTGCATTTTTTGCGCTAGCGGATGGAGAAATTCAATTACTTTGTCGAAGTCGTCTTGGTCCAAGGAAAATGAAATGCACTAAAGAAATTGTTAGCGAAAGAAGAGCAAATAACGTACACTCTCCTTAATATGGATCGAACTAGGCAGCAGAAACGCAGCTAACAAGCTTAGCTTCCACATGTTTAGAACAACTTTGGAATCGCTTTTGATTACGAGTTTTTTGTTGTTCACAATAGAGCTGTGGTTCTGAAATATCACAAATTTAAATAGAAAGAAAAGCAGAATTACTTTGATTTCAAAGTGAGAAACAAACAAGCATTCGCTTTGGTTATTCTCCAGCTGCTTGCATAGTGTTTCTAACTGTCCACACTCTTCTTGCCATTGAGCGATTGCGAACTCGACTAACCGGCGCAGCTGCATAGTGTAAATACATTCAATACTAATGGAGCATTGAAAATGAAGAACTCACTTCTGAATCAATCTCAAAATCCGTCAAAGAATCCAATTCTGCATGAGCCATGACTGAAATAAAAATTTATCAAAATAACGAATAATAAGAGATTTTTTACGAAAAAATAAAGAAATGGGTAAAAATCTGACTTCCAGACGCGTTTAAAATCGATTATATTGGGGTGTCCCACATATTTGTGACATTTTTATTTATTTTTATTTTTTTGTTTATTCCTTCAACAACAACAAATGATCAGTAATCAATGTATGCTCCCTTAGTAGTCACGACCTGTCTCCATCGATCGGGCAGGGTCTCGATCCCTCTCTTCCAAAAGGCCTGGGGCTTAGAGTTGATCCATGCCTCGAACTCCTTCACAAGTGCGTCTCGGTTCTTGAACTTCTTTCCTCGACAGAAGTTAGAGAGGGAGCGGAAACAGTGGTAGTCGCAAGGGGACAGATCAGGGGAGTAAGGTGGGTGAGGGAGCCATTCCATCTCCAGCTCGTCCATTTTCTTCTGGGTGATTTTCGCATGATGAGGGCGCGCGTTGTCCATGAGCATGAGGATTTTGCCCTCGCTCAGGAGTTTGGGAGGGACCCTGACCGCCACCTCTTCCAGTTGGGTAGTGAAGAGGTCAGCCTTGATGGTGATGCCGGGAGGGAGGATCTCCCAGTAGATGGGACCGAGGACGGAGAAGAAGAAACAGAGGAGTTCCTTCTTTCCGTGAAGTTCCGCCTTTGGAGCCTGCTGGGGTTTCTCATCGACGTCCACCCACTGAAGTTTCCTCTCAGGATTATCGTAGGTGATCCACTTCTCATCCATGGCGACGATGTGGCTGACCCAATTGAAATTGGATCTACGGTGGAGTAATCCCTGACAAACGTCAACCCGCTTTTTCAGCTGAGCTGTCGTGAGGTCATGCGGAATCACTTGGGGGAGCTTAGGTGTCTTCCCAGCATCATGCAGGATTCGAGCAACTGTGGTCTTAGGAATATGGATGGTCTTCTCAATATCGCGCACACTAGATTTGGGATTGGCCTTCAGTTCCCTGAGAACACGACCCCGAACACGAGAAGAAGGGCGTCCAGGATGGGGTTGGTGTTCCAGATTGTAATCCCCTCGCTTGAATCGGGTGAACCAATTGAAGCAGGTGTGAAGGGAGGGGGCATTTTCGCCATGAGTCTGGACCAGCTTACGGTGGGATTCCGTCGCCGTTCGACCCAGGAGAAAATAATGAAGCAAAACGGAGCGGTAGTCTCGAGCAGTGTTCATGACTATAACTGATGAAACTAGTCAAAGACTGATGCAATCGAGAAGCGGCTAAGTGTAAACAATTGCACAACATGATGACGTAATATTGTATTGCATCAGAATGATTGTCGATCATGCAGTAATTATTGGCAAGCAAATTCCAAAAATATGTGGGACACCCTGATAGTATTTGAATTCGCGCCTAATATTTTGGATGCAACAAAGGTGTACTCGTTGAATAAAAAATAATAATTTAGCGGCGAAGTGCGGAAGGAGAATTGTGTCTGCCCACTGGTGAATTTCCCAGGTTGTTTCACATCAAAATATTTTATCTAATAGGTGTCGTTTTTTAGAATATGAAGACAATTCTCCGCAAAAGTTTATTCGCCTTCGAAAGGAAATGATAACAACGGTAATCAACAGCAAACTATGCAAAGGGAAACAACTTGAGAATGATTTAGAGACGTTGGAATCAGAAACTAGTTCTCGCACCACGCGTTTTCCTTTCTGATTTGCTCCTCTTCCTCAGGAGTGAAATCGTTCTTGATATTGAAGTGCGCTCTCAGCTCCTCCGGCGTTTTTCCCTGTAATAAATTTTTATCAACTAAATGTTCAACCCAATAGTCTTTATTGAATTAATAATTGAAGAACTGCATACCTTGATCTGATTGGCGACAGTCTTGCAGCAAGTCTGCATAAGTCCTTTGATGTCGAGGTAGTTTGCAGCCAGGAGAATATCGAAGAGCACCGACTGAGGCTTATCCTGAAAATAATCGATAAATTTCCGCATTCTGGTCTACCGTATTCCCGTAATAGTTACCGTACCTTCAAGAAATCCTGATCCCACTGAGGAATATCATCAGTTCTTCTTTCTCCATCGTCCTCCTTCTCTTCTTTAACGGGGTCATCTTTGTGTTGGATAAGCCACTCGATAACCAGTTGAAGAACAGAACTAGTGACGTTGGGAAGAGGAATCGGCATGGATGGCTCCTCGGAATCCTCTAGTCCCATGGTCTGAAAAGATTGAATTGAAAAGAGCATACTGAATTGGAAGTTGAAAATAGGAGAAGAAATAGAAAGGAAGGGTGAGTGACTTACCGAAATGAGAGTCTCGATGGTTCCAGCGTGCTTGATAACCAGTCGATCCACAGAGAAAGACTTGTCGTCGGAAGAGGTGAGAGTGATGGGCATGGCTACTTGTTGAGTGAACAAGAATGAGTTGATGAGGTCTGGAGAGGGGTTTTATAGGCTCGAGATCGGGTGCACTGAGTCAGATGACTGGGTGCGTACTAGAGCTCGAAATACGGGTCGTCGTCTCGTCATTTCCCACACTCTCTCGCTTCTCTGACCGGTGAGAGAGTGTGTGAAATGAAGAGACGGTGACCCGTATTTCGAACTCTACAGATGACTGGGTTCATCCAGTTTCACTTATTCATCATTTTGTAAGGAATGCTCGAGGGTATGAAATATTCTCAACGACAAAAAAGCAATGGATCTCTTAGAAATATGCAATCTCTGCCTGGGCGGCATACTCGTACTAGAGTGCGCAATACACGGGCCGCCGTCTCTTCTGACCGGTGAGAGAGCTCGTGAAATGGAGAGACGGGGACCCGTATTGCGCACTCTAGTTCATACTACATACACTGAACGTTAACAAACGACAGATCGCGACTACTCGGTTTGAAATATTATGGATTTGCATTTTACATAGATTTTTTTTGTATTTTTCAACCGTCCTCAGGAAGAAAAATCAGTTTTTGATTCGCTTGCCGAAGACTACAAAAATGAGTGTGATCTCTGTCTTCCTTTTCCCGTTTATCCCACACTATTTTTTTTCAAAACATCGCTGTTTACGCATTCTTCCGTTTTTTCGTGCGTGCCCTGAAAATCTAAAACTTTCGTCCCACTTCTTTCTCACATCAATCACGAATGCTTACTCAGTGTCCATCGCTATCGCCATACAAAGAAATTTGCTAGTGTGATGGTTTGCTGAATTTCTTTACTGTTTCAGTAATGTCAGTCATCCTCACCTCCTCCGATGACAAATCGTTCACAGTCGATCTGAGAGTGGTCAAGCACTCGGGAACCATTCTAGGCCTTCTCGAGGTGCCCAATAATCTATAATTCTCAGGAAAAATTCATTGCATGCGGTATTCAGTGTTCCTCCAGTCATTTTCTTTACTCCATTTCACCAGTTTCTCACAAATACTGAAACAGGTTAACTTTATTGCAACAAATTTCTGGCAAAATAATCAGATTTATTCAAAATTTCGACATTCGATACATTTTGATATTATTTGCAGAACGTAGACGCGGAATCGTTGTCCGAGCACCCCATCCCATTGATGAATGTTACTGGAGAGATTCTCGAGAAGGTCAGGCTATATCACTAGGGTGTCCTACTAAAATAATATTTTGATTGAGTATACGAATAAAAATGTCAGTTGACGATTGCGATCATGTCGGGGTAAGATTTTACTGAATACGGTATCTTTGCAGATTATCGAATGGCTGGCGCACCATCAGAATGATGTAGTGGTGGAGAGGGACGAATGGAGGAAGAAAGTATCGGGAACCATCCCGCAGTGGGATAGGGACTTTATGGAGGTGCGTATGATGTCTTTTCCGACTTTTTGTCTTTTTCGTAGTTTTTTCAAAATGTGTGATAAATCATAACAAATTGCAGCAATTCGACAATGATGGACTCTTTCACATGCTTATGGGAGCCAACTATCTCGATATCAGGAACCTCTTGGACATATGCACTGAGTTGATCAGTGTGCAGCTGAAGGTGCGGCATTTTCATACTATGTAAATTTGACGAAGAAATAGTCCAGCAAACCTTTTCTCGATTCTCCGTGGGTTATTTACTTACTTTTCGATGGGTGACGCCACTGATTTTTGCTTCAGTTGAGTTATTACATTTGAAATCATTGCTAATCAGAGGCACAGAGTCATGTAAACCATGAAAAAAAGTCTTAGGACGGAATAATTTATTGTTTCAGGGTAAAAATACCGAACAGCTGCGGGCCCACTTCGGAATTATCAATGACTTTACTCCTGAAGAAGAAGCAGAAATGAAGAAGGAAAATAATTGGAACGAGATTTAGAAATGGAATAGTCCCAGAATTCCCAATTCAAAAATTTTCCCATTTGCACATTGTTTGATATGAAATTCGTTTGTTATTCGATTATAAATTTTTCGAGATTAAATGCGCAATGGAATCGAGACAGCAATGCTTCTAAGAAGAAGCATTGCTGTCTCTGGGGGCATAATGTGTATCCACATCACGATAAAAAGACATTTTTCTATTCGTCCGCAGGAGCCTACAAAAGTGAGTGTGCTCTCTTTCTTCCTTTTGCCATTTATCCCCTTCTCCACCATATTATTTTCAAACATTGCCTCTGTTTACGTTTTCTTTTAGGGTGATATGTGAATTTACTGCAATTCATGGTGGTGGTGAAGAAGGTGATTTTGGCATTATCCACGCTAAGGGCGGGCTAGCCACCCCAGTGCCGATTAGCAAATTGAGCCTATCCCGGGACGACCGACCAATGAGGGACGGAATTCATGGACTCCTCCTAACTTCCCCTACCTTTTCTTGATGACTAGATTATTGGATTGAGTGTGCATTGTATACGTTATAAACTCGCGTACATTGTGAATCCATGTTATTTGAACGGCTAATATTTGGTAAAATTCCTTTTTTTCCGCCAGTAATGCCGGTCTCCCTCACTTCCTCCGACGGCCGATCGTTTATTGTCGATTTGAACATTGTCAAGCACTCGGGAACCATCCAAGGCCTTATAGAGGTGAGTCATAAATGTGTAAATCATTAGTTTCGCTTTTATGCAAGTTAATTTTTGTGATATTTGAAACAAGTTTTGCGGAGAAACTACAGAGCCAAGGCAATTGCAATTTCGATAATATTTGCGCCTTCGCAGAATTTGGACGAATCCTCGTTGTCCGAGCACCCCATTCCACTGATGAATGTAACTGGCGACATACTCGAAAAGGTCAGTTCAGCTATCATGAACAGAGACACGTTCCGGAAACACGATAAATGTGTTTAGAATCTATGAAAAGGGAACAAAAAATGCAGTAAAGAACACCGACACCAAAATAGGCTGCTCTCGAGAGCAAAACTTTTGAAGGTCATCGAGTGGCTCACTCATCATGAGAACGACGACGTCGTCGTTGAGACGGACGAACGAAGCGAGGGCACATCCAGAAGTATCGCGCAATGGGACGAGGACTTTATGAAGGCAAGTTCATTATCGTTTCACTAAGAGATTGAGTAAATACATGCAACCGTGAGTAGGGTTGGCTTGTCAAGATAAAAACTGCTTTTCAAGATTGGATGGCGAAGAATGATCTTGTCAAGAAATGGAAATTACAAAGTTGTTTTTCAAGATCTTGAAAAACAACCAAGACATTTCAAGAATACGAGTAATCAGCAAATTTCGTTTTCCTTTTCAAATGAAACGTATGATAAAATGAGGTGAATTGCGAGAGAGTCGACCAATTTCAAGAAATATCAATAAACAAGATCTTGAAAAACAACTAGTTGTTCTTGACAAGAAGGGATAATTGAATTATTTCTTTTCAAGATCTTGCAATCTTGATTGCGAAGCCAACGCTAACCGTGAGTGGAATAGGAAAGCGATAAACATGTTTTTTGCAGCGATTGGACATAACCGGACACTGTGACATGCTCAAGGCAGCCGACTATCTCGATATCAAGAACCTTATGGACACTTGCGTCGATTTAATCGGGGCTTCGCTAAAGGTGCGTTATTTTCAGACTCAAAATAATAGTTCTACAAATATTGCTCTGGCAAATTTTTTTTTGAGTGAACATATGCAACAATGCCATTTATTCCTTGTTACTTACGGACCATGGGACTCCTCCGATGAACCTTTATTATTCGAGGAAATTTTTAAAAAAATGAAGTCAGAGTACCTTTTAAAAAAACTTTTTATCATTTTTTTCAGGACAAAGATTCCGAGCAGTTGCGCGCCCATTTTGGAATTGTCAACGATTTTACGACCGAAGAAGAGGAGGAAAACAAGAAAGTCGAAGAGTGGTGCAGAAATGAGAACTACTAAAAATCTTGACTTGATTTTTGATCTCTACCCTTCCCCCACCCATTCCATTATCCTTGCTGCCGCAAAAACCGAATCGACATTGTCGATCCATCTCTGCTCAACTCTCTCTCACTTATTGTGTACATTATTGTGACGGAATATTGAATGAATGTACTAGTTAGAAATGAAATCATTCCATGATTAGCGCCAGATAAATTTCCCACATTGTTGTGTCTTGCGTTGCCATGACATTCAATTTGTATTTGAATAAATTATCTTTGAGAATCAATTCTCATTTGAAACGAAGCTTGGTTGAAGTTGCGCGCATTTACAATCTTTTGAATGAATTATATTTATTGTAAAGAAGAGCATCGACGCATAAAGATTACGAAGAGCGGAGACATTGTAGCAGGGAGACAATACAACCTCTAGTCTAGAAGAAAAATATCTACAGTATCCCTAATCTTGCCTCGTCCTGCAATTGTAATCTACATAGTTTTTCCCCATGTGTAGATTGAAAAAACAACACGAAAGGTTAGTGGGGGTATCTTCTATAAAATATTGTGCCTTCTGGGAGAGATCATGAGCAAATTTTTTTTTTAAAATTCCGCTCTTCATACCCCGAGGCGCTCCTTCAAATGCAATGAATAAGTTAGACGATGCGTCCGCCCCGCCCATCCGATCTTGAGCCTATAAAATCCCTCTCCAGACCTCATCAACTCATTCCTGTTCACTCAACAAGTCACCATGCCCATCACTCTCACCTCTTCCGACGACAAGTCTTTCTCTGTGGATCGACTGGTTATCAAGCACGCTGGAACCATCGAGACCCTCATTTCGGTAAGTCACTCACCCTTCCTTTCTATTCCTTCTCCTATTTTCAACTTCCAATTCAGTATGCTCTTTTCAATTCAATCTTTTCAGACCATGGGACTCGAGGATTCTGAGGAGCCTTCCATGCCGATTCCTCTTCCCAACGTTACTGGTTCTGTTCTTCAACTGGTTATCGAGTGGCTTACCCAACACAAAGATGACCCCGTTAAAAAGAAGGAGGACGATGGAGAAAGAAGAACTGATGATATTCCTCAGTGGGATCAGGATTTCTTGAAGGTAGGTAACTAATACGGGAATACGGTAGACCAAAATGCGGAAATTTATCGATTATTTTCAGGATAAACCTCAGTCGGTGCTCTTCGATATTCTCCTGGCTGCAAACTACCTCGACATCAAGGGACTGCTGCAGACTTGCTGCAAGACTATCGCCAATCAGATCAAGGTATGCAGTTCTTCAATTATTAATTCAATAAAGACTATTGGGTTGAACATTTAGTTGATAAAAATTTATTTCAGGGAAAAACGCCGGAGGAGCTTAGAGCGCACTTCAATATCAAGAACGATTTCACTCCTGAGGAAGAGGAACAAATCAAAAAGGAAAACGCGTGGTGCGAGAACTAGAAGCGTAATTAGGTCGATATCATTTCCTTACAAACAATACGTGTTCTAAATTCATCTTTTGCTTTTAGTTGTCTACAATTGTATGCAGTGAAATAAACCGTTTCGAACTCGTACGAATTGTTCTTATCGTAAGATTATTTTCCATTCCACTCGTTGCTGACCTTTGACGAACTGAGTGGAGGAAGGAGGGAAGAAACGCCGGGAGGAGGCTAGTGATCTACCTGCTCTCCTCTCCCCTGCATCTTCCCTTCCTCTCTCCCAAACAATCAATGGCTCGCTAACCAGCACATTGAGTTTGCTGAGCATTTGAAAAGCACGATAACTATCGCACCCCATCGGGCAAAGGGCAGAGAAGGGGAACTGGCCGGGGGGGGGGGGGGGGGGGGGGGAGGAATGTTAATTTTAGTTAAATGATCTATTAGAATCATCTTGAAATCCAACGCTTTGAAGACTTCGAAAAAAACATATTTTTTTCACAAATGAAATTTCGATTTATTTAAAATATGATAATATCATGAAATACAATAATCATGTGTACACTATTTCACAATAAGCACTATTTCTTAACAGGCTTTTGATCAAAGATCCGATCTTTTCTTGATTTTTAACACCGCATAACCCTAAGTACTTGGCTCTCTTCAGGATCTGATGACGTGTCTCGACGGCAGTCGCGTTGAATTCGAAGATAAATGGAGATACATCAACGCGAGTTGGCTGTAGGACCATCAATTGATCGCACGCAAGTACATTCTCACACAGGTATGGTGCTACCGTACGACACAACTTTCTTCCGGACATGATACCCTCCTCCCTAAATAGCGATACGAAAAATGCATGCTATCGAATGTCCCTAAAAACGGAAATCCTCTGTTCTCTGCAATCATGAGTGAACAAGGGGTGCAAATTTCGCGACAAAAGTTTGACTCGACAAAAAAAATCCGTAAAAAAGGGACGAGTCAGTACTAATTTGCTCCTAGATTCCGATCGATTCTCCGGCTAAAGGCGAAGAGTCGACGCTGGATGATTTCTGGCAGATGGTCTACAATCACAAGTGTTCCTCCGTTCTCCTTTTCACCCAGGCGAGTTGCAATGACTGAAAATTCTCCTTTTTTGTAACGTATAAAAGTTGCATTTTTAGAGTAAAGACTTGTACTCTTCTCTCGGCCACTCGACGAACTTCTACATCAGCCATATGGTTAGGCAGCGTGACGATTAGAGCTCGAATTATGAGCGAAGCCGTCTCTTCGTTTTGCACACAAACTCGTCCGCAATGATGGCGAGTCAGTGCACAAAATGAAGAGACAACGCAGACTGAGCTATTTCTTAATTCGCCCCTATAAAAATAGCAGCATAAATGTATGTACTTATATTGTCATTTCATTGTTACTCTTTCGTAGTATTTTTTTATTTTATCTTTTTTTTTAAATTTTTCTAATTGCGCCTATTTGTACGGATTTTTTAGGAGGACTGGCTCGGGGGGCAGCTGAATTGATTTGATTGATTTGAGTGCGGATTTGATGTATATTAAGCCGAGAAATTGTCCACCGGGAACACAGCACTACCACTCTGGATGGATTGCTGCGGGATGTTCGTTTACGGAGGAGGAAATGTAAAATAAAAGATTCACGAATACATTATTTGAATTCATTTTGCCTTTTCGTGGGTTAGTTATTGGACAATATTTTTAATTAAAAAATCTGAGGTATGAATTAACAGAGCCAGCTGTGTTTAGTAAATGATTACCACATTTATTCCACTCGTTCCAGCATTTTCGTCTAATGTACGAAAATGATTTGCGATGGTCGGAGATGGATGTCACTGAAATTCTCTTCACCGTCGCTCAGGTATTTAATCTTTATTTACTCAAATATTTTAAAATAGATATAGATAATTAATAACAGCTGGCCTTGCCAGTGGGTCCCACATAGCATTGTCTTACGACTGTAGGGTTGATAGATCGGCCTAGGAACTCGGCATTCCGCCCTCCCAGACGCTCTAATCGAGCGATATGCAAATTGCGCGATGCCGGCATCGGCCTCTCTCCCCCGCCTCGTGCCGATTTCGTGCCGGGCTGGAGAGGGCGGCTCAGCATTAGAGATTTCTAAACGGAAAGCGGAACTGCCTCACTTTCATTCCTCGATTTCATTCATTCCGCAATGCGGTCGACCTCTCTCATTTCGAATGCGGAATTCCGCATTCATTGCGGAATTCCGCATTGAGAGGGAACCAGTTCACTCGCAATGCGGAATGAGAAATGAGTATGTAAATAATGCGGAAATGCGGAATGAATTCCGCATAGACATCCCTACTCAGCATAGAGAGAGGGAAGGGGGGGGGGACAAAGGAAGAGTCTTTGTCTACGTGTCGATTTGCATAGGATGCCGGGCTGGGGGAGGGAGAGAGAGAGGGGCTATGCCGGCATCTGATGCAAATCGATCGGCATTCCTCCATTGCCGATTTCTCAACCCTAGACTGTATTATCGCTTGAAGTGGATACACCTTTTCCTTTACCTTTAATTAATTTTCAGAGAGAAGCGAACTACAATAAAACTGGACCTATCGTGCTCATAGATGATTATTCGGTACGAAAATATTTATATTGTCGTATATATTTTATTTTATTATTTTATATTAGTAAATTAATGTTAAACCATTCGTTTTAATTTGTATGCGTTGATTATGATGATATTTTTTTCAATATTGAATAATATTATTTTAAATAATTAAATATATTAGATCATTTTTCAGGGCACTTCGCGCGCCGCGATCGTCATTGCCATCGACGTACTCGGAACTTTGCTGTTTCAAGCGAAGAAGAATGTCTCGGTAAGAGTAGAAATGCGAAAACACATCGCGTCTCTCTTTACATCGGGTTCTCAACCTAGTTATTTGCGATTATACTGCAGCATGAATCTATTCATATTATCATTGCAATTCAGTGGATGCGTCGAAGCGTTTTCATCAATAGATGTGTCGATGCGTCCTTTTCAGATGGCTATGGTCGTCAAGTGGCTTCGGCGTTGCCGTAACGGCGCCATTCGGAACTCAGAGGAGTACCTCTTCATCTATATGTGCCTCCTCCGCAAGATCTTTGAAGTCAGTTCACGATCCATTCGTAAACCAGAATAATGAAACAAATATTATTAACAATGTGTTTGATAAAATCTAGCTTCATGGCATCCCCTATTCCCCTAAAAATCATCTAAAAAATTTGATGTTACAATATGCGTTGTGAAAATATTATCTTGATAAATTAGGGTGCATTTAAATCACAGTAATAGGGGAACAATATTTTGGTATTTTATTTTACCGTTATCATAGGCATACATTAAATTTTCAGTTCAAAGCGGTGAAGGCGACGAGAGCAACGGAGAAAATGTTCTCGTGTATCCTCGAGAATGAAAGGAAGAGGGAAGGAGAAGACGGACGACCGAAACGGCGTAGGAGGAAGAGACTGTTGGAGTGGGAGTGGAAGGATATGAAGGTGAAGGGGGAGAAGGAAAAGGAAGAAAAGGAAAAGGAAGAAAAGGAGAAGAAAGAAAAGAAAGAAAAGGAGGAAAAGAAGGACAATGAAGAGAAGAAAGAAATCAAGAAGTGATCCGCCCCCGATTAGGCTACCGTATTCCTCATTACAGCAACCTATTTTTTTGTCCCGATGAATGTATTGCAATTGATAAGTAGAATTGATATGCAGCAAGGATATTATTGGCCATATGCAATCTGATTCTCATCTTGTGAGTGAATCTAGGAACTTCAGGCTCCTTGGTAGCTAGGAGCGAGCGATGATAGAAGACGATTTTACAGGGATAAAGAGGGACGAATGTCAGATATAGAAATAGCGTGACGAAGATAGAGACCGCAACGGGTTATACCGAATCTATCGTAAAGTCATGTTTAGGTGCTTAAATAACCCCCCTTGGTCTTAATAAGATCATGCTTTTTGCCGTTTGTTGATATCTCATCCCTAAACCGATTTATGATCCAAAAACCATGCGATCTGGGCACAACAGAGAAGTGGCCGAAACCAGGACGAGGCAAAAGAGGGGCGGAGCCTATTTCAAGCTCATTCCCAAAGTTCGATGGCGATAGCTTCGCTCAGTCGTGAGAGACAAATTAGGAGCGAAATTCCCTCTTGTCTAGGGACGGTGTGCGCTAGTCACGACGGGACAGAAGGAGCGGAGAGAATGAGGCGGAGGGAGAAGGGAAGAGGCCCGCCTCTCGCCCCCTTCCCTCTCATTTGATTATCCCGCCTACGCTCACACTGTGTTTAGCGCTAATCGGAATGAAATAATTACGCGCGTACTAAAACCTTCAAAACAGTTTAGCAATTCGGGGACACTTTCGATTCTTGATTTTTCTTCTCTAAAATTCTTCATAAAAATAAAAGAGCAATCTGCGCGATGGGCACTTTGCAAAGTACATTAGAAATGCGTTATTCGCCTATCCTGGACTAGTTTATCCCAATTTTGACCAACTTAAATTTTTCTGAACAAAGTGCCCATTGGCCCCCTAAAAGACGTGCCTGAGGCCTATCCAACGCGCTCTTGATCGATCATTTTGGTGAAGTATTCGATTTACTAAACCTCGATCCCTTTTTAAGGTAGGTTCTCTATCCATCTCAAGTGGGCGGAGCTTGCGGTCTCTAGACGAAGAAGAGAGAGGAATCTAGACCGGCACGCCCCGGTTCGAGACCCGCCTTCTGCCTTAGTCTTTTGCCAGCTTTTTCTCTTCTCTTCTCTCTCTCTCTCCGAGAGTAAATTTGCTCCCCAGCGGGGTAAATCTTATCCCAACTTCAAAGAGTATAAAGAAGGGAATTGCTCGAAACGATAATAGAGATAAGATAGCTAAGAGGAGCTGATGAGTTTGTGATCTAGCCAACTTCATGATCCACGACATCTTGTTTGGTCTATGTTCGAAATTATAATCAAATATTCAAGACCCAGTCCCGCACCATTTCCCCGCTTGCTTCGAACACAACACGGTCACAATCTACATTGAATTTATTCGGAACGTTATAGAGAAGTCGGCTTGTGTTCTACTCTGCGAACGTGGCACCTGAAAAATGGGCAATTTTTCACAGAGCCGTAAATTCCGGAGCCAAAGCCGGGAATTAGCGCACCCCATCATCACTTCTTTTCTCCGGCCTTGCCGTCCGGCTTGAACACGGCGTGTCCGCCGTCCTCCTCGATCGCCGTTTGGTCGTGCGAATCGCGGAATCTTTGATCTGACACGATTATCGATTAAGTTATCGATTGATTACCGTAACCCATGGATACCGTTTTCATCTACTGTATACAGGCCAGTTTGAATGATTTATCGATTTAATTTAAGATAAAATAATCGGTAGCCTGGGATACCGTACACATCGTCTACGCAAAATGGTAGAGATATTCAGTTTGTGATTCAACCCAACCTACTGGTGTTGTCGATTCAATACCGCGATCAATATGCGTGCATGTCCTTCCTTCCCTTGCAGGCGCGGCGTCGGGAAGAGAAGGGAGTGCGATACTATTGATAGTGATCACTTGCAACCCTACTACCTGTGCCTCGCTTGTTCGTTACCGTACCCCACAGTTACCGTACCACACAGTTACCGTACCCCACAGTACTACCTACCTGTGCCTCGCTTGTTCGTTACCGTACCCCACAGTTACCGTACCACACAGTTACCGTACCCCACAGTACTACCTACCTGTGCCTCGCTTGTTCGCTGGGTGGTCCTTGGGCAGGGGCGCAAATGACTTGAACCCGATCCGGCCCTCCTTCGTCACGCACATCACCGCGCCCTTGTTCGGCTGCAAGGAATAATAATGTCAGTTTGTGATCCGAAAAATATATTGATTGATTATCGTCTGGCAATATTATTTTAATGACAGTTAGTGACAGTCAAAATTGCATCAAGCATTTAAGTCCATTGAGCATTGGCGCCAGGCAAAAGGCAACAAATTCTTAGCAATGATCATTGAGTTGATGGATCAGATTCGCAGTAGAATCGGAATATTTTTTTATATGTGATCTCTCATCGCCTTTTAAAAAATAACCTTATCCGGGTAGTAACTCGAGGCGGAGAATACGGTGGCCAGTTTGAAGCCGTTGAAGAAGTTGAAGCCATTCTGCATCATCTGAAAGTATAGCGACTTTCACGAAATTCGCTATTTCTTTCCAATCAACCACAACAATTCACTCAATTCTCAATACCCTCAAATACTGTACTGTAATATTGTCGTTGTCGTCCAACGCAATTTGCATGTGCACTTTTACCCCTTCTGTCTGATCTTCCCAATTAGCACGTCTAGCAATCAATTTGCATGTCTACTCTCTTCACTCTCGCTCACTTTACATACTCCGCCTCCACTCTATAAAAGGGTCTCCCTCCCTCATTTCCTCAGAGTTCGCTGCTCTCCTCGCGATTCACTGCGAGTATCACTGTGCAGGGCCAAGACCCTCGCACCCATTCATTCCCGTGATCGGGATCTCATTCAATCCAATCATCAGAGCTACACCGAACCTCTCCTCGTTCATACGCGAGTATCCACTGTGCAGGGCCGAGACCCTCACAGTCAGTCATAGATCCTCAGGATCTCAGTCATTCCAATACCCTTCGCGGGTATCATTTCACTCACTACAGTATCCCTCGCGGATCTCACTTCAGTACCCTCATCACGTCTCCTTCCCCGTCCATCCCTTTCCCTGGCTTGTAATAATAAATTATTATTGTTACGTCACTGAGCAATCACACCGTACCGTACATCATCTACCGTACACCTCAGTACATTCAGTCAGCGTCACACTCGCACTAAGCTTGTCCCTGCTCCACTGACAACTTCCGCGTATCGTCGATACCGTAGTTTCAGTCTGAGTATCGTGGAGAGATAGTGCGAGTTCGCATAGAAAGATCTTCGTTCTCTGGTCGTTCGATCTGCACATTCTTGCTTCTCCCGTATCCTTCCACATCTCTACTCTTACATTCCCGGGTTACGCACAATTACAATGCGCAGATCCTGTCCTTTATTGTATTTCAGTTATTTCCTGCCTACAGTGCCTTATCTACCGTATTTCTAACCGTATACCTGATGTCCGCGGACGACCAATTTGATGCCCAGATCGGCCATCGTCTTCTCCAGTTGGTCCTCGCCAAAGTACACGCTCACTCCGCGTACGTGATTGCGCTTCTCGCTGAGAACATATAGATGCGCTCGAAAATCAGAAAGAGTTTGTTCAATAAATCAGTCGATAGTATACCGTACCCCACAGTTAATAATGATTAGAATTCTCTTACAAAATGATCTTCCCATAACGCTAATGCATTTCCAATAGTATCCTCATTGTGCGTACTCTCTCTCTCGCAGACAGAGCGAGGTAATCCCCGTATTCGGTTTATTGGAGAGAACTCTAATAGTGATGTTCCGGATTGAACCGATAGTGATCTCCTTCTCTTCTCCCCTATATCTCTCTCTCTTTCTCTGAACCGTCGGCTCTTCTCTCATTCGATGATATACGGTAATCGAGATTCTACCGTACTCCATCGCTACAGTACCGGCAACAACCCGCATTCACGGGAAACCGTTAAGCTTGCACGATAACAAACAATGTTCCTTATCAATAGAAACAGAAAATTCATTCTTTAACCGCGTCAAATATGGATGCGCTCGAAAATCAGAAAGAGTTTGTTCAATAAATCAGTCGATAGTATATCGCACCGCACAGTTACCGTACCCCACAGTTACCGTACCCCACAGTTACCGTACTCCACAGTTACCGTACCCCACAGTTACCGTACCCCACAGTTACCGTACCCCACAGTTACCGTACCCCACAGTTACCGTACCCCACAGTTACCGTACCCCACAGTTACCGTACCGCACAGTTACCGTACCCCACAGTTACCGTACCCCACAGTTACCTTGCCCCACGGTTACCGTACCCCACAGTTACCGTACCCCGCAGTTACCGTACCCCTTCAGGCCGATCATGGGATCCGCCCACATGAGGTCGCACGCAATCGGGTGGTCCTTCGAGTCGCGCAGTGGTTTTGGCAACTGAAGAAATCGACAATTACATCTACCGTAATCAAGTGTGATCGATAACTGACTACATAAGCCTCTGTGTCAATTTTCGGAGAGTGATGATGATCTTTGATCTTAGATCTCTATCAAAATCTCGAGCACAATTGCTATCGGCAAATGGTCACATGTTGATGTATTAACAATAAGGGCTTATTGTAATTTAATTGATCTTTGAACCTGAGGTGTGCAAAACATTTTTCGATGTCTGATTTCACAATGCGCTCTCGCTTTCTCTGATCGGCGACCATTGTGAAATAAGAGATCGAATTTTTTTTGCTCACCCTAGCTTTAAACTCTTACCGTATTGAAGACCTCCCGACTGGTCATCTTGCTCGAGATGCCGCCGTGCATGCACAGAATGTTGCCGGCTGCAATCAATATTATCATCATTGTTCATTGATCTTTGATCTTCAAAGTCTTTTTTTCAATTTTTTTTCAAAGATTTCAAAGTCTGAGATCAAAGTCAACGTTGATTTTTTGAAAATATTTTATTAGCCACAAGGAACAGGTCTTAAGCTTTCCATCAATGACAGCAGATTCATTAGTTTAGTTTTTGTTATCAAGAGAAAAAACACAGAGAATTTAGAGAGAAACAGAGAAAGAAAGAAATTTTAAATTTGATTGTTGCCTCACCGACGAAGCAACACAGAGGGAAGTGCATGAAACAGTCGTTGAACTGCTCGAAGAGAATATCCGAGTACATCTGAGCGATCTTTGATCTTTGATTTCTAGTTGTTGATTGGTTGATATATGGCCATTGGCCTAATTGTGAAATGGTTGATGACGTTTGATCCCTAGTCGTAAACTTATTGAACGTAAATATTTCAAGTCGAGTTCTTGAACCAGCACTATCGGAGCAGCGCTTTCGACCTATCCCAATCGTTGATCTTTGATCTCTAAGATCTCACCCCAGGGAATCGCGCCTTGAGCTCACTGTAGAAGCCGTACGTCCTGTTGATGGCGCGGAATTCGTGATTACCGCGCAGCAACATGAACTGGAAAGGTGATCTTTGAGCATTGATCTTTAATGGGTGATCTTTGATCTTTAATATCTACCTGTTTCGGGCACATAATCTTGAGCCACATCACGAGAATGACCACTTCCAGCGACTGCTTGCCTCTGGAACAATTCATTTTTGTATAAATTCTTCTGTTCAACAGACATTTTTATCGATTTTCATCCGAGATTGCGCATTAGGGTTGTCAAAGATGAAGAATTGGTCTCTTCATTCTACGTGCTCTCTCGTCACTCTGACCGGTGAGAGAGTATGAGGAATGAAGAGACGGATTCTTCATTTTGACAACCCTATTGCGCATAACGTTGATCGCAGCGATTGTATCGTGCGTTTGAAATGCTCAGCAAATGAGATGTGCTGGTTAGAGAGCTATCGATTGTCTAGGAGAGAGGCAGGGGGAAGAAAGGGGGGAAGAGGACACTTGATCTACCGCCTCCTCCCGGGCTCTTCCTTTCTCCGCCCCCTCGAACGTTCGTCAAAGGTCAGCGACGAGTGGAATGGAAAATATTCTCACGATACAAGGGCTAACGAGATTTACAAACCCAACAGACTTACTGTCCCCATGCCCCGCTAGTTGCTGCGTACGAAATAATTTATCAACAACAGATAATTAAAATATAATTAATTCCTCACCGATCCACATAGTCCCCGAGGAAGACGTAGCGGGACGTGTAATATCCCGGCACGCCCTTCTCATTGAAGCAAGCGAAGATGCGCAGTAGGTCCGTGTACTGGAAAGGTGATCTCTGATCTCTGATCTTTGATCTCTTACCTGTCCGTGCAGATCGCCAATGATGACAGCGGGTGCTTTGCACGAGACGCTCGCCGGCTCCTTCATCAGGATGCTCTGGACAAATATTGATCTTTGATCTCTGATCTTTTTTAAATTGATCTTTGATCTTTCACGATTGTTGCGGGTCTAACAATAAACTCGCCTTGACCATCTTGAGCGTTTTCGAGACGTCGTTGTAGTTGAACTTGTACTGAAGCACGAATGGTTAGTCTGATCTTTGATCTTTGATCTCTGATCTTCGAGACCCGTCAATCACTCACAAAATTGCCAGCGTACTTCTTCTTGGTGAGGTTCTTGATGCAACGGCCGAGCTTCTTCTTGATCGCCGATTCCTTCGCGTTCCTAGCGGCCACCTGGCCAAGATCAAAGATCAGAGATCAGAGATCAGAGATCAAAGATCAGAGATCAAACCTTTCCGGGCGACTCTCCATCCGGTGCATCGCGCGCCGAGTATTCTGGTGCATCGAGTAGATCGCCCGAGATGAGTCTGAAAATTCAGGCAATGATCTTTGATCTTTCTATTTCCGATGTTACGAATATCGATCACGGTAATGATTTAGGCATGGATACGGTAACTAGTCAAGCAGAGTACGGTAAGTAAAAAGTTTACAGAATCGATGATCTGAGAAAAAGGCGATATCTCAACACTGGCAAGTCCTTCTGCATTGCTTCCCACGGTAAACCCATCTAGGAGGGAGGCGGGGTAACTGGTTAGTTGTACCAGGATCAGAGCACTCACGAGGGTGACGAGTCCACGTCCAGCGCGTCCTTCTCGAGCGTCCGCAAGTCAAAATCTTCGTACTCGAACGTCGACTCCTGCAGGGTTAATCTTTGATCTTTGTACTTTAGTCTTTGATCTTTGCTCTTTATCTTTGATCATATAACAACGTTAATCCCATAAAAAGCAGCATTTACTTTTCCCCTATGTATATTGTAAAGCGAATTATCGAGAGAGATGTTTGATCTGTGATCTATCGAATTTGACTTTTCTCAACACTATTCCCTCAACATTTCTCAATACAGCAATCTTTTTTGTTCTATATTCCATAGTGACATATTGAGAGGTGTTTGATCCTTGATCTTTGATCTATCGTTCTACCGTACCTTAGACATGTTCGTCGGGATCATCTCCTGCGAGCCGAACAGCTGCTCAGCCGAGGTGTTGAGCGGAGGCCTGGAACAGAATATTGATTGATTACGGTATGCGATCATCAAATACGGTAGGGTATGAGTCATCGATTGAATATGAAAAGGCTACTGCCAATATAGATACAATGAGAAATCAGATATTGATTGATTTCGGCAGATTACGGTGATTAGTAACGAGTAAGCTAGCGAATTATCGATTAATTACGGTTAGTTATCGATCGATATCACGAGCTACCGTATCCCTCACAACTAGAATTGGAAATACGGGTCCCCGTCTCTCCATTTCACGTGCTCTCTCATCGGTTAGAGAAGCGAGAGAGTGTGCGAAATGAAGAGACGGCGACCCGTATTTCGACACTCCACTCACAACTGCATCGACGCTTTCTTCTTCTTCGAGCTCTTGCGCTCCTTGTCCTCGCTCGTCTTCTCCGTTGTCTTCGAGTCCTGCACGGAGATTACGGTAGTTTAGATTCGCGTTATCGATTGATTACGGCAGGTATGCCAAGGTGGCACTGCTATACATCCCCGGAATAGCTCAAAATGAAATGTTGCTCGCGTTCCTAAGCCTGAGCAAAACCCTGGTCCGGGGCTGTGAAGCAGTGCCAAGGTACGGTAGGCTTACGCCGAATATCGATTGACTATTACGGCATGATGACCCTCATTCGCCGAGGATACGGTAGGTTATTGATTGAATACGATAGGTCAGGTACCGTACCTCGACGGTGTTCTTCTTCTTGGACGGTGTCTTCGCCTTGTTCTCCTCGACCGTCTTCGCCATGACTGAGGCTGGAGAGTACGGTAGGTTACGGTAGCACTATCGATTGGCACTAATGACTGCCCTTAAAAGTGGGTCCCACCAATTGATGTCTTACGACTGTAAAATCGTGGATTGATGTGGATATACCATTTTACCTTTCACCTTTGGAATAGATTACAATGAAACGACAAAATGGTAGAATAGAGTGTGGGAATGGGATTGTCAATGTAAGCCGCGAAGACAAGACAAACACACCAAGGTGGAGGGAAGAGCAGTGGGCGGGGGACCGCTCGCGAGGGAGGCAGGTGGAGGGAGTGGAGGGAGGAGAGGGTAATGAGAGAGCGGAGAAGAATGGGGATTAAGAAGGGACGGATGCAAAGTGAGAGATCTTTATTACGCACGTACTCTGATAATCGATGCAAATTGAATAATAATTCGAATAATAATTATATGCAAAGCAAATTAATGAGACACAAAATGCAAAAAAGGAAGAGTGGTACGAATATTTTCGGACATAAGCTGAACATGTGAAGTAATACGGACATCGTTTAACATCCAGATTGAAAACAATCTATCCTATCCACATCTTCCGAATCTATCTCATCTGTTTCTTCTTCATCAGACCTGACACCATTCATTTTAGAGACAACCTTCCCTTGTTTTCCTTCCGCGCTGTTTTCGCTCTTCTCTAGAGCCTGTAAATGCGTCGAATATTTCAACTGCGCAAAAATAAACCGACTTTTTTTCTTCCATAAGCTAGTTTGTGGATGTTTTTCATATGTCTTCGAAGAGAACTATGGCGGCCGAAGTGAGATATCGCAGTCGCTTTTCTTGTCGACAACTTTCTTCTTATCCGTCTTTTATCCGTCTCCTTCCAAGTTCCGTCTGGACAAAGCATCCATATCCATAATACTCTTTAGACTGGCAAATATTTTTTTAAAGAAGCATACTTACTCAAGTGCAATTTCCTGTGTCGTTTCAGGTAGTCTTCATGTGAGAAACGCTTTTCGCATAAGTCACATTTGTATGGTTTTCCGGCATCTCCAGCTGAATTAATTGTATCTCACTTTCATCAATAATGAGTCAATATCATCGTAATATTAATTGAAAGAGTCGGAACAATCTCATAATTAAAATACCCACCCTTATGGAGATTCATGTGATCGCGCAAACTATATGTACTTGCAAGGAGTTTAACACACACTTCGCATTTTAGACTGACTTTTTCTCCCGAACTTCTCTTCAAATTTGCTTCCCGCGTTCTCTTCAGTTTTATCCTTTCAGGATCGTTTTCATCTGTATCTATAATAGAAGCTAGGTTTAAAAAATATGTGTCATCCGAGATGCATGTAGCCATACTATCTAGTAGTGTTGCAGTTTCGATGTCATCGCATCCTCTTCCCTTCTTGCGATGTCAATACACTTTTGCGTTGACATCGCACGAAGGGAAGAGGGTAGATCAGTGAGTGAGTGTGCCAAATGGAGAGAGCGCCCCTCGATGCGGTGTCATCGCAAGTGCGCAAGTGCGATGACATCGCCATCGAATCGGCATGTCTACTATATAGCTTACCAAGGTGCTGCAGTTTATGTCTCCGTAGATTTTTCGGAGTTGGTATGACCATTCCGCAAACATCGCATTCGAATTTCTTATTGCGTGGTACAGTTGTGGCTGGAAAAAAAATTTGATATCCAGGAAAACACGAACCCTAATGACGCAAGTTTCATCAAATGTATTAGCTATGATTAGACTGAAAAAAGTTGTGATAGGAACATAGAAACTAACGCAAATGAAGTGGTCTGTGCTTCGCCAGTGACCCCGGATGCGTGAATCGTGCGCCACAAATATCGCATACGTGTGGTTTCTTTACGTTCTCATCATCTGAATGTGTCTTTGTGTACTATTTTTCATTAGTTTTTATTATATTCCAGTGGTTAAGAAAACCCTTATTTCAACTATGATAAATAGAAAAGTCAAAGATGAGTCATTGTACACTATTAGAAGCTCACTTGAATGCGTGATCAAGTGATGCTTCAAATTCTGCGCTTGTCGAAAGCACTTTCCACATTGCTCACACTGAAATGGTCGAAATGCAGGATCATTCTTATCTAAAAGTACTAAATCAATTAAAATATCAAAACGCTAATTTTTCTAACCTAAAATATGCAATCGCATGTGATACGCAAGCCTTGCTTCATCCGTAAGTAACTTTCCGCATACTCCACATCGGACCTTGTTCTTTCGAGGATCATCGTCCGCTAGATAAATTTGTTTGCAAACTTACGTAAATGAGTTTTCTTGTGATTGTCAAGCTGGTTTTGTTTAAAAAATGCTTTTCCACAATCGCGCCAATTTAATATAACTGCAGCGAACTATGAGGCTGTGTTGTGTATAGGTTCTTCCTTTCACGCGGGGTTTACATTTCTTTACCACCTTGTGCTTGGGTGAATGTGAGGCCTCGTGGAGGACAAGATCACACAGACAGCGCCCTCCCAAAATGTCTGCAAATACTGTGAACCAATGCAACGCCAGTGCATCTATGATCTATTATTTCTGCCCTGGACCATATTTCTTCCGGGGGTGCTATTTTATTCATCCCATTTCTCACCTCTATTTCGTTCGCGGGGGCCTCGTGATATCGTTTCTCGCGCATTAATGGGTTGTAGAGTTTGAGATACGGAGTACTCTTCTCTTCTTTTCACACGCTATCTAACCGGTCAGACGGTGGGGAGAATGTGCAAAACGAATAGACCATATATATCATATATATCCGTCGTTCGCGTGTAATGGGAAAAAATGGCTGGTAGGTGTGCTTATAACGTGAGGTATGAATGCGATTACTTTAAGCCACTCATGAGCTCAAACTAGGATAATTTCTGGTTGCAGCAGTCGTGTATGCAGATATCTCATTGCTAGAAGAGTTTTTACACGTTGCTTCATCTCGAATTGCTTTCTTTCACCGTAGATTTTTTTTAGGATGGACACTGCTCTTACCATAGTTACCGACGTCATTATTCTCGTCACATTACCTCTCCATTGTCGTTATTTGTTCGTCATGCTGACAAAAGATGTCACAGTATCTGCGCTGGACTTTGCATTTCGTACCTCGCTTACGAGTATTGGTAAGACAGTCAAATAATTATCTAAAAATCCGCCACGTTTTAGTTGTGGCAAATTTGCTTTACTCTATTGTCTTCATTCTCGTTCAAGAACCAGCAGCGTATGGGATTTCCCCCGACTTCTATAGGGTCAGATTCAACTCCGCTTTAATAATTATCAAAGTCTAATGAAACCATTCTTTTCAGTCTCAATCCTGGTGGTTGGGCAAGATATCCATAATGCAAGCGGTACCGATCACTTTGCTCACTGGAATTTTGCACGCTATGATTGCACTAAATCGATTGACTGCTCTCAATTATCCAACGGCGCATGGAAAGGTTGTTGTTGATCGGTGGGGTTGTTGTTCATTGGTATTTTTTCCAGTTCTGGTCAGAGAAGCGGGTTCATCGAATTCTTTTCATCATTTGGGCTCTAACTATTCTCGAATGCATCCCACTAATTTATCCTATTGAGGTAAGACTTTTTTTGTTGAAAATTTCATAAATAAGTCAGGGCTTCTACACCGAATTCGATTCACCCGTTCGCTCTATAGGAGTGAACTTGGAAGTGAAAGGCTCTGTCCCAAACCTCATTTATCAGGTGATAGAATTATATTATTTCGTCCATCATCGATGACCGGCAAGCATTTATGCTACGTAAAATCGTCTCTTTAGCGAGTTGGAAGTAGCTAAAAAAAATCCATTCCCTGCAATTTTCAGCTAAAAATACACGGAAGAAGTATGAAGTTTTGAACCTGTGGCCTTTCCTTTTCTGATTCCACGGCATCAGAAAAACATACTCACAAAAGATTTAGGTTATTGCAATGGCAGTGGGAGGATTGCTGGAGATTTTCGTTATTTTTCTGTACGCATTTATCGGAATAAGAATAAGTCGGATGAAGGTACGACGTGTGATTACCTTTTTCAATAAAAGTCAACTGTAGCTCACTCAGACTGTGGCACGATCGACAGTTAAGACAACCGTAGCTGCTATGCTGGTTTCGACTGGTAATTGTTTTTCGAATAGTTGATTTCTCTATTTTATCATATCATATTTTGTACTAATGCTGGTCGCAGATTTTGCAGGATTTTACAAAATAAGATATCAGAGAATTGCAAACTTCAGGCGGATGCGTAATCGTTCTCGTGTTTCTCCCGCACATGATGTCAACAAAACTCTTCGGTGTTCATCTTTGGAGGTTCACTTGCAACTTACAACTAGTTTTCGTTCACGATTGCAGCGATGCCGTATTCAACGGTTTGTTCAAGCTCGCGTTTGCATATAATAACGCCGTCACTCCATGGGTCATGCTCATGTACTACCCGAAAGTAAGGATGTCTTTCTTTTGCGATTCGAGAGAGGAAATATAATCACAGATTCGTCATCTTCTTCTCGGCGGCAAAACGCACAAGAATTCAACTACTACTTCTTGGTTTCATAGTAGGCGAAGCACGTGGGGATAAATCATTAATAACAATAATATATTTCATAAACGCAACTGTCAATTATGTTTATGTGATGTTCGCATAGCAAATAATGTTTTTTTATGAAGTATAAACACATAATATTTGACATTCGGTGATTAATTGTTCATTTGACCTATAAATACGTTTGTTAAAACATCAATATACACGTAAAACTAAATACGTGTAATTTTGCAAAACCGTGAGCCCTATTTCAGGAACCCTAATGGAAGGTCTTCAATATACCAAATAAGAGGAGCACTCCAATTTGTTTCAATCGAAGTCCCGTGGCTGTCTAATGAGAAGTGCTCATTAGAAGTGCACTCGAGTCTCAACGTTGCACATGATCTCTAGTTTCGTTGAGTATTCACAATTTTGACTTGGGCCGGCCTTATGACTTTGCAAATCTATCGCCGACTATCAGTTGTCTGGTGATGTGGTTTCAATATTGCTATTAGGTATGTTCTGCTTCCGGAGGTTTCCGCTATTAGGGCCTCGTCACTGGGCTGATCACTCTCCGTTCATCATAACCTAAAACGCCCACGTGCCACGTTTTCGCATGTTTACAACAGTTTCGTGACCTGCCCACGTGGCTTTTAACACGTTCATAATCAAAAACATCTGTTCTCTATTGAGGTAATGATGAGACGTTTCGTTCGAGCTATTGTTTGTATTGTAAATATGCTAAGTGACTACAATGTTGATAGCTCATTCTCAATGTTGTCGTTATTTGGTTCTTTATGAACGCTTACTGAGAGCTGAGCACTTCTCAAGATCCTGATAACGCCGTACTTGTTGCCATTTGGTGCTATCTTGACTCTGAGCATCCCGAGAAGTAGACACAAATTTACTCAATGTGTTCTCGAATGCTGAATTCCTTCGTAACATCATGCATTACAAGCGTCCAGTACTTTTTTCTAAATTTTTTTCATTCAGATTCCCGGTGCAATACCTATGTCCGTTTTTGAGTACAATTTTTTGGCTCACAATTTTGCTCGCGCACGAGTGAATCTACTCTCAAATGTTACTGCACTGCCAAAAAAAAATTCATGGGGCAGAATTTACAAATGATCACGCCTATGCCTATTTTATTTAGCAATCAGCGGAGTGAGAGAGGGAAGAGAGGAGGCAAGGGGGTCGATCCGTTTAGTGTATCTCTGCTCTCGCAAATGAATTTATCCTAAAAAAATGCTTTGATTTTCAAGATCAAATTTTGAATTTCGCGGAGATAATATCAGATAATAGCGGAGATAATAGCGGAGATAACATAATATTATATATTATGAACGAAGATTCAATTTACGATTTATACAAAATAATTTAATTCTGAATATCCTATCTCGGCATAAAAAAATAAGTTCATCGTCTTACCGGCATTCGAAAATCAGCCTATTTTTTGAGCAATGAAGAAACTTCCGGATATACTCCATTCTTAGGCAAACGAGATCATGCACGTGGAAACCGATGATCAAGGTTCCCGGCGGACATGACATGTTTTTTTTTGTTATTTTTTGCGCTACAAACCTTCATAATGTTTGGGGAATAGGCATGAGAAAATGCATCGAAAAATTACTGAGAAAGATTCAAAAAGCGTCGTATGTCCCTGGAATTCAGGTTATCCTGTGAAAAGTATCCAAATAGATTTTGTTTATTGCCCCCACGCAGCCGCGTTGAGCCATGACATCATTTTGTTGTTTTTTGCCGCTGAAATCGCGGTGTGTCAATTCAAAGTGGCTTCGACTGGCCATACTACCTAAACCTCCTCCTTACAAAATGCTTTTTTCATGTTGATTATGTACATGTTTTGCAACGCTACTATCATGACGTCATTTCATTCTAGCAAGAACAAACTTATGTGGCTTACAATTTTGAAAATGTGGTGTGCATGAAGTTATTCCCAGTCTCTCTCGCGAGCTCTCACTAGGATAATTCGAGCTTACACACTTCTTGTACGCGGATGTCTCACCGCAAAAAAAGAGTTTTTTAGGCATCACTTTAACTCAGAAAAAAATGGACATCGCTCTAACCATCGTTACGGACGTTATCATTGTCTTTACCTTCCCTCTCCACTGTCGATATTTGATGGTCATGCTAAGAGGTGACATCGCAATATCTTCGCTAGACATCGCATTCCGTGCCGCGTTAACCAGTATTGGTAAGTCAATCGCAGTCAGAAGAAAAAAATTTTTTTAAACTTCAGTTGTGGCGAACCTCATTTACTCCATTGTCTTCATTCTCATTCAAGAACCAGCGGCGTATGGGATATTCGCTGATTTCTACAGGGTCTGATTCAATACCGCATTTCCAAATGATATCACTATCTTTTAGTCTCAATCCTGGTGGTTGGGCAAGATATCCATTATGCAAGCTGTGCCAATCACTATGCTCACTGGAATTTTGCATACTATGATTGCACTCAATCGGATGAGTGCCCTAATTTATCCCATGGAGCATGCAAAGGTTGTTGTTGTTGTTGTTGTTGTTGATGATGATGATGTTGTTTTTATTTATTTTGCTTATTATTGGTTCCAGTTCTGGTCGGAGGCCCGCGTTCGTCGCATTCTGATTATCGTTTGGACGTTGACCATTGTCGAATGTTTCCCACTCATTTATCCCATTGAGGTTTTAACTAAAATCATAATTAGAAGTCTAAAAATCGTGCAGGGCCACTATACCGAATTCGTATCACCCATTCGATCTGTAGGAGTTAATCTGGAAATAAGTGGCTCCATTCCGAACCTCATCTATCAGGTGATAAAATACAACTTTCTTTTCTCATGCAAAAAGGGGTTCAAGGGAATGAAAACGATATTTAGGGAATACTCTGCGACTTAAAAATAGACCCAAAAAATAAAGACGACACACATTTTTTGTATGGGAAAATGTCACCGGATAATACCCACCAAACTTCCTCTTTTTGCCCATTTCCCACCAATTTTTAACTCTGAAGGAAACTGTGAGGATAGGATGTTTGAACATAAAATTTGTTAGATGACGTTGCTGACGAAAATTCTTTCCAAATTGGAGGAAGTCAACGAGATTTAGGGTATTGCAATGGGCCTGGGTGGACTTCTCGAGATAATTGTCTTTTTCCTCTACGCATTTATTGGAATTCGAATCAGCCGATTGAAGGTACGTTAAGTGGTTTCCTTTTTGAATAACCTGCAAATATAGCTCAAACAGAATGTTGCCCGATCGACAATCAAGACTACAATTGCTGCTGTGCTGGTGTCAACAGGTGATTATTTTTATTTTTTACTCTATTTACTACTCATTTATCGTTTGCACGTCTGCAATATCGCTATTGCTGAACAAAAAAAATATTATATTTTTTTGAGGCGGAACTGCTATCGTGATCGTGTTTCTCCCGCATATGATCACTAAGCAACTGTTCGGATTTCAGATCTGGAGGTTCATTGCCATCAAAAACGTATGTGTTTGGATCCATTCCATTCCAGCGATGCTGTGTTCAACGGTCTCTTCAAACTCGCGTTTGCCTACAACAACGCGGTCACTCCGTGGGTCATGCTCATCTACTATCCAAACGTGAGAACTTTTTTAATAAAAGTATTTTTAATTGTCGTAAATGGTAGACTTTCATAGAAACTTCTTTCAGATTCGAGGACTTCTTCTTGGCAGAAAAGTAAATTCTAATCTTTCCTCTACGATGAGAACGACTGTTTGGGTTTCATCACCCAAGCGCAACTCATTATCGTAACAAAAATATGTGACATCCTCATAAGGTATATCTTGCTAATGTTTTACAATACTAATGCTTCAGAAACATTTAAATAACTTTTTTTTCGTACATTAATTTTATGGATATATTCAGGGCAAGACGCGTGCACAGATTGAAGAAGAATGGGACGTCCCGAGCGAATTTCGCCTGTAGTCGTAAATTCACCACCTTCTAACCCTTCTATGCAATATTTGTGACATATTTTCGGCACTGAACTGATTTTTTTTACTCCGTTTGCACCCATGTTCTGATAAATACACACCATCTTGGACTCTCTTACAACGCACCCGGTCCCTTCGTATTTCGTTGATGTTCGGGAATGATGTTGATTTTTCGAGAAGAGCGTGCAATAAGAAAAGAAGGTCACAACAGGATAGGTTGAAGCTTGAAATTGTGTTCTATTGGAAAGCTATCTCGTATGAATGTTTTCACTTGCTCTAGAAAGGAATCTGACAGCCGCACTGAGTTCAGCCAACGCGCACATATTTACCATGTGTATTGCCGGGGTGACCGAGTGGTGCGAGTGGTGGCAAATCATTCATTCATTTAGAGGTTTAAATAGAAATTGGGGACAAAAAAATATAGTGAAAATGGACGAAGCAATTGGAGGGAAAAAGGTCATAGAAATTGGAGGCTACAACCGATAATTCAAATAATCAAAAAGCAGCATCACACCCGATCTACACTCACATTAGGACTACAATTACACTAGCATATCTAATTCGCCATTCTTAGAAGAATAAGTAGTCATCACTCGTCTAAGATTAACGCCTGCACTATCTCGATTTGGTATGCGCATGTGACCTTTTTTTATATCACTCAGAACATTCATTATAGGCCAATACAAATGAACTCATCTCTTCCGTACGGCTTCCACATCGATCGAGATTTCCTAGTGCCGTTCTATTTCAGGTGAGCAAATTGATTAATGTTCAATCGTAATAATATATTCAAGGTTTCTAACTATCTACGGTTATGTGATTTTGATCGTTCATTCTGTTGCATTCTATTTGCTTATATTTCACACGAAGGCGTGGGTGCGAAGTGTGCGTGCCGGCTACTTGCTCAATCAGGTATCATATCTAACACAGTTATATATTTAAAAAGGGAGGGGGTGTAACGTTTAAATTATTAGGGTTTAAATTTATATATTTAAAAAGGGAGGGGGTGTAACGAAAACTTCGACGTCTTTGCTGTAATATTTTAGCCCCAAAAAATCTAACGCTCAAATAATGTCATTCACACTCAGGCGCAAATGCTCTTGCACGATGTATGGGTGTGCTTCGTCTTTCGCGCATACACCCTACAGCCGTACCCCATTCTCATACTCAACAGTTCGCTCGCAGCGCTCATCGGAGGCCCCAATGCTTATGTATGAACAACAGAACAATGAACAATGAACAATGAACAACAGCCGCCGGCGATCCCATTGTTCACCATGTTTCAGTTGAACCCCTGGTCAAACTAGGGATTTCTGGCGGCTTGGACACCCATAGATATAATATAACTGTTACCGAGAATCGTATGATGGATGCATTACAGATAATCGAAAACGTGTTTATGCTGCACGCCGTTTGCATTCTCTTGTTCATGCTGTTGATGATGCATCAGCAAATCATGCCGCGCACCAGCAAGATTGTCCTCCCACGATGGCGAGTCGACAGTAGTTATTGTACTAGGGTTGCAAGTTTGGTATCAATAGCATAGCATCCTCAGCACTTCACTTCCTCATTAATAATGCACTATTGCGCTATTGCACTATGTCCCATCTAGAGCATTTGAACTATCGAGATCTTTTTAGAGTTCATGCACTATGCTATACAACACTATTGCACTCCGAGTGAGAAAATTGAAGAAATGGAATCTGCAACTCGACAAGTCTCATGAAAAAGTGCAAACCGATCGAAATTCAGGTCTCGCAATCTGTTGATGTGTTTTATGTACACCTTGCTCTCGCTCAATCCTATTTCGACATATTTCACAGTCTCCGATCCATCGAACAAAGCCGAAATTCTGCAGGTATTCCATTTTTTTCTAAATCTAATAAAGCATGTCTCATAAAATAACAATATTAATTATAATATTAATTTATTTATTTAATTAATTTATTAATTAATTTAATTTAATAATATTAATATTAATTTAAGCGCGCAGAACTTACGTGGACTCGTGACTACATATATGACGTCGTCATCTTAGGTGACCTCGGCCGCTGCAGCAATTACACCTACAGTATATCATAATAGTCTTTTTTTTTTTAAAAATTGATCTGTTTCATGTGTCTACGTCATACTCGCATCGATTATGATTAGCGCACCCACTCGAGTTCTTTTGGTGGTATCATCGGTTCGATTTCTCAAGAAACAAGTAAGTCAAGTTCACAATATGACGATGGAAGAAATCCCAATTCCAGGTGTTAATAACAGCTAACGCTACGCGAATGAAAAGACTCATCATCGAAGTGCTCACAAAGCAGGTACATACGCAGTAGAGTTCGTAATACGGGTTCTTAATAGTTCGTAATTCGTAATACGCCTCTCTGACCGGTGAGAGAGCACGAGGAATGAAGAAACGTCGACTCGTATTTCGAACTCTAATACGCAGTGATTACGATCTTGCACTCATAAAGACCATGCGTGTATTCTGACCTTTCGAGAATGGAGTGCACACACTTTCACACTTTTGGATGTCTGAACTTTTCTTTTTTTCACTTTCCTCTTTTTATCTGCTTAGCCTAACCGAGATTTCAGACTGCTTGCGTCTCGGCGTTTTACATTTATCCAGTGTTATTGTATGCAATAACATGCGAATTTCAACTTGCCTTTCTTCCTGATCTTGCCCTCGCCTTTGTCAGAATTGCCTTTGTGGTTGGTGGCGTTTCATAATCTTTATGGCTATGCAGGCATTCTTAGGTGTTATACATGCTCAACAGCTCCGCACAATTCGTTATATTGTTGTCAACGAATATGCCGTTTCGGAAGGCACGTTTATCGATTATATCGACAGTTAATGATACAACTTCTGTAGGTTCTAAAAGATTTTGCTGGACGATTGCTGCATTTGTGCCATATAGAAAATATAACGGAGCAATCGACTAGTATTGTAGCCCCATGGCCATCGTAAGGAAAAATCGTGTCACGACGAATAATTATATTTTTAAGTACACCGGAGCAAAAGATGTGATAAAGTACAACATAATATAATCAAAGCTCAGATTTACCTACAATGTCGAGCATATTTTCAGTGAATATATTTTGTAGCATTCTGTAGCTATGTTTCATCTGAGCTTCCATTTCACCTGCGTAATAAAGCATCTCATATGTAAACTGTTGTTGTTATTGACACGTGTCTTACATCACGCCCACATGGTTCATTAAGCGAAGCAGATCGAAATGTGTTGTTGATGTTAATGATCGAAAATGAATGCTTTATGAGTGGCAAGCATCACTACTCTCAATGTCAGTATGATATTCTGTATTCTCTAGTGAAAAAATGCAAAAAAAATTGCAGCAAAAAACACAGATTGAATGGATTCACTTCAGTAGCACACCGCTCCATCCACCGAGTATATGCGCCCAGGAGGTCCAACCAACATCCAGATACCAGCCATGCACTGCATTCTACGTCCCTGAAATCAATGATAATGATCTCGAAGGACTGAGTGACAGACGCTATTCATGGAGGAATGTCTAGTCCGGTCCATTCCAGGCACTACTTCAGGCAGTCTGGAAACTCGTACAAGAGCTCGGATACTATGGATAAGGAGGACAAGTGGATCACTCGCTTCCGCCTCTCTTTAACTCCGCCACTCGCAAACATAGTAAAAGGGCAGCCACCAATAGAATAGAAAATATTCTCACGCTAAGATTCGAAGCACTATCCCAATATCTTGTGCCATCTTCCTGTATATACGTGAATCTGAAAAAGATTGGTATCAAACACGATTTTTGAAATTAGTTGGTTTTGCTTACTCCAACCGCTTTCCAGGATTACAGATGGTGCTACTTTCTTCCATCACCGGTTCTCCCACAGCACCATTTGTAGGCGCTATTTCAAGCATATCGCATTGACACGGGGTGTTGCCTGGAAACATGTTATTTTATAGTTTTTTTAAACGTTCATTATCTTAAAATAATAAAACGTTCCGCGTATTCCGATTCCTATCGTTCATTTCACATTTTGATTAGAGAGTCTCAGGCCCTAGCTGTTGTTCCTAATCATCTCCTAGAGGCACTAGAAGCTCATACTGAGAAAATGAGAATTTTAGCATTAATCAGAAATGCGCGAGCGAATAAAACGTTCCGTATTATGCGCTAAACATCGTAGCGTCTCCGCTGAGCATTTGAATGTTACGATAATTCTCACCGATAAACGTGATCAGTACATGTTCCAAAAAAACATATTTTTATATGAACTATTGCATACCAGCAACGGCACAAGTGAACGCCTTCAGGTAGACTGTTGGTCGTAGATATGCGCTGTTCCCAGTGTTTGTAAAGTGCCACGTTCCACACGGCCCTCGTGCCGCGTCGAACACCACCTTCCTATTGTTGATGTCATTGTCCAAAGTGATCTGGTTGCCTGCCTCATCAACGGCGCTGAATAAAATGGCATTTGTAGATAATGTTGACTGAGTTTAAAATACGGCCCTCATATTTAGAGACCGCAACGAGTTAGACCGAATCTATCGTAAAGTCATGTTTAGGTGCTCAAAGAATCCCCCTTGGTCTCAATAACATCATGCTTTTTACCGTTTATCGATATCTCATCCCTAAACCATGTTATGAGCCAAAAACCATGCGATCTGGGCTCAACAGAGAAGTGGTCGAAACCGGGACGAGGCAAAAGGGGGGCGGAGCCTACTTCAAGCTCGTTCCCAAAGTTCGACGGCGATAGCTTCGCCCAGTCGTGAGAGACAATTTGGCAGAGAAATTTCCTCTTGTCTAGGGACGGTGTGTGCTAGTCACGACGGGAAAGAAACAGCAGGGAGTGCGAGTCGGAGCGAGAAGGGAAGAGGGTCGTCTCTCTTCCCTTCTCCCTCATTTGACTAGCTCCGCCCACGTTCACACTGTGTTTAGAGCTAATCGGGCTGGAATAAATACGCGCGTACTAAAACCTTCAAAACAGTTTAGCAATTCGGGGATACTTTCGATTCTTGATTTTTCTTCTCTAAAATTCTTCATAAAAATAAAAGAACAATCTGCGCAATGGGCACTTTGCAGCGTACATTAGAAATGCGTTATTCGCCTATCCTGGACTAGTTTATCCCAATTTTGACCAACTTAAATTTTTCTGAACAAAGTGCCCATTGGCCCCATAAAAGATGTGCCTGAGGCCTATTTAACGCGCTCTTGATCGACCATTTTGGTGAAGTATTCGATTTGCTAAACCTCGGTCCCTTTTTAAGGTAGGTTCTCTATCCCTCTCAAGTGGGCGGAGCTTGCGGTCTCTACTCACTCAAACCGACGAGAAATTAATAGACGGAGTAATCACTCGAGACAGCCTTATTAGATACCAATATGGCCTTTATGGAATTTACAATTATTTCAATCATAGTTGTGAAAAATCATAGCTAAATATTTTCCAAAAATAATAAGCCACTGACCGGACCACGTAGGTTACGGGCCAGTCGTCCGGACATATCGTATCCTCGTAAACGCGTATCTTCTCGGGATATAACTGTTGCGTGCACGGGTCTGGCGGCAGGAAAGTGGTGGGAGTTATGAGGCACTTGTACACTTTCCTGTTAGTGCTCCATACGCCGCTGACAAACCTAAAATCACCTATGTGATGATTAGGGCTGGCTTAACAAGAATTGATTCTCCTCATTTCGCGGGTTCTATGGCCTCTCTGTCCAGTGAGAGAGCACGTGAAGTGAAAATACTACTTTCTGTCAAGCCATCGTTAGTTTGTCAACTCATTTCCCGACAAGGCAACCCTAGCCAGCACTCTTCGCTTACGTGCACTTAGGTGCGTATCTCGGCTCGACGAGTACAGGAGTGGTCGGGTTGGACACATCGTAGAGGATGCTACCCGTGGGACAAGTGACCACCTGAGCATGTGATGAATGTAAATACATAGGGTTCACTGATTGTCCTGATTATATCTGCGGTACCGGTGCGAAACACATTTACTGTACACGAAAGAGAAACAAAATAAGATTTTTATTAAAATGAAAAAGATACGGTAGCTTCGGCGGTCCGCACTGTCGTTATTTGGCATTTGGTAACGATGAATGGTAAGGGAACGGTGATTGGATCTGCCTCGAGATTATGCGGAGGACACAGCTCTGTAAATCGCGTTAGAGTGAAGCTTTCATTGATCTTTCCCCATTCATAAATAAATAAATTATAAAAATTTCCATGTGAACGTTCCATATGCAGACAAGCGCTTTCCATTGTCAACAACTGCATTTGACATGTGAAATAATTTCAAAATGATCGAACAGAGTTTTATGAATCAAGCGCAACGTTTTGAGAACACACACAATAATTAATGATCCAGAAAATTTGTTTGAAGGACACTTGTGAAGTAGTTCGGTATGTGAGTAAGAGTTTATGATCGAAAATGGGAAAAAAATATTAGATTAACGTACTGAGAGGCGGAATGGCCGCCGTCGATGTTGGAATACACACGTCGATTGGGTGGAGAAAAGATGAGAGGAGCAGCAGTAGGAAGACCATCGATGGCACTGAAGGTTGATTAGATACATACACACATAAAAATGCATTTAGGATCATGTGCCTGGCAATAGGAGAGATGCATGATGAAAAAGGGAAATGATATATCTTTATGGATCGTGAGACGTGCGTGCACCAAATAAATAGAATCTTGGTTGATCGTGTACTTGCTCAACCTCTTCGTGAAAATTCGATGGAGAATGAGGAAGCTTCGGCTTGTCTAGCCGTCAAGAATGAACTGTTCGGGGGTAAAAATAAGGTCAATGCAAGATAGATTGAAGATAGCGAGGTTTGCGAGGTTTATGAACTCATTTTCCCTTTTTAAGTGTGATAGTGAGAAGGGGAATAGAGATAGATCTCGAACTGTGATGTGAACGAGAAATGAACTCTAAATGCTAATGGAAGTGACGTGATGGAATGAATATCTTCTCCTAATCCCACACGATTTTGTCCTTCATACAGAAAGAGATGCAAATATGTGTTTTTGTGAAACAGTTAGGTTTCGCATACACATGAGCGTGGTTGCCTAAGAATCAATCACAAGAGTGTTGAAGGTGAGACACCGAAATTTCTAAAATTTGTGTACTGAGGTTCTCGAGGGTGCTGATGATCATGGTCAATTTTTATTCCTTTCGCACCAATTCATTCCGTGCAGCCGTGCTGCAACAGTGCTGTAAATCACGATTTTTCCATATCTCAAATTCTAGCAGATCTTTACGGTTCTTTACGAAAATTATTTTGATATCCCAGGGTATGGGGTTCGAAATAGTCACTTTTGAGATATCTCACTTTTTGATCATCAATGATCCATCATTTTCAATTCAAACCCCATACCCTTCCACTAATCGGTTTCCACTAATTGTAATACCTGATATTCGAAAGCTGATTCTTTCCTGACGAAGCCGAACGCTATTCATCAGATTGAAATTCGAATTTTCGTAAAGATTTCTTTCGTATAGATCTTGAGAAATGGAAAAATCGTTATTTGCAGCACTATTGCAGCATGGCTGCACGGAATGAATTGGTGCTAAATGAAGTTGACCATGATCATCAGCGCCATCGAAAGCTCAGTATACAAGTTTTCTAAATTTCGTTGTACCAGCATTTGTTCGATTCTTAGGCAACTACGGTCACATCCTCCGAATATCACTGAATTTTGAATCGTTTCCTATGAACATCTTTGACTCCTTTGCTATGCACTGCACTGAAAAATTTTTGTGAAGCTGCTGGTCGTAATCAATTCTTTCTTTCGTGTATCTCTGTGAACAGGCCGGAACGCTATCGGGATTCCGTTCGCACGGTCGTTCGTTTCCATGCCAAGGGAATGATTAGAGGCGCCATTAAATGATTATAAATGATTAGATTATGATTAGGAATGATTAGAGCGCGGGCGCCATTAAAGGGACCCGGCAGACATAGAACATTTAATCTCCTATGAAAGAGAATGGCATTTATGGATAATTGGCAAAATATTAGATTTTTAAAAAAATTCTAAACTAGTAAAAAACAACAACAAAAATATGTGGTGCGATTTCATGGTGTGTTTCACGGTCACGACTTATACCAATTTTGGCACGTTGCCAACTTTCAAAATGTCGCGTTGTTCCCCGTATTTTTCGGAGTGTTTGTTTTTTCTGCTTTATTTACGATTTGTTGTCAATATTTCGCTTTAAATATCGTACCCGTTCTTGGATAATTCGATTCCAAATGTAAATTGACTTGTTAAACGAGCTTTTATCATTTGCGCTTACTCAGATGGCACTCAAGTACGACGCAAAGCACGACCCGCAGCCCCTCCCGACAAGCCCCGTCGATCCGTGAGTAACCGTACTCAACCTTTACCTTTATTATCTAAGGGACGGTAATAAGAGCAAGTGCATTACAGAATCTGCCATCCGTCGAATATTCCGGAAGCTTTCTACAGTGGTACTGGCAGGTTCCCGGAGAAGGGACGCTACTTCCTACCCTGCGTCAATGCTTGTGAGTATAAACACTCATTGTCTCATTATATGCTCTAGGGTCAGTTCGTTTTCGGTTTTGCTTCATACTATTCACGGCCACTTAATTTTTCTCCTTGCTCCCTCTCTCAAAATTATTGCCTGGAGGTCCTCTTCTCTAATGGGAGAGAGGGGAACATACCGGCAGGGAACGAATAAATAGAAACCTAATGTGCAACCCTGGATCATTCTTTCATTCTTATTAGAGTAGTTTCTGTGACAGATCCCCTAACGTAGACTCATTTCAGGACGAGTAGGAGGCTCCCTTGCTGTCTATGTGGTGTGCTTCTCTTCGCGTTAATGGTTTACTGTGGAATATTCTACTACTTCTTCTCGTCAAGCTCCTCGTATCCGATCACCACTTACGCCCCGAGAGCCCCGATTGCTCCTATGGCCCCGGCCGCCTCGGCTTCTATGGAACCGCCCCGCCCGACGGGCACTGCTGAACAGTGAGTTATCAGAATAGATTGTTATCGTTTAGGGTACGGAAACGACAACAAGTCCATTTTAGAAACTGCCATCCGTCGAATATTCCGGAAGCTTTCTTCAATGATACTGGCAGGTTCCCGGAGGAAGAACTCCACTTCCTACCCTGCGTCAATGCTTGTAAGCCGATTCCCATTATATCACTATTATTAGAGTTAATAATCACCCCATTTTCAGTCCGTTTCAACGTCGATCTGATGACGCAAGTGAAGAATCGGATGGAGGATGGAGTGTGGGACAGAGAGAATCCGACGAAATTGCCTGTGGGAGGAGGTAAGCGAGAATGAACTGTGCGGTAGTCATACAAGGCCCCCGTCAATCTGTAGATGTTTGTATTGCAAATTTCAGAAGACGCGTACAAGAAATACTCGATCGAATACGCGCTCGCACTCGCCCGAGTCACGAATGGTGAGTGATCAGGAATTGCACTCTGATTATATCACTCTGATACTCGTACATTGATGTTGTTATTTTTATTACTGTTATTTAAATGTTTTTTTTGATTTGCAGTTACGAGGAGCTGGACGGCTACTGGGGCAAGGAATATAACAAGGTGAGCGCGCTCTCTCGCAATTCACGTGAATGAGTAAGGGTGCATTGTTTGTGAACTGGATGTAGGCATGTTTTCATATCGAACTCATATGCGACGAAATTGTTGATTTATCCTAGTATCCTAGATCCTAGATTTATCGAAGTTTGAGGCCGTACTAGGCTTGAAACTAGGCATCCTCAACGATGTGAGTCAATCTTGGTTAACCACAATTATTCCGCTTTCTGGCTAGTGTCCACCTTGTGAGAAGTAATACAATAAGACAATATGACCACACGAAGAGTGGTTTTTGCGAGACAGACCAGCGCATTTACGCGCTGTAGCACGTGAAATCAATATATTGGTTGCAGCCGCACTTTGCCGAGGGCGAATGGCTCGTGTTGTGGCAGGAAGAGGTTGCGGGTCTCAGCCAAACGGACTGGATACGACACAACGTCTGCATGGTAAGTACTATTATATGTAGATTTGATGTTCTTGTGTTATATTTTTAAGTTTGTGGTAACAAAACAATTTCTCGAGATGCTAAATTCCAGAAGTGCATCGCTCCACTCGTGGAGAAATACGTGATGCAATTGTACGATCTCACGGCGCCGCGACAGTTGAAATGGTGAGTGTACACGGCCACACAATTATGTGCTACTTCTCTACCGTAATTAATTGTTCTTATTTGTGTTTCGGAATTCAACACCATTTATCAAAGGCTTGTATCAACGTGAAACCTGAACAACTTATAAGCGTATTATTGTTCCCCTATATTTCATCTGAATAATCACTGTCCCAATCCTCCTCATCTTCTTCCTGTTCCTCTGCTCTCAGCATCTTGTCAAATTCAAGCTTGAGCACATCATAAATATCATCGTCCGGGGCACCAATCCTCTTGAAAAATCGCTTGTCTTCGTAGTCGTCCCTCACTTTCCAACTTTCCTCGAGTATCTAGGGAGAGGATAGGCAATTAACTAGTTCTAATTGCCAGACTATACCTCCTTTCTCCATGGATGTTCTCCCTTTGTCATCTTTCTCTTGACACTGATCGCAATTTTTCCCTTCCTTGGAAGAAGGCAGTTACCAATTTCGACTCGGGTCCTCGACAATTCTCCGAATGTGAGTGAATTGAAGTGCATAACGGCCAATTTCATCTTCTTGTTATAATACTTCGGAGAACTAGTGAAAAATACTCTCGTTATACTAGTCCCCACTTTATAATAGGTAAACATTACCATGCAAATCTCTTCGAAGCGTACAGCAGTGACATCGAATGAAAACATTCGCACATAGCAGTGCCAGCATCCGAGGAAGAAATGAGAAAGGCTTTTTCGAATCGAGGGGAAAAGAGCATAGTTTTGATAATCTCATATTCCGGCGAGTCCACCTAACATTAGGATTGATTATGATTTGAAAAATATGCAAAACTTATTTATTTATGTATAATTGTGTCCGTAATGTCTACCTTGATGGGCTCCTTTTGCGCTTTCTTCGGTTTGCCCTGTCCATTCTTCCCTTTCCCCTTCTTTTTTCCATTCCTCGAGGAGTGGTTGCACTTGGTGACAAGTTTGAACTGTTCTCCCTTTTAGAAATATTTTGCTTGTTTCTATAAAATAATACGAAGTTGCTTACCTTGGTCCATTTGTGTTTTCCGGTGCAATGGTGAATGAAAGAACGAACATATTCAAGAGCCAAAGCCCGGTCTTCTCGTTTCGGATATTTTTCGTTTATATAATACAGGTGGTTAAAGAAACTCTTATACCAAAGCGAGAGAGCTTGGGAAGTCTCATCATTCTTCATTCCCTAATGAGAGGAGCATTTACGATGATGGTCGTTTCTTTCACTAACTTTCCACCATTCTTTCCTCATAGGCTTCTGCACGTGCCAGAAATCGCGTTGCGTTTCAATGTGCTGCAGCTTAGGATTCGCGCGTAGACGACTATCTACCATGGCATTTGAATCCGTGACCCGCGTTCTAGTGACGCCATATTATTGTATAAAATATGAATTATATTACTTACTTGATGGTGAAACCCTCATCAACCAGTTGCTCCAGTACTTTCTCGCTTCCAAGCGACTCCATGCGACAGGACTTACCTTCTGCATTAGATACACTAATTATATTCAATTAATTAATGAGTAACCAATTCCAGGGTCTGTGATCGAGAGCGAGACGGCAGCGATGATGAGACGAAGAGAAGAATCGAACGCGGCAACTTTACAATTGGACGCACAGAAACCAGGCGAGTCGAACTGCCCATCCAAGGCAACTACTATTCCATCCTCCTATTTAAATATATTGAAAATTATTAATTGAGATACCTAAGTTACCGCAGCAGTTAATTTTGATACGGTACGTGCGTCGTTCTCCCACTCAGAATAAACACGATCGATTGAGGGGCAAGCGTAGTGACGAATTGAGTCGCGCATTGATCGATCACTAGGGGCACCAACTCGCAAAAGCTCGAAGAAATCAATAACGCGCTGTAATACGACTAAGATATATGACTAGGTAATGTGTATTATACCGGAATTGGTGTGCCAGTAACGAAGGCAGCGACGGGAATGGCCTGATTCAGCTCGTAGACCATACTCCTTCCCTTTCCCTTCTTGGGCTGACTGTCCCAACGGCTCCACACTTTGCACTCCATGCACTGGTACGTTACCGAGATAGCACTGGCAATTTGCTTCCAGCACATGGATGTCTTATCGATGAGTCCACCGCACTCCTGACATCGACGAAAGAGAGATTCCAGCTTAGACATTTCCATTAGAAAATAATTCGCGCGGATATTATGCTCCTCTTCCTCCTTTTCCTCATCTTCCTGTTCGGTTTCACTTGGTTGTGAATTGAAAGAAGGGCGGTAGGATGATTCCTTGAAATACATTGTGATACACAAATCCCCCCCCCCCCGAGCAAACACATACCATTTTTGCAATTGTAGGTACGGAGGAAATAGCTGAATTCGATCGATAAGTTGCTAATTTATCTATTCCAGGTTGCTGCGACGATTGGAGATCAAGTTGGCTGAGCGATAAGGGAGCAACGGCGAGTGCAGACATGGACGACGACGTTTCCATTGGATGTAGAGAAGTCTAGGAAAGGAATCTAATTTCCTATCTTCACTATTTGGAGCTCTCTTTGGATGTAAATACTAGGATACTTACTAGCTATTGCAGTTCTTTGAAGAAAGTTTTTTTTGCTTACTTTCGATTGTAAGTATAATTTTCGAAATGCTAGTCATTGAATTATACTTGTCGAATTATTGTTGGTAAAAATTTTACGTAAAAATAGATTGCTAGTGCCTACAGTACCTCGCCGTCTAACGGATTATCATTTCTTGCGGTGAATGAATAATCGCCGTCAATTCCTGAATGCCAGTCGACATCGTCCTGATAGCAGTCATTAGGCATTCAGTACCCTAACAAAATCATGAAGAAATGTTGTTTTAACGGTGGAATTGCACCAGTGACTCTACCGTAAGTCTTAATTCTGCCTATAGTCTTTTGGATTTCGATAATTGATAGTACTTCCACAAATTCGTAAAAAAAAATAAATTGTAAGTATATTAATCAATAATAATAATTTGATATTTTCATGTCCTTACTAAATATTGTTTATGTGATAGTGAATAATGTCTTAACTGTACTGTGATGTATCATCCCTTCGCCCATTGCTTCCTCGCCCTCGTCCTCCTGCCCATCAACCGGGGTGCTGCCCTTATCAAGTCGCATGCGCTTCTATGAGTGGGGAAACATTGAACTAATATGTCTAATACCTATCCAACCTTATCACTGGACTCGATATTACTTGTATCACTACGTGTGTCCTTGAAAAGAACTAAGTGTCAATGCTACCTTCAATGGGAGGCCCGACTGGTCGAAATGGCTATCGCACCAACGAATGTCCTCCTTTGCTCTGAGCCTACTTCGAATTGATTCTAACTCGCGAGCAGTTTCGTCTTCACATAGCCCAAGGGAGAGCACCCACAACTTCTGCAGATAGGGCTTAGCGGGGAACGTGCGAGTATCCCTCGACTGGCACCCACATCGAGCGCATTTCCGATTCCGTTTGGTGAGCATTGCTAATAAATGAGTTGTTTATACTTAAATGATTCAATTGACAGCTTCAAAACTCGCAAACGATGCACGCGATTGGTAAACGGATATATAAGAATATGCGAAATAGGGACAAATCAGACTATTCCAGCATTCGAACGATAGCAGGGGACGTTAAAGCCGGCTTAGATTAGTCAAAATGAATGAGTCCTTTCAATTTAAGTGCATATATTCCGAATATAACAAAGAAGCAACGGAAATATGACTCTATCGCCGATATTCGAGATTTTGAAAAGAGAAAGCCGGACCAGTTTAGCTCAAGAACTTGCTCAGGAGCCCGTTACAACGGTTATTTCCCCGTCAAAACAAGTGAAACCCGTGCGCGATGACTAGTAGGACCCCATAGAACGTGAAAATGTTTAAAAAAATAGCAAACAATGAAAATCAGCGATGAAAACTGAAATATTTCATCCGATTCGCTTGAATCGAATTTTCTTGGCTAAATGCCAGGATTCGCGACGACATTCATGAAATAGGCTTGACCGCAAATCACACCACCGCACTCATACCGTAACGACACCATAATTTATTTTATTTTTTAATTACTTAAATATTAATTAATTTTAATTATTTTTCTTGTTAACAGACTCAAAACGATAGTTACTACGGAATATGATTACATAACAAATATATGTCAGGTCCCTTTAAACGGATTAAGATTTTTATACTGAAATACAAGAACCCGTGGACAGAAATTTAGAGAATAAATTTCTCTGACGGACGAGAAATCATGTGGAATGAGAAGACAGATTTTTCGTTCAGAGCCATGGGGTCGTTGAGAGGAACGCTTTTTTTTCCCGCGTTCAAAAAAGAAAGTAATGTGAAAGTTTGAAAAAATATTTATCGCATAAACAATAAATTTCGAGAGGAAGTTGTATTGCGAGTATAATATATTATTCAAGGCAAGAAGCAGGTTGCCTGGTTGACTATCCATCCTGGAGTCGTCGGATAATCCGTACTCGACATGATCCAAGCTCCGGCCATACAGCGAAGTTGATATATCTGAAAATCATTTCATCTTGAAAGTTATAGGCGGAGATCCGCGAAAACGATTGCTCGTTTTCGGTTTGAATAAAAAAAAAATGCCTATTTTCGCACTCTCAAATCTTTTTTCTACTCTCTAAAACGATCACTAATTATCACTTGTCTCAACTGAGACTACTGCGTACATTATTCTTGGTAGGGTCGGTGGCAAAATCTACTTTTTGGTATACTCCATCTCCATCCAAGTAGGTGTACCTGCAAATATACGAGTACACTCATTTATTGTTTCTAAATCAGAGATTGTTACGAACAGCATTCCCATGTTGGGATCATCGCAGAGTCGGCCCAGGTCTCCGGATGCTGGAACGCCGGCCTTGTCGGGCACCAGAGGAAGAGGAGCGCACGGGCAACGGATTTTGTATGAAAAGTAGCAGGTAAGTGAGAGTGTACACATCAGTCCATGTTCTTGCCAAGCCATCTCTAGCATGCACAATAGTTGGAGCGTAATATCACGTCCATTTTCGCGCAACTTTTGCCAGAAATAAGCCATAAACAGAACATGAGAACACCATTTTCTGATATATATTCTTTAGGCGAAGTCTTACCACCCAAGGCGCAGCTGGCAGCCTTTAATTTGTACCCTTGCTGCCCGTCCTCAGGGTCAACGTAAATCCACCGTTTCGTCTCCTCGTCGTAGTCCATTCTTCGACCACTGTCGTTGTCTAACGTTACACATTTGCCATCTTCGGTCACACCTCTGCAAAACCAGCTTTAATTCTACCCGAATAGTCGTTAGAATAATGGTTACGGGTAAATCTACTAACCGGATAATTTAGACAATGTAGTTCCCGACAGGACATATTTGTTTTTGACCAATTCTCATTATGCCTTCGTAGAGTGTAGAGCAACTATCGCGGCAAACATCGATATTATCGGTAGGAGTGGCCAGACAACGGTAAACAGCCGTATATGGGCTCCATGTCCCACTGTTTCTCCTGTAAGAGTATAACAATGATTCGATGATATCCAGTACGCTCTCACGTGCAAAAAAGAGCATCTGAAGTAGCTACCAGCTTTGGAGTTGCGCCTGTGACATCGTAGAGTTCGCTGCCTTCGGGGCATGCTGCTTTCTACAAATTATATATGATTCAGCACTCTGGTTGGTTAGGTCCTATCTAGGTCGAATGAGAAGTATTCCTCAATAATTTCGTTCATTTTTGAAATATTTTCGGGATATCAAACAATCTCCGCCCTCCCCGCCCTGACGTTTGCCGATCAGAGAAGCGAGAGATAAAGGAAAAGAGAAAGACACTGATCATGCCTCGAACTATTACATACAATGGCGCCAACGTCCTCGGTTGAAGTGAGTGGACCAGCGACGGCGAATGGCGAGGGCGGTGTTGACGTTGATTCGATTGAAGAGGCGGGCGGACAGGGCTCTGAAGCAACTGGGTGATGAGATCCCTTGGTTGGGATGTGTTCGACAGGGTTCTTGCTTTCAAGCGCTCTCAAAAAAATACTTTCAACAAGCAGTTTCTCGTGATCAATAATTTTAGATGAGTTGCTCACTCCCTCTGCAGACGAATTCATCGGCTGCGCTGACCGCTACTTCTCGTCCACAGTCGCTGCTGCCTTATATAGGAGCTCCTCCTAAGTGCACTTGGGTACGAATTTCACATGAAAGGGGAGGGGGGCGAAGATCCTCCTTGACGCGTGCTCTCTCTCGCTTCTCTGACCGAGGAGATTGATGAGACGATTTCGGCATTGGTGTCTCGTCTTAAGTGTCATTAAGAGTAGAATTCGGGGAAGAAGCAGCAGAAGGCCTAAGGCAAAAGTACTGATAGCGAAGATATTGTGATTGGAAGGGTTTTGAATGTCAGAATAGGCGGGACTTGTTAAAGCATAGTTCTATCCTTGCAGACAAATGTAGTAGGCCTCCACGAAAAAGTTTGTTAGTTTAATGTTAGTGCAGTAGGCACCGATTGGATCGCTCTGGGGAAAAATAACCACAATTACACTGATTCGAAGGTGCTCAAGCAGGAGAATTTTTTCTCATCTCCACCATGGATAACTGCACTCGTTGATTTCACTTTTTTTCACAGCGCTCTCTCGCAGCCTACCGTTTAAGATCACATAACTGGCAACAAACCCACTATAACTAGGGAAATGTACCTTTCTTGACTAGGTATACTCATTTCATATTTTATATTGTTAAATTTCATTCCTTCATCACCAACATTAGAAATTTAGCCTTGAATTTCAAATTAATTCTGCTGGTGAACAGCCATCTCAGAATACTTTCGTTTATCTCGGGCGACAAGACACGGGGATCGGCGCATAAATTATTATAAATAACGGAAATCGGGCGAGAGCGAGTGCAGGCGTTGCGTAGTGATGGCGCAACAACGGTGTGATGTGTGACCGGGTGGCGAAAAGGGGGCGGAGCATGGAAGATCAAGGGGGTACTAGCGACAACAGGCGAGAGTGCAACAGGGGCAAGAAACTTGAGACTATCAGGGAGAGGGAGGGGTATGACCGGTATCGAGAGGCAAATCGATTGAGTGTGTGTGTAATGACTATTGATGGGGTATGCACTGGGTAGGAGGGGGCGGGGCCGGGGTGGGCGTCGCCTGCCGCAGCCGCGCACTTTTCTCTTAGATCTTGATGTGCTCGGCACAAGTGTCGCGGAAGATGGTGCAGCACATGTTGGGCACGTGCTTCACCTCGGACAGGAGGGTGCACGCCTGCAATGAAAGAGTATTGTGGCGTATGTTTCAGCACTCCCATATTACTATGGAAATTCAATCAGCCACGATTGGTGGATGCTTCAAAAACTACACTAAATAATAAAGCCTGTCTTTTTTTCTCTACAAATTGTCAAATACTACACAATGGACATTTGTAATGACTATTGTGGTAGAGTTCGAAATACAGGTAACCGTCTCTTCATTTCAAGTGCTCTCTCACCGGTCAGAGCGACGAGAGAGTGTGGGAAATGAAGAGACGACGACTGATATTTTGAGCGCTATTGCTCACCTTCCACATCTGCGATCCGAGTGTCTGTTCGTGGTTCTTCGCCCACTCTTCCACCTTCTCGAGGTAATCGGCGAAGTATGAAGAGCACACCTTCAGGTCCTTGTGGTCTGCGGAGCACTCTGCAAGGGACGGTTGAAATGCTGCTATCACAAATATATATATATGGATTGAAGGACGGCTGGATTCATATACTGATAAATTCGATGCTATGAAGACAGAAGTGATATTCAAAATATTTTATGATGGTAGAATGGTACTCACCTCCATTAACCAGTGGAACGACGATAGTGGTGGCGGCGACCTTGGCGATCTCGGCCTCCATCTCGGCCATGGAAGGACGAGGAGTGGACACGAGCACCTCGTCTTCCTGCGAATGAATCAATGATCAGAGGATTATTTCTATTTCGCATGATGTATCTCTAGTCACTGGCCTAGCAGTGAACTGACTTCGTTTGCCCTGATTACCGGGTGACCTCTACCTTTTTTTATATCTAGAGAGATTGGAAACAAAGATATCCACGTGATTACCCAATTACGTAAAAAAAACAGCCAGACGGAGCACAAGTATCCCACCTTCTTCTCCTCCTCCTTGGGCTGCTCGACGGCGGGCTGCTCAAGCCCGGATCCCTCGATTTGCTCCTGCAATTTGGTTACTCAAATGTCTGTACGATTCAAGTGAATCAATAATGATCATCTTTTCGCATCAATAGGTAATATGCCATTTTCTCAGAGCACTACCAACCTCCTCCTTCTTGGGCTCCTCCACGGCAGCAACGGTGACAGTGGCTACGGCGGGCACGGCGTCGGCGGCGACGGGCGCTTCGGTGGCGGGCTGCTCGGGGGCCTTGGGCTCTTCGGCCTTCACCTCCTCGACCTTGGGCGCCTCGGTAGCAACAACGGCGGGCTCCTGGAATGATAAGAATAATAAATTTATTCATGTCAGGTAGTAATGCTCAGATGAGGCTCATGGAAGTATTTCTCTATCTCTAGTTGCATTGCTACAATGTTCAGTTCGGATTCGATATTGGGATATGTTTCACCAAAGTTTTACTTACGCTAATGTACACTATATTTGATAGTAGGTGCTTCAGGAAGTTTAAAAAATCCAATCCATCATCAAGAATGGTAACCGTACCTCGGCGGGCTTGGGCTCCTCCTTCTTCTCCTCCTCGACAACAGCGGGCACGACGGCAGGCACATCAGCGGCAGCGCGCTGCTCGGTGGCGGGGGCGGGCTGAAACAATTTAAGTAAATGTATCAAATAAGGTTTCAATTTTTCACACGATCGTTTGGAAAAGAATGATGTGCATTGTTCTAGGACTACAGTACGAGTACTACAGCGGGGATCAGATACTGCGGAAGGTTCATCGGTCTATATTCATTCATTTAGAATTTACTTCTGCAATTGTTACTGGAGCTTAGTTACAGACACTGTTGTAGGTCCATAGCTCACCTCAGTGGCGGCGGCGGCGGTGGCCACGGTGGAGAAGGGATTGAACAGGAGGGCATCGGCCTCCTTGGGCGCCTCGGTGGGAGCGGCGACGATCACTGCCGGTTGCTCCTGAATATTCTTTTGTTATGGAAAGTCATCCATTCATTGATGCGGATAGGTTTCATGCACGTTGTAGCGAGAATGATGAACACGGATGATCACGATTTTATTCAAAAAATCATCAATTTATTGATGCGGATAGGTTTCATCAAGGTTATAACGAGAAGGATGATCACGCGATGCAATAAAGTCTCATCATTACTTCTTCAATCAAATCTATCACGTATGCCGGTGTCAGCGGCAGTAGTCAATGGTAAATTACGCTTCATCCCTTCCCCATTGAATCTCAGTTTGCATATTTCTCACCTCGACTCCTGATCCCTCGACAGCCTCCAGTCCGGACGCTTCGATCTGCTCAACGGCCTCGGCCTTCTGCGCCTTCTCGCACTTGTCCCAACCGCACACGGAGATCGCGGTGGGCGTCTGCAAGAAATAAGCAATTGATAAAAAGATAACGTTGCGTCCAAGCGATTTTCCAGTCTTCAAACGAGTTAGGTTTCAACGAAGGGCTCCTACACAGGCTTCAGCAATGCATTTTGATAGTATCTTGATAGTATAGTGCTTTAAAAATATTCCAATAAATGCCAATGCGTGGATATTCTCGTTGCCAATTTGACTGGTCGTCTTACGATTAGTCTGTCAACGAAGAACCCCTCACCTTCTGGTGCTTCTGGATGCCGAAGTTCTTGCCGTACTTGCCCATGTAGAGGCCGACTTGGACGGTCACGCAACCTGGAATCGGAACCTCTTAGTAATTATAATAATTATTCTTAATTATAATTATAATTAGTAATTAAAATAATTATAACAATTAATAATAATTATGCGCGTCTTCTCTTGTTAATGATCATTATTCTACTGTGGACATCACAGAAGAGCTACAGCTCTAAATAGCGAGCAATCATTTGAATTATCGTTTTCTGGAACAGTCTCGATGACTCAATTTTTAGTAACAGCTCACCCGTAATTATTTAATTTCTTAAGAATTTCGAAATCCCTCCAATTGTCACCTAACTTTGTCGCCAGCCCGACATCGTAATATCGTAATTGTTGAAATATATCTAGCCCAATTTTTCCCTTGACTCGTGATTGTTTTTACACATACGATAAATATATATATCGTCTCTTCATTTCACACTCTTCCACATATCCAGCTCGTGAGAATGTGCGTGTAATGAAGAGGCGGATGGCATTTATCGATCTCTAGCTCAATATCTTAGGCTACATACCAGTGGCATCAGCAGCTCCGAGGATCTCGGCCTTGGGGGCGGCGATCTCAAAGTTGGAATAACCCTTCTTGTCCGCGTTCGAGGACGAGATGATGGTGGGCTCGAGCTCGAGCGTCTTGGGCACTTCTGTAATCGGTTGTTGTTGTTGTTGTTGTTGTTGTTGTTGTGTTGTTTTGATTACGGTGATTCCTTACCGTATCCCTCGGACTGGATGAGGGCGGACTTCTGGAGCTTGCCGTTGTCGGTGAAGGCGATGAGGGCGCGGAGGTTCTGTAATTGAATAAATAATGGATTTAAATTCGTTAGCATTCAGTTGAGTTTCGCAGCCTTCTCACATTGGAACAAAAACACTGCAAATGCAATGGTTTCCATATCGCAAAGTCAAAAATATTCACTCATTCTCGCAGCTGTCATTCGCTACATCATTCGCTACATTCGTATCCTAACAGCACCTAATTATCCGCAATGGCTCTCGAGTGCCCTCCTACCTAGTTCTGGTCCTGTTTATTTACCCAAAATTACGCTCTGGCAACTATTTTAGGAAGCTGTTGCTGAATAAACAATCATTCTCGGTCTCCGTTCCCCGCTCCAGTAATATTCTTGCCGAACATTCGCAAGAGGAAGCGGCAGGACAGGAAATGTCGCGGCGCACTTGAGATATTTACTTCTCGTTGCTTTCTCTGACTCTCTCAATATGCACGCTCTCTCGCTCTCTCCAACCGGCGAGAGAACAATGAGAAAAGGAGACAGTTGCACGTATAATTATCGCGCGAAAGGCACACACGCACACAACAGCAACAAGCCCTCATACTCGGGGAATCTCTTGTGCGAAGGGTACAAAGGGCTTAGAGAGAGAGAGAACACCTAATGGCGTCATTGCTTGTTCTCGAAAGCGCTAAAGATCATCGAAATGCTTGCGCTTAAATTATCGCATATTCTCTGTGGCCTTGAACACGAAGAACCCAATCGAATAATATGAAAGATATAATATGAAAGAAAATGTTTTGAAAAAAAAATATGGTGGTAAACTATCCGTACCTGCATGCCCTCTCCCACTCCGAATGCCGAGTACCACTTGCCCTTCTTGTTGGGCTGCGAGACGGTGAAGACGACGTTGTCGCCCTCGAGGCGCCAGTTCACGGAGGAGCCCTGAAGGTGGAGATATGAGGATCTGTGGTACCAAGAGGGTAACATGGATCCATATGGGTACCAAGGATCCAGAGTTGTACCAAGTGAGAACCATGGAACCGTTGTGGTACCAGGCGGACCCATTGAGTGGTAACAGGATCCAGCAGACCCACCTCGAAGTCGTAGTTGCAGGTGGGTGCGGCGGGCGCCTCCTTCTTCTCCAGAGGGAGCTCCTCGACGGCTGCGGCCTTGAAATAATTATTCATAAACATTATTTATCAGTCGTCTCCTCTTTTCCACAAATAGCTTCCCGAAGAAAATGTCTTTTCTTTAATTCACCACATTAGAGTTCAATCAATTCTTCCCTGCTTTTTGCTCGTGAGAAATAGCCAGTGATGATAGAGCACTCGAAATTTGTATAGTGATCTTGTTCAAAAGATATCTCTCGGCTCGATGCGGTTGGTAGAGTGACGAGAGATATTTCAGTGATCACTCCGTGCTTTTCGAACTCTCTGATCGCTCTAGCCTTTTCTTCATCCGTGTTACCAGAGCCAAAGCCATGGAACCATTAACCCACGGACCCAGATTCCCCACCCTGGACCCATCGAACCAAGCACCGTACCTCAATAGCTGCGGCAGGTTCGGCGACGGTCTCAACAGCTGCAACAGCGGCCTCATCCTTGCTCTCCTCGCGCTTGAACTGCTCTGAAATATCATTTTTAAAGAAATTAGGTTTTACTTATGTTTCAACGTTGCCAGGCTACTTTCTTCGAAAATTTTCAATAAATTTCGTTTTCTCCACACACTACATGCATTTTTGTGTCGCTTCCACCCACACGCTCCCCACTAAGCGGATTCGCGCACTTTCGACAAAACAATTGCGCGGATAATCCGCTCCCAACCGTTTTCCGTGATCCCCCCTAACCCCGAGCGAGCGTTGAAATCGAAATGAGCGGGCGGGAGATCAACAAAAAAAAGAGAGAAACGAGCTAGAGGTCACACTGCTAATCACCCGATGATTAGGCTCGTCGTTGTGATAGTCAAGGATGGGAAAGGATGGTGCCTGGGGCAAGGATAAGCAAGGCGAGGTTATCATCGATATCTTTGGTGTTTATCATGTACAATACCTGCGATCAAGAGCGAAATAAGTTCGAATTAGTAAGACAGAAATCTGACGCAAAACTAACACTTTCTCTCTTGCGGGTTCTCTATCCTCTGTTTTCCCTAGAGTCTTCTGCAAAAACGGCCCGTGGGAAACCACCGGAAGGGTGTGTGTGTGTGTGTGTAGTTCCACACCGTGGGGTTTTCTCCCCCGAGGCAGGATGTCTATTTGTCGAACAGATGAGAAGAGCGAAAGATCGGCGCACAAAGATGCTATATTCTTCTGGCACTTATCAGTCGATCACTACCGTATCAAATAGACCAACGTTCACCCTCAACTATCTAATCAATCGATAATTACAGTAGTACCGTACCCTCTCTGTGTCTGTTGGCGCGACGGGCGGGGCATCTACGAGCGATGTCGCAAACCTTCAAGGCGATCATTAATTAGCTGAATTAACTAATTTTAATAATATTAATTAAGTTAATTAAAACGAACTCTTCGGCTCATGCTCATGTTGGGCAGGGTGATCTGTCCGGAGCGAGTGATCTCCTCGGCCTCGGGGAAGAAGAACGTCTAAAAAATATTATTATTGTGTTTTCTTTTAGAAACTGAATTTTAAATATGCTTCATAATAAGTTCATCTTGCGGAGCAGTAATTCAAGATCGTTACCATGACTGCTTCACGTTAAATTAATATAATTTTTGGGGCGTTGATTAAACCAAATGTGTTGAGGAATTAACTGACCGAGCACTTGGACAGGTCCGAGTCCTGCGGGTCGTGGCTGGACAGGGGACGGGCGAACTCGGCCGTGAGTCTGAACATTGCATTATAAAAACAACAATAACAACAACAACAGCAATAACATCATCAACAATGCCTCACCTTCCCTCGACCATGTCGAATTGGAGCGACTGCACGTTGGTGAGGTCATCAGCGACAACCTGAAATCGGGAATATTTTAAAATTCTGATTTGATGAGAGATGGGAACATTTACTTTTCGATATTTTGTAGCCCAGTGATGTTACCTAGAGAGCAAAATAGCAATGGCTACATCCCTTTCTTCGGCAGTTTCAGATTTTCGCACTGTTTGAGTAACGTTCGTCGCTATAGGGGGGGGGGGGTGGCCAATAATGCTCGCGCTTCTTGGCTCATGCTCTGCCCGAAAAGTGCATTGCGCCCATGTTATGCACTGTTTGTGTCCAGTCAAAAGGCCCGTCGTCTCCGGTCCTTTCCCAATCTATCATCGGTTAGAGAAAGCGAGAGACCATGGGAAACGAGGAGAGCACCGACCTCTTCCTTGCTCAAACACCTTACTCATCCTAGGCATCTCCTTCACACTGGCTCCTCGCTCAGTACAACGGCCTTTGTCATATCAACAGCTAGTGGAAGAGATCAGCAAAAGAAGGACACAAAGCGAATTATTTGGCCGGAAAGAACATCTCCGATGGGCGAAACTAGAGAATCGTGAACTATTTAGGTGTTCCCCCCCCCACGCAAATAACAAATGGTGTGTGAAATGGGTGATAGGCTGGAGGATCCCTTGAAAATAGATCTGGTCCAGGTTAAAGCACAAATTACGCTTTTAGCATTTCGAAACATCAGCTCTGCTTCTTTTTGTGCCCTCGAGATGGGCGATTCCCGTTTGTTCTCACTCTCACGGGAAGAAATTGCGAAGCGCGCACGCTAAACTGACCTAATCAGTGTCACGTCAGAACCGGGAAATACGCACGCGCGGAAACCGGGTTTTAGGCAAAGCCGGAAAACGTAGTGCAACTTACGGTTGCCTCCTCGCCGGCCGGGAGGTGCGCGTCGACGAGGCCGATCTGACCGTTGCGCACGAAGAGACCGATCGCATCGAACTGAATAATGAGAGCCGGGTTATTCGTAGCCGGGAATTGAGTGGAAGCCGGAGACCGGAAACTACTTACCGGCTCCTCCTCGCCGAAGTAAACGCCGGTCCAGAAGTTCTTGGCTGCTGATGTGGCGGTGAGACGGAAGACGACGTCGTTGGACAGCTCATCTGAATGATGATCGCGTTGGAGCCGGGAATTAATGGCGCGACCGGGTTTTAGCACTGCCAGAATTTGAGAATCGTTTTTAAAATAAGAAAGGGAAATGCACTCACCGTACTCCCAGGAGAGCGAATAGTTCGAGGTGCCGTACGAGCAGAGGGCCTCTCTCGCCGGCCGCGCGAGAACTGACGCGCCCAGGATCGCGATCGAGACCAGCAGCCACCTCATGTCTGCGAAGGGTTACGGTAGAGAACGGGTACGGTAGGTCAGATACGGTACGGTAGGTCAGATACACGAAATCAATCGATAAATGACTGCAAACATTAGCAAGCAAGGTGATGAGCGGGGGTAAAAATTGCTCCAAATGGTGGCGGATGAATAGTGAAAGTAAGGGGCGGCTAGGAAGAGGAGGAGGTGGAAGGGGACAATAAGGCAAAGGGGGGGGGGGGTAGGGGGATGGTGGTTCGCAGAGGGGGCGCGAGGACAAAGGAAACTGCTTATCATCGCCAAGGATAAGAGCGAGGGATCAATGGGATACCACGACGATCGCGAACTGAACTACCGTATTGAGCTGTTCGAGGTTGCTCGAGTGAGGCTTCGAGGCAGGAGTAGGAGTAGTGAGGGTCCGCCCCGGGGCGGGCTTTATACGGCGCGAGCCCGGGCGGAGGGAGGGCGGGAGGAGGAGAGCGAGACGACGCATGGCGGGTGGAGGACGAATGCTGTACTGTTAGCGGGGCAAGAGCGGCACTCTGCGCTCTCCTCGATCCGACTGATCTCTCGTAGCTCTAACAGGGGGAGAAATCGTATCGCTAATCCTTGAATTGACAAGACGAGATGAGGAAGCGGCGGCGCTGTGATAGTGACTAATTTGGCAGCGAAACCGTAGAGCTCCGTTGACTGGCAGAAACGTTGGGCAACTCCTCTCATCGTGCCAATTTGCAAGTGTATGGAACGCTTGTCTAGTGAAATCGCTCTGATGAAATCTCATTCGTAGTCGTAGATTAGCTCATCCAACCCCATGATAACCAATTGTCAAGGCACGAAACGGTTCCCTTTGGAAATAACGTTGACTAGTGAATCGTTGTCTAGCTGTATCTTCTCGTGATTTCCAATGCTCATCGCATATCAAGTATCTATCAACTCATCGCATATCATGCTTCCATTAGGAAATCTCGTCATTGATTTCGCACGGAACTTGTCGTAGTTCTACATTCCCCATCCCATAGTATACCGAGCTTCCCTTACGAAACCGTGCTGGTGAGCTGCCATTAACTGTCCATGGAACGTTTTTTTTACCTCATCTCAACTCATATTTGCCCCCAAAAGTGTACGGAACGCTGCGCGCTGTTTGTCTACTTCCCTCTTCCAGTTCTAGCATAGATCAACTCACGTTTGTATGGAATGAATGCCTATAGTGAACCAATTTGGCGCCTTGCTTTTTCCTTCCCGGCACAGTGAGTTTGAATGGGGGTCTTTCTCTCTCTCTTGAGTGACCATTAGAGCGCCGCTCGGCTCGAATCTCGTCTTAATACTGACTGGGTCCGTTAGTCAGAAATAGTCTCAGACTCTCTCTCTCGATCGGTGCTGCACTCTCTCGCCTCTCATGGGGACAGGCATAGAAAGTGGAATGAGGAGGCACAGCCCTTTTTGCCGTGGTCCTTGCCTAACGCAACGACTGTGTTGAATAGTGAATGTCTCTCTCGATCTATCTCTCCTCGCCGCCTGTCCCTCAATGGTCCCTAATCATGAGTAAAGTGGAGCGGCGAACAAAAACGTAGGCTGATAGTACAACGGTTAGTCAGGACTAAAGCCCAATATCTATCTATGTATCCATATTCACATCGGCCGGGAGTACAATCATGAGTAAAATAACAGCACGGTTAGACAAGGCTAGTGCAAATTCGAAAGTAGACGAAACATACACCTGAGGTTGAAGATCACTTCCCTTCGAAGTCGTTTCCCTGGTGCAGAAACTGATTGGAACTGAGCCTCTTCGCTTCCTCGGAGTGCTCCCCGAGGCGAGTGGATTACAGAGACAAGAGAAGAAGACGGAAGGGGGGGGGGGGAGGTGAGAGGTGGCAAGCTTCTCCTAACCCTTAGAAATCATGGGAGGAGAAGAGAGACTAATCGGATCGTCTCTCTCAGGTATCGGAAGCGAGGTGTGTGGCGGTGTGTGTGTGTCTAATGATGGCACACCGACCGCATCTCATTGACAGTTCGACATTGGACACCCCCTTGTCCTTCTTTGTGAAAAAAAATGGAATGGAAATGGAAAGAACGCATGGAGAAACGTTCATAGTTCATCTGAACGTCTATGTCAACATGCATTCCATCATCCTAAATGCAAGAGAGACGTAATACCGCTGACACATAATCGAAATGAAAGAAAATGAATCTGCAAACGAAGACTATGAAGAATAGATGTGGAAGTGACACGTTGTCGATCGCATTTTGAAAATCCGGGATGATCCTTCGGGATTACCTCCATTCTCGAATCTCTTTCATGTTCATTGGGCAACATCATGCCCTCCTCCTTTCTAGTGCTATCTCGTCTCTCTGTCTGGTCAGACAGACATAGATGAATGGACGAAACGACGCGCTACTTATGAGCGAGAAGAGTTCCTCCTCGTCGCACCAAGGTTGCGCAATGTCTCTGTCACTGAAAGGGCATAAATCTCCCCCCCCCCCCCCCCCCACTTTTCGACACTTTCCTTCATTCCAATTTGGCGCTCGCGCGCACGGGCCCTCCAATTGAAAGGTCATCATTTCATGTGTTGAAATGTCGCCGCTGATTTGTGTTGGATATGAATGGTTATGGTTATGGAAACGCGCTGAGTTCTGTTCCGCGTTAAACCCGAGCTATCATTGGCACAGCAGGGTCGAAACGAGGAAGAATTGTATGGGGACCAACCTTTTTTTTGGATGATGTTGCCCGATGTTAGGTCAGACAAGGCGAGATAGCACGATGAAGTAGGAGAGGCAGAGAAAGCAGAGAAAGAAAGTTTTTTTGGCTGCTGTTGTCCTCGTTGTAACGACATGACTATCAAGCGCCGCCGCGCTGTGTTTACGATGCTGCCCCCGGAACTCTTTGTCCCTCTCCCCCCCCCCACCCCTCCCGGGCTCGTGAGCTAGATCCAAGCTCGATTTGAATAAAGGGAGGCTCAGGGAGTTTGCTCAAACAGCAGAGCCGATGCTACTGGTGATTCTGGTTACCGTCTCGATGATTGCATGCTCGAAGCGGCATCAGTTTTAATTCCCCACACTTTGCTACACCCAGAAGATCATGAATGATATGCAAATGGGGGGTAGTTCGGATGGGTTTCATGGTGACCACTTAAACTGTTTTTCCTAGAAGATGCAGACACAAGCGGTTCGGCCTTCGAAGATCTCATTCAATTCTTCAATACCTCCTTTTGGTCATGATTCCATCGATCGTGACGCATTCCCACGGTCATAATATTGCCGTTCAGTAAATAGGCATGCTATCGTCCTTCACCTGTCTTGACACATCATTGGCGGCGTCATCCATCCCTTCTCTCAGGGCGGCGAGGAATGCCAAATGATCAGCGAGCTCAGCACTCTCGTTTTGAGATCCTCGAGGTCAAAAGGTACCGCTATCGTTCTTGGATCTTCTCTCTCTCGCGCCTCGGCTTTGCGCGAGGCGGCGCAAGGTTCTCCATCCGCACACTCTCTCTCTCTCATTTTCCCATGATCTACCGCTGGTTAGGGTGAGCTAGAGAGAAAAGCGTAGCGGAGATGGGCAAGCTCATCCAAGGATGCGGCGACCTCCCCCGGGGATCATCACTGCGCAGAGGAGGGGAGAGGAGGCTTCATCATCCCGTCATTCCGAACTGACTGAGGGATTTACAAATACGACGATAAGTTCGGAATGGACCACCATAAAAAAGAGTTGCTTGTGCTTGTTGCAGTTGCAGATCATCATATTTCAGGATACCAATAAGATTCATCACCATCATTTTGATATCTGTCCACCCCCCGTAGACACATTGCCCCAGACACTTTAGTCTGTGTGTGCTGCAAATCCACAAGAGAGTCGACAGCATCTTCTCCATCACAGTTGTTCGCATCACGGCTTTTCAATCCGTCACCGCCTCCTCATTGCCCCCCCCCTCTTTGGCGCAGCTACAGTTTGTTGATGTTCGCGGGCCTTTTTTGCTCCGCCCGCAAGGCTGCGCCTTTAACGGAGCCGCCCGCTAACGAACTAATGGGGGAACAATAAACGACGGAGAAAGGTGAGAAATAACACGTTCTTATGGTGAATTCTGATGAATTGTCATTGCGTTTTTACCACATGAAGTCTAGTGCGCGCTTCATCTGCTTCTTCATGAGCTTGTCGGTGCATCTTCAATTAATTTCAGCTCCATCCCACTAAATGAACCGTGGTGACCTTTACTCAGTCGGGATCACATCTCTCTTTCATTCCTCCTCATCCTTCCCCTGCGGCAGTGAAAGTTGTGCTGTATAAACTCGATAATGGGTCGGGGAGGGATCGACCTTTGGCTTTATCTCCGCTGCCATTCCGCAGCGCACCGCTGTGAGAGGGAAGGGGGATTCGAGGAGGGGGGGGGGAAGGTTACGACCTTCGCGGGCCGTTCTATCAACCGTGTATACAAGAAAAGGCGCTCCGCTAGGAACTTTCGCTGCGGGGACTTTCACTATTTGCTTTCATACGTGCTCGCACGAGATTGATACCACTCATTATGCATCCCGGACACGAGCAATCACTTCGGACCCGGAGTGGCTTGTATATTTCATTTCCGAGACAACGACAAATTCGAATATGTTTCTTATAATGAATATCGGTTTCTGGATTTTCACCGGTTCGTATCCAAATGTTCTTTCCCAGATTGATCGCTCCCATTTCGCAACCCGGACACGCGTAAACTTCCAATTCCGAACATTCCTCATTATCAAGGAAAGATCCGGGATCGAGTCTAGGCGTTTTTGCCGTGAGAGAGAACAAATGCAAATTTTACGGTTTGTGTTTGTGTGATTGGAGGAACAGAAGGTGTATTATGGAATGAGTTGTAGACACTTACCCCGGAAGAATAAGGGAATGTTATTCTTCGGTAAAATTGACTGATGAAATAGCATAAATCAAGTATATTTTAATAGATACCAGATTCTTTAATCACCCGTATCATTCATTAAACTGAATTACTCCTTCAGATCTATCAGTCAGTCTGGCCCGGAGGAGTTTGAAGCATATCACGCCTGTCACGAGAGAATCGAGGGTGGGAATGGGGCGAAAATCGTGAAATGAGTTACTATCAGTTTTGGGCAGCTCTGGGAATGTCCTGCAATCCCCCCCCCCAAAGTATCATTGTACAGAAATCATTTTGGGGCTTTCTGTATCGGGCCGGTATCTTGGATCCCCAACCTTAACCTAGAATATCTCGTCTCTGGTGCAATTTAGTGAAAAATTGTTTATGCCGTTTTTTTCACAAAATTGTCTTCGATATTCTTTTTTAGTACTGCCAAAGTTTCAAATCAAAAGCTGTCATGGTTCATAAATTACATCACATTGAAAAGCGACGAAGATTTATGAGCGTTATTGTATTGTAGCTATGGGGTTGTGAGATGGTGTTTGTTGTCTTGTTGTGTGATGGGAGAGATATCCAAAAGATTTCGCCAAATTTTTTTTTATTCTATTGGAAAGAGTCATTTGATCTCGCAAGTGCGAATCTTCTCGTAAAATATACAAATTCCCTCCAATCGGATACTCGTTCTACATGCATCTCGTCTGGTCCAAATCGTCCTGAAATCATTTTTCTTTATGGTTTAAAAAAATATAATTCATTTATCAGCACTTCTCTATTTTTGGCCATTTATAATGTGAAAGAGATGGGGAACGAGATTCAATTGTTAGCGGATGGTGGAAATATTTCGCGGAAACAGGGTTCCAGGAATTTTGGATCCAGAAATTTCCAGATGCCTAAAATTAGCCTCCCCACCGGCTGTTCCTCCTCTTTGTGTACCGCGTAGTCATCGTCTCTCTCGTTGTTCGCTTCGTGCGTTCGCGCATGGGCAAACTGCGCTGCAATTCGGCAATCATCTCTCTCCATCACTCATAACTGGAATGCGCCTAGATATTCAGGCGCGCTCGCAAAAGCAATATTTCGGAGGAATACATCGCGAAATAAGTCTTCTGTACCTAAACGATCAGACCCATCCGGAAGCGTACTGAACTTGCTTCACAATATCTTAGCGAAAACCTAGCGATCGAATTACGGAACTGCCTGTACATGAGCAAATCTTTGTCGATCGAATTTTCAATCCCGTCGATACAATATGCACAAATATCTCACGGATGAGGCCATAATTCGCAGAGCCTTTGAACATGACTAGCATCTTCTTCTCACCCTTTTCGTTGATTTGCATAGCGGCGGAATAGTTTTTCTGAAATTTTGAAAATATTTGAGATGCGCAGCTGCTCGAGAACTGTTTTTTTTTAACTTTGTGAGCAAGCACTTTTCAGCGCATACATCACCCACATTAACCACCAAATGTACGATTTGTACTTTTATTACTTTTCGCGAATTCACGTTTACAATCCCTAATTTTTGTTCCATATTTTTGTTGACCCCTGTAAGCGGACAATTTAGGAAAAATGACGGGGGAAATATTAAAAGAATTGGATAAAAAATTGGAGCCTAGATAGAGGAAAAAAAAACAACAACAACAACAACAACAAAACCTTCTTGCTGGCGTAGAACGCGGTGAACACAGTGCAGAGAAGTCCCTTCAGTCCGAACCACGAAAATCCGTTGCCAGGAATCTGAACATAAAGTTTGAATCCCGTATTTCAGCTATTCTCTGGCTCAATATATTTCCCCCGATTAGGGAATAAAACAATGGCTACAATGGGTACCATGTGCATATGGACTATAGATTTAGCGCGCGTTATTTCATGTAATATGCCATTTTACCTGATGACCGCGATTCACCAAGATCAGTCCGAGCCTCGCCATAGCCTCTTCCAGAGCGTCCTCACCAAAGTGGATCGAGATTCCACGCCCTTCGTTCGGCTTTGTGCTAAAACGCAACAACAATAACAACACCAACAACAGCTTGAGCTCACCCAGAGAGGCCGTTCATGGGGTCTGCCCAGAGTATGTCTTGTGCGAGTGGGGAGTCGTTAATGTTTGAGAGCGGCTTCGGAATCTGATTATTTTTTAATTTTTTTTTACGGAATCTGATTATTTTTTCGGATCATTTTTGAATGATTTGTTTCAGGGGAAGGTAAACAAAAAATCCAACAATTACAATTCATCACCAGCGAAACAAATTCTGACCAATGCTACCAATTAAAGGGGGGGGGCACGAATAATTTCTCACATAAGCTGAGCCTGTGGGGTAATAGGGATGCTATACCCGATCACAGATCACTTTATCCGAAGTTTTAGAAATGCCTCTGAACGTCACTACGGATTTTTGAAGTGTCACTGATTGTGCAGGCACAATTTGGGGTACTGTATTCTTGTATTGATTTCACTAGATTGGCAGTCGAAAACAGCTGCAATAGTGAGGTTTGCACACTGCGGGAGTCGAACCAACAGGTGCCGGATAGCGAGGCAAAAGCACAACTACTATGCTAAGTGCCGTTATATTAGATGAGTCTAGACGGCCTAGTTAAGGGAGAGGACAGAGTCAACCGCTGTGCTGATTACTGTAGTTACAGCGGGGTGCAGGAACGTCGTGGTGGGACCCAATTTCGATTCGTGCCCCTCCCCCTTTAATTCGATCAATGTTCAAATTTTCGTTTGTAACCGAGCCATTTTACATATACGAAAAATATTGATATTGTAAAATAAAACCAGCCTTATTGATGTCGTCAAGGCTATGGAGATGCGGTGAGATTCCTCCGTGCACACAGAGCACCTTGCTTCCTGAATTGTAATAAATTTATCATTATTTATTTTATTATTTATTTAGTTAATTATATAATAATAATAATATTCATAATAATAATAATAATAATAATAATAATAATAACACACCGATAAGGCAGGCGAAGGGCAAATGATCGAAGACTTCGTTGAATACATCGTAGAGCTTTGCTCCGTCCTGACGAATAGAGTTTAAAGTAGCTCTGGTTTCTCACACCCACTGAAACCCGTCCCATTTAGTTAGCCCGACCCTTCCTCCCACCTGTGGAAAACCATATGCTCACTCACACACAGAGCATGCGATAAATCAAAGAGATAGTTCCGTGCTTGAGAAACCCCTTGAGCAAACTCCTATAATTCTCATGAAACCTCGTAGTATCGATCTTCAAGCTCCTGGTTAAATCCGTATCTGTGGTTGATGTCTCTCGTTTCGTGGTTGCCACGCAGAATGTGGACCTGAAGAAGGGCATATCCATCTCGTTTATTTTTTTGCATTATTTCGCTTGTATTTCTGAGCTACAGCACGTTCGTTTTACCCATACGCTCGCCATCTCTAGGCAACTTCTCAGAGCTCAATTAACACCCCATAAATAAAGAGAAATGATATCTCATGACTCCTCACATTATTGGGATAGGCGATCTTCAGGGAGAACAAAAGCACCAGAGTTTCCACTTGTCGGTTTCCTCTGAAAATGTGCATGGATGATGAGGGGCAAAAGTACGCAAGCGTCTCTTCATTTCACCTTCTCTCTAAAACTAGTATCATTAAAACATGAATTTCGAACTCTACTGAATAATATTTTCCGCTCTCTAACGAACTACAACTTTCACTAATATGGACAATCTCGCACCTGTCCACATAGTCTCCGCAGAAGACGAAATGTTGCTTGTTCAGGTCGATTATTCTCGATTTGGGATTTGCTGGATCCCATGCAGCGACGTTGATCAAGCGCACAGCGTCACCCACCTTAACAGGGAGTATACTTTTTTTTATTTATCAAAATTTAAATTTTCATTCACGTAATTGTCTCACCTGTCCGTGAATATCTCCGAAAATGTTGGCCGGAAGCCCACATTCCACAAGCGGCTTCTCTGGAAAGAGTTCAAAGATCAAACTAAAAAATGATCGAATCAAACTACAAGCTGTGCCATTGGTGAAGGAAACTTGAATAGTCGCATAAGCAGCAAATATAGCGCTCACAGTTTACTCAGAATATATATTAACCGTTTTATTCATAGTGCCGTTCAAAACGAAATTCCATTGTATTGTAACGTCCCTTCCAATATCTTCCCGTTTTTCGCGCATTTTTTTTATTCCTTGAAGTATTTCCAATCAAGAACAGGGCTGTTCGGTAATTGAAATTAACTTTTCTATTGTAACAATTGAGATACGAGTTCTATATGCTCAGAAAACTTAAACTGGTGATTAGCGAGCTATCTCCAAGAAGAGGCAAGGTGGATCGTTAGTTTCCTCCCAAACTCTTCCTCTCTCTTTCTCTTTCGCATAAACTTTCGTTAAATGTACGCGAAGAGTGGATAGTAATCTCTCGATTAAAGGTAATTTTTGTGCTCACCCTTCATGAATACATCCCTCGCTGCAGCTGCCAACTGCACCAGTGCAAGGAACTTGAAGTTCAGCTGAAAATTTGGTTGGCGGATAATTCAAACTATTTTTATTCGCCTACTGAGCTTTGACTCACGATCTAGTCCACTGATTATATTTTTTTTTGGATCTATAAAGCTATGATACTATAGCCTTGAGCATATGATTAGCATCAGAAGCCTGACATATCAGTAAAAAAGTTGTGAATTGTTAGATCGGAACAATGTGCGGAACGGATATTTTATTCTATAATGAATGAATCACTTTGCATCACGCATATTTTTGTTTTGATATTTTTGGCATTTTCCGTGCTTGAAATAAATGAATAGAGCATACCTTTCGGTGGACTGCAATGAAGATATACGTTGCCATCTTCAGTGCGTCGTCCACTGAGGTCCTGCGATAACGTTTACCATTTAGTTGCATTTTTCCTCAAAAACTCGGTTGTTCAAAAAATGTGATTAGGTATCGTACTCATCGTTTATCAGAATGGAAAAAGGGTTCTTCATTTATTTTTTGCCAACTATACTAGGCTAGTGACAATTCTGAAGGTCAACTTAGTCCGGAGGTAGAAAATAAAAGGGAAAATATGGAAACGGATTCTTTCCATTTTTTTGAGTTTTAAATGCGAGCAACTGTCTCTGCATTGTCGTCCGATCAATTGTGGGAAATGAAAAGACGGTGGCTCCTATTTTGAACTCTAATTCTTACTTATCCTTGGCATGCTCCGTCAGTAGGTCCGAACCCGTCTTATTGACCCGATTAGGCGCCGCATGGTCGTATTGAGCTGAAACAAATTATTATTTTACCTTTTTGTGATTTTTCTCATAAATTCTATGTTAACAGGAGGTATTGAGCGATATTGGCAAGAAGCTACAATGTTCTTCACACAGATATTCTTTATAATTTCTGCCGAACCTACAGCGCAACACACCTTGACTACACAAATAATTGATTTAGAACATATTTTTTTCCGTATTCAAAGGCATCTAATTTCCTGTTTTTACAATTCTGTCTGTAATTTTTATTTCAGCCCTTCCCTAAACAGATACTGACTGTGTTCGCTGTCCTCGTCGATGTACTCGTCATCTTGGTCATTATGAAGCATCACATCTTCATCTTCCGGTAGCGGATCCAGCTTCTCACCGCCGAACTGCAACAAAAATCGGTAAATTTTTCGTGCCTCTTCGGAAGGGGTGGAGCAAAGGGCCTGTTGTAAAAAAAAAGACCCCACTAATCACTTCGCTTAAAGCATTCTGAACCGACGAAATCTGGGGAGGCTGTCTGTCAAGCCATTCATAAAAGAATCAGTCGGAATGTTTTATCAGCTTAAATTTCGACCTCTTACGAATTTAGAAACTATCTAAAACCTATGGCCCGTTGAAGAGAACACTGCATAGGGTTACGAAACCAGAGCGAACCCCTTTTTCTATCATACCTGCATGGCGATCGCTTTTTTCGGGCCTGCCCACTTCAATTCGGACGGTAGCTTACAGATTGCCGTCTTCTTGGAGGAATTCGTCTGAAACCATGGAGTTCGATTTGTAAAACTCATTTTTTATCTAAAAACATCCTCAACAAAAAAATCCCATCGAAATATGGGAACCCTCGAAAGAGATATGCCCAATAAAAAAAATCTCTGTCGACATCAATGTAATGAATTGACGAGTAAATTGGCATCGGTACATACAGGTTTCGCGATTGCGTTAATAAGCGGACGCCTAATCTCGATGTATTCAATTTCATCTTTCGCAATCTTTTCGTTCTGAAATAAAAAAAGGTTAAGTAAATAATTATTATTTAATTGATAATAATTAACTAATCACCGTGGTAGGAGGCATCGCCATCGGTCGAGCTGTAATAGATATATCGTTTAGTTGTTACAGTCCGGGTTGGTTCCCCCCTGAAAGCAATCCGGCCCGGCCGGCCCCGACCGGCCCCAAGCGGCCCCACGCCTTTTTGTGGCTCGTACAGAGAGAAATTTGATATAAACTCAACGGCGTTGTAAAGCTCGTGTAATATGCTTTCGATATGTGTTAGCAGAAATTTAAATATTTATTTCAATAAATAGTAAATTGGTGTGGAAGAGCGTCAGCTTTTGCGAAAAAGTGAAAAAGTTGAAAAGAATCTGGTTGACGATTTTACGTACCGTAATCTTGCAACCTGTTTTTCGCAATACTGAAGACAGTTCCCCACCAATTTACTATTTAATGAAAGAAATATTTAAAAATTCTACTAAACCAAATCGATAGCATATTACACGCGCTTTACAACGCCGTTGAGTGTATATCAAATTTCTCTTTGTACGAGCCACAAAAAGGCATGGGGCCGCTTGGGGCCGGTCGGGGCCGGCCGGGCCGGATTGTTTTCAGGGGGGAACCAACCCGGACTGTATTATTCAAATAATATGTTGATAAGCAGGGACTGAAGTATCAGTAACTGCCCGAAATACAAAAAAAAAATATTTCAAAACTTTGAAGTCAAGAAATCGTTTCCAGTCAACCCATTTGGGCATAAATACAAATCAAAATATTATGTGATTCTAAGCAATTATTCTCTTTTTGCCGAGATATTGGAATCCTGACAACCATTTACAATTTTATTGAAATCAAGTAGACTAAGCACTAAGCACTAAACCTCAGCAACAGAACACAACCTTAATTACACTAGATAGCTTATGGCTTTAGCGTAACGAACTCACGTCTCATGGGGGTAGTCGGACCTCTATGCACAGGAAGGTCGGTTAAGCCTGTAAAGAAATGATATGGCAATGAATTCAGTATAGGCTCACTTTCTACACGTTTCAATGCAGCTCCTCCTTTTAGAATTGTATCAGATTTAGCAGGAGTTGCGGGAGTTGAGCTCAACTGAGTTGCAGATACATTTGTATCAGATTTAGCAGGAGTTGCGGGAGTTGAGCTCAACTGAGTTGCAGATACATTTGCATCAGATTTAGCCGGTGTCGCTCGCTGGTTCGAGCTCGACATACTTGCACCTTCAAAAAAAGATTTATTTGTTCCGCAAGTAAATGCTCACTTTCTTGTTTCGTTTTGTCGAGTGATGGCACTTTTTCGTATTTTAGCGCTTCTGCAAAATGGGTTGCATTGTGTGGAACTTGTTAGGATATCGTTCACCTGGGTTAATAGTTGGAGATGGTTCTTCCTTCACTTTCGACTTTCTTTGCTTCACAGCAAATAATATGCTTCCGATGATTAGGATTATCAGAATAAATCCACCGCCAGCGCCTACTCCAATGAACAACGCTGCCCTGAACGAAATTCCATGAGTATGGGAATGAAATAACTTCATTCGTCCCCCCCCCCCACTATATTTCTTTTTTTTCTCTAAACGATGAGAAGACGTGATTTTCATTCGAACACCCTAGGTAATATTTGCTTAATTTCCAGGGTTGCAGGTTCGGAATTGGTAATACCGCGCGAGAGGGACGATATGCACAAAGAGTGTGCGGATTACCGCATCCACTTTTCACTTAAAGGGGGAGGGGCACGAATCGAAATTGGTGGGTCCCACCACGACGTGCCTGCACCCCGCTGTAACTACAGTAATCAGCACAACCGTTGACTCTGTCCTCTCCCTTAACTAGGCCGTCTAGACTCATCCAACATAACGGCACTTAGCCTAGTGGTTGTGTTTTTGCCTCGCTATCCGGCACCCGCTGGTTCGACTCCCGCAGTGCGCAAACCTCACTATTGCTGCTATTTTCGACTGCCAATCTAGTGAAATCAATACAAGAATACAGTACCCCAAATTGTGCCTGCACAATCAGTGACACTTCAAAAATCCGTAGTGAGGTTCAGAGGCATTTCTAGAACTTCGGATAAAGTGATTTGTGATCGGGTATAGCATCTCTATTACCCCACAGACTCAGCTTATGTGAGAAAATATTCGTGCCCCTCCCCCTTTAACCCCTCTCGCGCGGTAATTCCGAAACCGATCTCGAACCGGCAACCCTAGTAATTTCTATATGCTGCAAGGAAAAAAATGGCCACTATGAATTAATGAAAAATTTTTTTTAGATAATTGAAAACATACCCCGTCTTTGGTTTTGTCTTCGATTGCTTCAGAGCGTCCACCTTTGCGTTCGCTTGCACTAACTAGTCGGGTTTTCAACGTATTTACAACTTCATCAACAATCTCCTTTAATAAATTTGCATTGTCAAACTTTAATTTTGCAGCCTGAAACGCATTGCCCACTTCGGCCCCATCGGCGGTAACCTTGCTTGCTTTGTCGTCGTACAATTGTTTTGCTAATTTCTCTTTCTCCGCCGCTTCGTCACGTGCCGCCAGCGCATTTTTAAATTGCTCCAGACAACCCACTTGATTTTTGACCGTACGATTAAGCTTTTTTTCTGCTTCCTTAATTCTATCTTGATTGTCCGGTACATTCATCTCGAGCGGTTCGATTTCCGCCTTCAGCCTATTCCATTCGGGATCGCACACGGCGAGTCTCTCGGTCTTCGCTTTATTATCGGCTAATGCGTCTCCGTATGCTTTTTGGGCTGTGTTTCTATCGTTAATCCTTATTTCCAGGACTTTCCGCATCTCTTCGCAGGGACCTTTCGATTCCTTGACCTTGCAACCAACCCGAAGCACTTCGGCTTCATAGGTGGAAACACTGGTATCTGCGTCAGTAAATGCCTTTTGCAAAAGCGGGAGCTCATCCTCCCAATAAATAATGGCTTTTTCCAGCGCCTTATGTTCTGCATCGAGCGGTTTAAACTCGTCGGTCAATTTTATCAGCAACTCTGGTTCGCCTTTCACTTCTTTCAATTTTTCCTCAGCTGCTTTAAGGGTTTCGTTTGCCACTTTTAGATTCTCGATTGCCTTATTAAGTGAAGCATTCGCTCTTTTGAACGCTTTGTCCGCAGATTCCCACTTCAATCGTGCTTTCTCAGCGTCTTCCCAATTCGCAACAGCCGCCTTCGACTCTTCATACTTCTTATTTGCTTCGCTAGCCTGTTCCTCTTTCTCTTTCAATTGCTCAGTGATGTTTCCTATTTCGCTCATCAAATCGGTCACATTTTTCTCAGCTTGAGCTAATTCATCCTCTTGACTGTCTCTCTTCTGCCTCTTGCCTCTTGAACCTTGAGAGGAGGGAGTGAGTTGAGAGGATACGGTATCCTCGGAGTTATCGGTTAGGGCGACAGGCTGAAACAAAATTTGAAAACATATATTTGGCAAAAAAAAATTTCAAGGCTGATGTATGCACTTTGGTTATTTTTCAGAATCATTGCATACCTTCACATCATGTGTAAAACTTTTACGGAAGCGAGTATTTCGAGTTACAAAATTGCCGTCGATCGATGAAATATTTGCAAATTGAATCTGAAATAACGTATTGTCTTATTTTGTTTCTTTTTAATTTCATTGAAATGTAGAACACGGGAGGCTACTGTAACCCTACAGTACAGGTAAGTTTTTCATGCCCTTTTTACCGTCAAGCGGGAGGAAAATGAACCAAGCACGGGAAAATCCGGGAAAATCCGGGGAAAACCGCACCAGCTGGCAAACGCGCCAGAGTTGATGAAATGACTCAATATTTGGATTTTGGGTGTTTCAAGTGATGATCTAAAATGTATCGCGAGGGAATTTTAATTGGTTGATTCTAAACAGTCAAACGCGTGTATAAAAACGTCATCCGGGAAATTCACTTTTGAGAGCCGGGAAATGGTGTAACGTCGAAATCGCCAAAATCTCAAGGGAATTGATATTTATGTTAATTGAGTTTTCCATTGATATCTAGACTATTAGGAAGTTCAGCCCCGCAGATTTTGGCGATTTCTACGTTACACCATTTCCCGGCTCTCAAAAGTGAACTACCCTGATGCCGTTTGGATGCATCCGTTTGACTATTTAGAATCAACCAATTTAAATTCCCTCACGATACTTTTTAGATAATCACTTGAAACACCCAAAATCAAAATATTGAGTCATTTCATTAACTCTGGCGCGTTTCCCAACAGGTGCGGGTTTTCCCCGGATTTTCCCGTGCTTGGTTCATTGTCCTCCCGCTTGACGGTATATATTGCATTCCTAGATAGAACAAGGCGAGACTCTTCTGGAGTCTTAGCACAACTCTGTAAGAAGTGCCCCTGTGTCTGCTTACATGATCCAGTGATTTGACTGCATCGAATGAACCATTGTGGAAAGCGTCTGCATCGGAGTCAAGCGAAGGCAAATTCTGCAATTGTTTTGTTTACGGTAAACATAGTATGGCATTGTTGATATGAGTACGGTACGGTAATGTATTCTGTAGATTCACAATAGTGGCAGATTTGTCATGCGGTGACGGTGCGTTGGCATGAGTGGTATCTACAGTAACGCCATGCATACAACTAATGTGCTGACTGAACTGAGATCACTGTCGCGGCATTGTCTAGGTGACTCCGTAAGCAATTTGGTATCGGGGAACACTGTGGTTAGACATGGTTCAGCATGAATTCCTCACCAAAATCAGCAGATGAAGCGAAGGAATAATGAGAGAGAACCGCATTCCATGAGTGAAAGACGGAAGAATGAGGGATAAATGAAAGAGAGTGAAAGGAGGATTTGTATGGAAATGTAATCGTATTTGTTTGATTGAAATACAAGAATGGCGAAAACAACAAAAAAATATCAGATTGGATGAGCGTAAAACAAAATGCAAAATATTTTTATAATAACTGCCACATTTCTGATAAGAATGCTAGCATTTGCTATCATCAAAGTGAATAATCATATTCAGCACCAATTGCATAATTCTTCAGTACCACAATACAAAGGCGGTTCAATGTCAGCTGTTAGGTAAAGGACAGATGTAAAGGACGGAAGAATGAGAGGAGGAGAGGGATGAGAATGAAGAGTGAAGCGTGAAATTGCACGTTATTCGCTTATTTGTAAGGACACGGCATCGATGCCAATGGACTACGGTATCGAAATCAGGGGAAGAGTATCACATAGGCGAGGTGAGGATACGGTGTAGTATACGAAATCATGATCATTAAATTTGCGATGAGGGTGTCATGTCCATATCTACGTTATCGTGAATCTCTTGGTGTTTGGGCGCGATATTCTCTGAAACCTATTCGGACTGGATTCCTCACCAAAATCAGCAGAAGTAGCGGAGGAATGACGAGAGGGAACCGCATTCCATGAACGAAAGACGGAAGAATGAGGGGAGGAGAGGGATGAGAATGAAGAGTGAAGCGTGAAATTGCACGTTATTCGCGTATTTGTAAGGAAAATTAATCGAATTTGGTCGATTAAAATGGAAGAATGGAGAAAACAACAAAAAAAAATCAAATTCATTTAGTAGTCATTACACCCAAAAAAATGTGTTGATAAGAACTCTCATGTTATCCAGCCTTTGGTTGACATCAACACAGTGAATATTATTCAACCCAAGTACACAATTCCTTAGTGGCAGAAGAATCAATGCGAGAATGCTCAAGAATGCGGAGGAATGACGAGAGGGAACCGCATTCCATGAACGAAAGACGGAAGAATGAGGGGAGGAGAGGGATGAGAATGAAGAGTGAAGCGTGAAATTGCACGTTATTCGCTTATTTGTAAGGACACGGCATCGATGCCAATGGACTACGGTATCGAAATCAGGGGAAGAGTATCACATAGGCGAGGTGAGGATACGGTGTAGTATACGAAATCATGATCATTAAATTTGCGATGAGGGTGTCATGTCCATATCTACGTTATCGTGAATCTCTTGGTGTTTGGGCGCGATATTCTCTGAAACCTATTCGGACTGGATTCCTCACCAAAATCAGCAGAAGTAGCGGAGGAATGACGAGAGGGAACCGCATTCCATGAACGAAAGACGGAAGAATGAGGGGAGGAGAGGGATGAGAATGAAGAGAGAAGCGTGAAATTGCACGTTATTCGCTTATTTGTAAGGACACGGCATCGATGCCAATGGACTACGGTATCGAAATCAGGGGAAGAGTATCACATAGGCGAGGTGAGGATACGGTGTAGTATACGAAATCATGATCATTAAATTTGCGATGAGGGTGTCATGTCCATATCTACGTTATCGTGAATCTCTTCGTGTTTGGGCGCGATATTCTCTGAAACCTATTCGGACTGGATTCCTCACCAAAATCAGCAGAAGGAGCAGAGGAGTAAACGGGTTTAGAGTGGAGGTTCGGCTACAACTTTGATATAATTCGAAGAAATTAGATACTTTTATACAGGTCTGTACTCTTGCTGAATACTTTGCCATCTTCTACATTATGATCACTTGTGAATCTCTTCGTTTTTGCATCCATGAGATCCCTTCATGTTTTTTCAAGTCTTTCTCGCTTGTCAGTGTCACTGAAGAAGTCAGTCTGGCAATCAATGCAATTTATTTCGGTTGCAATCGGAATACCGGACTATTGGGATATAAGTTACACAATCGTGTTTGACAATCAAGTCCCTAGCCTAGTGCTATTGGGTTTTGAGGTGTGGAGAGGGTGGGACATTGAGTACAGTGGGGCGATAGCACATTGGACGGTGCAGCAAGGGGATAAGTCTCTATTAGACGTATATCGACCCTATTCAATCTTCAAATTCATCCTCAAATCCTCTTCACTTCTTCTGAGCTTCTGGAGCCGTCCTGCGAAGGGAAATACTTTGATATGTAATTAAATGAATTACTATTCAAATCAATTAAGTAATCAAATAATTAAATGAATAAATAAATAAAGTGAACCCACATTTCGAGCTCCTCATGCTTACGATCGCAAGCTCTCCGAATTTTCGAAATTATGGTCGAGAAGAGGCCGGATCTGAGAAAATTCACAATTTCGACCACCTCTCCGACCAATCAATTTATTTGCTTACTTTCAAAAAATATTGTTTTTGAAGCCGTCTAATGTCTACTTACTTGGCTATCTTCTCCGTCTCCTCCTCTTGCTTCGATGTAGTCGATTTACATGTTATCTGCAATTGTGAAATGATGCCCATTGTCAAGAGCAAACCTAACATGGAAGAAGAGAAATAAGAGAGAAGAGAAGAGAAAGGTTACGCTAACCTCAACCTTTGAGTTCTCCATCAGACTCTTGTTAGTAGTACTCTTGCAGGTCTGGAAAAAAAGAATCACAAGTCCACATGGTACACAAGTCCACAAAATATACGAACTTTCGCATCGTGAAGAGACGGGGACTTCGTAGATTTGTATCGATACTGAAATGATAATGTGTCAGAATATTAATGAATTTTTAAAGTTAAAAACGATTGTAGACCTTCGATTTGTGCCTCTAAGAATGATTCAGCAGGGTCAATGAAAATTTCCGTAGGGTTAATGAAAACACTAATGAGCCCGAGTGAAATGGAAATATTCCTCATTCCGACACATTTAAGGCCGCTCTTCCCTGTACTGTGCGAATGACTTGAAACACAGAGAAAGTGATTCCTAGATAAAAAAAACTGAGAAAAAATATAGTTGTGATTCGACCTACCTTATTCGACGTGCTGGATGTGGACGGAGAAGAATCAGATTTCTGCAAAATCGATAGTTATTTCTCCGTAGAATATCGATTTCCCACACATTGTCGTAGTTTGTTTCCCACGAAAACGGAATTCGGATATTTGAAATTGTTTTTTTATTGTTTTCTATATGTCATTCAAAAAACCAAAGATCAAAGATCAGCAAGCTACCAACCTTCTTGCTCTCACTGGATTCCTCCAGATCCCGCAGATCATTGTCTTCGAATTCCCTCCACTCCTCCACTGCACGCTAAATTACAGAATTAGAATTCTCCGGCTCTTGAATTTCCCGGTCCCGTACTATCCGGCTCTCACCTTCAGCTGCGCAGTCGTCAAACGAATACCGCGCTCCTTGAAATCCTGTAATGGAATTGTCGTTGCCGGGTACCAAGAACTCCGTCGGAAAATATGAGAACCGAAAAATTCTCGAATTGATATCCGGTCCCGGACACTCACTGTCTTAAGCATTTTAGCAATCTTCCGATCCCTTGCCGCTTCCCTCTCCTCTTCATTCGTCGCAGCCTTATCCGCACTATCCTTCTCCTTCTTCTTATCATCCTTGGGCAGTTCCTGACACGAAATGAGTGGTTACGGTAAGTCTCGACTTCGCAAAATAGTCGGCTAAACCCCGGCTCTGGCTGCAGAATCGGCTAAGAACAAGCAATTATGTTAGCTAATCGCCTCACCCTCGGAGCTATCTTCGGCTTTTCCGGCATCGTTTTCCCAATCCAATCGAGAGGCAATGTCATATCCACCTGAATCATAAAAGTATACTTCAAGGTAACTTCAAGAGGTAACTTCCTTCAAGATAGGGGGGGGGGGTGTGTGACTAGAATTCTCTTATTGGAAAATTTTCAAGATTTACAATCAAGGAGATTGCTCCGCATTGTCTGCGAGAAAGTTCGCAGAATGAGGATACTATTGGAAATCCAATAGTGTTATTGGAAAATGAAGGCGTGACTTCTGATCACGACGGTCTGTCGCTCACCTCTTCCTCCTTCACGACAATATCGAGAATCTCGCGTATTCTTGTGTATTCCGGTGGATCCACGTATTTCATCCTGAGAAAAGGCCGGATGGTCAGGACTAAACTCCGGTCACGGTTCCCCACAAATTCCGGACTCCTTCCTGCAGCTAACTTCTTCTTCTTCTTCCTTTTCTCACCTGTCGATTGCCTGGATGACATGGATGAACTGGATTGGGACGCACAGCTTGTTCTCTGGAATCATCAAAGATTAAAGATCAAAGATTAAAGGTTAAAGATCAAACATCAGTAGTCTTGCAATTTTTTGATTTTCTTAATCAATCATTTAATCAATAAGAGATGTGAAAGAGTTGGCAAACTTTGTTTGAACATGGCCAGCGATGCAATTATTAATTATTAAAAATTTATAAAAAAATGTTTTTTGCATACCATTGTACAGCTTGACGGGCTCATTAAGAAGTTGCATCTTTCTCCAGCTGATCTGAGTGAGATCAAAGATCAAATTTTAATAGATGCGTTTATTCACTGGGAATGCACACCTAAGAATTAGATACATGTGGGACGCTCCCCCCCCCCCCCTCTATAGTAATGCTCAGCAAACGAAATGCGCTGGATACCAAGCTATCGATTCCCCGAGAGGAGGGGGTACTCTGGTATTTTTTTCCCAATGGTCCCCCACCTCACTACCCACTGGGGCAACTTCAAAGGTGCGACAGGGGAGCAGTGGGAAAAGTTTCCCCCACTGGTCCCCCAGAAGATTTCCCAGTGGTCCCCCGTCGGCACCTTTGATGTTTGCCCCACTGGGTAGTGAGGGGGGGGGGACCAGTGGGAAAAAATACCAGAGTAGAGGGAGGGGAGGCACGGTAGATAGAAACTCGCGGTGCCTTCCTCCCACCAACGTTCAACAAAGGTCAGCTACGCGTGGAATGGGAATGGGAATGGGCGGTCAGGGCAGGAAAGGGTATGCACGTACACGCTATGCACGTACATAGCGTGGTTCGAGAATGGATTCACGTGTCTCTTGAGTACGGCATGGAACGGGGATACTGTATGGTGGCAATATTTGAGTGATAATTCCCGCCATTTGTTTCAGTTTTTCGAAGAGAGGAATATGTCGTGGAAGACGACAAAGTCGATTGCTCAGGTACAACAGAACAACTTTAGAGCTGTCTGGGTGAAGCATCGTCTCTTCATTTCTCACACTCTCTCGTACTCTGACCGGTGAGAGAGTGCGCGGAATGAAGAGACAGATTCTTCACACTGACAGCCCGAAATAAAATGCTAGACGCTAGAGTACGGGAGGATTATTACAGGGATTTTTGCGAGAACATGTATCTCCCATTCCCATTCCACGCGTAGCTGACCTTTGTTGAACGTTGGTGGGAGGAAGGCACCGCGAGTTTCTATCTACCGTGCCTCCCCTCCCTCTACTCTGGTATTTTTCCCACTGGTCCCCCCCCCCTCACTACCCAGTGGGGCAAACATCAAAGGTGCCGACGGGGGACCACTGGGAAATCTTCTGGGGGACCAGTGGGGGAAACTTTTCCCACTGCTCCCCTGTCGCACCTTTGAAGTTGCCCCAGTGGGTAGTGAGGTGGGGGACCATTGGGAAAAAAATACCAGAGTACCCCCTCCTCTCGGGGAATCGATAGCTTGGTATCCAGCGCATTTCGTTTGCTGAGCATTACTATAGAGGGGGGGGGGGGAGCGTCCCACATGTATCTAATTCTTAGGTGTGCATTCCCAGTGAATAAACGCATCTATTAAAATTTGATCTTTGATCTCACTCAGATCAGCTGGAGAAAGATGCAACTTCTTAATGAGCCCGTCAAGCTGTACAATGGTATGCAAAAAACATTTTTTTATAAATTTTTAATAATTAATAATTGCATCGCTGGCCATGTTCAAACAAAGTTTGCCAACTCTTTCACATCTCTTATTGATTAAATGATTGATTAAGAAAATCAAAAAATTGCAAGACTACTGATGTTTGATCTTTAACCTTTAATCTTTGATCTTTAATCTTTGATGATTCCAGAGAACAAGCTGTGCGTCCCAATCCAGTTCATCCATGTCATCCAGGCAATCGACAGGTGAGAAAAGGAAGAAGAAGAAGAAGTTAGCTGCAGGAAGGAGTCCGGAATTTGTGGGGAACCGTGACCGGAGTTTAGTCCTGACCATCCGGCCTTTTCTCAGGATGAAATACGTGGATCCACCGGAATACACAAGAATACGCGAGATTCTCGATATTGTCGTGAAGGAGGAAGAGGTGAGCGACAGACCGTCGTGATCAGAAGTCACGCCTTCATTTTCCAATAACACTATTGGATTTCCAATAGTATCCTCATTCTGCGAACTTTCTCGCAGACAATGCGGAGCAATCTCCTTGATTGTAAATCTTGAAAATTTTCCAATAAGAGAATTCTAGTCACACACCCCCCCCCCCTATCTTGAAGGAAGTTACCTCTTGAAGTTACCTTGAAGTATACTTTTATGATTCAGGTGGATATGACATTGCCTCTCGATTGGATTGGGAAAACGATGCCGGAAAAGCCGAAGATAGCTCCGAGGGTGAGGCGATTAGCTAACATAATTGCTTGTTCTTAGCCGATTCTGCAGCCAGAGCCGGGGTTTAGCCGACTATTTTGCGAAGTCGAGACTTACCGTAACCACTCATTTCGTGTCAGGAACTGCCCAAGGATGATAAGAAGAAGGAGAAGGATAGTGCGGATAAGGCTGCGACGAATGAAGAGGAGAGGGAAGCGGCAAGGGATCGGAAGATTGCTAAAATGCTTAAGACAGTGAGTGTCCGGGACCGGATATCAATTCGAGAATTTTTCGGTTCTCATATTTTCCGACGGAGTTCTTGGTACCCGGCAACGACAATTCCATTACAGGATTTCAAGGAGCGCGGTATTCGTTTGACGACTGCGCAGCTGAAGGTGAGAGCCGGATAGTACGGGACCGGGAAATTCAAGAGCCGGAGAATTCTAATTCTGTAATTTAGCGTGCAGTGGAGGAGTGGAGGGAATTCGAAGACAATGATCTGCGGGATCTGGAGGAATCCAGTGAGAGCAAGAAGGTTGGTAGCTTGCTGATCTTTGATCTTTGGTTTTTTGAATGACATATAGAAAACAATAAAAAAACAATTTCAAATATCCGAATTCCGTTTTCGTGGGAAACAAACTACGACAATGTGTGGGAAATCGATATTCTACGGAGAAATAACTATCGATTTTGCAGAAATCTGATTCTTCTCCGTCCACATCCAGCACGTCGAATAAGGTAGGTCGAATCACAACTATATTTTTTCTCAGTTTTTTTTATCTAGGAATCACTTTCTCTGTGTTTCAAGTCATTCGCACAGTACAGGGAAGAGCGGCCTTAAATGTGTCGGAATGAGGAATATTTCCATTTCACTCGGGCTCATTAGTGTTTTCATTAACCCTACGGAAATTTTCATTGACCCTGCTGAATCATTCTTAGAGGCACAAATCGAAGGTCTACAATCGTTTTTAACTTTAAAAATTCATTAATATTCTGACACATTATCATTTCAGTATCGATACAAATCTACGAAGTCCCCGTCTCTTCACGATGCGAAAGTTCGTATATTTTGTGGACTTGTGTACCATGTGGACTTGTGATTCTTTTTTTCCAGACCTGCAAGAGTACTACTAACAAGAGTCTGATGGAGAACTCAAAGGTTGAGGTTAGCGTAACCTTTCTCTTCTCTTCTCTCTTATTTCTCTTCTTCCATGTTAGGTTTGCTCTTGACAATGGGCATCATTTCACAATTGCAGATAACATGTAAATCGACTACATCGAAGCAAGAGGAGGAGACGGAGAAGATAGCCAAGTAAGTAGACATTAGACGGCTTCAAAAACAATATTTTTTGAAAGTAAGCAAATAAATTGATTGGTCGGAGAGGTGGTCGAAATTGTGAATTTTCTCAGATCCGGCCTCTTCTCGACCATAATTTCGAAAATTCGGAGAGCTTGCGATCGTAAGCATGAGGAGCTCGAAATGTGGGTTCACTTTATTTATTTATTCATTTAATTATTTGATTACTTAATTGATTTGAATAGTAATTCATTTAATTACATATCAAAGTATTTCCCTTCGCAGGACGGCTCCAGAAGCTCAGAAGAAGTGAAGAGGATTTGAGGATGAATTTGAAGATTGAATAGGGTCGATATACGTCTAATAGAGACTTATCCCCTTGCTGCACCGTCCAATGTGCTATCGCCCCACTGTACTCAATGTCCCACCCTCTCCACACCTCAAAACCCAATAGCACTAGGCTAGGGACTTGATTGTCAAACACGATTGTGTAACTTATATCCCAATAGTCCGGTATTCCGATTGCAACCGAAATAAATTGCATTGATTGCCAGACTGACTTCTTCAGTGACACTGACAAGCGAGAAAGACTTGAAAAAACATGAAGGGATCTCATGGATGCAAAAACGAAGAGATTCACAAGTGATCATAATGTAGAAGATGGCAAAGTATTCAGCAAGAGTACAGACCTGTAATAAAAGTATCTAATTTCTTCGAATTATATCAAAGTTGTAGCCGAACCTCCACTCTAAACCCGTTTACTCCTCTGCTCCTTCTCTACTGTAGTGAGGAGAACGGTAGTCGTGTTGAATTGAATAGCAATCATCAGTGTATTTCTGGAAAAAGCTGATTTTACGGTTTTTTTCCGGAATATTTGGCTAATTTTTAAAGGAAATTAATTCAGGAGAAGAAATGCAATTAACGTTGATGAGATTGAGAATCTCATTTTTAGTGGTGCCCTCCCTGCATGAAGCTGATGGGTGAGCTACGTCGCATTCACTCCACGCTCGAGGAGGGATCGGAGATGGTCAATCTCAAGGTTGGTTCGATAAACTATTTGATCATCAGCAGTTTTTCATTACGTGTCAGGAGAAATAAACAGATTCTCGGATGTGTGTTGGCTAATTTCAAAAGTTTCTCTCGCTCGATTAATGAGAAAATTTCGAATAAGTTTCACGAAACCCATTTACTCGGTATTGTATCCTTATTTGGATACCTACGTACCCGTGACAGGAAAAAAATATTCTGTACTGACAATTTCCTTCCGTAGATCGGCACGGTTGACTGCGTCAAGTACAAGGAGGTCTGCCAGCGAGCGGGCATTCAGAGGTAGGCAGTTGATCTTTGATCGTTGATCTCTGACCTTTTCCAGTTACCCCACCTCCCTCCTGCACTTTGCCGGCAAGCACTACCGCAGCGTCGGATCGCACACGGCCGAGCAGATCGTCGATTTCATCGATGTAAGAGTTTATTTGTTCCCGAAATTTCTCAGAAACATGGTAGACAAGGTTTTATTGTTCCACTCAGAAACAGTTAGAACTCTTTCGAATATAGCAATCTACAAATAGGATTCATAATTCCTTGTTAGTTTTGGAATATTGCGTTTTCACAATTTGTGGTGCATTGTGCAAAAACGAAAATGAATGATTCAAGATCGAAAGAAAAATACTAGAGGATACCTCACTGAATCAATTCAGAACTCCCTTCATCCCTCAGTCGTCGAGCTCACTCCTCAGTCCTTCCAGGAGCTCGTCGCTAATCGGTAGTTAATTAATTAATTAATTAATATTAATATTAATTAATTAATTAATATTAATTAATAAAAATTAATTAATTAAGTGCCGAGGACGAGACGTGGATCGTGGACTTCTTCGCGCCGTGGTGCGGACCTTGCCAGCAGGTAATTAATAAATATACAAAACAATAAATCTGTTATTTATTTAACGAATGGCATAACTTGGTATACATTTTGTTATGCTTTTGGACCGAGAAGTGCTCTTTAGTCTTGATTCGAAAAATGGATCAATAATTTGACACAAAAAAGAAGAAATTCTTGCAGCTCGCTCCCGAGTACCAGAAGGTGGCGCGTGGTTTCGCTGATGAAGAGGAAGAGAAGCTCAAGTTCGGATCGAGTAAGCATTCAATTATAGCTATCACATTTTTAAAATGATACGTTTTTAATTGCACACCTATTAAACTATTCCGCGCGGCAAACGCGTTAGCTCCGCCCACTTTCACTTCGTTTTACGCGTTTTTAGCATATTTTCACTATCTTTTCTTAGTTTTTAATGATAAAACACGATTTCTGGGATGGTTTCGCGTTCATTAAGCACAAATTATATAATTAATGCTTAAGTTTAAACGCGACCATAGTTTAGTAGCAATTTTGTTACGCGCGGAACAAGAAACAACTTTGCGTCAAAATGTGATAACCGACAACCGCTAAAAACCGCTTTTTCGCGTTCAGAAGCTACCAATATTAGTGCGATGGCCATCGACTTCTTAGATAAAAATAGATTCGTTTTTTTTGAGTATATAATAAATATACTTGTGACTACGAGAAGATACATGCTTGTTAAATGCTAAGAATATTTTTCTGAGTGTTCAATGAAATTAATTTATTATCCCTTCAGTCGACTGCCAGGCGCACGGTCACTTCTGTGGACAGCACGGCGTCAGAGGATACCCGACGATCAGAGCATATCCTCACGGAGGACAGGTGCAGCACAAGTGAGTCCAATTATTGATCCACAAGTGAGTCACAAGTGGATCTAAACGAACCTCGGCGTTGCTATCTAAGATAAACATATCGAATTCATCGAGTCGAACAGTTCGGAGTGCTCTTGTGATGGTTCTGAATCGTTTCTAGAGAGATTTCTGTATATTATTTACTCTGCAGGGACTACCCGGCGAACATGTGGCGCAACGCGGATTCCATCTCACGCTGGGTCTACTCCCTCCTCCCGTCTCTCGTCGTAGACATGGGCAATGACTTCTTCACGGAGGTCAGTTAATTTCGAGACTGTAAGATTCTTCAGGTAATTAGGTAGTGAATTGTATACACGAACATGCTGCTATCACATTTTGACGCAATGTTGTTTCTTGTTCCGCGGGTAACGAAATTGCTATTAAACTAAGGTCACGTTTAAAATTAAGAATTAATTATATATTTGGTGCTTAATGAACGAGAAACCATCCCAGAAATCCTGTTTTATCATTAAAAACAAAGAAAAAATAATGAAAATATGCTAAAAACGCGTAAAACGAAGTGAAAGGACAATGACAATCCAAAGTGGTTCACGTACGATAGTGTGCGGATGATGTGGGAGTACGCGGATACTCTGCACGGCCGGGATCCCGTCTACCTTACTGCAGCCAGTTGTGCCATTGCTCGTCAGTTCATTACTTTTTTTTAAAAATATATTAGTGCTAAACGTTCCTGCAACGGCAAGCATGCGCGTCGAACATTGACCATTTTCATTCAACACTCTTTATTCATCCTGCAGGTAACCATTTCGATCAGAGCAAAACGAAAAGAAAAGATTGAGATAGGGCTGGGAAATCCGTAACGTTAACCACCCAAAATGTCTTGTGTCATATTGATCAATATTCGATACTGAATGTAGCATATCATCATTGTCTTTCATGTGCCCCTGTCGGCGCATGTGCCTGCGCGCCGCTCCCTCAAGTTCCCGTGATCCCGACACCAACAACGCAAGTGGACGCCTGGACTGGGCAACCTGTCGCTTGTCAGGATATCACAATGCAAATATGGTAAGTACTGAAGTCTGAAGTGCATAGATTATATAAACCGGTGGGTCTGGCACAGGCTGATCACACCTAGCGTTGTCTTACGACTGTAAAAGCTTGTCTTGGGTACAACTATTACCCTTTTTTACACAGAGTTATCGGCAATTTGACGATTTCAGGTGGACTTTGCCGAAAACTGGTGGAAATATTCTTGATCAATCAGCCACCTCTGACGTATGAAATATATCTCCCCATTACTATCTGCCATTCCTTTCATATTGCAGAGCTACCATATCCAGTGCTGTGCAGGACTTTGGATTATGGACATTACTGGAGGCAGTTGGGGCGGTTGGGTGGTGGCTGAAGCTACATGCTGGAAATAAAGGCATAGGTTCTGTAATCACACTCGATACACTATGATATTCGTCGTTACGTGTTCAATATAAACAGACTGCGTGTTTCATACAAGATGCAATTATCGTGTGTATATTTTATCATGAAAACATCAACTGCAATCGGTGACTCACGAATCCCAATAATAATGCATAATCCTAAAACGAGATTCATAGTGGAGGAAAAGTGATTATGCTAAAGGCACATTTAATTATGAATCAAATCACAATGATCGAATCGATACCCATTAACGAATTGCCATTATTATGAAAGAGGGAGAATAATATGCCAAATTTAAATCTCAAAATGCTTTGGGTAACTATGAACTTGAGAAAAGAGGAGGAAAATACTTTCGGTGTTTAACAAAAAATCGAAAATGCTCTACAATTCGTCGCGGATCTGTCGCGATTGCAGTTGCTGCTCGATGATAGAGATGATCTGGTCACTGGAATGAGGAAGGTTAATTAATTTTGATGGTGTCCATGATGTAATTATGATATTGCAGTCGTATTTTCTAAGCATTTATTTTGTGTTCTCCAAGAGTTCCCTTGTTCGCTTACCGGTGATGACTCTGTATCCCCATCCCGAAATGGTCCTGCTTCCCTCCATTTGTGCCGATGAAGAAACGGATAGTGGGGAACGCTCGGATCTGCGATTATTTATTCATTTATTTGCTTAATTAATGTTCAAATGACTGCATTGAACAATCGTTTTCTGCCTGCCCTAAATAAAGATACGGAAAACGCGAAAAATATCCAAAATTCGAGTGCAGGCACATCTGCATTATAAAAAAACATGGTTTTCACGTTCATAGATTAGAATTTGGAAAACAAAAGAACATAAACTATCGTTTTCACCTCGCCAGCACACCTTCCAAATGAATTCTTTTTAATGTCCACAACTCACTTGTGCGCCCGAGCACACTTGGGGCCACGCGTCGCAGTTGATCTTGGCCAGTTTAACACGGCCCTCGAGTGCCTTTGCTATCTGGAAAGAGTGTCTTTCATATGTGATCTTTCTACATGTTATTATTGCTTTGGGCAAAAAGTATATTTCCAAAATTTGAAACCTGCTCAAAGTACGGGGCGAACTGCACGCAGTGGCCACACCACGGCGCGTAGAAGTCGACCAGCCACGGCTCGGAAGAGGGAAGGACCTGTGAAGATTCATTTTTCGTGTCATGAACACAAATACACATTCGACACCGTCATACGAAATACGATCGACTATCACATTTTTAAAATGATACGATTGTAATTGCACACCTATTAAACTATTCCGCGCGGCAAACGCGTTAGCTCCGCCCACTTTCACTTCGTTTTGCGCGTTTTCCGCCTATTTTCATTATTTTTTCTTTGTTTTTAATGATAAAACAGGATTTCTGGGATGGTTTCTCGTTCATTAAGCACCAAATATATAATTAATTCTTAATTTTAAACGTGACCTTAGTTTAATAGCAATTTCGTTACCCGCGGAACAAGAAACAACATTGCGTCAAAATGTGATAGCAGCATGTTCGTGTATACAATTCACTACCTAATTACCTGAAGAATCTTACAGTCTCGAAATTAACTGACCTCCGTGAAGAAGTCATTGCCCATGTCTACGACGAGAGACGGGAGGAGGGAGTAGACCCAGCGTGAGATGGAATCCGCGTTGCGCCACATGTTCGCCGGGTAGTCCCTGCAGAGTAAATAATATACAGAAATCTCTCTAGAAACGATTCAGAACCATCACAAGAGCACTCCGAACTGTTCGACTCGATGAATTCGATATGTTTATCTTAGATAGCAACGCCGAGGTTCGTTTAGATCCACTTGTGACTCACTTGTGGATCAATAATTGGACTCACTTGTGCTGCACCTGTCCTCCGTGAGGATATGCTCTGATCGTCGGGTATCCTCTGACGCCGTGCTGTCCACAGAAGTGACCGTGCGCCTGGCAGTCGACTGAAGGGATAATAAATTAATTTCATTGAACACTCAGAAAAATATTCTTAGCATTTAACAAGCATGTATCTTCTCGTAGTCACAAGTATATTTATTATATACTCAAAAAAAACGAATCTATTTTTATCTAAGAAGTCGATGGCCATCGCACTAATATTGGTAGCTTCTGAACGCGAAAAAGCGGTTTTTAGCGGTTGTCGGTTATCACATTTTGACGCAAAGTTGTTTCTTGTTCCGCGCGTAACAAAATTGCTACTAAACTATGGTCGCGTTTAAACTTAAGCATTAATTATATAATTTGTGCTTAATGAACGCGAAACCATCCCAGAAATCGTGTTTTATCATTAAAAACTAAGAAAAGATAGTGAAAATATGCTAAAAACGCGTAAAACGAAGTGTAAGTGGGCGGAGCTAACGCGTTTGCCGCGCGGAATAGTTTAATAGGTGTGCAATTAAAAACGTATCATTTTAAAAATGTGATAGCTATAATTGAATGCTTACTCGATCCGAACTTGAGCTTCTCTTCCTCTTCATCAGCGAAACCACGCGCCACCTTCTGGTACTCGGGAGCGAGCTGCAAGAATTTCTTCTTTTTTGTGTCAAATTATTGATCCATTTTTCGAATCAAGACTAAAGAGCACTTCTCGGTCCAAAAGCATAACAAAATGTATACCAAGTTATGCCATTCGTTAAATAAATAACAGATTTATTGTTTTGTATATTTATTAATTACCTGCTGGCAAGGTCCGCACCACGGCGCGAAGAAGTCCACGATCCACGTCTCGTCCTCGGCACTTAATTAATTAATTTTTATTAATTAATATTAATTAATTAATTAATATTAATATTAATTAATTAATTAATTAACTACCGATTAGCGACGAGCTCCTGGAAGGACTGAAGAGTGAGCTCGACGACTGAGGGATGAAGGGAGTTCTGAATTGATTCAGTGAGGTATCCTCTAGTATTTTTCTTTCGATCTTGAATCATTCATTTTCGTTTTTGCACAATGCACCACAAATTGTGAAAACGCAATATTCCAAAACTAACAAGGAATTATGAATCCTATTTGTAGATTGCTATATTCGAAAGAGTTCTAACTGTTTCTGAGTGGAACAATAAAACCTTGTCTACCATGTTTCTGAGAAATTTCGGGAACAAATAAACTCTTACATCGATGAAATCGACGATCTGCTCGGCCGTGTGCGATCCGACGCTGCGGTAGTGCTTGCCGGCAAAGTGCAGGAGGGAGGTGGGGTAACTGGAAAAGGTCAGAGATCAACGATCAAAGATCAACTGCCTACCTCTGAATGCCCGCTCGCTGGCAGACCTCCTTGTACTTGACGCAGTCAACCGTGCCGATCTACGGAAGGAAATTGTCAGTACAGAATATTTTTTTCCTGTCACGGGTACGTAGGTATCCAAATAAGGATACAATACCGAGTAAATGGGTTTCGTGAAACTTATTCGAAATTTTCTCATTAATCGAGCGAGAGAAACTTTTGAAATTAGCCAACACACATCCGAGAATCTGTTTATTTCTCCTGACACGTAATGAAAAACTGCTGATGATCAAATAGTTTATCGAACCAACCTTGAGATTGACCATCTCCGATCCCTCCTCGAGCGTGGAGTGAATGCGACGTAGCTCACCCATCAGCTTCATGCAGGGAGGGCACCACTAAAAATGAGATTCTCAATCTCATCAACGTTAATTGCATTTCTTCTCCTGAATTAATTTCCTTTAAAAATTAGCCAAATATTCCGGAAAAAAACCGTAAAATCAGCTTTTTCCAGAAATACACTGATGATTGCTATTCAATTCAACACGACTACCGTTCTCCTCACTACAGTAGTATGCTCACCGGCGCGAAGTGGTCGACCATCCATAGGTGTCCACTCTCAATCTCCCTCTGCAGTCTGTCAGCGGAAAGCACGACCATGGGAGAGACCATCGATTCGCGAATGAAGGCAGCGACGTCGCGAGCGGTTGAGGACTTGCCTGAGAAGTAAAAGCTCACGATTGATCTTTGATCTCTCAAAATAGTTTTTTTTGTTTCGCTATCACAGCAACGCAAGGATAAGAGAATCGCGATAAATCGCGATCTTGTCTGGAAACGGGAAGCATTCTTGTATTTATTTATTTTTTATCTTTATTTTGTCTGTGTGTGAATCAGTCACAATCGCGGGCTTCGTGCGCTCACACGTGGCTTCGTGCCATATATGTTCATAACGATCAGATCCCTCTCACCATAATTGATATCGTATCCGAGGTTCCTCTTGAAGAGAACAGCAGTAGGCAGTTTCGCCGGATCGAGATACTTTGCGCAGAGACCGTCGAGTTTGGAACACTCGGCGAAGTTGATCTGCAAAATGTGGACTTGATCATTGTTCTTTGATCTTTAACTCCTCGCAAAGACTATCTCGATCAGCATATTTTCATCAGTCGTAGGGACATTGATAAGAATTGTACTTAGAATAAAACTCTAATAGAATGATAAGTCTGTCCTGAACATATTTTACCATCAGAAAAATATCCATGCTCGGTATTTGACCCTTAATGAAGTTTATTTTTTTACAGACGGAGTATGAAGAACATTGAGAGGAAGAAATGACTGGGAAGAAAAGTGTTGCGTGAAACATATTCCACTTGGCAAAGTTCCTTTTCTTTTTTTAATAAAACATGTCATTGTTTTTTTCTACCTTGATATTCGGGAAGAGAATGGGCAGCTTCTTCATCTCATCGGGTACGTCCGCTGCTGCGTTGACGAAGTAGAGTACGGTTCCGGCACTGAAATGAGTGTTTTAACAATAATAAAATTGTTAAAACACTCATTTTTTAACAATTATTGAGTGTTTTAACAATAAAAAATGAGTGTTTTAACAATAATACAATTGTTATCCGCATAGATTGTGGTTGGGAAAGGACTCTGACGCCTTTTGCCGTTGACGAGTAGAGGGTCGGGTGAGCTGGGATCTTTGGACTCTCCTCTTCGTTGTGATATTTGATATGTCATCTTTCAACAATCTCTGCATTTTTCTCATTTTGTCTGCGAGCACTCGGATAGGTTTCACTCCTTCTACAAGAACCATCGTGATGCTCATCTTCAATTCTGTTCAGAACGGAGTTGAAAAAAAAATTTAAAAAGTTAAAAAGAAATTTTAAAAAGAGAACTTCCGTGACATTTACGTATCCTTCCAAATTCCTACCGTGCCCATCTCATCCCAAAATACTGAACAAACATCTACCATTCCTCCTAACGTACATATATGTTTACCATGCCACTACTGAGTAGTAGGGCTGTCAGGGTGAAGAATTCGTCTCTTCATTCCCCGTGCTCCCTCGCCGGTCAGAGATGCGAGAATGAAGAGACAGATTCTTCATCCTGACGGCCCTACTACTGAGTAGACCTACAGTACCCCCCACTACTACCGTACCCCCATCGTACCCCCACCCCAAAAAACTACCATACCCGACAGCCTCCTCATGGTCGAACATCTCCTTCACATCATCCGGTCGAGCCTTCTCCACTCCGGGCATGTACGAGAGGGCGGCTGCTGCTAGTTCTCGGGGATCGAGGGAGGAGAGTTCCTGAGAGGATTTGTTCATTTTTTGCTCCGTAGTGCTACAGTACCGATTACTACCGTGTCCCATTTTACAATACTCATTCTTTCTACTTTTCAATTAATATTTTCCTCACCGTGAGCATCGAGAGAACTCTTCCAGGACACATTCATGAAGGAATTGTGAAACATAACGTGTAAAACCTTGTCTCACCTTCTCGCTTTCTGTGTCCACATTTCCGGCCGAGTAGTATACGACTCCTTCTGTTCTGCAATAGCCTATGCTTGCTTTTGATCTTTCCGAGAATGTGATGGACATTGGGGTGATCTTTGATCTCCCTCACTTTCCATAGAGCAGTGCGCGGCACGACCTTCCCTAAGTTTTTATTATGGACTGATCAATAATCTTTCTCAGAAGCCTAAATCCAATTTGGCCAAGTATTTTAGTTGGTCTTCAATCTCTCTCTCTCACCTTCCGAGCACCTCGCACAGCTCATCCGCTTCTCCATGCACGCACTTCACCGTACCCACATTGACAAGGCCGGCGAGCATTGCGGACAGTTTGCGTCTGAAAATAATGAATTTGAAAACATATACGACAACAACTTGTTTTCGATTTTTAGCTTCCTGCCTATGAATTACTTGAGCAGATCACTCGGGGTAATATGTTCGGTCTGAAACATACCCTAACGTCGGGCACAAAAGTTTTAATTTTCTTATGCAAGTAGACTGAGATTCTTCATACGCATCCCAAAGGTCTCTCTCAATAAACGAGATTTTCATATCGAGGACAGATAACACCGGAAGCAAACAACCTCACCGGTTCAACGGGCTGAGACACCTATCCGTGTCGTCGCAGAAGTCGACGATCCACGGCTTGTCCGCGTAGTCCTTCCACTCTTCGGTTAGGGCCTGATGGTCTTTGGTTATTGATCTTTGATCTTTTATCTTGCCCATCTCAATGGTACACTAGGTGATGGACTGAATTTTTTATCCGTTGTTAGAGAGTTTTCATCTTTGAAAATTTCAATTTGAGTTGAAAATTTGATCTTTGATCTCTCTCACCACATAGTTGTCCTTGGTCAGATGCAGAATCTCCGCCTTGACGTACTTCATCGCGAAGTCGATCATGACCTCGACGTCGCGTTGACCTTGGTAGAACATACCCTGCAATAATCAGGTGTGTGACCTAGTGATAGACCCGCTACCGTAATCCCACGACCCCGAATTCTAACTGAATGACCGTAATGAAAACGCACCTCGACTACCGTGCTACTCCCAAATACAGAGTATGACTCACCGACGGATAGAGTACGAGGGACGGGTATCCCATCACCCGCTGGGACTGGCACAGCATCGGATCCTCAGCGCAGTTCACGGCTCCGATTCGGATCACTCCTTCCATTGCCTGCGCGAACTTTCGCCACTGAAATCAAGTGCATTATTTATGCAATGATCTTGAGTTTATCATATCATACAATATTCTAATGAACAAGGATGACTATTTCCGTTGCGAGGACCTTCGCCCCACAGTGATCAAGCCGTGTATCAGCTGCCGATATTATCTGATTTTTGATCTCTGGGATGCAAACTTACCGTGGGAGCAAGCGTGTGGCAGTGCGAGCAGAACGTGGAGTAGAAGTTGACGAACCAGATCTGGCAAAGGTTGAACTTTGATCTTTGATCTCTAGACTATTTTGTAGTTTGATCTCTGATCTCTAATCTCACCTCGCCCGAGTCGACGACATTCTTCTGGAAGTCAGCACGAGACAGCGTCGTGATCTCCTGGTCCTCGTCGTAGATTCCTGCAGTAGTTTTACATTTGATCTTTGTAGGTCGCAGTCTGTAGTTTAGTCTCTGATCTTTGGAATTTATAGTTTGTAGTTTGATCGTTGCAGGTTATCTTTTAAAATCATAGGATCTATTCGTGCCAACATAGCGAATGAGGTATGTTTCACAGTGTCGTCTTCAGCCCTTCAATCGACTTGCAATGCAATACGAGTAAGCCAGGTATTGGAAATATACAATAATTTTAATAACATTCAAGTAGATGATGATAAGATGATAAGATGATAAGATAAAGAGAATCGTTTTGAATTGAATTGAATGTGAGGTCTCACCAAAGTTCTCGTTGTAGAATTGCCACGATTGGTACTGCTGTCCTCCTCCCTGGAAGTCATCCTTCAGACCCTCCTCGCCGTATTGATCGTACCTGAAGAGAGTTCGGTAATCATACCGTAACTTTCGGGTCTGTTAATCGACGTGACACTCTGTTCGCTCCGTATGATCGCGATTACGGTAGGCATTACGGTAATCAATCGAAAACTGGCATAATACAGTGATACGTATGCCTTTTCTGGTTGTTTTCGATCATCATTGTTGATTGGAATTAATCGATAGCTTAGATACAGGAATCATCTACAGTACTTCTACCGTATCCTCCTCCGATCACCAACTGACTTCTTTCTCAGCTCTTCGTCCTTCAACACCTCGTACGCGCGGTTGATCTTCACGAACTCGGAGTGCGCGTTTTCGTTATGCTGGAATTGATCTTTGGCCTCTGTAGTTTGATCCTTGATTTCTGATCTTGGATCTCTGGTCTTACGGGGTTTTTATCCGGGTGCTTGGCGACGGCGAGCTTCTTGAAGGCGCGTCGAATCGTGCGGTCGTCTGCATCCTGAACGAAATTAGCACATAAAATGGCTGAAATTCAGGAAACTCTCTCGATTTCGCGTGCTCTCTCGTCTGCTCTGACTTCTCTACCATGAGTTCTCTCTACATCACATGCTACTCTGGTTGCTCACAACCACTAGGCAACCGTAACCTCAACCACTACTAGGCAGGGAATGCCCCCAACAATTGTAACCATAACCTCAACCAATTGTTGGGGGCATTCTCTGCCTAGTGGTTGAGGTTATGGTTGCCTAGTGCTTGTGAGAAACCAGAGTAGCATGTGATGTAGAGAGAACTCATGGTAGAGAAGTCAGAGCAGACGAGAGAGCACGCGAAATCGAGAGAGTTTCCTGAATTTCAGCCATTTTATGTGCAGAGTCTCGCCGCGAAAATTGAGATCGTTGTGATTTGCAACGCAACGCCAATGCAACGCATACTAGACGAAGATCAACTCGAGCCGAATAACTGCGATATGAAAACATAACGCGATATTTTCAGGGGCCAGGCCATTTTTATGATTCAAATTTCCCACCTTGGCGACTCCTAGTAGTCCATAGAAGTCCTCAGCGAGAGCGATGCTCCCGATGGAGAGAAGGAGCAGCGTGTAGATTTGCATACCCTGAAATGCAATTATCGTGCGTTTTAAATGCAACTCAATCCGCTGGTTAGCGATCCATTGATTGTCTGGGAGAGAGAGGAACGGAAGAGGTAGGGGAGAGGAGAGCAAGTAGATCACTAGCCTCCTCCCGGCCTCTTCGTCCCTCCTCCCTCCTTTCAGTTCGTCAAAGGCCACAAACTGTGGAACGGGGAATAATCTCACGATATTGTTGAAATTTTAGGCAAAGGCGGGAAAGTGGTAGAAAACAAGAAAAGGCAGGTGAAAACGACTACACGGAAGGGAATGTATCGGATTTCAGGGCTGAATTGGCAAATAGGTAAGATTGTGGAGAAATTGGCTTGAAGAATTAAATGGATGATGGATTGTTTTCATGCGCACAGAAGGAGGTTGGAGATGATAGTAAACCACAGTGCGAAGCGTTGCCACGTTGCTCCACTAGACAAAGAGAGTGGTTGGAGAGTGCATTGAGGGATATATTTTGCAGATTCTAAAACAGACAAATGATGGCAATTTTGGGAAACCAGTGACATTTCAGATTTGATCATGTTGCCTGTAACTGAAGTGAATAATCATAGACACTATCTATCCACCTAATGAAGAACTAATTAAAAGAATAACGAATCTTAACGGTCCATAACCGTATGGCATTGTTATTCTTGAATTGAACTATCTGTCCAAGGTAAACGGATGGCAAGTGCAGTTAAAGAAGAAGACAGACACAGATGGGCACTGAAGAATTGAAGAGACTAGTGCAGAATTTGCAATGAGCGGGGTAGGGAGGCATGCATTACTGATTGGGTCTTCACTGCTGTGCAATGAATGAATCTTCAAGACAACCATAGAACAACAGACGACAGTCCATGTAGGCAATGCAATTGGTGATAGATCACATTTCCAATTCGGAGGATCAACATGATCTCCAAACGATAGGATACATTGGAAATTGAGATAGAGAAATTGATTATAGTAGATCAGTGAGCCATTCTAATCAGAACTAAGCAATGAAGCAAGAGCGGGACACTTAGTGCAACGTCACCCTTAGAGGGGGGAGAAGGAAGGGCGTTTAGTCAGTGTCTATAGAGAGATCACGGTAGATCAATACACGGTAGAGACAGAGAAGTGTGAAGATAGTGTGGGAAATGGAGAGACGAAAAGCGAGAGAGCATGGGAAAGTGAGAGAGCACAGAGTAGGTGGATGAACTCCGGGCGATATTTGCACAGTACCGGGCAGCGTCGGCCCTCGAGAAGAGTTCGGAGAAGGTCAGTGGGGTCAGAGAATACGAGGGAGTAGGCGAAATGAGAGAGATAGAGAAATGGTAGGTCAAAGCAAAGGAAAAGAATATTATTGAAGGTCTTCGATCAAATGGGATTTAGGCGGATTTGTTGCGATTGAAGCCGATTAAGATGGATTAAGAAGGAAAAGTGAGTAAAAGAAACTAAAAATTGTGATAGAATGATAATTAGTTGAAAAAGTTGTTTGATTTTGATTTTTAAAGCTTTGAGCTTCGAAGCTCTAACAATGGGGACAGTGACCCTTAAAACAGGCCACACACAGTAATGGTCGTCCACTTTGGAACGTGGTGAAATTGCCGATTACGGTAGCCGAGCTTTTACTCCGGTCAATGGGACACTTGCTGGCTCGGCTTCCGGTAAATTCCGGTTTCACCTGATTTCGTTTATTTCCAAGTGAATACACACACACAATAAATCCGCAAAACAAGCAAGAAAATAAAAAATATATCAATAAATAGAGAATACGGTATGAATATTCGTCAACCTTGGTTCTGCTTCCCGGTTCACTGTCCGGTTCCTGTGATTTCGTGTTCATTTATGTTTCAACAGCTTTCTTCTCTTATTCAGTCGTGCATATCGATTTCTTACGTCTTAGTTTAGACCTATATCACGATTTCGAGCTCATCAATGTGATTTAGCTAAGGTTCGCGCTCGTTTTGTGAGGTTATCGCTTAAATTGCTGTGATTTTACGCTTTTTTTTGTCAGATTTTGCTCCGTTTTCTTTCTTTTTTGGCCATTTTTCTAGTCAACTGCTGTTCCAGATGTCCGTGGTGAAGGCGAGCCGGCTGCTCGCCGTGCCGTGCGCGCCGCCCAAGACGAAGAGCCTGTCGCTGCAGCTGCTCGTCGCGAACGCCTTCATCCAGCAGTCCGCCGCCGGCATGTTCTCGTGCGTTTTTAAGCTTTATTATGATAAGAAGAACACTAAATTAACTATGTACAGTTGGAGACGCCCCAATATCGTGGCGCACATTCAAATTTGTTGGCAATTATAGTTATTGGGGAACGTTTTTTTGTCAAAGCAAGCAGCCGCCGGCATGTTCTCATGCGTTTTTAAGCTTTATTACGATAAGAAGAACACTAAATCAACTATGTAAAGTTGAAGACGCCCCAATATCGTGGCGCACATTCAAATTTGTTCGCCATTATTGTTATTAGGGAACGTTTTTTTGTCAAAGCAAGCAGCCGCCGGCATGCTCTCGTGTGTTTTAACGCTTGTTTTTTTTAGCTTCGTTAACTTGAATAGGTGATGAACGCACTAATATTTATATCGAACAGACTGATCTTACTTTTTCGAGGTTTTTACTTTTATTTTCTGTTCAAACGAGCGAATGCATCCGGCACTCACGCTCGTTTATTCATGGATGGCGAGGTTTCATGGCGCGATAACCCCTGTTGACGTAAATGTAATTAGCTAGTATTTCCACTACCCCGTGAAAAGCGTGGGTGAACTTAATACCCGCGTCATTTCCAATTAACCTCAAAGAAAGCATGCTGAGGTCTCCTCAATTTCCCTTCTCGCCTCTCCTTTTTGCCTTGAGAACTCGCCGCTGACTCATCTAATAGAGTGTCTGACCCGGTTTGGGGGCTGCTTCGAGCTGGCTCACGCTATTTAGAGTGTATTTTAAATTACCATATTTAATTTAATTCATTAAAATATTAATTGCAGGTTGCTGCCGCTCGGTCAGCGCGTAATCTCCCGATTGACTGCTGTGATCGAGCGGGAATTGGACGGGATCGGCGCCCAGAAGGTCTCCATGCCCTTCCTGGGAGCGAAGGAACTGTGGGAGAGGACGGGCAGGTGAGCGAACTCGGATCTTATGAAGATAGTGAAACTTAAACGTGGCTATTTGTTGACGCCTTTTTATTGATCCTCGAGAATCATGCATTTCCATTACCATCCCTGACAGGATCATTTTTTATGATTACCCAAATGGCTTAAAATTTGAAATTATATTTGTCGAGTACCTCCTCTTTTCTAATTAAATTGTGTTGAACGCACTTAAATCTTATGAAACAATTGAAACTCCAATGTTACTTTGATGCATTTCTCGTAAATATTCGCAGATTCCTTCACTTTCATTTATTCCTCGAAAATAGCGAACTTCACATGAGATTTCCCTCGGGAAATATAGCAAAAATTCTCGTGAGGGGTTATCTTCCGAATGATTGTTTAGATTAGATTGCACTAGGCACATGATACTCTTTTTTTTTCAATACGATGGATGGCATGTGGATGGTAGGCAATAGCATGTTGTTTCTGATACAATATTGTAGCTTCCCGCATAGTTGTTGAATATATATTTCGTTTTTATTATATTTAAATATTCATTTCTCGATGGGAGAGCATGGGCTCGGAGCTGATCCGGTTGACGGACAGAAAGGACAAGCTCTTCTGTCTACAGGTATTTCAATTATTATTATTAAATATTATTTAATGCCCAAGTTACTAGCCCAGACTAGATTAGAACTGGCTAAATTGTGCATCGCGATATTTTGAAGCAAAAATCATATTTTGCCTGCTTCTATGGTCAACTATGAATTGGTTAGTATGCTTGTTTTGATTGATGTCCAGCTTTTCATGCAAAAGAGTTGAATGAATTGACAAGGTGGTTCGATGTTTCTGACATCACCTAGGAGCCAGCTAGCACTTGCGGGTCAATTTCTGTTGCTGTTAGTCTATCAAATATTGATACCAAACATTTATTGTTAGTCAGATAGTTCGTATCAGTGAAGACAGCCGCAGACAGTTCGATATATGCATACAACTTGTAGTCCATTTACACTCTGGCTACTGGAGTAAAATTGCTAATCGAAGCCAATCTCAGCCCACCGCAGAGGAGATGGTGACGGACCTCGTCGGCAGTCATTCGAGACCATCGAAGGTTGGTTAGTTTGATAATTTATTAAAAAATAAATTACATTATCAGTCGCAGCTACACTACTACTATCAATCTTACTATCAATGAGAAGGTTGAGTGAACCATATAATTGCCAGTACTTTTGTTTTCATCTTTTATTGTTTGAACCACAGCAACCTAGCATTATCCCTCCTATCGTTCGCTGGATAGAAGGAACGCGTGAAACCGAGTTATTCCGTGCGAGTAGTAACTGTCAATTCTGGAATCAACGCTTCTCTGAAGCGTGATAGTTAGAGACCGTCAACCGGCAACGCGTTTTCTTTGCATGAACTACCTCCACACTACATTGCGTATGTGAAACCGCGAATCTCTAGGGAGTGAAACCTGAATTTTTGAAAACTTTTTTTTTTTAAATAACTATAATTCCAGGCAGCCTACCCGCTGCTAATCTATCAGACGACGGACAAGTTCCGGGACGAGATGAATCCGAGGTGGGCTAATTACTTTATTATTTAATTAATTAGTTAATTTTTAAAATACCAGTTGTCCTGAATGTAAGTGTTCAATAAGATTGTCGTTGCGACACCTGGTTCGTTCAGGTTTTGCGGTTGTGTGATTTGATAGGGTTGGGGCCTCAAATGATGGCTTCCTGTTTGCTAAGCGACTCCCAATAATCTATAAATCTGAAATAGGTATCAAGAAACCGTAAAATATGACGCGTTTCGTTTTTTTTTTAAATCAAGATTTGTGTTTCATGGTAGGGGCATATTGGCCAACTTTTGTCTAACATCAATCACTCATCGAATTCTCGGAAATTTCTATATTTTCACTAACTACCTACTATGAACTTCAAATTACATGAGTAATTTAGTAATTATCAACTATCCCAGATTTGACAGATAGACAGAGACTAACAGCTGGCCTTACCAGCGAGTCCCACCTGGCGTTGTCTCACGACGTACAATCGCTAGACGCGAATACACCTTTACTTTTTTTTTTACAGATTCGGTCTGCTCCGAGGCCGCTCGTTCTTGATGAACGATCTCTACTCGTTCGACCTGCGGGAGGAGGGCGCGAGGGAGACCTACAGCAGCGTGTCCGACGCCTACGATAGGATACTCAGGGAGAGGCTGGGATTGGAAGTGTACAAGGTGGGTTTTAATGTTGCACAATGAAAGTTGCTTGCATTTATTCGCTTCTTATCTGTTAATCATAAGTGCAACTTGAATCGATAAGTGCCTGGTAAGGCTTGTGTAATTCTGAAAGAGAGGCTGGGATTGGAAGTGTACAAGGTGGGTTTTATCGCATCCTTCCTGTTCTTATCGCTGGTTTAATACGCTCTAGCATTTTAAATCGAGATGAAACTATAGTGTACGAGGTAAGTTTTGTGGGATGCTGACGTCAGTCAGAACACGGCAATGGATCTATATACTGTAACTGTGTTTGATTTTCGAAAATGTGTGGGACCGCTGGTTTTGGTTTCACGGTTGCTACTAATGAAGAGCGATTGGGAGCTCGATTGTTGATTCTTGTAGCAGCGTGTAAAACAATCAATAAACTCGAAAGAACGTCTCTCGTTTAGACGGCCGCTCGTACACGGGTGAATCTTGCCAATACAATTAATAATATGCTTATCTAATTAAATAATACATTAATTACACTAATTAATCAGGTACGAGCGGATTCGGGCGTGCACGGCGGCACTCTCTCGCACGAGTACCACATGAAGAACGGACTGGAGGAGGACGCGATGGAGGTGTGCACGAGGTTGGTTAATTAATTAATTAATTAATATTGTTTATTTCTTAATTAATTAGGATTTAACTAGATACAATCACTGGTGAGCTTCGATGTCCTAGTTTCCCGGGGATCCGCCAAAAGACCGGGTTCGGCAATCCGCAGTGTAAAAAATTAACACTACGCAGACCCGCAAACGGCGCGTAGCGCCGAACTTTTTTTGAAAAAATACAACACCGCCGATCCGTAACCCAAAAAGATAGGACATTGGTATAGCTCACCAGTGGATACAATGCAGGACAGCGCACGAGGAGGTATTTCTGCTTTATTATTCTTTATTATATATAATATTTAATATTGCTATTTAATATTGTTAATTAGCCACTAAGAGGTAGATCTGCTCTGGTATTTTTCTTATTCCGAGATGCTTCGTCCCATTGCCGATGAGTGTTTCTTGACATCCTTGTAGTATTGCTGAAACTGCAAGTTGCATAGTTAAAAATATCATTGCAAATTATAATATTTTTAAAGTATCTCAAGGAAACAATCGACTCCTTGTGCCAACTTCAGCTGTTATAAAATATGTGAAACCCGAATTCAACAGATTTTCGAAATTGTAATTTCATTGACTTAACCGATTTCCCCCACAGCTGCGACACGTACTACAAGGCGGACGAGCCGAGCGAGGAGTGCTGCGAGGGAGCGAGGAGGAGAAGGGTGTCCAGTATTGAGGTCCGATGGGGGAGTACGGTTGCTGATTGGTGATACTCTATGCGGTGGGGTTACGATATTGAGGATAGGGTAGGGATACGGTATTGCTAGGCGCCTAGCCAAAGAGATGTTAGGGAGCGAGAAGGAGGAGGGTGTCCAGTATTGAGGTACGGTAGGGGTACAGTAGTTGATTAGCGTTACGGTAGGGCTACGGTATTGATAGATTAAAGAGTTGCGAGGGAGCGAGAAGGAGAATGGTGTCCAGCATTGAGGTACGGTAGGGGAGTACGGTAGTCGATTAGCATTACGGTAGGACTACGCTAGTGGGGCATGCTCCCGAATAGTCTTCGGAAGGCTATGTTATATTAATAGGCGCCCAGTGAAGGAGCAGTGAAGAATCGAGTAGCTGGGGTGTCCAGTAGTGAGGTACGGTAGGGAATACGGCAGTCAATTAGTGTTACTGAAGGACTATGATGGTAGATGTAGGGCCCTGGATAGACTTTACATTTCCTGGATCAATTACGTAAAAAAAGCGCTTGTGCCTTTCGAGTTTCATTGGCTGGTCCTACGTGAGCGATTCTTTTTTTTCGAACGATTATATCCATGAACGTTCGTGAAGAAAATTGAGATGATTGCAACGATAATCGTGCGCACTGTATAAATACTCTCACGATTTTGGTTTCACCGTCTATGTACACATTTCGCACGCCTATCAAAGGAATTCAATGCGTGAAGAAATTGTGAGTAGAAAATGCTCTACATTTTTTTTGCATTAGCAAGTGGCTTTTTTGTTTCGCTCACTGATCATATTGGAGTGTAGCAGATGTACCGGGGTTTTATCATTTCTGATGACGCATTATAAATATTAGGTAACTTACAGTATACTTGTTAATTTTTTTTGGTAACTTACAGTACACTTTTTAATTTTTTAGATCGCGCACACGTTCATTCTGGTTCATTTTTTGCGAATGTTTATTTACTACTCGCAATCTTATTAATTTCAGGTGGCCCACACGTTCATTCTGGGCACTCGGTACGCGGAGGCGCTGAATGCGTGGCACGGCACGACTAGCGAGAAGTTGCCCCTCCACATGTGCTGCTTCGGCATCGGAGTCACGAGGTACGGTAGACGGGTACGGTAGGCTGGAGCGGGGTGGTTCATGGTACGGTGGGGGAGTACTGTACGTAGGGTTTTGGCACGACGACATGTGCTGATTCGCTGGTGTGACGAGGTACGGTGGGTTACTGTAGGTGTATAGGATAACCCCGCGTAATGATTGAAGTGCTGTAGATTCTGATGAAGTAGCATTGCAAGGCAGACAACACTCGGATCAATGGAAGTGTTTTTTTATCGACAGAGGTGATGAGCTATTAATTACTCCCAAATATCAGCGTTTATGATCGCAGTTTGAAACAAAAAATTATACTGCACTTGTCGAAGTATTTTATCTTTCTATTTATTGATTACTTCTTCTACTTCAATCCCTATCAAAATCACGAGCATTATTTGCTTGCACAAGAACCTTGTCGCGTGGGTGCAGTGGCTTCCATTATCTGAGGGGGAGGCAAGCATTTTGGACATTATTATGCTCGAGATTACGGTAAAGGGATCTCTCGCAGACTGGTCGCGGCGCTGATCGAGGCGCGCACGACGGTGAAGGAGCCCCGGATTCATCTACCGACCGCCATCCAGCCGTTCGACGCCGTCGTCATCCCGAGCAAGGTACGGTAGGGGGGATACGGTAGGAGTGCACTGGAGTACGGTAGGATTACAATATCGATTGATTAGGCAATGAAGTAAGGCAACGTTTAGGCAACGTTTATTTTAATTTTTCCCCACATATAAGCTTGTATTGTTTTCCTTCGCGAATCAGAGTATTTGGAAAGAAGTTGAAACGAGAACTCATCTTTTTTTTAAAATAAACCTCTTGCGAGTGAGATATTGACTGTTTCACGCATTTTTCTTTTTCGCAATGCCTTGAAACGCGTAATCTCTAACTGACTCACAGTTCGGAGAGCGCAATTACAATGTTTCAATACTTTTTAATAATCGTACGAATTGCAGTCCCTCGCCTCGTCTCCACTCGTGGGCGAGATGGCCGACGCCCTGCTGGAGCAGCTGGCCACCAGGGAGAATCCGAATCCCAGTGTGCTCATCGATGACAGGTACTGTAATTTGACTACGGTAGATGGTCAGATTATGGGAGGGAAGAGTCGTGCAGGTTTGCTTTATAAGGATGGTCACAAGTATGAAGAACCTCTCTCTCTCTCTCTCGAATGTGCTGATTGATGATATACATCTGGATATATTCGTTTTTTATAAAAAATTTTGTGCCCTAAATTGTTGTAAGCATCCACATAAGTTTCATGAGCAAGCGTTGAAGCAAGCACAACTCCACCAAGCACTTTGAATCTTTCATAACTACAACGCGCGTTTCCGGGCTTATACTAACCAAAAGTCAATAGAGTATGCGTTTTTTAATTAACTTAATTAATTATTGCAGACTCGACTTGTCGATCGGTCGCCGGGTGCAGGCAGCACAGGCAATCGGGCAGTCGCGTGTCGTCGTGCTGGGAAAGGAAACGGAGAAGACGAGGGATACGGTAAGGTTACAGTAGGCCATTATGGATTAGGGAGATAGGGAGTCCCCCCCCCCCCCCGTGGTTGGGCTTGGCTATGAGACGGAGAACGCGAAGGATACGGTAGGCCGATATTGATTATATGGAACTGTAGATACGGTGCGCGAGGAATGCAGCAGAGCATCGGGAAAACAATTGGTTCGGTCTGTGAGGGTTACTGATGGGCATTGTTTATTAGGGATCCGATGCTTGAGAACGTTAGAGTGGGTGGAAGAGAAGAAATTGTTAGCGGAGTACGGTAGGAGTTCAGGCGCAGCTCTGATGATTGATTCCGGTGTTGTGCGGGTCATAAGTCTCGAGGGGGACTATAACAAGAAGAGGGGCGTTTTCTCATGTTCTTCTGCTCTGTTACGTATCCACTGGAATGGGGAACAAATCCCCCAGAGGAGTAATGGAAGGGAGAAGAGAACACGCATGCGATGGAACAAGACGAAATAGACGGAGGAGAGTGGGCGAAAACAATTGAGCGAGCGAGCGAGTAGAGGAAATGGACCATTTCGAAGGCAGGGGGCAGTTCCGGCTGGTGGTTGCAGCGCGATAGGCTTCTCTCGCGATTTGGTATAATATTGTGACTGATAAATTGATTGTTGGGGGGGGGGAGGTATCGGACTGATATTGAAGGGTCGGAAATGAACGGGACCTTATCGCATCGGTGAAACGCATTTTCGCCTTTTGAGATTCGAAGAACAGGCAGTGTAGTTGAAGAAGGGAGGGAGGAGGGGGTGCGATGGGGCTCACGCGAGTTGGTATACTATCGTCTTACTTTAGCCGTTTGGATTGTTGTTCTTATTGAAGGTTCCGAGATGCCCTGTGCAACATATCGCACCGATGAAACGCATTTGCGCGCGCGATTTCTGACTATTGAGTTGAATCGTCAATCTTTCTTACTTATTACACTCGTGAAACCTGAACCAGTCGTGTTCCTCCCTGCAATCCTCACATTGTAGTCTTCTTCTGAACCGCTTCGTTCCTTACCTTATTCATGAAACTCGTACGCTCCTGGCTCTCACGGTTAATTACCAAGGCTTTTTAAAAATTTCCTGATTTTTTGCGTGTTTCAAATTCAACTTATAAAACCGTCCTCCATTGCAGACGCCCCTCTACGAGCTGTGGACTGCGGCCCCAGAGCGGAGTGAGAAGCTGCAGCAGCGGGGCACCTTCGACCTACCGCAGACGGTGCAGCGACTGGCCGCCAGCGTCTGATCCTCTCGATTCCCAGTGCTCTCTCGCTTTCTCTAGCCAGTGAGATAGCGTGAGAGATGAGGAGAGTCCCCAATAGGTAGTAGTTATCTCGAATTGTTATTGTTTCATTCTTATGTAATTCCTTGTTGTGATCACTCAAAATTCTTAGATAGAAGTAGGCATTATTTTCGTTGTTATTTTCTCGTTTTTGTTCTCCGACTTTGATCTCCTTCATGGTAACGCACGTTTTGTAATGAATCATGGCAGTGCCTCTTTTCTTCCACCATTTTTCTCCCCTTTACACGCTCCCTTTCTTCCCTCGTTTCTCTCTCTCGAACGCCATTTTTTTCCGTTACATCTGTTCAAGTTTTTCCGTGCTCTCTAGAGTCTAGGGAGACTAGGGGAAATGAGGAGAGCGTGTAGAGAAATGCGCCGATGTTGTTACAGATACGAGTTGTTACGAGAGTAAAGTGTTTTTTTTCCAACAAGTGCAAAGTGGTGTTTTGGCCGAATAAGTCGCTCAGGCGCTTTAACCATACCTTGAAACCTAGACGTTCGTGGTCGTGAAACGCCAGTGTAGCCTGGATTTCTTGGGTGTCGTTTTTGCTGATAGAGGGATCAAAATGCGCCTATGATAAGGGTAAATCTTGCCTTGTCAATCGGTGTTTCAGCTGCTATGTATTAGGCGTGTGTTGGGTGGGTAGGTAAAGCGATCGACCGCTGTTTCTGTGTCCTCATTTCACCCTTTCATCGCCCTTTTCTATCGGCTGTTTTGTTATGGCAAGTCCCTGTTCCTCTTGCTACACACTTTCTATTTAACTCTCTTGATCGGCTTACCGTGTATCCGAAAAGCGTCTGTTATCGCTATGATTTCCGAGCACTGTAGCTGGCGGCTACAGTCTAGGCTAGATTCTACGAAGGCTAGCTAGATTCTAGACTATCAGTTTGCTTTTTGCCTGCGCGATAATATCGAACTTCATGGGAAATCCTTGAATAAATGCAGCATGTGAAGCGTTCAATTCAGTCTGGATAGTATCCTGAAAGTTCAGATTTTGTGTTGTGTTGTTTTTAAGTCTGAAAAGACGCGACGATCGAGCCGATTGCTAAATCATTCGCTCTATGCATCGCTTGAAACATAGAACCTCCTGCCGGGTGAAATCGCCTCGTTAGATCTCGCGCATATTCTTATCGCCTTCTCCGCACAGGTTTATGCCGTGGCTAGGCGATAATTGATAGGCGATAGCCAGCTTGGAAGCGAAAGATACGACTGGAATGTAAGGAACTCCCACTAAATTCTAGTCGCGTTTCGTTGCTGTTTTGAAATATCTTCTCCGAACATTCTCCATTTTTCAACCAACCGTTGCGAGGCGATAATAGATAGGGGGATAGGGAGAATGGTAGGTTGGAAACGGGGGAAAAGAAACAAGGGAGAGAGATGGAGAAGGAAGGGAGAGCGGGCAAAGAGGCAGAGAATGGAAGTAGAGTGCCCCCCCCCCCTCTCGACCGTTACCCCTCGTCAGTCGATCACACTAGCGGGTGTGTACTTAAACAGGCGCTCCCTCCTATCATTGCTTAGTCTGAGCTGACCCTACCTCTGAAGGACCCCTAATAGCGTCCGAGGCTATGGTAATGATCTTCTTTATATGTGGAAGCGAGGGGGGTGTGTTTTTGGTTCAATTTTGCGTCATTAATCCACGGCCACAACCTTTTTTTCTGATGCCTATGGTGAAGATTCCGCTGTTATTGTTTTTTTTAATCTTCTAGTACAGCTGGGAAGTGGTTCAATGTACCCTCACAAGCATAATATTGTCGATTATCAGGAGGTGCGCAGGCGCGGCCCCACCGCAGCAGCTGCAGCAGAAGAAGAGAAGAAAGGGGCGGAGTCTGCAGCAGCCGCAGCACGGGTAGCTGGAAGAGCAGCCATGGATCCGAGGTGAGCGAATTATCGATTTTTAGGGGGTTAAGGTAGTTTTGAGCAGGGATCAGTTACCTAGGTAAAAGCTATTGTTTAAGGCGGGTACGTTTTTCAGTTCAATGGCGAAAATACGTACACGTTTTTTTGCAATATCTCAATTTTTTACGATATTTACCCCGTATTTTCCGAGTCGGCGCACCTCCGGCGGGCACGATCTATGTACAAAATCAGAAAATGCGGGTACGGTAAGTTGAAATTGACGTACTAGTTGACCCCTGGTTTTGAGCCGGCATTAGGTGGTATTGTAGCGCCTGATGTGAGTGGTAGAGTTTGAGGTTTTCAACCCGACTAAACAGTTCATGTTAGTGACAGGGCTGGAAGGGGGGGGGGCACTTGTAATAGGTATGAAACGGGAAACGACGAATTGGTGATATTTAGTCAATTTGCGAGTGGTCTCAGAAATCGTTCTCAATCGATTTCGAATGGCTTTGCAAAGTGTTGAGATAACAGGGGGAGGGGGAGGGGGACAGTGATAATATCTGAACTATAATTGTATGTGTGGGCCCCGCGGTACACCATGAGGGGAACCTGAGATTGGCTACTTTTTTATTCGTTTCCTGTCAAAACAGATCAGCAATCAATCTGTGATCAATGAATAGCGTGTGAAACAATGGGAATTGGAGGCCCGTTGTTAAAGATTTAGTGGTTTAGTGCGATAAATCAACCAGATATTACAAACGACGGATGATCTCCCTAATGAGATGAGCGTGAAACCCCGATTCATTCTTCTGTTTCTTGCAGATTCATTTCTGGCTTTTTAGTCAAAATGAAGGTGCATAATAATCGAGTGCATGCGAGCAGTTGTAGGAATGGAAATGCTGATCAGGATTCAAGGGATTGCTGTTGTTTTGATGATGTTGTAGCCGGGAAATAGGACCACTTGATTAATAGGGACCGGGAAATAGGACCACTTGGTTAATAGGGACCGGGAAATAAAGCCACTTCGTTAATACGGATCGGGAAATAAAGCCACTTCGTTAATACGGATCGGGAAATAGGACTACGTGTGGTTAATCCGGAGTGAGTATTTCGTAAACTAGCGAGCAGTGAAAGTTCATGTATCGCATGCTGTGTAATGCTAAGATGCGGGTACAAGATGAATCATCAACTGAGGGAATAAATTGGATAGACTGCAGGTAGGCTTTGTTGTTAGTTTGGTGTCTAGAACAGATACTATCGGCAACAGAATCAAGCAACTGACTTCACTTATCGGTGAAGCGTCAAGGATCTGCGTTCGTAGACCAAAGCGCTCATGCTATTGGATGAATCATTGGGTGATTGGGATTCAGCAATTATTTATTTTGCATAGTAGTTTTTAGGGCTCATTAGCAAGCAATCAAATAACGCAGTCCGCTCTGTGAATTGAGAAGCTAGTGAAGCGGCAAGGTTCCAAGTTCCTTGAGCAGATGAATATCGCAGCAGAATGAGTCAGCGTGGGGCTGAGCGTTTGATCGAGGAGGGGGGGGGGGTGAAAGGAGTGATGACGAGGGTGTGCACACTGCACACAATTGCGTGTACGAGGTGTATTCCTCAATGTTAAATATATTAATTAATTAATTAATTAATTAGCATAATTAATTATAATAATTTGCAGTTTCACGCTCGCGTCGCTCGACTCGCCGTCCGATGAGAACGGCGCGGCGCAGCTGGTTGTGGGCACAGGTGCGTATTTCAATTATTATAATTATAAAAATAAAAACGAGGGTTGCGAAGTAACGAAGTAGTTATCTTTTTCTATGCTTTATTGCCCATCGCGCCCATTGCATTAGGGCAATATGATGAATGGTTATGTGTATCCTGAAACGCGGATGTTACGGGCGCGTTGATTGCGAATTTAACAGGAATGATTTTTTGACTTAATGACCTTATCAAATGTTGATGAATGGGTGGACAGTTATTGGGATCTTCTAATGTTCTAGCTGTGCGCTTTCGAACTTTTTTGCATTGACATTGTCACAATTAGGGTTGGCATATCGATAACGAGATAGTGGGCCCGCAATGGGCGCCTCTCTACGATTCGAGAGAGAGAGGAGGAGAGGGACTCTCTCTCTCTCTCCGTCGCCTCCGCCCGCTCTTCCTAACCCGTCTAAACTAGTGCGCGTCCTTTATAGAAGAGCATGCCTTTTAACGCTCCCCTCGAATCGTAGCGAGCGGGCCCGCTACCCTCTCCCTCCCCTCGCCCAGACGTAGTAGGCCCGTAATAGAGAGGCGCTCTATTACGGGCCCGTTAAACTCGTTTAGCCAACCCTAGTCACAATGCCATGACAACAACGCAAATCTAGCTTGAGTATAGTGATTAGTTCATGGTAGCCCACACTTTCCTCAATCGATAATCATTACCGTACCCCTACCGTACTCCTCCTACCGTAATCTCCCTTGCAGGTCGCGTGCAGTTCCGCGTGTGCACGCTCAACTGCTGGGCGCTGCCCTTCTGCTGGCCCATCGGCAGCGCGGTACGGTAGCTTTATCATATATTGATTTTTTCATGATTTGAAGGGTTATGGTAGTTTGGTAAACATCGGAAATTGTGTATTGGTCCACAGATAATGGCCAAAGTATCATATTATTATTCTGCGAACTCAGAATCTAGGAATGCTCGGGTAACTCGACTCCACCCAGTTTGTGCGATGCGTTAGAATCAGTGCGATTTGGGTTTCTAGGATGAGATATGTGGCGGTTGAATTTTGATGCCACGATTGATCTCACGGCGTTTGTTTTATCAACAAATTACATATCATTCATAGAGGAATTCGTAGGTACGGTAGATCATAACAAATAGATTCCTTGCAGAATCGTATCCTTCGTCTGGAGCGGCTGTCCGATCAGCTGATCAACGAGCAGTATGATGTCGTCGGATTGCAGGTTTAATTAATTAGTTATTAATTAGTTATGCAGGTTTAATTAATTAGTTATTCAATTAATTTATCTGAATGTTATTGTGAAATTTGTCGCTGTTTCTAATCAAGTTTGCCCGGTAATGCTTGAAAGCCGATAGAGTGACACCTGTGACTTTTGCGATTCGAGGGCTGGACTTGTTAGCTAGTCAGTCCGGCATGTATTTGATCGGTACTCCTTCCATAGGATAAAAGACATATCCTAATGCTCAATGTACCCCGCGTATGTCACGATTCGTGGAGTGATCATATTAGACTGGGTGGGACAAAGACTAGTATTTTCACATCAGATTCTCATCTAAAAAAAGTAATAGGTTAATGCTTATTCTCCTTGTAGCATCTAATGGCTGACAACTAATCGATACTCGCTGCAGGAGCTCTGGTCGGAGGCGGACTTTATCGATCTGGCGGCGCGCGTCGCTACTGTATACCCGTACAATCACTACTTCCACTCGGGATTCACCGGTGAGTATCGGCCTTATTAATTTTTTTCTTTTTTTTCTAGTATTCAGAATGGAATGAAAGATGAGTTGTTTCTGTTCTGTTGCTTTTCTGGTCCTCTTCTTTTGCCACACTAGTTGTGAAATAAACGGAATGAAGTTTTCAGATGCCTTTAGTTCTTTGAGTAATTGATTGAATAAGTATTCCAGGCAGCGGCGTCTGCGTGCTCAGCAAGCACCCGATCGTTAGCACGCTAATGAACAGGTAAATATTATTAGAATTATTATTATATTTTGATTGCCAAGCTGTCAAAAATTGGTGCATACTGGCTTGTAAGAACAGTGCGGTGCGCTAAATCACAGGGTGCAACACTCCCTTCGTAACTGCCGGGTTGCCCACGCAATACGTCTGTTTTGGTTGAACCTGCAAAGGAGAGAATATTGAATTGCGGCCGGATTAGCGAGTTTTGTGCACATCCTAGAGCGCAGACTCACATGGTTTCCGAAAAAAAAATTTTTAGGTCAGCCAAAGCGAGATAGCTTGTGAATTCGAGAGACGGTGATACGGTAATCTAAATTCCTTTTTGGCAGATACTCGCTCAACGGCTTTGCCCACCACATCCACCGGGGCGACTGGTTCGGAGGAAAGGTGAGACGATGTTTCACCCACTTGTCTTATTTGATCTCGCTTATGTTCCTTGATTACTGAATGGAAACTAGGGAACACAATAGTACTATTTTGACCGTGCCGTCGTGCATGTTTTGAGGGCCCACTGGTTCGGAGGAAAGGTGAGCTGGTGTTTCATTGATTAGTCATATCCGTGCTCTTTCGTACTTTATCGATTTCAGAAACTTTGTGAAATATATTTTAACTTGTGAAAATAGTGAAAAGGTATCGCACGCTTGCTGTTTCATCGGGATTACGTCCATAATGATCTTCTGCCTTTGCCAATTCCGTGCCGTTTGGTCGGATATTACGTACAATAACACTGATTCTCTTGGGGGTGCCTCTTATTCCTAATTCGTTAATTAATTAATCGATTGAGGTCGTGGGCATGGCGGAACTGGAGGTGGGCGAGATGCGCGTGCACTTCTACTCCACGCATCTGCACGCGGAGTACAACCGGCAGAATGATTTGTACCTACCGCATCGGTCAGTTGCTTTTTGGGCCACCCACCACGAATAAGACCACCCGTGAAGCTATGGTACTTGTTCTCTATATCACGATATTCGAAGAAAACTGTCGTTTCAAACTCGGGATTTTTTTTATATCTGAAGAACATTCTATGAATTGAATTGTGCTGTGCCGCTGAACTTCATGGTGTGCATGAAACACAAATTCAATCCGGGGAAAATGTCAGAGGTTTTAAGGATAATCGTGTTTTTAACAGCAAGCTCGACATTTCCGTACCACACAGGTAATTAGTGTGTGAGCGATGATTAGATTAGGTTGCATAGTGATGACATAACTAGCGTTGAAATTTCTTAAAAATAACGTTCTGCGTGAACTTCTGCAAAATTGTTCCAAGTTACGTAGACGAAAATTGCCAAATTCATTAGACAATGAGCACAGTACATTAATCTAGATTGCGTGATAGCAAGTAAATCAAATCGATTAGTCGATCGATGGACTACGGTATCCAAATTACAGCATCCATTTCCAGACTGGCGCAGTGCTTCGAGCTGTCGCAGTTCGTGCGGCATACGTCCCGCGGCGCGGATCTGGTGATCCTGACCGGCGACATGAACCTGGAACCGGACGATCTGGGATACAGGTACGGTAGACGCTCTGATGGGTTACGGATGGCACGCATGCACATCGTAATATACGACCTGGGACGGTGTTGAGTGTATGATAACGAGATAGCGTTTTATTTCTGTACGGTATTGAGTGCACTTGACGCGTGGCACGCTTTAACATGAATCCAGGCGGCTTGAGATACGGGTACGGTAGGAATACTGTAGATACGGTAGCTGCTCGATGCAAAAAAAAATTTGCATTGAAATGCTGTATACTCATCGGCCATTTGCGTTGTTTTTTTGTAATATGTTGCGACACATGAAAAAAATTGATGTCTCACTTCTTGTAGTGTTTTGAACTATTCATGAAACACGAATGATCACAGTAAAAAAATCATAATGGTGTGATCATGTGCTAATAACATTTCTCCTTCTAGGATAATCCTGTCCAACACACACCTGATCGACGCGTGGCGTGCGCTTCATGGTGATTAGTTTATTCATTTATTATTATCAATATTATCATTTTAGTTTTTTATCGACTAGTGCACTGAAGTTTGGCTTTGAGTGATCAGTCATCTTTGTTGTTCACACATTTCCCGTTCGAGCTTGTTATCAGATCCTTCTGTATCATCAGCTTCTTTAAACGGCTTAAAAGCACATTAGATCACTTTTGTACAGATCTATTCTATATGTTGGCCCCTCGGTCTGGTTGGGATGTTGATCTTTGATCTTTGATCTCTGCAGGATTCACGCCCGATACGGCCGTGTTCGCGAACGGAATGACGTGCGATCGACCGGATAACTGGTGAGCATTTTAAATATTTTCGAAATTATGTTTCCCGCAACTTTGTGGTTCCACGTAATAGCTATAGCCCGACAGAAGGGCTATGTGAAGCAATTGTAACTGCGGTCATTTGGTAAATGTATTTGTTTCTAAAAGAATTAGGCGTCTCACTTGGCGCATTCTAGTTCTGAGAGCTGGGTATAGAATCAATTGAACAGGTTCGATATTCCGCTGCTACTGGTCTCTTTAGAAAAAATCAATCGCTAATAATCTTCCTGTTTGATTTATAAACATAATAAGGCTACGCATTGAAGTATGTGTTTCAGCAGCTTTGTTTCTTTTTTCACCTGTTCTATATATTCGACCGACGGGCTGTTTAGATACTGAGAGGCCACTGTATGGTTGAAAAAGGGAACTAACAATAAGCTACCTTCCTATTTGCCTAATTAATTAGAATAGTATTATTAATATTATTTTGTTAATTCAGCTACACGGTGAAATCGATGCTGGAGAAGCTGGGAGACGGCAAGCGGCTGGACTACATCATGTACAAGAACGGGCGGATGTGCGCCGAGTTGGTGCACTGCGAGACCACCCTGAATCGGATACCCGGAGAGGTACGGTAGGGTGGGGTATTGATTGATGATTGATGGACATGGTGGTTTCGATTGGAAAGGTTTCGCCGATAAATTTGAGCAGAAAACGTCTTTTTTTTTCTTAAATTGTTGCCTGACTCGTTCAAAATAGTAGGTGGTGAGTTTGGGTTTCGATCATATATAGCTTGGGTGATCCGCTCACCAATGCAATCCTTGTTTTTTTTTCCAGAAAATATATTATTTGGAAAATAAGGAGTCTGGATGCGCGAATTTAGTGTTGTACATAAATTTCTCGGTGAATGGGCGTTTCAGCTTTATTCAATATTCAGGGATAGTGCCTGTTGAATGATAGCCAATTTCCACGCATTAGGCTCTCTCTTTTTTCTCTTGGATAATTTGTGGTCAGAAGGTAGATTTCATTAAATATATAGTGGCCTGATTACCGGCCCGGTAGTTACAAAAATGTATGCATTCGCAGGACATCAACTTCTCCGACCACATCGGTGTGCACGCGACCTTCGAGGTGGACGCCACGGAGAGACAGGTGGGGGAGTGGGAAGGGGGAGGAGGGAAAGGAAGAGTGCGTGCTAGGAGCGTCGGGTTTAAAATTAAGGACAGGCCGGGGAGGGGAAGGAAGAGTGCGTCCTAGAGGAGACGGGTTTGATAAGGGGTGTGGAGAGACAGGTGGGAGTGGGAAGGGAAGGGTATTGAGGAGAGAGTTCGTGCTAGGAGCGCCGGGTTTGAAAAAGGGGAACGGAGATACGTGTTGGGGGGGGGGGGGGGTCTCGAGGAAAGAGTGCTTGCTAGAAGCGACGGGATAGAGACAGCGAGAGGGTACGACGTAGATATCGACTAGATGGTTTCATGTTCTCACGTATTATGATAAACTGCCACGTTGTGCGCTGTTGTTCGATCTTGCGATTGGAGACATCTCAATTTATCAGAATAGGTTTTAGCTTTGATGTCGCGAGTGATTCCAGCGAGGTGGTTTGGAGCCCTATCAACTATATGTAAGGGGGCGTTGTCATGCGGTGCATTGCGTCTCTTTGACCTTGGTGGAATAAACAATAATTTTATGATAATTAAAATAATTAAAATTAAGACATGAACAAACAAAAAAACTCACCTAACCCAGGAGAGTCCCCCCCCCCCCCCCATTCCTGCTCTCCCACCTTATTATGTAACGTTTCGGTCTCGTTGCACCTCGGGCGTAGATAAATTAATTAAATATTATGTTTTGCAGATGAGTACGACGTGGGAGCACAATCGGCCGCTGATCAGCGATGCCATCCTGATATTGGATGAGGGAGAGGCGAGGGCGAGCAGTGACAGAAAACTGTTTATTGGTGAGTTGAAACACACACAAGATAATGAAGTTGCTGCCCAAATGAGGGAAGCTTCGTTAGAATATGCGTAGGATTAGGCAATTCCATATCTGTGTGACAGTGTTACTGATTCGAGCAGCGATAGGGAACTGATTAGGGCAACCTGAAACATAGCTGTTACGTGCTATGCGCTAGTTGAGAAGCACAGCACGTAAAGGTAAACGTAGTTTTTTGAAAGTTGGATTGCTTCACTCTTCATTGAATTGAGAGAGCTGCATGCTTACATATCATACCAGTGAAACATGAATGAATCTTTTTGAATTTCCTATTTGCTTTATTAACAACACAGTTACTTAACTAATTGCGTAATTATTCATTATTAATTAATTATTCATTATTAATCCGCAGGTCTCGCAATCTTCTTCGTCCTGCTCATCATGGGCTCGTTGTACGTGGACGCACACTACGAAACCATCGCTCCATTCCTGTCCGTGTTCCGGTGAGCTGATTAATTAATTGTATTTAATATTTATTGAGTTATATTTAAGTATTCAAACAATAATTACGTCGAAGAACAGCTGATCCAGCGATTTTTCTTACTTGCTTATTTTGAGTTCCGAGGTTTGGATACATGGCGGAGATTTTGAGAGTAAGCAATGTCACATCAGTAGGTGGTGAATAAAACAAATACAGATAATTACCCCTTCTTGACTTTTCCTTTGTGTTCCATCGCAGTTCCTTCGTCAATGGGCTCACCTTATTCGGCCTTAGAACCCTAAACTAAGGCCTTAACCGCTAACGAGACTTCTATTCAGCTTCTTCATCGCTCTCTTCATCGCCTTCTGCCTCTGGTACGGCTTTCTCGGCCTCAAAATGGAGCAGAAGGCCCTCAAGGGAGCCAAGCACGGCATGCAGAAGCTACTCAACGATTGACTAGCGGCAGAGCGAGTTACCGTGCCCCTACCGTACCCCGCCCCTTACCGTATCCTCAGTAGTGCACCACCCGATACCGTGCCCCTACCTCCCAAGAAGCCCTCGTCCGGTTATGGATCGATGGACGACCGATAGATTACTGTAGATTATCGATTATTGATCGGACCAAGAGTCAATTATTTTGCCATGATGGATTACTGTAGACTTGTCGATTGCTCATCAGTGATTGTGCTAATAATAATGAGAGGATAGAGTATATTTACTCGACGTTTATAGAATTCATATTTTACACGTATTTGAACATCATTTCATTCGTATTCCCAACCCGGTGTATCATAGAGCTGTGATAAAGTATTAGTTTGTTTAAATAATGTTTTATGCGGTTATCCAAGGGTCCACCGAGCCCTGATGATATCTTGATCTGCGCTGTTCGTGGTTCGATCTTTGATCTTTGATCTCTGGCAGGGAGATGAATCGGCTCATCTCGTGGATCAAGAAGCAGGGTGACCAGAACTCGGTCACCTACTCCCGATTCGGACTCCCAGGTACGGTAATTATGTGAAAAGTACGGTAGACAGGCTATGTTTTTGATTAATTCGAAGAAGTTTTTGCTAATTTTTAGCTGTTTTCGAAGCCCTTTGTGAAACTCATCGACCTTTGTCGCACTAGTTAGGTCTTGCAGTAATCCAGAAACGCAAATGTGTCTTGCGCACATTTCGCAAGTTTTTGTGTTTGCATCAATTTTGTGAAAGCTTTCTTGATTTCTAACGTTGCTCTTAGCCTGGGCTGCGCATAGACATTTCATGAACATTTCATTTAAATAAATAAGTTAATTCGGTAGGCGAAGAGACGGACGATCGTCCGCCGCCCACGCAGATCTGCGTGGCGCCCTTCGACGAGCTGGACAAGGCGCACTTCCTCTTCGCCGGCAAGATCCACGTTGCGAGGGCGGCACTGGTGAGTCTGGGGCTTGACGCGATTGGGGTGTTGGCGTGTGCAAGGCGCACTTGCTGCGCCCTTGTGAATTGCATTAAAATTTGTGAGAATGAACCGCGCAAGCGTGCACGACGTACTTCTAGTGAATAGGGATCAAGTAGATTGGGTTGTTAAAATAATGGGAGGTGATCACTACCGGTGCATGGCTGTAGTATAGGTTGAGCAGCATAAGTCATCCATGCAATTATTGGCGTTGAATGGTCTTGTTCGGGAAGATTGTTTGGGTTTTGTTTGTAATCCGGGGGTCGAGAAAGAAATCAATGATGGTAACTTGTTTGAAACCTTATGAAATTTGCTCAGCACACGATCGCCTGGACTTTTAGTTAGACGAGAGATGAAGTTGAATTTCATCAGTATTACTGAAGCTGACGGACAATTAGACCGAATGACGAATTGATAATTGATCTTTGATCTCTCAGAATCTGATCTTTGATCTTTCCAGATCTGCGCCGGTCTCGGTATGTCCATCACCGTGTGCGTCTTCATCGCCACCTTCTTCGAGTTCAACTGGTACAGCCACAAGCGGGGAGTCGACATACTCGCGCTCAGTTAGTTAATTATATTAAATTAATATGTATTTATGCTAATTAATTAGTTAGTGAAAAATCGTGAGATGTCTCATGCGAAAGAGTCTCTCGCGCTGACTCTCGCGCTCAGTTAGTTGATTATATTAATATTTAATTACGATAATTAAGTATGTGTGTGAAAAATCTGCTATAGTCAGGAGCGCGGGTGAAAATACTGGTACTGGGTTAGTTAATTACGTTGTTTAATTGGAAAGAAATGTAATTACTGGGCCATAAAATAGGAATGAATGCACTGAGGTTGAGCGATTAGTACCTTGACGTTTTGATTTGCTGGGGCTATTAGCATTGGCAGATGGTGGGTTGTGTCATGTAAACAATGGAAGTAAAAGGCCAGGGCCGGAGTGAGTATCACCCGCATGCCTTGTGTTGCAAGAACAGTGTGAAGTATCGAAGAACTGTGAGTTTGGTAATATGCAATTGGCTGTCTACGATGCTGAACTGACAACTCATAGTCGAATGTTCGGGTTTCACTGCTGCTACTAGTACGCCATCTATTTAGCCTTGTCAGCGATATCAATAGCACGTGGTGTGAAAAACAAACAAACAAACAAACACACAAAATAGTTTCTTTCGGCCTAATGATGATAATATCTTGCGCTAGTTTACAATCAGCCCCGGTCATTATGAGTTTCACTGCATCCTCATGTTCTCTGGAGCATTCACATTGTCGATTACTACTTGCACAACGGCTTATCACGCACTAATCAAATCCCTTCGGCAGTCGGCCTGCTGCTGTTCCTCGTGTGCGGCATCCTCACGCACTGGCACGTCGTCGTGGGCGTGAAGAAGGTACGGTAGGCGATTATCGATTGATTCGGAGGATACGGTAGAACATTTACGGATGAGGGATACGGTAGGCGATTATCGATTGATTTGGAGGATACGGTAGAACATTTACGGATGAGGGATACGGTAGGCGATTATCGATTGATTTGGAGGGCGCATATTGAAGGATGGAGAGAACGCTTGTTGTTTATCTAGCGATGGAGAACCAGATAGTAGTTGATTGATTTAGAGGGGTATGATTCTCACGGTTGCTTGGTGCTACACGCCCATTCCTTAGATTGAACTTTTTCTTGCGTAACAATTACTTGAATAAATATACCAAAAAATGACAAATTATCGTTTTGCGCGACTAGGCGATTTCTAGCCCCACAGAGATGTCTTGTGAAGGCGCGGAATGCTTATGGTGATTGTTGAGCATGTTCGTTTCTAACAATAAAAAAAAAGAAAAGCGCTAATAAAAAAATAATTAATTGAATGCGCAGAACCACCCGAAGTACCTGCTTCCCTTCATCGTCGTCTACGTTGTGATGATCACGGCCGAGGGAGCGATGGGCGTGTTCGGAATGTGAGTGTACGGCAGCAGGGTACGGTAGCTTGAGACTGGCATGTGGAATACGGTAGGAAGTTAGCAGGTACGGTAGGCCATGTGGTGATGATCTCGGCTAATAAATATGGATATCGTTTCATCAAAATTCGAAAACGACAGTGAATTTGGCACCTGGCGAATTGAGGGTGCGATAGTGATACTAGAATGATCGGTCCAAGGCTTTGCAATAGAACATACTTTCCTTCTTATAAAAATGTATCAAAATTTGGACACATTTGTAAGAAATTCCTCGAAAACTTTTGAAATCTGTTACAAAACGGTTATCTTTTCGGATGGGTGTTCTCGATTACCTTTTGCTACTCTGCTTTTGAACAGTTTCTCTCGAACAGTAATTACTTGTCGATATTTGTGCAATTGCTTCCCACATTGCAGCTACCATTACTCGATCCTCGCGAGCATCGACGTGCCCGATCACGTGGGTTTCATTTATTATTTTCGAAATTGACTCTCTCCGATTCGCCTGCTCTCTCGTCGGTCAGAGAAAAGGAGGTTGCAGAGATTCAGTGTGAAAATGTGACATTAATGTTTCACGGAGAAGTTATGATGGTGAATAGATGCGAACAGTGATATCTCGTCTTCGTTTGATGATTAAAAAAGCAGCTAAAACAGAAGAAATCGCGTTTCTTGTGTGTGTTTCAAGATCCGAGGAATGTGCGAGAGCTGTGTTTCATAGAGAAAACAAGTTCCGGATAAAATGTGAATCGGCGATTGTGTGTTTGAATAAACTAGAATAAAATAAAAATATTGATAATTACTAATTGACTAAATATAATTAATTAATATTCGCAGGTGTTCAGCTCGCGTGGGCAGGCGGCGCAGTTCAAGGACTACCACTCGGCCCTATCCGCCCAGGTTGGTGTGAATTGCCGAGATTTGAGAGTTTGCCTGGTTTGTGCGTGTAGCAAGTTCAAATCAGTATTTAGCTTGCAAACGAATTTTGATATGTATTTTCTCTCGCTGGCCTGTGTGAATAGAGAACTTCAGTTTTATGGAATATATTGCATGGCCCCGCTAAAGTAGTAGCTTTTCATTTTATTTTGTTATTAGATTGTCGACGAACCGAGGAGGACTTATTGGCACTCACTTGCGCTTCATTATTATACGATCTTGCTGGTGCGCGAATTCAACTGGTTTAAAAATATCGCCAAAGACAGAAATGTTGTGAACAGCGCGCAGAAATCGTTGCTGTAGTTAATCAAATAGATTATTATTAAAAATATTAATTATTTAATTAATTAATTCCTAATTAAGGTGATGTTCGCCACACTGCTCTTCTTCGCCGTCTTCGTCGTGCAGGGCAGCATGCTGTGGATGTGAGTGATCTCTTAATCGTCTGACTCTCTCTCCATTTCGCATGCTCTCTCACCGACTAGAGAGCATGGGAAGTGGAGAGACGATTTCATACTCGATTTGCACAGTAAGATAAAGCGAAAGATGAAGCTTTTTGCAGGATCTTAGGATAGTATTTTGCGCTAAGAGTGGATTGAATTCAAACAGCAACTTGTGCGCTTCAGCGATTCTTGATAGCCCCTAGAGTTTGTTCTTGTTAGTGAAGTGAAGGCAAAACAAAACATTTATCGTGCTAGAATTTCTGTATCGCCGATACGTTATCCAGGCTTATTTTTGAACCCATTTGATCGATTAGAAAACAAATGGTACGGTGGTAGGGGTACTGTAGCCAATCAATATACCTTTCAAGTGTGCTGCGCTGTAGGCAGTTCCTCGAGAAGAAGATGATCCACGCGATTGAGATGCGGGTGGCCGAGAAGGCGGTGAGTACGGCATGGGAAGGATGGAGTACGGTAGCTTATTGTATGTTGGATTACGATACTCGATAAGAACCATTGGGCCGAGATGCTTGTATCGATGCGCAGGGAGAAGTACGGCAACTTGAGGTTGCGATAATGCTAAAACTAAGAGTGAGGGACTGCTTCTTATTGGGCTTTTAATTGCACGGTCAAATTGGCAAACATTAATGTTTCCGAACTGATAATGCTCAAGTAATTCTGCTGAATCATAGATTCGCCTAGTGGACTTGATATGGGGATCACGCGGTTTTTGATACGACTTGTGCTAGTATTACCGCATTTAATAGCAATATCGCCCCTACAATAATCAATATTTGCAGAAGCTACAGTACCCGAGCATTCAGATTGTGCAGGCGCAGCCGGGAGAGTTCGCCCTCACGCCCGGAGGTACGGTAGATGAGATTACGGTAGGGTAGGGACACGGTGGGCCTACGCATACTGTAGAAACGTGCAGGGCAAAGTGAAAATAGCTGTCGATTTGGCTTAGTTATGTGTAAAAGAGGCAAAGGCGGCAAAATCATTTGCGGGATGCTCTTGAGATCTATCTAAAGCATCTGGAGCGCCAATGCTCCGGGGGAAAACTTGATACCGCGCAATAAATTCCTAGTCGTCCCATCTGGCATCGCAGTGTGATCTCTCGCAGGACGCAAGTGTCTTGAGTAAAGGGATGACCTTCACCTTTGCGTCCCCTAATTGCCTATGCTTGTCAGACATGGCGGCGCTCGAGGCGGGCATCTCCAACCCGAACCACCAGGAGATGGACGGGGGGGCCGGCCACTCCGGCCAGGCCACGCCCCCTCCTTCTCTCCACGCCACGCCCACCCATCGGATCGGCGTGGTGAACGAGAGCATCGGCACTCCGCCGCCCATCTATGCGAGGTGGGTGCATACATACATTTACCAGTGTTGAGCTCGGCGTCGGAAATCGGACCATACCCCCCGATTTTGACCCCGGGTTCGTAGCCTAGACCCCCGATTTCGGAAGCAAACCCTGCGATTTTCAATAGTTTTTTTTTGTCGAACCCTCCGATTTTGTCCAATTGTTCGAGGATGGTGCTCATCACTGACATTTACATGTATCATGTATATCAAGGCAATAGGCCGGGCAGGAGGAAACATCATCGGGGGAGCGGATTGGGATCATCGTACGTATTGTTAGTGACAATGGGCCAGGGGATGTTGTTGTCTTCTTGGCTTTTTTTGGCGTCTTAGCTTTCTTAGTGCAGGTAATTAATTGATTAATGATAGTACTTAAAAAATGTGGAAAAAAATGATGAAAGTTGCTAAAATCTGTCAGATACGAAGCGATTGTGGGTTTTGTGTGTGTGCGATAGTAATAAGGGTAAAGCAGCACCACGCACCCATCTCGCACATTCAATTTTACTATAGTAGTATTAGCGTGAATATTATCAACCTTGCGTGAGGCTAGTTGCACGATTCCATTTGGTTGATGTTGAAGTGCAACAATCGGAGCACGAAGATATGTGTTTCACCCGCCATTCATCATCCATTGGGAGGAATGGTTTGATGTAATCGTTGCGCCTGACAAGTGAGTAGGTGCCAAAAAAAAACAAAACTGCTATTTTGCAGAACGACCGAATACGACCAGGTGCCCTCTTCCACCCACGAGCACCAGAATGGAGCAGCAGCAGGCTCCGCCCACTCCGTCGGAGGAGGCTCCGCCCCCTCCAGCGCCACCCGCACACTGTTCACCTCGAGTGTCGAGTAGGCACGAGCTACCGTATCCCCATTGACCTACAGTAACCCCTTGATTGTGCCTCACTTCCCCTAGTGCTGTGTTGAATACAGTAGTTTGCCCTTGTGACCTACCGTACCAATTGATATTGTTTCTCCCTAACATGCCGTGATCCCTCCACACCGTTGCCTCCCTCGTTACCTACCGTAGTCCCCTGTTTTGAGTGACGAATAGGGTGATTGATGCTACCGTACCCCTCCTGAGATACAGTAATGTCGTGATTGTCTCCCTGACCTATACCGTAACCCCATCGATTGCACCCTTGACCAACGTTGCTTCTTAGCTCCACTGACACTGATTACTACCGTAACCAACAAATTGTACCGTAATCCCCCCTCTCGCTTGTCCATCCTGAAGTAGTAACATTATTGTATGTGTGTTTGTACATCATCTGACGCTTTCCCAGTCTTCGCCCCAGTTACCCGCAGCTTTACGCGCGCGCGCGCGCCCGCCAATCGTATTGCCGAATGGCCAGATTGCTATCTCAGCTTGCCCCCATTCCTACCGTAATTTCCCCCTCCCCACATCCTACAGTAACCCTGCATACAGTAATCTCACCCCCTCCCCACAGCTACAGTACCCCGACGGCCTGTGCCGGCTGCTGTACCGTAAACTTTGTAGTCTCCCCTATGTTGACGCGTATTTTGAGTTACGAATTTCGCACCATCCTTGGTCCTACCTAGAACGCAACTTTACTTTCAGATTCTGTGCTTCTCTCCTACAGCAATGCATAATTACTTATTGCTTGTGCATAATTTGTTTCCTAGATTGCATAATTGTGTGATTGATTGCATAATTTTATTGAATTTTGCCGAGATTGTGTTAGCTCTCTCAATTTCGTGTGATCCCTCGTCGGCGAGAGTAGACGAGAGGGCGCAGAGATTTGAAATGGACTGTAAATGTAATCGAAATTGTAGATGTTAACGACACGAGTGAATAAATGTGTGTATGTTGTACAATAGTCAAGCATGTTCACGGGATCACAATAAAATGTACAATGTTAATGACAAGTTGGGATGCAACGGGCTAGATTACACTGTGGAAAGGGCTACAAAAGAAGAAGAAGAAAAAACTATTATGACTGGGGATTGTGAGACACGCATATTAATTCATGCTAAATCGATCAAAACCATCTCTCATGAAGATTATTTCGCCGTGAACATCCTCCTCCCAATTCGTATGTGTATTAACGAACGTAATCAGGCCGCTTTCCGCGTGTCGCATTTGCGAGCCGGGAGTGTGAATGATAATCTGGAAAAAAAGTAAACAACAATAATATTTTTACTGCTTGTTTTAGCAAGCACATTTACCGTACAACAGCACTGGATAACAAAAAGTATTCAATCTTTCATTTCTCTTGGTATTTCTGACGGGCATTTGAAATAAAATAAAAAGTACCTGCGGCAAGTTCAAAATGGGCTCATCGAAATTTATTCCAAAGCACTCGTTTACAAATATTTTCAGCATTTCCTGTCTCACATGTAGGTTGAAAAATTGCATATTATTGGTGAGCATGATCTGAATTTTTTTGCTTGTCTGATTTTTTAAAGTTCACAAACCTTGCGAAGTCTGCAAAGATCTTCCATAGTAAGGGAGTCACAGAATGTGTGCAGTACGATAGACTCGCAACTGTTTTCCATTAACCGGAGCAATTGCGAAAGCGTCAGGAATGATAGGTTTCCGTTCATCTGAAGTTCATTTGTTGTTTGTGTAATTGAAGCGCGATGCTTACGCAATCCACGCGTAGCACCTTACAGTTGAGATTGAGTACTTGCTCAAGCACTTGGCATTGTTGCTGAAAAAGGTTCGCTTTGGTAACTTTGAGGACATAGTTGACAAGGCGGATGCAGGGCAAAAAAGGATATAATCGGGGGGGGGGGGGGGGGGGATGTAGCAAAAAGAAGTTCTGGAGTACGAAATACGGGTAATCGTCTCTTCATTCCGCACGCTATCTCACCGGCCAGGGAGGCGAGAGAGTATGCAAAATGAAGAGACGATTTCTCGTATTTCGAAATCTAGTAGGGCCGCACCTCGCTCGGCGAACCGCTCATGTAAATTTGAATTCGATTGACAGTAGCTTCAGCTATTCGACGAAAGCTGTGCTCAAGGACGGATATGTCATCAAATATGGTCTTAATAATGCCATATTTCGGGACGCTAATCTTGACACCGCGGGTGCATATCTGGAACGGAAAATGATATGCAATAAAGCAGCTTTGATGGTCTTCCTGCCGGATAATTTGAGCCGGCTCTCGAAATATGTGTAGCTCGACGCGCCAAAATTTTTCTCTACGGATTTTAAAATTAAGTAGTGATTCTTGCGCGATTGCATGGAAATTAGAAACTAGCCGTTGAAGTGTCTCCTATTCGTTCCTTTTTTAATGGCAAACAAGCAGAAGTGAGAAATAACTGAACTATGAGAACGAAGAAACCAACTGTCAGTGTGATATTGCCGATATTCTCTGCATTTTTGAGGCCGAGTGCTATTTTGTCCAATCTCTTGTTCAATCTCATTCGCAGACGGGTGGGAAGGTTAAGATACTTGAATACTTCGATGATAACTTCGTTGGGTAGATCCAGGAACGACTTTTCCCCTCTACGAGTTACCGACATGGCGCACCTGCAATAGTCTGTTTCCTACTCGGGCGCAAATTCATGCCGCTCATCAACGTAGACGCATTAAAAGGTAACACTGCAATAAACTTAGGGAGAAGAATGGGTCTCTTCATTTCATGTACCCACTCATTCTCTGACTGGTAAGAGATTAAGAGGAAAGAAGATGCGCATTCTTCATCCTGACGCCATATTATTGAAACCAGACTAAAGCTTACATACTTGGACTTGAGCATTTCGGATACATCTGGAAGTGATGAAGATCGATTGAGGAGCAACTTTTTCCCGTGATAACTCGTCATTGTGCACTCGAAATAGCGCGGAATTGTGACGGGACGAGTGAAAATGGAGAGCCAGGCCAAAACGTGACTCTAGTAACCATAGAGACTATGTAGGCACACTTTCTATGTCTCCTTTAAATCGATCATTTTTGGCTGCCTGGAAACTTAAGATATTCTTTTCAGTTGCTAAGAATGAACACAGAATGAACAATGGAAATAATCACAAACAATGCGAGAGTGCGAGAGAAGTTGTATGCGCCCCAATCTTCGGTGAGAGAAGGCAAGCGAACATGGGAAATGGGGAGAGTGCTGAGATTAGCCCGAATGAATTGGACTGCAAGTGTAATAGAAATTGTAGATTTATCGACACGAGTTGTACCATATTCAAGAATATTCATTGAATTACAACAAAGATGTACCAATGAGAATAATTATGACATTTTTTTGTTACAACGGGGTAAGAGGGATAATCATCGATTTTTCTCAAAGTAAGCTTTACAAATCAAGCAACAATCCAACAGCCTTCTTTCATGAACGTTATCACATCTCTCGTTTCTCCCGACCGTGTAGTGTGCTTGTGAACGTTTGTTATAAGGTCGCTTTCCATGTGTTGGAGTTCAGAGCCGGGGGTGTGACTTGTAATCTGGGAGAATTAAAACTAGTTGTTTTAGATATATTTTAATTTGGGCAGATAGCACTACTATCACTAGTAATAGGCTTACCTGAGGTGTATTGTCCGTCGATTCATCAATGTTGATTTTGAAGCACTCCTCTGCAAAACTCTTTGCAATTCCAGGCCTCACATATATACTGAAGAATTGCATCGTACTGTTGAGAATGATCTGACAATTCCTTTTATTATTATTTTATTATTTTATTTTAGTCTATTTGTTATGACGTATGTGCGGAACAACAACCTTGCGAAGCGTGCATAGATCCTTGACGGTAATGGAGTCGCACAAGACTCGCAACACGATAAAATCGCAGCCATTTTCTATCAAGCGCAGCAATCGAGGAAACGCAAGAACTGGGAGGTCTTCGTTCATCAGAAGGTAGAGATCCTTCATGTTCAAGTTGAGCAGTTCGTCCACGATTCGGCGTTGTTCCTAGAAAAAGAAAACCCGTTTTGTATCGTTCCGAATTAAAATTCCTCTACGTGTCGCGAAATGTTTGAAAATGTTTGAAACATTTCGTGACAAAAATGAGACTCGCACCAAACACAATTGCATGGCCCATGATCGTATCCGATATGTGATAATAGAGCTGTTTTGTAGAGTTCGAAATACGGGTCGCCGTCTCTTCATTTCACACACTCTCTCACCGGTCAGAGAGGCGAGAGAGTGTGTGAATGGACGAGACGATTACCTGTATTTCGAACATTTTTTTCCCACCTCAGTCGGCTGCTCTTCGATCTCAATTCGAACAATCTTGACAGTTGTGCCGGCGAGTCGACGAAATCCCGACTCGAGTAAGGATAGGTCGTCAATTCGTTTATCGTGAATGCCTAATTGTTCGACGTGCATTGTAGCACCGTTAGTGCGCATCTGGAAGGAAATATGAAAGTTCCGAGATTTAGTACGTTATTGGGTAAACCAATTGTTTTTCAATAACGGAATTCTGATGTCTACCCCCAGTCTTATGTCGCAATTTACTGCATTTTTGACGCCGAGCTCTATTTTATCCAATCTTCTGTTGATTCTCATTCGCAGACGAGTGCGAACATCGAGATACTTGAAGATTTCGGCAATAACTTCATTGGGTAGATCCAAAAAGGACGTTCCCTCTTCATTTTCACGGCTTCCCGATAGGTCGCATCTGCAATCGCTGGTTGAGTGAGGCTGTCAACGTGAAGCATTCGTCTCTTCATTTCTCGCGCTCTCATTCGAAGTTGAAAGGGAACCTACTTGGTCATATCGGCGATTATTCCTATGAGAGGCTCAATAAATGACTTTTCTTCGGCATAAGAGTGATCAGCCTGCATCCTGCACCTGTAATAGGAAATGGACGAACGTAAATTGTGATTTCAAAGTGCCATCGGAATAGAGTGATTGCAAAAATCCACAGCAACCGGTTAAATTGAAAAAATAAAGAATATTATACAAGATTCACGGAACCACCCAACTTTGTTGTGAGAATTGGCGAGAATTCATGAACGACAGAACCATGAGCCTGCACGCTCCGCACTATACACCACAGAGCGCAGCTGGAAACTCACTTTTCTAGTACCGGCTGTCATCTGTGTTCAAGTAAACAATTACAAAATTTAAAAAAAAAATGTTTATCTACGGAATTTGAAATGATGCAAAAGGGGATGCTTGTATAATAGTGTTGATGAATTTGCAATCACCCCTCATCTACCCCTCAACTCGCTCTCCCATCTGCCTCTTCTGTGGCCTAACAATATTAGCCTAGGAAAGCTTGAATGCGATGTAAACCCAAGCCGGATAGCGTCACTGTATTCGAACAGCTCTCTCTCTTATTCGCTATCAAGAGACTTTATTACTATTTTCAACAGGAAATGATACTCAATCTTCCAAATCTTCCTAATAATGTTGTCAAAAATATAATAACTTATTTGAATGACACTTATGCTGCTTAGAGTCACTTATGCTGCTTAGAGAGTCACTTATGCTGCTTAGAGAAGTAATTGTTTGGCTGCGAATATATGTTAAACAGTGTTTCAGGTGTGCACATATGCGAGAACAATTGAAGACGACGCACATTACGAAAATACCGTTACCAAACAATTAAAGGGGGAGGGGCACGAATATTTTCTCACATAAGCTGAGCCTGTGGGGTAATGGGGGTGCTATACCAGATCACAGATCACTTTATCCGAAGTGCTAGAAATGCCTCTGAACCTCACTACGGATTTTTGAAGTACGATAGACCCAAAGAGATTGAGGTAGTACTGTATGAATATTGTGACCAGAGTATAGTGGATCCAAAAGGAGATCAAGAAAGCAATATAGGCACAAGCGAGATTTGACTTGAAGAAGGTAGACACAAAGATAAAATGTTAAAGAAGAGACGGTTATTGATGTGTGAAAAGTGTGAAATGTGACCGTAGACCGGCACAATAGATGAATAATCGATGAAATGAGTTGAGTGAAGAATAGAATGACGTGTGAAAGGGCAAATTGAATCTGTTTGCTTATTGTGAGGACGTGATAAGTGGATGCAATAAATAATGAAGACTCGTGAGGGCACGATCTCCCAGAGGTGGAGGATGTATGAGATAGGATATTCAGGTTGATTAGATTACACGGCTGTTATTGAAGAAGAAAGAAGAAAGATTTAAATATATGAAGATTCCTCATTTCCCTCCCAATCCCCCTCTCCCCATCCCACTAATCCAATCACGACCCCTATATAAGCCCTTCGCCCCTTCACCAAATTGGTGTTGGTTGATGGATAAACTGTGATATGTGACCTGATGGTTTTCACAGTGCATCCGGAGATCGATACCCCAAGCCGGGGAAACCTAGCTTGTTCGATACCTTGCGAGATGCCTTGAGCAACGATCACTCGATAAAATTTTCGAAATAGCGTATTTTTAGGGGCCACAAGCCCCGCCCACTCGTCTGACATGATTTTGCCTAAAAATGAGAATCAAATCCGCAAGCTTCATTCTAAACCAAATCCTTCATTCTAAAGTGCGCTGGATAGCTACTGGCATTCGCAATCGATTGAGCACTGCCCAAAATGTGCACATCTTCATTGAGTAGGTCAAAAATGAACTTTAACGATGGGAATAGGTCGTTTTTACGGGTTGCAGTGTGAATTTTTTGTTTGGGCATAGTTTTTCTGACGAATACGAATATTTTAGGAATTTTAGAGAAAAAAATAGAATTTTTTCATGCTTCAAAAGCTTGCGGACTTGTTTTAAAGATTTCAGTACGCCCGTATTTTTTCGATTCCGATTAGCGCTAAACACAGTGTGAACGTGCGCGGGGCTAGTCAAATGAGAGGAGAGAGTCGAGAGGGGACCCCCTTCCCATCTCCCTCCGCCTCGCCTCTCCCTGTTGTTTCTAACCCGTCGTGACTAGCGCACGCTCTGCCCGGTTAAGAGGGAATTTCTCCCTTGATTTGTCTCTCACGACATGACGAAGCTCTTGCCTCCGAATATTGGGAATGAGTTGGAAATAGGCTCCGCCCCCTTTTCCTCTCGCCTCGCCTTTCCCCCTCCACAACAGTGCGTGTCGCGCGTACTTTTCGGGCTGTAGCGCAGCTCGGAGACGAGATATCGACAAACGGCCAAAAGTATGATGTTATTGGGACCATGAGGGACAGTTTCCACCCGGTTTTGACTGGATAGTGATAATTCGGCCATCTGAGTTGTGGCCCCTACGTATTTTGGGTCAGATCAGTGGACGCGGCTGTCAATTGAACTCTCGAAGGATAGTGTAAAAAGCGAAACAATCTTTAGTATTCAACTTGAGCAGTATTTGAGCAATCAATTCCACAATGTCCACCATTGCCTAGAAATGCATGTAGACTATAGAAAAAAACTATCCTCGATTGCACTCAATCTGCACCTAGTCGATAAAAATGCTGAGAAAAGAACTGAGAAAAGTGAAAGTGGTTGACTAGACCGTCTGTGAAGATAAGAAGAAAGAATGGTCAACCATTGACCAAGCTCGTTTCACCACTCATTCCACATGGAGGTTAGTTCCTGTCATTACTATTTTCGGTTGCTTTACTATTTTATATTTCGCAGGTTTTTGCGTAAAAATGCAATTATTTTAGAACAACAACCATGAAATGGCGCCATGGGAGTACGATATAAAATCTATCAAGAAAGAAATGTGGATTGCTGACGGAATATTCGGAGAGGTACCGGTTCAACTATCTGCTTGAAAATGCGATATTTGAAGATTTTTCGCGGTAAACTGTTGAACTCGGTCGATGTTGCTCTGAAATGCATGAATCTCGCAGATGAGGAAACTTTCATAAGGTATATGATTCCGTACCGTTCCCATGATCATGTATTTTCGTAGTTCATTCGCTACCACTAAAGACAAAATCAGATCATAATGTAAACGTTTACCGATTCAGGGAAGCGAATATCGGTCGGCAGTTCAATCATCCCAACGTACTGCGTATCATTGGGATATGTGTACTTCCACCAATGATTATTACGGAGTGAATCTTTTTATATTTGCCTTACTGAACATAGCAATTTATTTTCAGATTTATGAACAATGGAAATTTAAAACGTTTTGTGCAAGTGAACTCCATCACAACGGCGGAAGCTCTGTCCGTGGCTAGACAGGTTCACGGCGTTGGGTGAAATGATTATGTGAATTTTTTTTCAGATTGCAAGTGGTATGGCATACATCGCGAGCAAAAGCATTGCGCACTGTGATTTAGCAGCAAGGAATATTCTAGTCGGTGATAATATCGAAAATATCAAAGTAAGCAAGCAAAACGCACTTCATTTGTTCTTATGCAATTATTCCTACAGATTTCTGACTTCGGCATTTCAAAAATATTGAAAGACGGGCAACACTATGAACAAGACAACAACCTCCCCGTGGATTGGAGTTCTCCTGAGGCGAGGAAGGGCCACATCACTTCAGCTGCGGATGTCTGGAGCTATGCAGTCGTACTGTGGGAGGTGTACTCGGACGGGGTGGTGAGCATATTGTATTCCGTTCCGTCTGTTCTTGTTTAATATAGGGTTGTCAGAATGAAGAATCCGTACTCTCTCGCGTGTTTGAGTTACGTGATAAGACGTATAATTTAAAAGGCCATCACTTCATTCTGACAATCCTAGTTTGATACTCCATTTCTCAGGACCCATACGACAATATTCCGAATCGAAGGGAGACTCTGTTCGAATTGTTGACTGCACAGAACCTTAGGCTCTGTTGCCCTTCAAAGTGCCCGACAATTATGAGTTTATCCAGTATTTATAAATAATTAATTTAAATAATTAAGTAACAGATTTACGAAATGATGCTCAAGTGCTGGAGCATCGACGCACAACAGCGACCTTCATTCAATAGCATTCGAGAGTTCCTTTCATCCTACAGTCCTGGCCTTATCGAGCCGTTAGGCAATCCTATCGAGGTATTCGATCTTTTTTATCTAAATTTATCACAAATTTTATCAGAGGAAGCAGCCATCTACGTCTATCTTGTCTGGTGAACGTACTCATTAACGATAAACATCTTGAATTCGTGGACGTGACATGGACGAGCTGATGATGTCGATTTATCTATTTATTTTATCTGATAATATCAGTGGCCTCATATATCAAATAGTTATTAAATGGGTGATACAAGACGCCAATGAAATTAGAAATACGCAAGTTCGAATTCGAATATTGAAAGCATGAAACATAACCAATTTATGAATGTGATCAGTCTCTGTAGAAGAGATCGTACTTGCAAAAAACAAGTATTTCTCAATTTCATAGAGCAGGACAGACTAACCCTGCTATTTGGACGCGGGGGCGGCACAGCCAGCCTTGTCTGGATAGCGTCGTAATCAAGCTTTTACAGAGCTGAAAATCAAGGAAAAGACAAGTGAGAGACTGGCAGCTTTTCCTCTCAATTTCCCTCGTTCTTCCTTACTTTCGCCCTAGAGCAAACACTCTACCCTCATCTTCCCACCCTCACTCCCATCACTCACTAATTTCGAATCCAGATCATATTTGAGACTCAATGGAGGTGCTTTCCCCCAACCGTTTTCCGATGATTCATTGCTTCAAGAAAGCTGCCCCGGTAAGCGTAAGTTCCTACATTTTTCATCAATCTCAAGCCAAATTCGGTGAACTTCTAATCGGATTAGATCAAATGTGGTACTTTCAATCTATAAAGCGCCGAAATTTCATTCATTCATTCATTCATTCATTATTTATTCCGTCAGGTTAATGTACATGTAATAGCGATAGAGTTGTTGGCTAGAGACGGATGTACGTCGACGTTGTCGAATCGTTTCTTGCGGCAGCAAGGGTAGGGGAATTCGGGGGGGGGGGGGGTGGGGTAGAGATCAAAGATCAAGCCAAGATTTAATTATAGATACAGGGAAAAATGAGGAAGGTTGGGACGAAATGTTTAGGCGGAAGGTCTCACTTCTAGATGATACAGTGGTGGAGGGCAATGAGTTCCAGAGACTGATAGTGCGCGATGCTACTGTGGTCTGGGAATTGGAAGGTAGGCAGGGAAATGCGTAGGTTGTGTGAGTTTCGAAGAGGACGAGAGAGAGGGGAAAGGCAAAGAAGGGATGAGGTGTCGAGAAGGGTTCTATTGTGCACAATGGAGTGAACAAAAGACAGGTCGATCATGACTCTACGGTTCTCTAGCGTCATAAAGTTCAGGTCAATCAATCGCTGGCGATACGATACATGTGGGAGTTTACATCTAGCATAAAGTCTTCGTGTGAAATCACGCTGAACTTTTTCAACACTTCTAGTCAATTCGACACTATGCACGGGGTTCCAAATGATAGATCCATATTCTAAATGGGGTAGGATGAAAGTTGTGAAGGACTTCGTATAAACAAGGGTAGACGTGCTACGAAAGGATTTGAACATTAAGTTACTTATAGACCGGGCCTTAGAGATTACCTTGTTAATGTGGTCAGAAAAAGTTAAGGAAGGAGAAAAAAGCACGCCTAGATCTTTGACAAACATTTTCTTATCGGGAGGAGGGATAAGAGGGATACTGTTAATGTGATACTGTATGCGGGGGTTGTTACTACCGTAATACATAACTGTACATTTGGTCTCGGATAAGCCAAGGTTCCATTGTGAGGACCAGGAAGAGACAATGTTGAGAGCACTTTGAAGGTCATCAGAGTGAATGGGACTTTCAGCAAATAGTTTAAGGTCGTCGGCATAAACAGAGTATCTAATGGTTTTAGGGAATTTAGAGGAGACATCATTGATGAAGAGAATGAATAAGAGAGGGCCTAAGCAAGAGCCCTGAGGAACTCCTGAGATCATTTGGGAAGGAGGGGAGAACGATGAGTCGATGAAAACGGATTGGGTTCTATTTGACAAGTAAGATCGGAACCAGGAAACAAGGTGATCAGAGAGTCCTAATTCAGACAATTTGTGCAGCAACAACCTGTGGTCAATGGAATCAAAAGCTTTCTTAAAATCAATGTAAACTGTGTCAAAAGCAGACTTTCTATGCGCGATGCGCAAGTAATGCGAATATGTTTCGGCAAGGTTGGAAGAGGTGGATCTAGAGTTTCTGAAACCAAACTGCTGCGGGTCAAACAGATTGTTGCTGTCCAAAAATGATGTAATCTCTCTGATCAGAATCTTCTCTAATACTTTACAAGTCGGGGAAGTGAGGGAAATAGGACGGAAATCCGATACTGAGTTGCTAGATTTCTTTGGGATCGGTTTTACAAGTGCCTGTCTCCAAAGTGATGGAACTTGGGAGGTGAGGAGTGACTTGTTGAAAATAATAACAAGAGGAGAGACAATGGTGAATTTACATTTAGAGAGAACAAGGCTGGGAATACGGTCAGGGGAAACATTGATCTTAGGTGAGAGGGTACGAAGTGCACACAAAATATCTGTTTGTGAAATAACGGGAAGATCAAAGATCAAGTTAGGTGACGGGAGGGGGAGTGGGGATTGCTGGGGCACAGAAAAAGCAGAAGAGAAAAATGAGGAAAACGCAAGACATTTCTCGTTGTCAGTGAGAAGAATGTTACCAGAAGAGTCAATTAAGCCAGAGGGAGTGGACTTAGGAACTTTGAGTCTATCGTTACAAAGGCTGTAGAATGATTTTGGATTGGCCAAAGAGACAATACGATTTTCTAATGAGCAATGGAATTTGTAAAGAGCTTTCTGGAAACGCTTAGACATCATCATACAAGAAATACTATTTGGGGCAACTCTAGTTAAAGATTTACATTTACCATAAAGAATTTTTAAGGATCGTGGGTATCTAGAGTGAGGAGTGGTCTTAGACAATGGAACGAATTGATCTAGCAGCCTGTTAATGAATTGTACAAAATACTCGTAAGCACTATTCGCGTCAAGAGAAGAAAGGGCAATAGTCCAATCATGGCAAAGTATGTGGTCATTGATTGCATCCCAATTTGCAAGTCTGTACATTCTAGATGGTGCAATAGTGCGAGAGGGAGGGGAAGGGATTCGAAGATCAAAGATCAAAGACAAGTGGTCACTAAGGGGCACGGAAGGGGCTAGATTGCATACAATATCGGAGTTACAGAAAATGAGATCTAAGCAACTGAGGAGACGGGTAGGAAAAGACACAAGCTGGGTGAGATGATGGTCACACGCGAAATCGATAATGTCCTCGTTATTGGGAGATGTCATTGAGCTCCAGTCAATACTAGGGTAGTTGAAATCGCCCAAAATAATACACGGGAAGTCTTGAGGAATCAAAGGGGAAATGAATGCTAGGAAAGATGTAAATGCTAGAGATGGGGAAGAGGGTGATCTATATACAATGATGACTCTAACTTTACGAAATGGTAGTGAAGTACAGTAAGTGAGGTGAAGGTCTATGATACACGATTCTAACAGGGAAGCAGTGAAAGTGGAAACAAGGACGGGGTTGAGGGAGTTGTGAACGATGAACGCGACACCGCCACCACGACCAGAATCAACAGAAAGAGCGCGATCACAACGAAAGGAATGGTAATCAGGGAAACCACCTATGAGAAGAGCGTCACTATCAGTCTCAAGTAACCATGTCTCGGTGAGAGAGATCAATTTGTATGCAAAAGAGGAGAGGAGGTAAGTGATCTGGGGAACTTTGCATCTAACAGAACGGCAATTAGCATAGAAAGAAGAGACAGCGGAGGAGGGAATCGATAGCGCACGTGTACTAAGATGGTTTACGGTACTAGATGGAATTACGGTACTAGATGGATTGGTCATGGGAAATGAAAGTGATGAAATGGGAATGGACATGAGGGACGGTATACCCTTGCTGCCGATGTCCTAGGTGGCTGGCTGCTGCGGCGGCTGCTTGTCACGTCCTCCACGAACGGTCACGTTTGTTGTCTTCGTAGAGGGAGCGGGAGCGGACGATGAGGCAGTAGAGGCAGTAGTCGATGGTGCACCAGAGGAAGATGCATCTGTAGAGGGAATATCGGCAGCAGAGAGATAACGGGATTCCCGAGGTGTTCCGTAATTGGGGGGAAGCGCGCGGGGGTGCTTGTAAGTGATCAGGGAGAAATCGCGGACGCCGTAGAGAAGATGTCCAGCTTCGAGGTTCTTCTTGACAGCTTCCTGTCTTGCTTCGCGTTCAAGAGCCAGCTGTGTGGGAGTGAGGTCAATTCGGACGAAGGACGAGGGAGAGACGAGTGGAGGAGGTCGACCCTTCTTCGATCGAATCCCTTTGAGGAACGAGTCACGAATATCCTTCGACTCAAACTTGATCTTGAGAGGTCTCTTGTGTGCAGGGCGATCGATTGGATGGCGATGGTGGGTCACTTTCCCATCAGCAAGAGCCTTCTTGGCCGCTTCAGATTCCGAGTAGTCGATGAGACTGGCGACCAGTTCCTCATCCTTCTTCAGCGACTCGGCAGGAACCTTCGACTCAGTGCTCCCGATGACGACTGCCCGAGTCTCTTTATCCGCATATTCATTCTTATCCATCACTGCCTTAGTACACGCCTCGTAGACCTCCCTAGCCATGTTGACAACGGGAGAGAGAGCAGGGAGAGAGGGGGGAGGAGTGGGGGAGGGCGTTTCAAGGATAGTGACGATCTTGGTCAAAATGCGCATCATCTTGTCCACTTTGCCACTCAGAGCATCCACTGACTCCTGGGATGCATAACGAACGGGGGCACGGGCCTCGGGAGGAAGCGCTGACTTCGTGGGTCCCTTAGGAGTCTCAACCATCGCGCAGTGGTGCTATCAAGCGATCAAACTTGCTCACCTCGTCAGGTGGGTTATTAACCGCACCCGTGCGCCGGCACCCACTTGCCAGCTAGCGACGACGAGGCTTGCAGCAGCTGCAGCAGGAGTCGATGGGGCAGTTGGCTCTTATGATGACGAGGCAGAAGCGGGCGATTTGCCTAATCCCGGAGCGGGGGAGAGACCGACCGCTCGGGACGAGGGAAGAGGGATGAATGGAACTGCGAACTGCCCAGTTTGTAGGCAGTTCGCTCGACTTATCTTGCACTTTTCATCTTTCTCTAAACCCGTGAAACATTTTCAGTGAACCAAATATGTTTCACGATTACCCAAAAACTATCGTTACAGTTTCTGTTAAAATGACATTGAACTCTTTCTTTCACTAGCTCGAGTTATCCGGGATTTTGTTGACACCAAGCGCGAACTGCAGAGGTTTTCTAGTGCATCTGCAGTGATCAGTCACTGAAGTTGCTCAAAGTGGTTTGGGCTATAGACCATGTGCCCCCCCCCCCACCCTTCCACCTGACTCATTATCTATGTCCAGCCAGAGCACGGTTTTGTGGTCGGATTTCTGAGGAAAAGTGCACAATTTAAAATGGATAATGAATTTCCACTTCATCTCTGGCCCTCTCCTCCCTCATCTCTTTCCTTTCTCCCGAACGAGGCAAATAAACCAAATTATGGGCTTCTTTTCCCTTCCTCGTTTTCCCTCTCTCCCTCTCATCCTTTTTGAGAGCCTCTCGCTTCATTGGTATTTGGTGTATCCTTTTTTTTCGCATTATCCTGTTTCTCAGTATTCTGAACTTTTTCCTCTTAGTTTTCTGATAAACCATGTCAAATAGTGTAAATTAAGGGTTCCTTCCTTCCGGCTTGCGAACTCCCCTTCAAGCTGTTGCTTCCTCCCTTTTGACTGCTGTTTCCGTCTTCGTTTCATCCAATTTCGCCGCCGCTCTCTCAATTTCCCACACTCTCTCGTCCGAGTGCTCGTTTTTTCCTCCTCGGCTCTATGAAAGAGTGTCTCTCCTCTCCTCCCTCTTCTTTAGTGAGGAAGGGCTGCAAACGGAAGGAAGATTTTTGCTGTATTGATTCTCGTGTACGTTTTTGGGCTGCGATTGTTTCTTTTCGTAATATATTTCAAGACTTTGATCTTTTTCGCCTTACAATTAGTAATCATGTGCTATAGAAAAAACTGTCGTTGACCCATTAATGCGCACTAAATTCTTTACAAGTTATTGCCAAAAAAAAAGTTCCATCTCGTAAAGATGAAAGGGATCAAAAGTTCCGAAGCGCGGTTTATCACGTAATCTCTCAATTATTGCAGCAGAGAGGGTATCTCACTTTGCCGCAATAATATCAAGCACGAGAGCTAAAATGTCGAAAACAGAGCATGTTGAAGTGAGATATCTATCAGCATTGAGCAAGATATATATTTGACACGCTGATCTGACTCTCTCGTCCGTGTGCTTGTTTTTTCCCCCGCGGCCTCACTACAATTCAAACGTCACGCGCTCTTTTACCGGTCAGAGTGCTCAGATAATGTGCGAAATCAGGAGAGATCGATCTCGGGAGCCCACAATCTTATCAAAATTTCCGAACTCTCCACTGATCATGCTCCAGTGAGCCACCGCTATCGAGCAAGGAATGCAGTGATTCAAGCTAGCCCACTCGCTCCGATGTAGAGTTCGAAATACGGGTCGTCGTCTCTTCATTTCCCACTCTCTCTCACCGGTCAGAGAGGCGAGAGAGTACGTGAAATGAAGAGACGGCAACCCGTATTTCGAGCTCTACTCCGGTGTGATCTAATGTTCTGGAAACACGGCTGACTCATTCACTTATCTCTATAAAAAGAGCGATATTGCGCCTCTGGAACGCGTTTCAGTTCAATTGTTTTGCTTCTACGTTTTTGTTTGATTTTCCACAAGAAATTGAATTCGAAAGGTCAGAGAGAAATTGAATTCGAAAGGTCAGAGTGGCAAAATTGGGCAAAAAAATTCAATTTTGACCATTTTTCAGTCGGATTCCAAGTCCTTGAGCAGGTAGAGATTAGTGATTTAGATAGTGTATGTGCGCAATTCGTGTATCTAGCTATCTAATTCCCACGTGACTGTTTCACTACTCGCGTTGCTAGGGAAAATATTATAAGAGGGATTCAATTTCATGCTCACTTCCTCTGTTTCTTGGTTCTGCTTCTTCCTTTGCCAAACTGTTTCCCCAAATATTCTCATTTCTACAACACTCGTCATTTAAAAAAAGCTAAAAGAACCGCGATTCCTTTCTTATTCGTAAATCGTTTCTCGCACATGTTTTAGTTGTTTGATCGCCCCTGTTTTTCATTAGTTCTTGCAAATGAATCATTCCAAGAAGCACTTGTTGGTTTCTCTGCGAGCTCTAACCCAGTTGTGGAATTTTTTCTCGGATCATCATATTCTCTAACAGATGGTATCTAAGCGAAACAACAACAGAACCTGAATATTCAAAGTTTAGACTAGATACTGTTGAACAGGTCGTTTGTCCGAATGGTTATTGCTTTTTGGGTGCACCCGGAAAGAGAACATGAACGTGTTCAATATCAATGCTGTTTCTCGGTAACTTCCGGGTATGAAATTGTTTTTTTCTACTTTCATGTTCAGTATTTATCTTTGATCTTTCCTCTTTAGTGTTGCTTTTCACGTGAGCTGTCTATTCCTTGAGAAAAAGCACCTCGTTGAATTGCAAATGAGCATCCATTTGTCTTGCCAATGCAGAGAAGAAGAAGCGTTCTAGAAAACTGCACGTTCGTGGGCAATTATAATTTCTTCCTTTTCCTTTTTTTTTGCTGCTGCTTGTTACTTCTGCAAAACACATCAAGATCGCTCTACATAGCACACAACTGATTCGCTTGCAAAATTTCCATAGAATAGCTACAATTATCGTCGCTTATTGAGTTCCTATCCTCACCTTTCGCCTAAGTCGGGTTTTTTAAAAAAAATAAACAAGTAATCATTTAATTACAGATGGACCGAGTAACCCCCTCCTTCGCCACAGATACTGATATTCCTGAAATTTGGGACTTCATGTGAGAACTTTCGATTTTGTGAAACTAATTTGGAAATAAAGTAAAGCGAATTAGAAAACATGCCTACGGGAATGCTGCTATAAAATATTTAAAAAAATAGATAAAATATTTTAAAAAATACATCTGATCTGGCACACTGCTCGCACTTTCGGATATTCGAAAGTTCTTCTGAGCATTCTGAAACACAACGCTCATCCTTCCATCGCAAATCCGTATTACTGGTTCGGTGAGATCTCGGATCAGTTATACTGTGAACGAGATGCATCGTGAATTAGAATTAGAGCCAGCCGTATCCTGCATAAACAATGCGTCGATTGTTTGTCGAGCGCTATTGATTTCAGGTCTGGCGACTTCCTGGAGAACGAATCGCTCAACGGAGCACTGCAGATGAAGAAGGAGGAGAGCAGAGTGCTGTTTTTCTGTTAGTTTCAGCACCCGTTTGGCTTCAAGAAAACAGAAATTGAAGAATATGATAAAGAAATAGAAGAAATCGAGCATATTTTCTTGTGAAGTAGCTGCGGGATTTCACAGATCATATTTTAAAATGTCGTAACTCGATCTCGACTTTTGATTTACTACGAACTAACGAAAATAATGTGCAAGACTTTGCTCCAATCAAAAGCTTCTCAAATAGGCTGAAGAGTACGAAAAAAACTGTAAAAGTGCTGAATAGAGTTCGAAATACGGGTAATCGTCTCTCCATGTCACGCACTCTCTCGCCACTCTGACCGGTGAGAGAGCACGTGAAATGAAGAGACTATTACCCGAATTTCGAACTCTAGTGCTGAAGCATTTTAAAAATATTTCCAGATCTAATTCGCAAGGGCGTCAGCTCGGGAACCAGCGTGCTGCTCAAAAATGAGAAGTGAATCAACATTTTTGAGAAATTATTAAATGCATAATAATGTGCGAAAATTCAGACAGTTCAGACGACCAAATATGTATCACACTCACCTTATCATTTCTAATTTTGAATCCTGCTAGTGGCACGTTACTTCTGCAAAGTTAGAAAAACAATTTCAATTTGATTTTCTTGTTCCTGTTCGGACCGTAAAACTGAGCACCTGAAACTGGACCTAACCAGTAGAACCGTATTCTAGTAATTAGAACGCAAAATATGTATTATTGCGCCTTTATTCGGTACATTCTTTCGACATTTGTGACCAAGACGAGTGTGCGCGTGAAATGAAGAAACGTCGTGTCGTATTTCGTGTTCCGCTTATAATTCCTTCCATCCTTGAGGGGAACGATCGTCGGCTTGCGTCTCTCCTCCTTCTTGGATAGGGATGGTGAAACTGTGAGTGATTTTCTTGGTTTTCCTGTCGCAGACTGACTTCATTCAACGCTTTCTTGCCTTCTGAGCTGTGATCATGCAGCATTATTGATGTGACCTGGCAAAAATATCGACCTGATATCTAAACCCTGATGATTTTTACGATAGTCGATTCTTTCCAGGAAAGCGACGAAAACGAGGAGAATCTGCAGTTCTCACAAAAGGCGGAGACGATTGACGGACTGCTATCCGTGTTGGGAGAGGCGGTGAGGGATATTGCAATTATATTCAACAGTTATTCTAAATATATTTTTAGTCTTCAGAACAGGTCGAATATTTTTCAATTCATGCTCTTTTTCAGAGATGGGACCGCATCCCCAGGGAGGTGTCTCGTTGCTTCTACATATTGGTCATCTCTGTGCACTCGGCGTACACGAGGAGGGGATTGGGCAAGGTGAGTGTGTGTGTGTGTGTTGATCTTTGATCTTCCAAAGTGGCCAGTACGGGTAATCGTCTCTTCATTCCTTGCACTCTCTCACCGGTCAGAGAGACGAGGGAGACGATTTCCCGTATTTCAAACTCTAGTGACCAGGGAGCATTGATGCATTGACTGATCTTTGATCTTTGATCTATTGATAATGCTCGACGACGTTATGCGATATTACCGTAATCTACCGTGATCTCAGGTTCTTCTCGAGTTCGGTATGGACAGAGTGAGGGAGGCGGGCGCGACGGGAATTCTATCGGAAGCGACAGCGTTGAAGTCACAGGCGGTCAGTCTCTCAGTTCTATAGAGTTCGAAATACGGGTAATCGTCTCTTCATTTCACGTGCTCTCACACCGGTCAGAGTGGCGAGAGAGTGCGTGAAATGAAGAGACGATTACCCGTATTTCGAACTCAACTCAATTCCCATTGATTTCTAGTCAGGGCGAAAGAGCCAATAAATTAACAGAATTAGACAGTTGAATCTTGATTTCTTCGGCCGATACACGACCATTTTTCCGTTCAAAATACAATGAAATGGGATAAGTTTTAGAATTTAAAAAGAAATAAGCGTGAGACAAAGTGTGATTGATCTCGGACTTTCGCATTCTCTAAATATAAATAACTATTTTCCCGCATTCTCCCTGAGAGCTAGCAAAAAGATTCTTTGCATCGAGTTCTAGCTCGCTCCAGTTTTCGCTATGTTTTCATACACTTTTTGAGCAGAAAAACGAATTCGATCCCTCACTTTTCGCACTGGATTGCCTTGTTTCATTGATAGAGTGAGGAAGTGTCTAATGAATGGCGTCCCCTGACTAATTATGACGTGTTAATTACGGATTAATTAGTGTTCGCGAGAGGAATTGGCTGTCGTAGAGAACGAAAACTATCTGGTGGTTCGATCTTTCGGTGCAGCACTACAAACCGGAATTGGGAGAGCGGGGGATAGCTCGGGCTGTGAGAGAGTATGGGAGATGAGGAGAGTGAGATCAGGGAGAGAAGTGATTGCTAAGAAGTGACGTGTGGCCGAAAAGACGTTTGATCTGGTCTATCCCCGTTCTGATTGCGTACATTCAAGATCAGAGAATCGAATACGTCTTCCCTGTTCCCTGTGCTTGCTTCGCTGGATGCGAACCCGTTCATTAGTTTACGGGTAGGAGTCATCGCTTATTGTTTTGGATCGAAGATCGACAAATTTCTGTCTTTTGACATTTGATCTATCCCCGTTCTGATTGCCTACACGAATAGAGATGCAGAGATCAGAGAAGCGATTGTGTCTTCCTACTTTGAATTCTACGCGTGGTGCTTACAGCCATGCATTCTACACTGTGTGACGTCTAAGAATGGTATGCCAAAGAATGGACTGGCTATCGTCGTTCAACCCGTGTTGACGATGGTGTGAAGATTAAAGAAGTCTGTTCACCTTGATTGCTATGAATGGCGCATGTACGCCTCATGGTGTGACGTCGAAGAATGGTAGACCACAGTGTGAGCTGGCCTATCCCCGTTCTGGCTACGCACATGCACAAATGGAGGCTACCAAGATCAGAGAAGCAAATAAGGCGTGTCGGCTGTGCTTATTACACGAGCACCGCTCTGGGTAGTTCAAACAAGCATTACGGTACCATTGCTCTCTGTGCTTTGGGACAGATCAAAGCACCATAATGATTACGGTAGTTCTGTTGGTGTATCGGCGAGGCAGGTTGGGAGATCAAGTTAGCGTATGATCACTCTCGGACTGATTATTCGCCGCATTTTAGCACCAGCTCAAAATTGAAAAGGAAGAGATATGAGTTTCAGAAAAACTATCTAGGCAAGATACAATGTTGAGGTTCAATGATAAGATGTCAATGATGTTGGAAAATCAATTTATCGATTGTTTCAGTTGTTCGCTAAGCACGGGTACCGTATTCTGAAGGAGGTCAAGCACGCGGATCACGTGGACAAGGTACGGTAATCGGAGATTAGAAGAACAAATAGATTACTGTAGACTGCTCATTTCAGGACGGCAAACGCATCTTCACATGCACCGACGGCACCAACTGTGCCCAACTTGTGTTCCGATATATCGACAAAGAGATAGACTGAACTTCCATAGAAGAAAGCATTATCGATCGATTTCCCTCCACAATATCCCATTATTTTCCGGACATGTCTTACTCTTACCATATTTTCAAATTGTCCGCTAGTTAAATACAAATTCGAGTTTCGAGTGATAATAACCTGTTCCGGTGATAAAATGAAATAATAAACATGAAAAAACAGTGGAAAACAAGTTTTCACAAGAAAAAATCGGAAGCGAGAGCGGCAGACGAGCAGACACGGACTAGATTACGGTATCCATTACAAATATCGACAAATAGTCTGCGTCTCTGCCTGTTTACGCGCTTTTTCACGTGCTTCCGCGTTTTTCACCAATTTTTCGTGATTTTCGCGCATATTTTTCGCAAATTTAAATTATTTTCCCGTTCCAGAAACTTGTCTGCCTTCAATCTTCCTTCGATTCAACATGACCAAGGTCTTCGAACGCAACAACGGTGCGTTTTTGCGCCAGGTGGAAGTTACTCATAATTTGGGCAACTCCCGCGCCCTTTTCCATTGTCATTGCGATCCGTTCTCCCTCAGCATCACTCCTAATTCGCACTGACAAGCGGGAGTGGAATGAGCAGCGTTGACACTCGGCGAAATAACTTGCTGAATCGCGATCGAAAACTGTCTGAATGCAGCGAATACTCGATCCCCGCCGCAAGCAGTTATTTAGCTGGCTGTCCCTCGCTCAAGATCTGCTCCAAACTTGATCGCTGTTCCCTTGACACGCGCGATCGCTGATCTGTTTTCGCCGTGATAGGCGCTAAATTTCACACTTCCGCCGCCCGGAATAGGCGCTCGTTCCACGGACCAGCTAGTGATCGCGCGAACTGATGATAGCGTGACTTAAGGAATGTGTCCCGGCGGGTTGGGGGTCTGTCAATGACAAGATATACGGTCAGCACGGTAGCATATCGGGTCAGCGGGATCGAGAGCGGGATTATGAGTCACCTCGCGTCTCTCGAAATCGCATGGTCTCTCGCGGGAGAGTGGGTGGCCGTGGGAGATGGTTTGAACCCCCCGCGGTGCATTGACCAACGATCAGAGTGCACAGGTACGCGAGGGCATATTTGGAGGGAAACGAGCGCGTCCTCTGGCAGTCATACGTGTCTGGGTGCTGGTTGTTTGCCCTCCCTGACGGCTAGGTGCATTGATGCTTTGCTCTCATAACTACAGAGCTGACTCACAGTTAGGTACTATAAAAGAAGCATGGCCTCTGGCAGTCCTGTCATGTTAGAACGTTCTGACCGTTTCGATAATGTCCTTATTTTATGGCTAGAAACATGCGCGTTTCATTGCTTACTTAATGATAAGTCTTAGTTACTCATTATTAGTAAAATCGCAGTTTATACTCTGAATAACATCCTTGCGTGCCACTAGGATCTCTTGTTTTCCTGCGCGCTCATTACTAACTCCCCATCTATTACTTACCAGTCGGATGTTTCTAAAATGTTCTGGATTTAATTGATTCGCGTTACGTTCGTTAGTAACGCGCGTCTATTATCTCGCTGAACCTAGCTTTATAAAAGTAAGAGAATTTCATGCCTCTTAATGTTAGGAGCTTTTTTTCCATTTCATCCTATCGCGCAAGGTGATTTGTGGTTTTAATAGATCAACATTATTCCTTTTGTAGTTAGTTCTACTTTTCTGATCTTCCAATTTTATCTAAACACCGAAATGCTCACTAGCCTCCGTGGGTGAAAATCGCACATTTGCCACTTTCTGGTTTCGCAACTTCTGCAATATTACATTTGTGACGTTCGCGCGTTGTTGCACAGGTTTGCGATTTCTTAAAAAGAAAAATATCGATTTCCAGCTTCTACCGGATCCCCGATCTACCGTACACCCATTACCAACCGCCGCCGCAGGTACGGTAGGGTACGGTATGTTACGGTAGATTACGGTAGATTACGGTAGGTTACGGTAGTTTACCGGATATCTCAATATAGCCATTGTCTTTGCCTATTTCTGTTTTTATTGTTCACATTCCCCCGTCTACCCACGATTTGATCTTTCAAAGTGACGGAATCAACGGATGTTTGTGTTGTTAATGATCTTGGGAAGGCGTTGGTGTCTAAAATAGGAACTTTATCACAGTTTTCATTAATTATTTAGTGTATTTTTATTACTTAATTATCCAGAACTTCGACCTGTTCGACGGGCGCCTCCGCCTCTTCCTCCTCTACGATGCTCGTGCCGGAGCCCAAGGCGCCCTCCAAGGAGCCCTCCCGTGCCGCTAAGATGTGAGTCTTTCTGATCTTTTGATCTTTGCTCTCCCGTTTTTTCAGTTTCATAAGTTAGCGCGCAGTGCGACATCTTGTGATGGTTTCTTGATTTTTGACTTGTCATCACTCTAAACAGTGCCTGTGACCTGATGGCGCCGTTACTTTTGTAGCCAATCTGTGATCTGTGTGGCACGGAAAACGCTTGTTGATTCTGCCAGCTTTTCCTGTATACCGTGAATCATAATGCTTGCGATCTTTCTGGCTTTGATCTCGCCGCTTCATTGTTTCACGATTATAGTATTAGCCGAATGTTTCTGCAGATCTAATAGGGAGCTCATTTGATATAAATCATAATGCTTGAATGGCTTCTGTGACCCTTTGTAGGCTACCTGTGCTCGTTGTACGGTGGGTTTGTTAGCATAACCACGGGGTGATTGAGAAAGCACACGGTGTTGAGCGTTTGGTCTTTGACTTGTCATTGTGTAAGGAAAGTTCATTTCTCGTTTTACAAATTCAGACCAGCGAAATATTGGTTTCACTGGACCTACTACTTTGCGATAATGTCCCGTGTGGCAATGTCAAGTACGTGCCCTCGATACAAATATAATACCAAGCAATGGAAAATCTGAGTAGGATTGAAGGGGCTGCTAAGCTGACTAATGAAATTGCTCTTGGTTACTTGCAGTAGTCTAGCATTTGGACTCTGGACCTTCGTCATTCCATTCATGTGAGCACAACGCCCTCATGGCTTCTGTGCTCTTGTGACGTCACCCAATGTGTATCTGTATGTGATGTTTAGTGCATCTCTTGCTGGTTAGCCTATCCACGGGATGGCTAGCTGGTCCCAAAATGCCTGGCGAATTCGTGCGCAGTAAGCGCTAAGGTCTATCACCCGGACCGTTTGCGATTCACGCAATCTACATGACTGAATGAGTGAACTTGGTTTGATAGTACTTACTGCCTCCTGAAAATAAAGCACCCTGATTGGTTCGCTCTGAACACCAAACCACCTTATCTCTGATCGTTGAACCCGCTCGTCTGTTAGCATAACCACGGGGTGCTACCTTGAACTGTGCTTAATGAATGAGCGTTTGGTCTCTTGAATGGGCTTTAGGATCTGTTTGGGAAGACAATACGGTGGCTCTACGTACGTTCCGCTCACTAGGCGCATGTCCGTTTCACGTGTGCGAGTTAAGCTAAAAGGCGAGATAGAATATGATTGATTGTCGATGGTCTAGTAGAAAATGAATCAATCGAAGCGAAAAATGAGATGGATGCGCGCACGGTAGATCTGCGATTCACTTGTGCAAGTAAAGCTGAAAGGTGCCCAAGAGTGTAATGCGAACCAGGCAGTTGTCATACAATCATTGAATTTCTCCTCCGGTAAAAGTTGCACTCGGTTCTTGCTGGTTTCACGGGGGACTCTAATAAGTCTGTGTGGGCCGAGAATTTATTATATCTAGGGTATCGCTTTGAAAGACTACTTGAAGTTGTATTGTTGTGCATTTTTTTCAGACCTATATATAAGAATCCATTCTGCACTATGTGCTTCTCGGTTTCACACAATCTACATGAACATTGTAGTGTGGTTTGATTCAATGGGTATTGCAACTCCATTTGAAACAACTATCAATGCAGGAGTTTTCGCTACTAGGATAGTCTTCTGTTGTTGTATTTACCCCCCTTGCACTCGTCACTCTCTGGCTTCACTTGATCTACATGAATCTCAGAGTGATCGCGATAACAATTCTCGGCGCTTGTGCTGTTGGGAGGGTCTCCCCCTCTTCCACTCTCCCTACCTCTCATTTTGCTTTCCCTCATTTTCTCATTTCACCTCTCGTTCCATTGTCTGATCATCTCATTGTGATTAGTCAGAGATCACAAACTCGAACTCGCTTATGCACTTGTGACGCACAGCAATGAACTTGATACCTTTTTTCCTCCGCGATGAGTGTGCGTGATGACGACGACGAATCAGAAATCGCACAATGCACCACACCACGAGCGATCCTGAAATCGCATCAAATTTACACTTCGTGAGTCAGATTGGGAAAGCGCAGAAAACAGGTGTCGCGGAGGGGGGGGGGGGCTACCCCACTCGGTCTCTCACGCTTGCACACTCTCTCGCCCCTCGACCTGAGAAGCGGGAGCTATTCCAGTAGGCGCCATGTGTTCATCGCTGATCTTGTGACGTCATCGAGCTCCTCGCGGCTTCCTTCACTCCGCCACCCCTGATCAAATAGCAAATGAAGTCTGGAGCCCGCATCTATCTTGATTATCCCCCTCCCTGACGTTTATTTTTCTCGCTACCCACGCCTTTTGCGCGAATAGGTGTTATTCTGGTGATTTTGATCTTGTGTACACTACCACCCACGCTTTGTCCATGCTGAGTTGGTCCGGGTAATCGAGGACGGATGTGAACTGTAGGGATACGGTAGCATGGGTCATGATGGCTATACGGTCAGTGTGATGCAATAACGGCGCGGATTGGGGAGAGACTAGCTGGGAAATGGCAGTTTGTGATTTGTTGTAGTGTACTTTGTGATCTGGGTTGCATGGGTGGTACATGAGTTCCAAACAAAAACAATGGATGGCTCTTTTGAAGTTTTAGAATAATTTCATGTGTCGTTGCGATTTCGCGTGTGGTGATTTGAAGTAGCTTGGGTATTACGAGTAACCGGAGGTAGAGAGGGGATTGATGTTTCCCTCTTTGGCTTTTATAAAATATTTTTTTTATTGTGGGTCATGGCGGTTTCGTGTGCCTCAGGCGCGACTAAGTTTTCCTTGTCCGGTAGTGAGCAGTCAGCATTGAGCATTGTAGTATATGATACTTTATTCGTTATACTTTCTGGAAAGTTTTCCCCATCCCCGATCACCCCACCACTTTCCCATATTATCCCCATTTTCGCCACGTTCGCATTCTCGTTTCCATTCCCCCAAACATTCTTTGCACCGCAAATATTATCGCCCTATTTCCCGGTTCCGGATGTTTCTCTTCTCTGTTTTCCCCTATATGAGCGTCGTCTTTTCCTTTTTTGGCCCGGTGATTTCCAGTTTATGATTGACCACAGTGTGCCGATCTCATTGGTGTTCGCATTCATTTTTTTGCGTGTGTTTGTGCGCGGATCATTGTAGGTTGTTATCATGCTCACTCTCTGGATCTGCATTATTATTTGCTGTAAAGTTTTCTTTTGTGAAAATCGTTCCATTACTTACAGTCTTTGATTTTGCGATATCTTCACTGATTAGTGTGCGTATCGTTTTCATACGTTGTAAGTTGAGCAGAGAAGACCTTTGTAAGCTGCGGTGGCTACCTTGCATTCGATATCCCCACTCCCTTTGATGTCCGCTTCCTTTTTCGATCTCTGCAATAGGAGATTTTGCGAGAACCTTCGAAGATCGGATTAGAGGGAGAGACATTTCCACGACAGAGCGATAAAAAGGAACAACTGCTGATGTTAAGTGGGCCAAACCGGGCGATTCCATTGATCTTTTGATCTGCAAAGATAATATGGTTAAAGATTACGGTAGTCACAAGGAGCTGTGGCTATTCTCGGGTAGCTCAGCTGATAAACTGATTAGTGTGGAGATTACTCTCATTCACTTCCGCTGCAAACTTTTCGATCTTGATGTTTTCTACTTAAAGTTGGAGAAGAGTAAAGGGAGATCGAAAGTGCATGTTCAGCAGATAGACTGAATGGAGAGATAGGCGATAGATAATGTGGGATGATGAGGGGGAGGTTTGTTCAGTGGGAGTAGTAGTATCGTGAGATACGAAGCTCACTTGATCAACCGATTCGATGGAGTTGTCCGTTGTCCTCCCGCTTCCGGTTGTTTACCAAACGCGTTCAGTACACCCTGTGAGCGCCTGTTGACAATCGTCGTCGTGTTATCACAACAAGGGAGTGGCTTGTAGTGCTCTCTCGATTGTGCACGCTATCTCGCCCTGACTAACCTGCGGCAGACAACAAAGAAAGGCTACCGATTGTGGGGGATGACAGCCAAATGAGCCGGCAATGACTCAAGAAGATTGGGCAACATCAGGAAGAAGAGTATTCAGGACCTTGAAGTATCAAGAAATCGGCCTGAGTCATTCACTACATCCGGCTCCGCGTTAGAGTGCCTCTGAATCACTAAACGGATTGTCCGATTCGTCATTTTTCGATGATTTGCATCAGGGTGCTCAATTAGGGAACACCCTTCTGCCAATCTTTGGAAGTGATGAAATCGGCGGGGTACGACGCCCCTCCTAATTCGATTACCGAAAGTGAGTAAGCGTCTCGTGTGAGGATCAAAATGAGGCGGACCTCCCCTCGATGGAGCGAGGTGATCGTGTTTTGACAGGAATGAGATTTCACTTCCGGTGAAGGGAAAGCTATCACCCGTTTTTTGTGGCTCACTTTCACACCCTTGCTCTCACCAGGTCACATGCGACGGTGATAGGTGTGGAGAGCAATGATTGATGACGCACTTACCGGTGGTGATAGGGAAGCGAAATGAGCGAGGTCAGCCCCCGGAGGTGATGGAGGTACCGTAGGGTGGAATACTGTAGCCTCGGAAAACGACGTGGACTACGATTGCGCCTTGTTTGGCCGGTTGGGTGTCTATTTCTACGGCCTAAGATAGACACGCGACCACAGACTGGTCCGAGTGTTGTGCGTGTTCGCGGGCGATTACGGTATCTCGTGATTTACCGTAGTAGTTGCTCGCCACAATCTGCGATCACAAGATTGATAAGAGACGAACGGAGGAGGGTGACAATGATATCGTCGTAAATTCGACACGCCCACGTAGGCACATCATGCGAACGCCATGGTCGCTCATTGGTGTTCCCCAATGCCCCTCCGAAAACAATACCCTGTCGATGATATGCCGGCTCGGACCGAGTTTGTCGATTGACGATACGCCGAACGCGCATGATATTATCACGCGGGCCGCGCAGTTTTTGCCGCGTCTGCTCAGATGTTTTGCTCTTGAATTTCGGCCACTTTTCGATCCCCCGAACAGGGCGGAGAAATGATGATAAAGAGTTGGCGAATGAAGAGCGCCCCGATACCCAGCGTAAGATCGGGGAGGTTAGAGCGAGCGAGAGAGTACGCGAAATGAGGAGACGGGCTGCGAATGGGCCATCCTCTAGTGGGGAACGTACGGCTGTACGACCGCCCTCTTTTGTTCGAGTGGTCGGAGGAGGGGAGAGATAATGGGAATTTGAGAGAGCAAGAGCATTCCTCAAAGAGCGGGAACTGCGATATATAAGGAGGCAAAAGCGGCCCGCGAACCACGGCTATCAAGCTGGACCCAAACACACTAGTCGCTCGACAGACTACAGTAACCCGAGACTACGATGTTCCCTGAGAAGCTGAAGAACAAGGCCCTCCTGAGGTACGGTAGTGTCTACTTTGTGGTCTGCGATACTGTAGCGTGATTTTAAGATTGAATGATAGTTGCGCAGAGTTGTGCAATCATAAAGGAGTATAATAAATCATTTTACTGCATCTGCATTTTTCACATCGTTCTAGTCATTTTATGTGCCGCTCTGAATTGCGCGGAAACGGTTTTGTACAGTAGCGCGCGCATAAAAGGAACGATTGTCGCTGAAATGGAACCACTTGTCTGCTCTCTTCTTCGCTTTTTCGATCCCATTTGATCTGTGATAGCCTATCTCTGAACGGTAATTGAGCGTTCTCTGGTGCGCGAAGGTTGTGCGTTTGTTGGACCCAGGTAAAGCGAACTGCGTGCCAGACTGGGATGAAGGTGGAGTGAAGCGCGAATGTGATGGGTTGTGCGTGCCAGACTGGGATGAAGGTGCGTGCCAGACTGGGATGAAGGTGGAGTGGCGCGAATGTGACGGGTTGTGAAGCGAAGAAGCGCTGACGACGCCCTGATCATTCATTAACAAGGTGATATAATTTCTTATCAGCGATAAGTTTTCTAGTCTTTTAATCTCGTCGGGTTCAGCCCCATCGATGATACGTGCACTCACTAAACGCATATTGATAAGAGTGATATCTGCTGATTCATCATGAGTATCCCTCCGTATCAGTGCTGTTAGTCGCATATCTCATCATGTGACAAGATCTCTTATCACTCAATCATGAGTGTCTAGTCTTCTAATCTCGCCGGGTCCAGCTCAACTTACTGTGCACATATTGATAAGGGCTGATTCATTATAGTAAATGATGTTAATCATCGCATATATCATGAGGTTGATGGGTGTCTGGCCCCTTCTTATCGGGCGGTATCACTCCCCCACCCACCCATCATCGTTCGAGCGATGATGGGGAGTGGTTTCCGGTGATAGCAGTACTTCAATGTGGTTTCGTGGTGATGAAAAGGTCTTTATTATATTTTTCACAGGCACCAATCATGTAATTATGTCCCTGAACTTTTCACAAAATATGGCTGCGGCCTGAAAAGTAAATCCCCCACATTAGCGAATACTTCTTTCTTTCCTCTCCGTCTTCAAAAGTTGCCGCCGCCGCTCGCTCAACGCGTGTTTCGAAATTTCGAGAACTGCGGCGCGCTTTCCGGCCACTAACTCGTTCCGGCACCACTGATTGAGTAATATCAAAGTGATAGGGAGGAGAAGGACGAAGAGCGGAGGGGAAAACCCGCCCTCCCCCCTCCCCTACTCATTGACGAGTTGCATTCCGCGCATAATTTAACTCGGTGCCGCCAATTGATAACTTGCACCCAAGCACCGTCGGGTACGGTAGAGCTGCTGAAGGATCTTGATCCACGCTTTAACGGTTACGGTAGACACGCGCTCGCTTTTTCCCATCCTTTAACCGCTGCCTGGCACTACCATCCATTTCCCATCCCTCCCGTTTTTTCAGACACTTTTTTTGGTATCCTCTAACTTGTGTTCTGCACTGGCAGTAGTGACGAGTGCTCTTTCCTTGTTCTTTCTTGTCACCCTTGTCGCCCTCACTTTCCTCCAAGAGGGCGATCCCCTTTGTCTCACACCCCCTTCCTTGGAAAGTACTGCTGTTCCTCCTTCCGAATATTTCGTCATGGCCCCTCAAACTTTCGAATTCGCCCGTCGCCACAAAGTAAGAAAAAGTTGCCCTTTGGACGTGCCATCTATTGACCAGACTCGCCGCGCAAACCCATCAACCCATTAGCACTCTCTGTAGACTGAATGGGCAGCAGTGAGATGAATGGGAATGGGACAGACGAAAGAGGAGGAGAGACATGGACCAGAGTACAGGACACAGAGGCCATGGTCTAGTGACGTCACGACTGGGCTTCCCTTTGGATGAACAATGTTCTCGTCTCTCCTCGTTTTGCTTGATCTCTCGTAGGTCAGAGAAACGAGAGAGTAGTGCGAGATGGTCCTCTGGTACCCTTTGGACACAGATGAGGAGTAGGCGGGTAGTGCCAAGCGCGCGCCCGAGTAATGGGCTGACTCCCGCGCTGGCAGACTGTCTGCGGGTTTGAGCCACCAGATGTGTCGGTTTTGACTGTGCATTTTCTTTGCTTTTGCAGCAGTCTGCGAGGTTTTGTGCATGCTAATTCAATGGCTGATTGATTTTCTGTTCAGTTTGGCAGATGCGATTTATAAGAGACGTCCAATGTCTGAGAATGGAATGAAAGGCTAACTTGAGCTCGAGAGACTACCGAAATAGTCGAGCGAGCGGGTTTAGCAGCGGTTACCCGCTATCAGTTATAGCCGCTCACCCATTCCTTATCGCTCCGAATAGTCTAACCGCTCCCCCCCCCCTCCACTCTATAGATAGAGGTTGATGACCATTCCAAATGCGATCTGTGTGGTAGATTTATGAGCAAAGAGAGAGGGGGGAGCGTCCGGTCAGTTTGTGGCACAGTTTGGAGTGATTGGTGTACGAAAGGTCTCTCGATTCGACACGCTCCCTCGACGGATAGATCAAACTAGAGACTGTTGCAATTCCCCCAGGAGCGATCCGTAGGGAGAACATCAGGTAGGCAGAGAGATCATTGATCTATGCTCCCTCCCCTCCCTTCCTTGCTCATCCTCCCCTCTTTCCATATCACCTCCCCCCCTCCCTTTCCTTGATTGGTTCGATGATTGGCCAATTTACATACCACCGCCGCCGCCGGTTCAGTGCGCACAGTTTCACACTGATAGTGGAACACACGTGCGCGTTGTTCTGACCGTCATTTCCCTAATTTGTCCAATATGCATGTTCACCTGTGTCCATTCGTGCTGTGTGATTCCGAAAATAGCCCTTCACACTTCTCACCATTTCCACTATTTCCCGTGTTGATCAGAAAAGTGACGTGAGTCGGCTGGCTCGCTCGCGCGTCGCTTCGCTTCGCATCGCGTCGCCTTCTCGTTGACCCTTGGTGTTTACTCCTCCTCCTCCGCAATGTGCCCCCCCCCTTCTGGTAGCGTCTGCGTCTCTCCGATTCGCCTGATCTCTCGCCGCTCTCTAACCGTACAAGGGATCGTGGGGCTCTCGAGTCGCCACGCTATCTCGCGAGCCAGCGCGGCCGCAGGCCGACGCGGAGGAGAATGCCCTTTGGCTGTTGATGCGGGTAACGTCATGTTGCCCCACTGGACTGGGTGGATGTTGTGATGCGCGTTTTTGGAGGAGGAAAGAAGGGAAACATGCTAATTTAGCAACGGCCTCACGTGCTAACTGCTTACTACTTTTTTTGCAGTTGCGTAAATGGGAAACAAGCTAATTTTGCAATGCAAGAAGACACGCGCCCGTGTTTCCTTTTAGCAGTCTCGGGAATGGCGAAGCATGTAAATTTCGAAACTCCTCCAGTCACATGCTTCCCTTGCATAGTATGCCTAGCTAGCGTTCTAAGATTCCAGATCTTGACGTCATTTGAAGTATTGAAAGCATACGCTGTGCACGTTTTCTCCTGCTGAATTGCAATGTTGCTCCGGGCAGCTTTTCTTCTCTCTTTTCTGTATCACTTTCCTTCCCGCTTGCTTGTTCTTTTCGCTGCATCCTTGATCTGGCACTCTCTATTCAAAGTGCTATCTCGTCGGCCAGACGCGGCGAGAGAGCATGTCATATGGAGAGGCACCACGATCCCTCTGCGTCTCTGCCCTCTGCATCTCCCCGATAGATCATCATTCACTGTACCATGTCGCTCTCTGTTCGCACTACGTAGGCAAAAGCTAGGAGGAGTGGGGCCGGCTAGAGTGTCCAGAGAAGCAAAGTATAGGAAGGGGACGGTTATGACGCTCTAGGGCGATTCGGCGACCATTTCCTCTGCGTCTCTGCCCGGCGAGAGAGCATGGGAATTGAAGAGAGACAAGCAAGCAAGCAGCAATAAAGTTATGTGCCTATCGAGTATGGGTTGTTGGCCGAAGGGGAAGTGATCTCTGAGCAAGTACAGTTGTTGGGACATCAAGGCAGTTTGAACACCTTATGAGATGGGATGGGGAAGTGATAGGGTTGTTAGGAATAAGGGGGTTTGATTGATGGGGCACAGTGATCTTTGCGTTTCACCCTTAGAAAGATAGTGTAACTTCTTCTTGCTCGCCTCTTCCGCTTTTATACGGTCAGCACGCTTACTGGTTTGATCACTGATGTGCAGTAAGCACATAAACATGCATGCTAAACAGTAGGCGTAATAACTCATTCAATTAGGGCATCTATATTCCGTATTTGACTCATCGGAAGTGGTAGCATTGGGCGTGGCGCAAACGAGCGCCCCTGGAGCTATAAAAGCAGTCAATTACATGGGTTTTGTAACTAGTCCGGCAACCCCCTTCAAGCAACAGCAAACCAGAAGCCTCGCTGTATGATCTTGTGAGTTCAGTTGGCGATTGATTCATTAGGGTACGGTAGCAAACTCGCTTAGGCTAGCTGCATTCCTTCCTTATCTATCGCTAGCGCAGTGTGTGCCAACTTTTCATCGCCCCCTTTTGTTGAAAGTGTGAAACTATCACTCGCACCCCTCCTTCCACAAATTTCACTTCCTACTGATACAATGTACGCGACGCGATCGGCCAAGGTTTTTGGTGATTTATTATTTTTCGTTTGTTCGTTTTTTGGCGGGTGATTTATTATTTTGCCACTGTGGCGTGATCCTCAATCTCTGAGCGCGTGATGACACGGAAAAGTTACCCCAATTTTCTGAATTATGGCCGTTATCGTTTGGCATCGTTTTTATCACCCACTTAAGACGGAGGGGATGATAAATAGCTGGGGGGGGGGGGGGGTTCTGCAGTGTTGAAAGCAGCGCCCTGCAAGCGTTTTCTTCGGTTTCTTGATACTTTCAGGATACTGTAGTTGGTTCTGGGCAACTATAGGTCTCTGGTTCCTTGGGATTACGGTAGCAGCCTTGCACCGCATATTCTCTCGGTGCACTGCTCGCCTTCGGTGACTGGCACCCGATAGCTGATAGCCGACCACGATAAGATACGATCTATCAGAAGCTGCGATCTTCCGGGGGCCAAAGTCTTTCATTGTTTTCGATCGGATTTTGAGAGATCCGGCCGAGAGATCACGCGTTTTGGAGAGAGCGCAGACGGTCAGAGAATACAGTCTGTATGCTGGTTCCTGGCCGCCCGCAGTGTACAGCGTGCGCATGTGAAGCCGAAAACCGCGCGCGGCTCTCTCGAAGCCGCGCACTATCTCGGCTCGGCTAGCCCAGCCCCCTGATCTTTCCTTGATTGCCCAGCATCATTTGGTGTTCGTCATAGCTGAGCAAGAGCGCTTGATATCTCTTCATTTGTCATTGTCTCTGAACGGTTAGAGAAAGCGAGATAGTGTGCTGAATTGAGAGAGAGCAAAAGGGGGCGGAGTCCGAGCGTGGCCGGCTCGAGGAGTGTTGGCGAACAGTGGCCAAGAATCAACGGAGAGGAGGGGGGGGGGGCGGGAAAGCTCCGCCCCCTTTCCTGTCCCACTCGGTGGCGGGAGAGTAGAGCAGTATTGCATTAGGGTGTGTCGCCCCAGTGGCTCTCCGATGGCTCTCGCTTAGTTTCGAAATTATTGCTTTACCGTCTTGACTTGTGTTTCACAGTTGGTTCAAGACTTGGTGGTTTGGGAACTGAATGATTCTGCTATTCCATTTATTGATCATCTTGCTTGTTTGGGTGTTATCGGCTTTCCTCTTGCGCGCATTCGGTCTTACATTTCGCTTCATTTGCGCTTCATGATTTCCGACAGAACTTCCTCAAGAAGAGTTTGTAGCGCTTTCAATTGTACTCGTGCTCTTTTTTGATATTTCCTCCCAGTTCAAAATCACATTGTCAATGTCGCACTTGTGTTTCACAATTTTATCAAAGGAATCGAGTTATTGAGCCAATTTGATATTATAGTTGCTCATTCTTCAAAACCTCAATCATCTCCTCTTGCAGGGCCCGCATGCCGCTCTCTATCCTGCGCAAGTTCTCCGGCCTCGGCAGCTCGCACGGCAGCACCGCCAGCCAGGACTCGGCTGCAGCTGCAGCAGCTGCTGCACCCGCCTCCGGCTCCGGCTGCAAGGCCGAGGAGCGAAAGGTACGGTAGCTCAGGGGCTTGTGGGTACGGTAGGATCTAAATGTGAATGGTACGGTAGCTACGATGCTTTCAGGAAGTGGATGGCTTAGGGTTTTGCTACAGTGTACACGGCTACTATTGGTTCCAACAACTACGGACGTAGTTAAGATGCACCCGTGTTGCACAAAATCACGCGGCACTTGACGAGTGACCTACCTTCTTGCCCCCCCCCCCTCTTCGGAATGCGCATAGTGTAGTAGGAAAGGTGATGAGAGGGGACACACCTTCCGCCCCCCCCCCTTCCCGACCCCCTTCCGAGGTGATACCAGCACATATTTTTAGCCCTAGTGTAGGGGGTGCCAAATCGGGGACAGTCGACGCGCCAAAATAGGCTGCGAATGGGTGTTTTGATGTTGCCGTTTCTGAGAAGGTGCGCAAAAATATAGTGAGTAACGGGGGGCGCTGACTGTGCGCAATGAAGAAGGGCGGGTCGATTGCGAAATTTCCCGAAAAAATATGTGCGTGCAGGTGCAAAAAAGATCAGAAAGAGGTCAGATAGATTGGGCGGAGGGGCGAGCGACTAGAATTAGAATTGATATATAGAATTGATAAAACTAGAATTGAAAACATGTTGATGATTTAGGGAAGCGAAAAGTGAGAAGTGAGAGGGTGGCAGGGGTAGTCCGGAAGGGGAAACACGTCTATGTTTTGTGGTCTGTAGGGATCAATAAGTGATCAGTTATCGAGAGGGAATTTGCCAACAGATTACGGTAGCTAGGTTCCCGAGTGCATTCTCAAAGTATCGGTGGTCAATGAATGACGTGCCGGCTACCGTAATATTTGTGGTCAAGGATTACGGTAGCCCCTGATTCAGGGACCTTGTGATTATCGACTTTCCACCTCTCCAGAAGCTGTATTTTTTTGCATATATCATTTCTGTGGCTACCGTAACCCTTGATTATTATTGATTTTCCTCCTCTCCAGAAGTCCTCGCATCGCTCTCTGCTCGACGCGTTCACGTGGCGCTCGACGAAGTCGCTGCAGTCGTCCAAGTCGGACGCCTCGCTCGACTCGATGGGCGAGGAACAGCCGGGTACGGTAGCCTGATTATTGATTGTTGGATACGGTAGATTAGTCGGCGCCTAGTCGAATATATATTTTAATTTGACTTTTTCGCTATCATTAGTTCCAATCATTGTAATCATTGTAACCAATCATTGTAATCATTGTAACCAATCATTGTAATCATTGTAATCATTGTAAGGATTCACAATTTATGACGTGCACATGCAACGGAAACATGCCACGTTTGTTATTTATTGAATTGATGATTAATTAAGTCATTAATTATCATAATTGCAGCCTCGATGCGCCGCCCGGCGCACTCGTCCTTCCCCAAGTTCTCCGAGCAGACCACCTGCAAGGTACGGTAGATTGAGAAGGCGATACGGTAGTTTAGGATAGAGTACGGTAGCGCTTACTCTTTTGGTACGAGACCACGTGGTAACTAGGAAGCGGTACGGTAGATGAGAGTAGTTTATTTGTTTTTATCGACCACGTATAGGAGACGCATCCAAAAATGCTCTAAAGAGAGGCTATGTTCACAGGGTGAAGCAGCAAATGTGCTGGCTATTGATGCATCATTTTTAATTGTCTAAATTATTAATTAATTAATTATCACTAATTTCGCAGGTGCGCTCGATCGAGGTGACGAAGCGCGCGCTGACGGCCGGCTCCGGCTGGCGCAAGCACCGCCGCCTCAACATGGCCATCCGCTTCAGCGAGAACAACACCAAAGTGGAGCTGAGGATCGATGCAAAGTGAGTAGTACGGTAGGGATACTGTAGGATTATTGTGAGGATACTGTAGGGTTGTGGTAGAGTTAAGGGTAGAGGATCGATGCCAAGTGAGTAGTACGGTAGGAGATGGGATACGGTAGGGGGCGCACTGTGGGAATAATGTGGTAGGGTAGAGTTGAGTAGTAAGTAGCACGGTAGTTGGTAGTTGCAGTAGTAGGCGCATTTATTAGTTGCAGTAGTAGGCGCATTTGCGGCAGGATGGTGTAGTAAGGAACAAGCATTGGAGCGTGCTAGTGGATAGTGATTTCATTTCAATACTCAATACTCAGAGACAATACCAATTAATTGGGTAATTGGTATTGGGTTGACCAATTAATTGACTTTTATTCCTTATTTTCCGAGGGGTTGAGCGGCCGCAAAATCAATTAATTGGGTATTGGAATTGATTGGACATCCCTACTAGTGGATCGTGTCTCGGTCGAATAATATAGCCAATCAAACCTTTCGAGTTGAGGATGCAGCGGGTAGCCAAGTATGCTAGGATTTGCTGTGTCGATAATTAGTCCTCGGATCATAATCGAATAAAATACAATTTGAAAATGTAGTTAATTAGCCATCTAATTAATTGTTAATTGTTCTTAATTAATTAATTAATTAATTAATTTGCAGATGGACGGTGGAGGAGATCCGCACGCTCGTGGGCATTCTCTACGAGTTCCGTCTGGCCGTCGAGGAGGCGGTGATCGATGCGCCCATCTGTGAATTGGTGAGTTGATTGGGATAATTAATTAATTAGTTAGTTAATTAGCTGCGTGTTAATTAATTGTGTTTGTTAATTTGGGTCATCTGTGAGAAATTGTGAATTGATTGGTTAGTTGTTATCTAGCAAAATAGTGCTCAATTTGGCAATTGGAAAACGACTTGAGACCTGCTGAAGGTGTGGGTTTCATGGCGTAGTGATGGGGGGATGATCATGGGCGTGTTTGGCGACGATAACTCCTTAAGGGGCTAAGAGAATCAAACAATATTCTAGTAAAAAATGGAAGGAGAGCTGTTGTTTCACAGGGAGGTTGAATGGCGTGGTTGAAAGGCGACAGCAATGCTGGTGATGTAGCTGCAACAAATAATAATTATTAGACATGGATTAGTTGCAACATTGCTGCTTCATTGAGCGATGAAATGCATGAGCGAGATGACGCGTTAGTGATTGTGCGGCACTCTGAAACTTACATATATAATAAAATAAGTGATTAATAAATAATTAATTATCTTAATTGCAGCTCGTCGCAGCGATCGCCGAGATCAACCTCGACAAGTGGTACGCCTTCCAGGTTGGTTCCTTTTTAATTAATTATCAAATTAATTAAATATTGTTTATTGTAGTACTTCAGTGCAAAAAAGTAAACTTTCAGAACTAGTGGTTTCAGGAATTTGTCATAGGGGTGATCAGTCGTATTTGCTGTGGTATATGCTTTGGAGTAGGAGGATAATAATAATAATATTAATAATAATAGTAAAATTCCTTGCAGTGCTTCATGAAGGCGCTCTGCGTTGAGGACATCCACCTCACCGGCGTCCGCTCCACCAAGCCCAATGAGGTACGGTAGTTGATGGACTACGGTAGTTACTCTGCTATGATTACGGCAGTGATGGGGTACGGTATTTACAAAGATACGGTAGTTGATGGATTAAAGTAGGCACGGGTTACGGTAGTCGTAGGAGATGTGTCAATTTGTTTGGTAATGAAGGTAAAAATGCGATTAGCGAACATGTGATTCGCCCTGCATGAATTGAGTTTCACCGAATGGACAAAGGTAGAAGATGTTAGGAACATAGTTAGTAGTTAGTAGTTAGTAGTACATAGTTAGTAACATAGTACGAACATAGGTAGTTCGTTCTTGGTTTCTGGTCGATATGGTATACGATAGCCAGTGAATAATCAATAATCGATACATTCGATATCCTGTGCAGATCTAGATGCCTGAATGCCTGATTAATTTGAGAATGATTGATGATTACGGTAGCCGATGAATAATCGATAATCCGCTGCAGATCTACTGGCCGCGCCTGAAGCGTCTCATCGTGAACACGACGCCCGCGCAGGCGCCCCATCTCTCGCGGTACGGTAGCTCGCCCATTTATTGATTTATCGATTGATTGATGCAAAAATTCCCATTTGACCCCCCGTGACATGGGTTTCGCAATTATTTCAATTTGCGAGTGGTCCTTCAACAATTGTTATTGAAAGGAAGCGAAACAAATTCAGCTTTGTGCTTCAACGAACACGTAAAGTACAACAGGAGTTGCTAGTGCGAACAAGTTTGTCGTAAAACATAACTAGTCAGTCCACGATCGCCCCCTATCATACTGTATCCCATTCCAGTCTGCTCGACTACGGTGTGGCGGACGATCGACTCGTGGACCGTCAGCAGATCGAGCTCGTCCACATTAACATTGTCGCCGACGAGCACATCGAGCACGCCCAGATGACCAAGATCACCAAGGACATCAATAACTTCAGGTATACGGTAGTACAGTATCTTGAGCTGATCGAGAACTGAGTTTATTGGGCAATAGCTTCAGGTATACGGTAGTACAGTAGTCGGTAGTGTATCGAGAACTGAGTTTAGCGGGAGTGTTAGGTACATTAGAAGAAGTAGGCTATCTAGAACTTTAGGCACGGTAGTGCAATAGCCTAAACGGATCGATAACTGAGTCTATTGGGCGGGAGTCTGATCAGGTAGACAGGGTGACACACGCACTGAGAAGTTGGCAAATTTAGTTGTAAATTACTCCTGAAACTCAAACGAAAATAAAGTTTCACTATTGCGCCTAGACCAGTAGCATACGTGTTTCGACTTGGAATGATACCTCCCGGGTCTGCGGCTATCTTATGCGATCGAGTGAGCGTTTCTACAAAAATATTTCTTCTCACTATATCTTCGTTACGGTACTTATCGATCAATCCTTGCAGATGTTGGGCCGGATCTGCGGGTTTCGACGAGCGCTTCCACGTCGGACCGTATACGGTAGCCTAAGTATCGATTGATTATCGATCGGCCCCTTTGGCTCCACCCCTTTCCTCCTCCTCATTCCCCTGTTGCATCATTCCTTGTAAACCATGCCTTGTCCTTTGTAAATTCCTCCCTCACACACTGGCCCCTGATAGATTTTGTTCTCCCTTTCTAGCCCTAGGTTAGCCCCCCCCCCCCCCCTCACTTCCCATCTCTAATTTCTCCCCCCCCCCCCCATTTGTATAAGTTTCTAGCTGACCCTATTGCCTATAAACCCTTAGCCAAAACGCGAAGTAATCACATAATTTCTTTCGTATTTTCTCCATATTATTTGTGTGTGTGTTTTCCCCACATCTCTACTCAGAATTGTCAGAATTGTGTCGATTTGATCTCGCTTGACCCTGTCCCTTCCCATCCCCCGTTCCCCTTAGGTTCCTAGAATCACCCCCTCCCCTCCCTTACCCCTCAATGATCCGGTCACTACCTTAATTTTGCATCCATATCCCCAACACCCCCGCTCAATTTATTTTGGTTGTTTGTACATATGAAAGCCACCCGACGACTTATTATATTCCGAGCAACCTTCATCTTTCACCCCCCCCCCTCCTATATCAAGTCAGTTGTCGATCGTGTGCTATTACCGTATTCCTCATCTATTGGTTATTCGTATGAATACTGTAGAAGTCGCAGTAATGCCCCCTGATTAATTGGCCCGATTTTATTGATTGTGAACGAATCCCCACATTTTAGCCCATTCCAAAGAAAACCTTGCTACTACTACTAGATTCCTACCACGTTTTGATAATATTTTTCTCCGAAGCGGTATAATATTTGTATTCGAGAATAGTCTATCCATTCCGAATGTATGTTATATCTGCCGACATCCCCTCCCCTAGTCGTAGCCACTTCTCGTATACTCGTTCGTAAATTATCGAAATACACACCCCTTATCGATTAATTTGTCGACTTCAACTATCAAATGGAATTATCGATTGAATTGTTCATCAACAAAATGAGAAAATAAATGAATTTGTGACCAAATGAAGCGTGTTGGAACAGTGAATGATTGGAATGGTGATGAAGCAATATTCGTATGTTACAGTATGGAAAAGTACAACCGAGGGGCAAAAGATACTTCGAGGTTTTGATATTGCCTGTAGTGAAAAGGGAAGAAAAAATCATCTGAGTATCAGGGAACCTTTGGCGTTCATTTGATTACAAAAATGATGGGCATTTCAAGTAGCTTGTTCATTCCAAAATCACGTGGTTTGCTTTTTTAGTCTGGTATTGCGTGTTATTCTCATGTGGTGGCCATGTCATGAGTTCCCGAATAACCAAATAGTACCGCTCATTCCTCAGTCGATACTTTTATTCCTCCTTTCCTCCTTTCTTTTTCCTCATCCAATTCCTCTCAATTCACTCCTCCTTATTGAGGAGATGACAAGGTCTCCTCATTCTTAGTGCTATCTCGGGGGTCAGAGTGAGCGAGAGATCGTGTCGAATGGAGAGAGTTAGAGACTATTGCCTCCCTTCGGACTCCGCCCTGCCCCTTCATCCACTTTCCCAATGGAAGAGGGGCTCAGTCCAAGTAAGGGAAGCGCAGGGGAGAAGAGGCTACGGTAGCCCCTTAGTCTGGCACAGCAAAAAAACCTTAAAGTGTCCAAGATTAATGATAAATTCCAAGGGGAAGATTTTCTTCTCTCACTCTTTCGCCCTATCATCCCCCCTCCCCTCCCTATCCTTTGCTCATTTTTCGCATTCCTGAGCTCGACTCTCTTCTCGCTCGGAGAGTCTCTAATTTTTCTCACTCGCCCCCTGTCTATCCCTCTTCTCTCCCCGATCCTCCCTTTCCCCCCTCCACTAGTTCTGCCCTTCCACCCTGGTGCAATAGTGCGAGGAAGATAGTCAGTCGTCGATTCTTCTTCAATCGTCCCTACCGTATCCTACTGTAATCTTCATACGGCGTCCAGAAGGAATATTCAGTCTCCGATCGGCAAAGGCTACGAGGTGAGCGTACCATTCCTTCGCATTCGCAGGCACCGATCGCGCTATTTTCCAAAGAACTGGGGAGGCGCCTTTTGAGGAATTACCAAATGATATTCCATCGGTTATCGTTGTCTTGTGACCGTAAGATGGCTTGACGTGGATACCCTTTTGTTCACCATTAGTCTACCGTAACCCCAGTTCTTCCGTAACATACCGTAACCCGCGCACCGTACCCTGTGCCCGTGCCAGCCCGATCGCTGGTTGTTGCGTAGCCAAATTGTCGAGTCGCTCGGCTCCCCTGATCATTTGGTCCCCTCCAACCAGCCATCGCGCACGGGAGTGACGCGGTGTATATTACAAATTGAACCGGTCATGGTGATCAGTGCAGCTTCCATATTGCTCAATGCGTGTCTGTCGTGTATTTGGCGTAGCTCGTTGCTGATGACTAGTACATATTTCAAATTGAACAGTCGTGTTGGCATTTTACACAGTGGTTAGTGGTGATGCGCGAGTGTGCAGATAGCGAATTGCCTCTCGTTATGGATTGGTTTTGCTCTAATTGGGAACTCTTCGAGAGGTGGAGATTGATTCCTTGATCCGGTCAAGAGAAATGCGATTTTCGGGTGAGATAGGGTTTTTTTTGAGATCCAAGCGCGAAAAGTGAAAGGAATTACGTGCCTTAGTTGAGACGGTTCTTCTCTGCAGGCTAATTGCAAGAGAAAGGGCTAACGAGCGCCTCAAAGGGCGCTTGCTCTGTATGCTCTTGAGTAGAGTGTCGAAATACGGGTCGCCGTCTCTTCATTTCGCATACTCTGACGCCTCTCTGACCGGTGAGAGAGCACGTGAAATGAAGAGACGGCGACCCAGTATTTCGAACTCTACCCTTGAGGCCTCTGGGGACTGTTTGGCGTCTCGTGGGCGACACAATTGCGGAAATAAGGGCAGAAATAAGAGAGCACAGAGTCATTGAATAAATCATCACACAGTTTGATGTTGCTCCGAAATCGAAGGCTGACTGAAACATAACCTATTTGGCACCCCCGACATTCCTGCCTGCGCAACCGACTCTGCGTCTCGTTTCCCCAGTCTTCGTGCTGTCATATTTAATGTGTCTGAGTGTCAAATAATGTCAAATACGATCTCATTGACCGCATCTGATAAGAAAATTCCCTAATTTTCTTGTATTTCGCACCACGTTTTTTCACTACATTTCATCGTGCGATAAGCAGTTTTTCTTCCATTTTCGCACCCAAAATTGATTGAAAACCTACTGGGAACTTGGGAGAGTCCAGACTATTACCTCGTCGTTGTGAGTGGGCCGATTTCCCCGGTGGATAGGGGCGATACACCGAGGTCTCTCCATTTCGCGTGCTCTCTCGCCCGCTCTAGCCGGCTAGGGAGCATTTCAAATAAAGAGACAGGGAAGAAGCTGAGTCGATTTCGGAGCATCTTGCCCACTTACTTAAGAAATTACATTGCGTCGGCCCCTGGTACGCGGAGAAGAAGTAGGGGGGGGGGGAAGATAGTGCTGAGTGAATTCGCGGATCCCCGGGGGGGGGGGATCCGGGAGTGGAATCCATCCGATATAGAGCCTTAGAAAAAGAAAAAGGGGGGAAGGTGTTGGAAAGGTACCAAGATGGAGACTGGCACAAGGAGTGGAGAATTGTCCTCTATGTACAATGTGGGAATCTTATGCGCGTGGGCATAAAGAAGCGGATCCAAGGTCGTTTTTTTATACTCGAGTTGCAGATATGCAGATAGTCCGCTTCATCGGACCATTTAAAAGTTTAGGGCTCATTACTCAAAGGTTTTGCTAAATTATTCTTCCCTTCCGTATGAACACAATATCAATCTCCGAATGTTCACTTCTCGTTAAAGGACGCGTGAAACTCATTTCAATATCCAGTTAAAAAATCGGAGGTTCCAAATGGTACCATCAAACCATTTTCGTCTCCCTTTCCTCAAACGCGCCAGCTTTCCTCATCACCTGATACAGTTCGAAATACGGGCGCCGTATCTTCATTCTTCACGCTATCTCACCGGTCAGAGAAGCGAGAGAGTGCGTGAAATGAAGAGACGACGCCCCGTATTTCTAACTCTATCACCTGATGATGAATATCTCATGCGATCGTGTCCAAAAAAGGAAGGAGAAGACGAATTCGCAAATGGACTAGCCTAAAAGCCCCCTTTCTCATCTTTGGTCTTTTGATGTGCTTTATCTTCTCATTTCAGCGCGCCCTTTCAACCCATAAAATCTGCGGCCTATAAGATGAGAGGCTAATGAAATGGCATTAGTAGGCCGCGGATCGGAAAAGGGGTAAGGAGGGCCGGAGTGTGGATTAGAATGAATTCGTGGGGCCGGGAATTCGGAAGCCGGCGCAAAGCCCGCGTGTGAACAACGGCCTGCACATCCGACGATTAGCCGCGTATGGTAATGAGGCTTTGACAACGTACAAGTCAGTAGTCTGGTCCGGAGCTATTGGTCTCTCCAGTCCCCCTGATCTCTCGCTGTCAGACAGACGAGGGAGTGTGGGAAACGAGGAGAGCACGGCTCAACGTCAACAGAGATTACTGCAACTTGCGGCCGCATAAGTGGGCCGTCAAATGCCAGAGACTCTCTTATTTTACTCACTATTTCGCACTTCGGTCGGTTGATAGAGCAGGGGGGGGGGGGATGACGAGACGGGGCCTCTTCATTTCGGCAGCTCGAGTCATAAATTCAAGCCAGGGAATGGGGCGAGGATTAATGGATAACAGGTGACAGAGAATCAAGAGTTAAACAGAGATCCTGAATCGCTGAAAGGCACTGATCATGTGTCGAAATTATATTGAACTTCAAAAAATATTGGGTTAACCGAATATGGATGTCTGCTCAAAATCTGACTATCAGTTAGGAGTTCAACGAACAAATAGTAATGAACTGTAACGATAAACAGAACTACTGCACGCAGTAAAACATGCAAAAAAAATCAAGACAGCCGATAATAGCTGGGGCCCGTAGATCAGCTAACAGGTGTCATCGGAGGGTGCAATGGCATGAGGAAGAAAGGAATGCGATGACGTCAGGCATATCGGTCTCCCTATAGACACGTACACATGCTGTCAGGGAAGATCAATGATTAGTACTAAATAGAGACATTGATAAATTGATTGTGAGACGAAAATAAGGTTCGTCAAGCTTGCTGTCTCTGTGCTCCTTTTCAGTCACAGGCACGTAGACACGTAGACTATTTGTCTGATTGAAGCAGTGATGTGGGGTTCGTAGATTAACGGTTGGGCGTTGAAATGCTGCTACTTCGCGGATCTGCTATACTGAAGAAATGATCATTGACTTTCAGTGCTCGATTTGCTTGAGCCAGAGACTGGAATGTGGAACGTCAAATGTTTGTCTGTCTCGGCCTGCAAAAACGATAAACAGGAAGCAATTGTTTGCTGGGATTGAGTTCTGAAGTGAGTAGGGTTCCCTTCTTGGAATTAAATTGGATTAAGAATTCCAATGGAATTCCATTACCTCATCATTTCTCATAAACTCTCTCGCACCCAGAGCAGTCATAACGCTTTGTTCTTCTTGTTAGAATTCCGGAATCAATTCCATCAAGAGAACTCTAGAAGTGAGTAAGGGCCAGAAGAACAGCACACATCGGCGAAGGATCCTTCAGAAGGCGGTGTGTGAGGAGTCACTGAGGACCCGTGAAAGGAATTCGATGATGTCATGATTAAAAATCGGCCCATTGACGATTGACCACTCGCATTCCATGCGATTAATCAGACATTTTGGCGACGAAAAGCAGTGAGATGGGCGTGGGTGACATTGATAAGAGCTCGTTTGAGGGGTAAAATGGAGGAGGATGGCGATGACACCGGCTCTTTGCCTGTCTGATTATGCTCATCGTCTTCAGTGCCCCTAAGAACCCCTTTCCGCCATCTGAATTTGGCATACACTTGTAATAAGGCGCTCAGTAGGGATGTCCAATCAATTCCAATACCCAATTAATTGATTTTGCGGCCGCTCAACCCCTCGGAAAATAAGGAATAAAAGTCAATTAATTGGTCAACCCAATACCAATTACCCAATTAATTGGAATACCAATTACCCAATTAATTGGTATTGTCTCTGAGTATTGAGTATTGAATTGAAATCACTAGCGCTCAGGCACTCATTGTCAGTCAAACCAAAAGAAGGTGCTTGAGTCAACATTTCAAATTCTGCTCACCATCAAATTTTGGCTAATTTTGTTCAATAATCTAAATTCATATTATTCCAATAAGATACCTTCTGATCATCATGGAAAATGTTCATCCGATGATCTTTGAAGCGCTGATGAAACTCAACCGAAACGCTATACTAGAAACAAATTGTCACGGAATTCGCGATTGGTGAGATGACGTCGCATGAATTTGATCGGAATCGGAATTTATCATATACAATCGAAAACAACGAGGAATGAAGATTATTTCATAAAATTGTCGCGATTCTATCAGAAGGGAGAAGACAACAACACGATGGAATGGAGTCAATCTAGCTGGTGGACATTTACTAACGAGGGAAATTTGACTATCTTGGAATGCTACTCAAAGCTGCGAAAATTTACCTCGCCGAGAACTGGAGAGCATCGCAAAGAATCCGCTGTTCAGAGCTTATTGTTAGCGAGGATGCATGATGCCCCTGCCTCCATCGATCTTGAGTAGATCGCCCGTGGTGAAGGACGAATCGGGCCCGGCGAGGAAGAGAATCGCCTTTGCGACCTGGAATTGATCGACAGTATTCCCCAGTCTGAGAATTATGACATGATATGGGGAAATGTATTACAATAGTGTTTATTTGCAACGAATACGGGGTAAAGATCAACGATCAAACCGACCTCAGCAACCTCTCCCGGTCGACCGAGCGCGTGCGTCGACTTGCACTTCTCGAGGAACTGAATTTATTCTTATTTAATGAAGAAAAAATAAATGCAATTAATTCTTCTCACGATTTTCACAGAAAAAGTGTTTCACACTCTCAACGTGACGGGAAATCAACGTTTTCATTCGATGTCGTTTTCCCTTTTCGACCAAAAACCATATTGATTTGTTTGTAAATAATTTAATATTCTTTTGAAAATAAGTAAATCAAAATATATTAAAATATGTAAACCTCAGCGTACTGCTGCTCGCTCATGCCACCGCGCTTGTGGATGTCAGTGACGATGACGCCAGGACTGAAAATTAAACCATTACAACCCTGGCTTTCTCTAGCGAAGGTAAAGGTGTAAAGGTGTATCCACGTCAAGCGATTTTACAGTCATACGACAACGCTAGGTGGGACCCACTGGTAAGGCCAGCTGTTAGACGGACTACATACCCCGCTGTCCAATGCTTTCTCGGGTAGCCTTACCTTTCGCAACCGAAGTTACTACCAACCGTTGTCTCTAGCGTTCTCTAGCGATCTCTAGCCTAATCACCCTCTCTTACTTTTCCTTCATAATGCTTTTCCCTACATTTTTCTATTAAAAAATGAAAATGTTGGAGGGTTTTCAAAAGTTCTGCGTGTAAGAGCTATCGTTTGAACAAAAATTATGAACTGACCACACGGCGTTGACCCTCACTCCATGCGGGGCCATCTCGAGGGCAAGACACTTGGTGAACTGATCGACCGCCGCCTTCGACATGCAGTAGTAGGCCACGCCGGGGAACTGCAAATGATCGTTCCACTATTTTTATACTTATACGCATACTTGTACTGAATTAATCACTCGATAATATGCGGTTGGGGCGGGAAAACAGGTGGTGGTATTTCATGCTCGCTTTCGGGAACTCTTGGGAACTTTTTTTTGTTGTTCTGTTGCCGTAAAAACACGTGTTACTTGTTGACAAATCGAACACGTGAACACATCAGAATGAGACGCTACTTGCAGTGCACAAGAAAGCTAATTGGATCGTGTTGTCAGTTGAAATGGCTTATGGTTAGCAAAATAGATACTCACCGGACACGGGCCTGCGATGCTGCTCACATTCACGACAGTGCCCGTCGACTGAATGATGTGGGGTAGGGCGAGTTGGCTGAGCTGGATCAGACTGCGAAATGGAGCTCAATAAACTGTTTGAAAAATTAGTTTAAAAATATTACATAAAATACCAGTGTCAAACAACAAGCGATGATAATATTTCACTCGTGATTTTTCCCCAGCTCCAGGCAAATTTTATCGTCTTTCAAGGACAGCTATACTTTTCTCAATTACGTTGATCAATCCACACGAATAGAACTGACCTCCTAACATTCACATTGAACACATCGTCGAACTTCTCCAGAGGACAGTCGATCACGGCACCGTTGACGATGATGCCAGCGGAGTTGACCTGAGGGAATTAGTTATTATTGTTGTTGTTGTTGTTGTTTTGTGATTATTGTCTGTTCTTGTTGGTAGTATAATTATATCATTTTTAAAACATATCTTTCTTTCTTTTTTTTTGAAGGAGATGAAAAACTAGAGCTAACCAGCAACGTTTAAAATTGAACCAATCGTGAAACCTATTCAAAAAGGCATTGCTTACCATTTCAATCTGGTGATTTCACCTACGAATAGAAGGACAGAAAATCATTTTATGGGCCTTCACCCAGGTATACTAGATAAGTTTCTTTTACCAGAGTGTCGATCTGTCCAAACTTGGCCACCGTATCCTTTACTAGCTTCTCGGCAAAGGCCTTGTCAGCGATGTCACCGACAGTGATCAGGATCTGAAATTTATATATATATATATATATATATATATATATATATATATATATATATATATATATATATATATATATATTGGAACTATAAGCCATGATGATCCCAATAATCAAAAATTTAGCAAAAATCAGCCTGATGAATCATTTAGGATAAAAATCCAGCAACAAAGATTTTCCAATCGCTTTTATTTTCTCTCACATTCTCCTCCTTCGCTCCCTTCTTCAAGGCTTGTTCCTTCACGGAGTTGAGAGCTGCCTCGTTTCTGAAATATGAAAGGATACAAATGAACCATCGAGCAGAGATACAGCACCTCAACAGCAACTTTCTTTTCAAACATTATCACGTTTTTTGATCAGAAAAAAAGAGATAAGATGAAAAATCTCATTATTTCACAAACAATCGCAATTCGAAAAACAAAAAGAGAAAATTGCTCGCGTTCTGAACTCTACCTGCCAGTAATCGACACGGCGTAGCCTCTCTCGGCGAACAGAAGGGCAGTGCCCTCGCCGATGCCGGATGATGCGCCTGGAATGATTTCGAAATTGACACCGAAGTCTCGTGTGAATTGTGGGCGCAAATTTTAACTTTTATAAAAAATTTTTAGTGGAAAATGTACAATCATTTCAAAACATGTACAATCATTTCAGAGAAATATAATGAAGTTTTACTAATTTGAGAAACATTATTTTCCTATAGAAGCCGACTAATTTCAAGATGTCAATGAAAACATGAAGAAAATAAACATACCAGTAACAATCGCGACGAGCATATTTTCTCGGTGGTGTGCTGAAAAGTGGGGGAAGATTGGAAACATTGTTTGAAAATTACAGAAACATCTGATGAGAAAAGGGCGAAACGATGTCGTTTTCCAAAGTAAGGCGCGGTTGGAAAGTATCGGCGATTGTGCAGAAATTGCCGAGCAGCGAGTGATTGATGTGGTCAAGAGAAAGAGAGTAGGAGAAATTGAGAGAGCGGGCAGAGAAGGGGAGAACACCGAGCGATAGACAAGTAAAATGGGAGAGGATAGTGAAGAGAAGGGGGATCAGAGTGATCAATACAGCGGAAACGCAAGGGAGTGAACAGAGAAAAAGATGAGATGGACCGTGCGTTACGAGAAGTTTTAAAATGTAACGCTTCCTCCTCCCACAGTGCTATCTCTTCAGACACCTATGTACGGCCTCACCGGATCCCTCCAATCAGTGGACGAATTGGAAAGGCAAAGGGCATCCCATCACAAATACGAATAATCAGCGGGTGAGTTTGGCGACAAAATCGGATTCGCCGCTAATAGAAGTAAAAATAAACACGCTCGAATGCTGAAGCTGTGCCAGCGGGGATGATTAAGCAAGATTATATAAGAAGCGCTTCTGAAGTAGACGAAATTGCGTCAAGACGACAACTATATTGGCAAACACTGATTGACAAATTCAAACCGAAGAAGAACGTAGGCGATCAGGCGATGAAATGAGAATAGTGTGAAACATATTCAGAAACGTAAGAAATCCTTTAACTCGATGAAGATTCTCCTTTACAACTCGATGTAATTTTTTTGGCACAAATCTCCTCAAGAAGGTGAATAAAAGGTGTATTATACATGGAGGCGCCTAAACAAATTGTGCTGGAGGCGGCCCGACAAAATCAATAACAGATCTTTAAATATCAAACCTTTGGATATAGTATTTAGAGTATCTAGATAAACGAAATGGAACGAACGCCTTTTTCTCAACAACATTGCTTTTTGGCAATAATGTAACAGCTGAATTTACACTTAGTTGATGATTCCAACCGGTGATGTTCTCGTTTTTCCTTATCAATAATGTTGATGTCTAGGGATGCCTACGGGTCGATTATAAAGTGTGGGGATCGGTCCTCTGTATGACCTCCCGGAGAGATCCCCCATGTCATAAGAATGACGACAAGATATGATATCGTGAGAGCTATTGATTCCGTGTGCGCTATGCTGCTTGATTAGATACGGAGGAATACTTAAGGGGTTGAGTATGGTACATTCACCATAACCCCCATCTCTCTTGGCATACCAAGCGGAAACTTTGACGGCTAAAGTTTTTCAACTTACCATTTGTGTAAGTTTGGCATTTACCATTTGTTAAATATTTAGGTCATTTTATTTCAAAGTTTACAGGGCAACTAATCTTTTGTGAGCTGTTATTCTGAAGAAACGAAAGATATATTGTTGTGGAAAAACTGCCTCAATAGTGCGTTTTCGGCGCTAAACATACCGTTAAGTATTCATGAAAGTTCTTGTGTGAGCTCTCATATTAGGATACTAAAATGAGTAAAGTTTAGGGCAACACAATAGACGAAATTGTCGACACAGAGGTCCTTGATTGAGTTTTCAATGCTCTAAAACCGTTCTGTTCAATGATGCACTTCCAAAATATGATTCTTAAAAATTTAAATCCTGAAATTATAAACTGCATATCTGGATATATCTCCCACGGTTCCGTACAATTTGTCATGATTTCTAATGATGCGGCAATTGCCAATTTGTGAGTTATATAATTTAGAGACATTGGTCGACCACAACTTTCAGCAATGAGTACGAAAATTGCACCCTAGGAAGGTGCACTATTACAGACACGGCGGTGTCCGAGGTATAGATGTCTACATTAGATTTTTATTACACATGAATTATAGCAGCGTATTGGGTTGTGCGCTTTCAGAAGAATTTCGCGATTTCCTCATCCCTCTGGCGGACCTGGTGCTAAATGTCGAGATTTCTGAGATGAACAGGGCACAAATATACATATGCCCATAACTCATCTCATTGCCGCCTTCTGGTGACTTCCTACCGTTTTTCTACCGAGCATTCTACCGTATCATTTTCCGGCTCTCAATCTCACACTAATTTCTGGCTTTGATTTCCCGGCTCTCACGATGGTGGTCCCTACTTCTGGTCGTCAACAATGCAGCCTTGTCGTTTGCGGACGCGCAAAATCTCGTGCAGGTATTCTTTCCACATTACTGATGGTATATAGTCCTAGAAATGTTAATTATTATATTATTTTCAAAAATATATTTACTATATGCTCTTGATAGCCATTTACATCCAGTTATAATATGATCTCGATATTGATTTGTTCCCAAGTATTCCTCCTCCATCGGGATCTCGATCGTCATTTCCTGTGAGATTAGTGAGGTGGATACGATATGATTAGGATGCGGTAACACGTGAACGAGATCTCCATCGGTTAAGTGATCATCATATCCTGGAGTTTACGGTTGGGTTACGGAAAGAATATTTATGTGGTACAATAGGGGATCTGCATGAAAAAGGCCAATAGTAGATTGAAAACAGACTCAGCATTTTTGGAATGCAGCTGGTTCGATGGGTCCGCATACTTTTCTTTCAGGCGCAGACATGCTTGTCGTGAAAAGTGATCGATAGAATACTCGGTGTAAACTATTGAATGGGAAAGGACAGGAATGAAGAGAGTTTTATAGGAAGAAATGCGACGTTATTACCGCAAGAAAATTGGATAGAGCGATGGTGGATGTGTTCACGTGAATTTTGTTCAAAATCAAATCATTTTTATCGAATCAGGAATGTGAAAGTGAGAGCATGTGAAAGACACGGGCGTAATCTGAAACTATTCAATGATATTTACAATAACTAGAGATCATTGGTTTGATCTTTGATCTCTAAGCGGAGCTCCTGAGTTCAGTCGCAGCCTTGGCACAATTCTTGCATGATTGGCAGGACCTCTCGGTGATTTTCGGCTCATCGGGCAATTTCACTTGTGAGTTGGACGGCGTCATGAGTCCTGATAATATAATAGTTGCAATGATTTATAGTTCTCATAATATCGTGATCGTGCTCATCATGACTTCTCCTCTGCAATTGTGGAAATTTTTTTAAAGAGTAATTTTTTTTGAAAGCCGATCTTCCGTGTGCAAATTGTTGCATTCTTGAAATACACCCTTTCGAGGAGCAAGTGAAACTCACTTGTGTTGCTATGATTCGATTTTTGCATATTCCGAAATACCGAAATAGGAAAACGCTACAACCTCTTCCGCCATCGATCTTTAGCAGGTGTCCGGTAGTAAAGGAGGAGTCGGGCCCAGCAAGGAAGAGAATCGCCTTGCCGACCTGCATCAAGAAGAATTTGACCGAATTTGACAATAAAAAATCAATCATTTCTCGTCGTACTTTTCCCACTAGCCAATGAAAAACACTAACAAGCACACAAAATCTGTCTCTTCCTTACCTCATCAACGGTGCCCGCCCTTCCCAGCGCATGTGTAATGCTGCACTTCTTGAGGAACTGAAATTGAAAATTGAAAACTTTTTACACAATTCAATAAATGATTCCATTTAGTAAAATGTCTGAAACACAACTCATTTTTAAGTAACAGCATTATTGAGATGAGGTGAATCACATTCTACAGTTCATTATAACGAGTTTTAAGTGCTCAGTAAACACAATGTGCTGGTAAGCGAGACATTGATTGTCTGGGAGAGAGGAAGGGAAGAGGTAGAGGAGAGGAGAGCAGGTAGATTATTTTCTCCTCCAGGCCTCTTCCCCCTCCTCCATCCGCTCAGTTCGGCAAAGGTCAATTATGAATTGGAAATAATCTCACGATAACCTACAGTACACCAATTCGCACTCACCTGCTGGTACATTTCTTCGTTTGGAGCGTTCTGCTGCTGCATGCCAGTGATGATTACGCCCGGGCGGAAATGTTATCAAAGATTAAAGATCAAAGATCAAATACCAATGAGCTCTACTCGTTCTACGTGATCTCTCGCCATTTTATCTGTAGACAAACTCAATAGAGTATGTATGCACAGGATTCGATAATCAATTGTTGTGAGAAAAAAATAGGAAGAGGAATCGATGACTTCTTCAACAAAGTACGAAAAGAACATTGTGAAACGTATTTCGTAAGATGATTTCGGATGAAACAATAAGCAAAATAGAGCAGAAACTTACCAGACAGCGTTCACTCTCACTCCGTGCGGGGCCATTTCCAGTGCGAGACATTTCGTGAACTGATCGACCGCCGCCTTGCTGATGCAGTAGTACGTGAGGCCGGGGAACTGCAAATATTCTTATGTATTATGAAATAAATTTATCTATCGACTTGCTTTCAGAAAGGACGCCGAGCTAAAAGTGCTCAAATGCGCCTTCCCTGCTTCGTTAGTAGTCAAGTCTAAAGATCAGGAGAGCGATAAGCTGCGAAAATTTCCGCAAAGCTCTTTGAAGATTTTTGAAGACAGATCCGTGATTCTAATTTCAGACCGGTTTGAGTGTCTCTTTAAAGCACACTTTGTATCAACAACAAAAGCGTAAGAGTGTTGACTTAAGTTGTCTAGTGAATAAAATAATAGAATCGTACTCACGGGGCAAGGACCGGCGATGCTGCTCACATTCACCACTGTTCCTTTTGACTCGATCAAGTGCGGAAGCGCGAGTTGCGTGAGCTGGATCATGCTGAAAGTACAGGTTTTTAGCGAATTTTGATTAGAGACCCTCTTTCTCTGAGCAATCATCTCCCCAAACAACGCTATTTTTTTTATTTGATTGTAATGAGGGAGCAATATAGATGATGTGAAACTAACCTGCGAACATTGACGTCCATCACTCTATCATACGCTGCCAGCGGACACTTGAGAACGGGGTCGCCCACTAGCACACCTGCGCTGTTCACCTCAAAATCATGTTGAAATCGCATGACGTTATTTTTAAAAAAATCATCCAACGTCTCGTGGATCAATCGACATGAAAACAAATCGATGTAATTTTTTCTCCCACATTCCTAATATATCTCCATTAGTGTCGTTTTCAATTTCCAAACGATTGTCTTGATCAGCAACTGACCAATGCATCAATCCGTCCGAACCGCTCCATCGTTCCCTCAACGATGCTCCTCGCGGTGCATTCGTCGTGGAGATCTCCCGCGATGATCACAAGCTGAAATAATATGAATGCCGAACAGAACATTAGTTATCGATGTGATATTTTGAGCTTGTACTTCACAAATGGCAACAATTGATACTCTACTTTTTTTCCTACTATGAGCAGTGTGTGAAACACACATGTTTTTCCTTCGCGCCTCTATGAGTTTTCTCATATTTTTATTTTTTTAACATTCAATAACTGAAAGCTAAAAAAACGAAAAAAATATCTAAAAACAAGTTATGTACAATTCGTGACTCCAACCTGATCTTCCTTCGCTCCTCGGTCGATGGCCTTTTGCTTCACGGCCGCGAGCGCTTCGGTGTTTCTGGAATGATTGTTGGAATGGTTGAAGGGCAAAGATATGTTTCACTTCGAACTCAATAGGTGCCGATGGACATTGAATATTGATTTGTTGCCATTTCTTCCTTTAGGAACCACAAAAAATGCTCGAAATACAGGCAATCGACATCGTTTTCACACGGTGAGCCGAGCTCGGAATCACTTGCCCCGTCTCTTGGTTTCATGCGCAATTTATCTCTTGTTCAAGTGACCGGAGAGACCAAGTTAGAGCGGCGGCCTGCATTTCGAGCTCTTGATATCTTGATATCTTCTAGATCTTGATAGCTCTTGCTATGATAAAAGGGTGCGGGTTCGAATTCCTCGCCCTGCAGTGCACCACAAATCACACTTTGCGTGCGCCGAGTGCATTTGCCGAAATGCATGGGGTGTCAGACTGTGTGATAGCAGTGTTCACTGACCTGCCCGTCAAGCACACACCGTATCCTCGTTCGGCAAACAGCAGTGCAGTGCCCTTGCCGATACCGGATGAGGCGCCTGACAATGTCGTCGTTCGAACACTAAGGCGGATAATAACATAATAATAACTAATAACTAATAATAATAATAATAACTTAATAATAATAACAGATAATAATAACTTGTGAAGGTGAGAATCAACTATTATTTCAGAATACACTTTATAACAGTTCTTACCGAAAAATCCAGTTTCTCTCGTCATTTTTTTTTAGGAAAATCATATGGTAAAGTCCAAGCGAGTGAAAAATATTTTTAAATTCAAGTCTACGCAACTCACCAGTCACTATTGCGACGGGCATCTATAGTTATCTGAAAAATAGAAATATCTCATCGTGAAAAGCAATGGATAAAGTAAATTAGTCACATATTTGGTGCAGCGTTTGTTTCGTTTGCAGCGTAAATTACGCGTCAAAAGCATTGAGAAAGTCATCACTGAGCAAGGATGAACAAGGGAAAGCAGAAGAATAATTGGCGCAGAGACGAAGAGACACGACAATCCTCAATTATTATCGTTCCTTCTCATCTACAGCCCCCATCCCATCCATCCCTTCCTATCTCTGCATCCATAGACAGCACTCTCACGTTTGCGCCGTCTCTCACTTACATTGCCTAGATAGAGAATGGGAAAATTCGGAGATGGAAATCGTTGTTCAATCCTCCCAATTCGGCATATTCCCTCTCCGTTAAGAGACTAATTTATGGAATTATCGAATAAATTACAATCGTTCAGCCATCATCTATTTAGAAATTGCTGATCAGATAAAAATTTGGGTAAGAATTAAGACATCTTATCTTCAGGCATAGTGTTTTCTTTCAAAGGCACAAGGTTGCACAACAAGATCTTTTCCTAAAAGTAATCTCATCTCAAAATGGCAAAACATCGGACAGCAAAAAATGTTGCCTTCAGGGATCCGGTTAGCCGATGGCACATCGTGCGAAAAGATTGCAATCTTTCATTTAATTTCTTTTCTCTGACTCTCTCAAATCCGTGCTGTCTCTCATCTTCTCTGTCCTGTTCGAGCGCGTGTGCCGACAGCGAGAATGGGAACATTCTATCATTTTCGGATCTTGCGACGCTCTGCACTCTCTCCGAATCGCATGCTCTCTCGCTATGTCTGACTGGCGAGAGAAAACGCCCAATAGAGAGAGACGTATTGATTCTATTTGCACGAATCGCAGATGTTGTTCAAGATTTGCCATTTTCTCTTCATTTTATTCCTTCACGCCATTTTCTTGCGTGGAATGAAGCAAATATTGGAGATATCTATCTGAAAGTCTTTCCGTTTGTATTTTTTTATGAATTTGAAGTAAGAAAGGTTTATTTCGACAACAAAGAATAAAAGCATCAAATACCATGAAAAAGCTGATACAGAGATTCGAGAAACCATGGGCAAAGGGTTGAGTCAAGTGTGAACCCGGAACAGATATCAATAGGTGGAATGTATCTCGATAGATGAAAATGGGTAGAGTAGGCACAGGGTGTGAAAAGTGTGAAAAGGAAACGATGTACAGATGAATTGAACAACATCGAAATTGAGTGACAATGAAGAAGTTACAACACGCGTCGGATCTGGCTGTCAGTTGGTCATGTTGCATTCGAGGTTCTAAATTCGGTGGATGGATTGTAAATGGCACCAGTGATATATCGCTTACGAGTAGAGTTCGAAATACGGGTGATCGTCTCTTCATTTCACGTATCTACTCTCTCTCACAGGGTCAGAGTGACGAGAGAGTGTGTGAAATGAAGAGACGGCGCCCCGTATTTCGTACGCTACTTACGAGTACATGGAGCTGATGAGGATGTCATCCTCGTCTTCAGAGTCTTGCGAGAACATGGACTGAAATGGTTGGTGATTTGAACTGTTCTGGTTTTTGGGAAAGCATAAGGTCATGGATAAATGATTGAGAGCTCTCTGATATCAATTCTATCTTAGGGATGATCTTCCTGATAAAGGCCAGTCAGAGCAACACACAACGTTCACATCGCAAAAAACCTTATCAGATTTCAATGTATTTACCTGCGATATGTTGCCTCTCCTATTTCGATTGAGCGCCCGTGCTCTCGCTCGTCTCCGCACGAAACAGAACAAACAGGCGAGAAGGGCAACCGTCATCAAGGCGAGGAACGTGAACTGAGCCCTGGAAATTGAGAAATGATCGTAAACGTTGCTTCCACAATCAGGGCGATTTTTTCAGTTGTCATGAGACAACCACGGCTGGCGGTGTACACAGGTAAGGCCTAGCACGACGAGCCCTACGTGATCACTCGTTAGCCAGACTTCTAGCGCGCGTTTGATAAATGATAGTATTGACAGATAGATAGTCATTGACCGAAAAAACGATAGACTTTTTCAATAGGTATTCCCTGCAGCAAGGACTGCTTGATCAAAATCATTTCTGTCCAAGCAGCTATCCCCGACGGGCTTCATGTGCTTTTGGGTGTCTCTTGTTTACCTTTTTTTTAGATAAAGAAGCGTTCTTTATTAGCGGAATCGCAATATTTTGCTCACTTTACTTAGTACTAAACTATATCGAAGTAGCCGAGCAATTCATTCTCACTATTTGTAACCATTTTCGGTAATACTGATATTACCGGGAATATTGATAACGGACCTGCATCACTACCTTATTCCACATCAAATAACATCGCTCACCTCGTCAATGACACGTATCCACTGGGCGCTGATGTAGTTGTGGGTGGGAGAGTGGCCGCCTTCGCTTTCTCTTGGCGCTGTCTGAAAATATTTTAACATTCTTATTATTATTATCTTATTTTAATTGTTTACTCATCATTTTTCCAAGAATATCGTTCGAAAACATATCGGAAGCATTTTCCCCCATTGGTTCTCCTAGTCAGTCGCCCTATCCCATTTCGATGATTGACAGACAATTGGCCTATCCTTCAAGGCGCTCATTATTCGGAGGGGATAATTCAATGGAGAACCGAAATATTGGAAGCGCCTCGATGGGCATTGAAATGAGAGCAAACGATTTTGAATCTTCTCGTTCTGTATCAGAATAGCACACTGCTTCACTTCATCGCGAATTACGTTCTATTTCTGTGTGCGAAAGAACAAAGTTACATGTTATTTTGAAGTAAAATCAGGGAAAAACAATATATTTATATATGAATATGATTTTTTTATGAATTTCAATTTTATGAAGAAAAACAATATATTCATATATGAATTACACTCACTGCTTCACTCCATCGCGAATCACGTTCTATTTCTGTGTGCGAAAGAACAAAGTTACATGTTATTTTGAAGTAAAATCGAGGCAAAACAATATATATTCCACTCACTGTTTCACTCCATCGCAATCCCACTCGTCCGATCCATCCGGACACTGTGCGATGCCATTGCAGACGTCGTACTTGGGCAGACAGTCGCCGCTCTGGAAATTAGAGTGCGCAATACGGGTCGCCGTCTCTTCATTTCCCACACTATCTCGCCTCTCTGAGAGAGTGCGGAAAATGAGGAGACGACGACCCGTATTTTGAACTCTATTGGAACTTATTATTTTTATGATGTGCTAGCGACAGAAAAGGACCAATCGATTGATGTCTTAGGTTCAAACTTATGAGCCTCGTGAAACACATCTTGCATCGCCAGGTTGAAGCTTTAAATATATTTGAACGGCAACTAAAGGAGCGTGGGTGACATGTGAACCCTTCTATGCAGCTAATGGTGTTGTTATATGAAGTATTTAGAATGACAAGCTCTGTAGAAAAGTAGAATAGAACTTAGAAACGAAACATCCAGCCGCATTTCTTTAGGAAATCTTCAAATTTAGTTTCTTCCTAGCAGTTTCTCTATTCTTTTCACTCTTAAACCATATTTCATTTTAATTGGTTCTCACCTTGCATTGCCACTCCCATCCCTTCGTGCATCCTCCCATCCCGCCCATTCCCTCCCGAGGCAGGTCGAGGTTCGACGAGGCATCGAACAGCTGCAATTGCGCGACAATCCATGATGGTTGACAGACTAGACTTCTTACGGATCAAATGTGAAAGAAAACGGACAAATTCAATTATATATTTAGAAATTCCAACCTGTGCGCTCGTCAATACAACCAGGGCGGCTGTCAACAACGTCGTTCGGAGTATCCGCATCGTTTTTGTATGAATTGGACCTGAATTATTGCGAAATTTGCCGAATAAAGCGCACATTATTTGAGAAAAATAATGGCAAAGGCGCGTAAATGAATGACGATCGTGTTATCAACGCGATAAAGTTCCGATTTACGCGTTCCGCGGGGCGAAATGATGGCGGAAACGAGCAATATTCGGGCCCTGGTCACATGGAAACGCCTCGCCTTTAGCCGTCTGGACCAGAGAATTGCATTGCTCTCTCTCTCTCCCCCACTCGCTCCATTTCCAATGCTCTATCGGGAAGCAGAAAGGGGAAAATAGCGCGGGAAAGGAGAGAGAGACTTGTGTGCCCGCTGTGCCCGCTATTGATTCCCCGTCGCGTCTGGGTGCTCTCTTCTATGGCACGAAGACTCTCGCCCCCCTTTCTTATCGAGCCTTCTCATGAATCCCTACAAAATGCATGATCTCTCGTACCTTCTGACCATTCATTGATGAGTCTAGGCATGACGAAATATTATCCCCCTTTGCTCTCTCGTTCTCGTCCAAAACACATGTATTCTTGGAGAAGGATACCATCTTTAAAGCTTGACAATATTTCTACTCTCCTAAAATAATCTCCCTTACGAAGCCTTCATTGGCACTGCACATTCTGCCATTTATCTTACGAAATTTATGGATGAGTCATTTTTATTCCATCAAGAGAGTCTTTCTCTGCTTGTTACAAAATTCATTCTTTCAGTTGAAAGGAATTTGTACTCTGTAGGCGATTCCATTCAAGTCTTCGTGTCCGCTCTGTATAGTGAAGCTTCACTGTCACCATATTCATGGGAGAATGAAGATGGATTGTATCCACCCCCAAATTATTGCTTGCCCCGCACAATGAGAACGGGGCAGTATGAGCGGGATGGGGCTTTCCATTCACCCCCTCTCTTCTTTCCCTCCCTCTCCTTCTCATCCCATCTGCATCAAGCCTTGGGCACTCAAGATGGCCGGCGCTCCTTCAAGTATACAACGGGAAGATGAGATGGTGGTTATTGACGATTCATCAGCTAACAGCTGGCCTATCAGCGGTTGTCTTACGACGTAATAAGCTTGACGTGGATACACCTTTACCTTTTTTCACCTTTATTATTGACGATAGCGTTAAAAACGAGGGAAATAATCTCCTCATTGTATACACTTTCTTTCAACTTGAGAATGGACACCAATGTTCGTTACGTGTTATTGACAAGTATCAGAATTTTTTTATAGCAACACTGCAGCTCACATATCGCTGAGATATCCTTCAGAGACCTTCATGCATTACTTGAAACACATGCAGCATGGAATGAAAAACTGAGATTTCAAATGAGGCAGAAAATGGAGAAATCGGCGGAAAAATAAATGGTGGAGTTATAAAGGCCTTGATTGTTATAGCTCTGATATGGTCAAGATTGATTTATCGAGATCGTAGAAGTCTAATTATCGTAACATTCAAATGCTGCGAGCGGCTCAAGCGGCTACATTCAGCTACGGTGTTTAGCGCATAATACGGAAAATTATATTCGCTAGCTCGTTATTGATTAATGCTGAAATTCTTATTTTATCAGTAATTGCTACTAGTACCGCTAGGAAACGATTAGGAACAAGAGCTAGGGTCTGAGGCCCTTCAGTCAAAAGTCGAAATGATCGATAGGAATCAGATTACGCGGAACGGTTTATTATTTTACGATAAGCAAAGATAAGCAAAACTTCTGTGAATAATCATCTGTGAAAAACCAGACAGTGTGTTCTTCGTAAAACATCACATAAAGTGCCAATTCGTCTGCCCCATATCAACACCAATCATACTGTAGCCGAATGACTCTTTCTCGTCAAAACTACTTGATACTCGTACCTGAAAAAAGGCATAATCAGGAGCACCAATCTTGGCGATTATCTCACGTTGTCTCATGTCTTCCTCAGATATATGTACATCTTTTCATTTGATTTGAGGTCCTGCACTGAAAATCAATTATTAAGTGAAAATCAGTAGTGAAAAATTCGCACCGGCTCTTCGATGCCCATCATTATGCACCCGCGGCCGAGAGTGTGTACAAATCTGCAATGCATTCTCAGTTTTGTCCATTTTTTGGGCCTAAAATTGGCCTAAAGCCTAAAATTTCAAAAAAAAGTCAGTAAAAAGTCAAAAAGTCATTTATCCATGTCTACTCGCTGCCATGGACCTATTAAAGATTGTTTGGTTCGAGTCCATCCCGTGCCTTATCAGTACTTTCTGACCTGAAGAAATTTCTAGATCCCTAAGGTACCATGACAGGACGCATTAAGGGAAACTAATATCGGAATGAAGACACTCGACAGGGAAGGCCACGAATCAAAATGAATTCTACACTGCGAATTACTACTGATCATACTTATACTTATACTTATACTTTATCACCACTCGATAATATGCTGTAGGGGGCGAAAAGGGGCTACAAGTGGTATTTCAGGCTCGGGCGAGCTTTTGGGAACGGGGTGTGTGTGGCAGTCCGTGTTTACAATTTAATGTGGGAGGTAGGGAGAACTAGTGAGGGGCTCTTCTTTTTTGACATTCAAAATGCCGCTGGATTGATAATTTAAATGAAAGTCTCGACGATTAAGCGTAACACACGTACAAAATATGGTATTTGAGGTATTTGAGGACCGCATGAGACGTTTCCTGCTTCATTCAATTCAATACGTTTTTTGTTCTTCAATTTTTCCTTCTTCTACTTCCACCGATGTGGTCAGAGAGCGTCCAAGAAGGAATCATCAGCGACGATATGCGCCGTGCAGAATAGTTTGAAACACGGTGATCAAGCAAATGATCTCTCCGTTTTGCGCACACCGACCCCTTTTCTGGCAGGAGAGAGACAGACCATGGAAAATGGCGATACTCACAGCATTGTTCATCCACACAGATAAGCGTAATGGAAAACGATTCGGCGCATCGAACTTTTTATCAAACCCTTCGCACCGCTATCTAAAGCAAGAATCTCTGCCGTCAGAAGAGACTAGGGACCGTACAAAATGAAGATATGGCGGTCAAACCTCTAATACCTCTAAAAGCTAGCACTGTCTCCGAATTTCACACAATCGCTGAATGACAAAGAAAACGATAGAACTCTCGAAATGAGGCTTTTCGGTGTGTGAGGCGACGATGAGGCTATTACTCCGAAGCGCTCCAAACCGTTATCTGGTCTGAATGCTCTTCACTCGGTCCCAGCAGATCAGCGATGGAAAACGGCTCCAAGAGCCACAGCGCGGTAAGCACGCTATACGCTCTTTTGCTATAATTATTCAGTTTTCAGATCAATAAAATTGTCGTGGTGATTCTCCTGACCTCAGTGCTTTTCCTCACGGCCATTGATTCGTACGGCATCGATGGTAAGATGTGCCTTGGAATAATACGCATGCAAATCTGAACGTTTAGGAGTCGTTCCGCTCGTTCAGAGCCATTTCAACATTTCCGGAGCGGAGGTGGCGGTGATTCGGGTTTGTGATTACTGGTTCTCGAAAGCGATATTTTATTGGAAGATATCGAGTTCGGTGAAAATATGTCATGCGTTTCAAATGCTCAGCAAACACAATGTGCTGGTTAGCGAGCCATTGATTGTCTGGGAGAGAGGACAGGAAGAGGTAGGGAGGAGGAGAGCAGGTAGATCACTAGCCTCCTCCCGGCCTCTTCGTCCCTCCTCCCTCCACTCAGTTCGTCAACGGTGAACTACGCGACGAATGGGAAATAATCTCACGATAACTAAAATGATCTCTTTGTCAGACATCAACCTCCGCAGTGAATACCGCAACGCTGGGCGTGATGTGGATCGCAGGAGAAGCCGTTGGAAGGAGGTGCCATATTTTTTACTCGTCAAAGGTCTCGCAAAACGCTTTTTCACATGAAGTTTACCTCCTAGCATCTCATGCTCCCCCGTCGAGGCCAATCATGCCTTGCAATCTCTCCGCGGTACCCAAATTGATAGCGACTTCGGTAGCGAAACCCTACCCTTTGAAAAAACATTGGACAGCACTGCAATTCAGTCCGACTAACATCTGGTCTTACCAATGGAAACCACCTAACGTTGCCTTACGACTTTAAAATCGCATGATGTGGATACGCCTTTACATGCTCAAGATCAGAAATGATGCGTCTTCAGGTCACTCTACATCCTCTCACTCATTACATGGATTGCCCTCACACTGCTATCAATTTCGATCGGGTCGAAATCGTTTCTGGTAAGAATTTTTATAAAGCGTTCCTTCACTCAATTAATATGATCCAGCAATGGTGCCAGCTATAGGATTTGTGAAACTCATTCCGTATAAATCTTGGAGATTTTGTTTTTCTCACTATATGAGAATTGAATGAGATATGTTTCAAGATGCTCATAAACATAAAGTTCACAGGTTTCACAGATACATGCAGGACATATCTTTGACAAATATTTGAATTTACCGAATTAACAACCTCTCGAGCTATACAATGGATAAGTAGAGAGCTTTTATATTTGTCTATTCAGTTGTTCGTCATACTCCGCTCGCTCGGCGCCGCTGCCTCAGCGGTGCTCGGAGTGCTGAGTCCCGTGCTAGCGGCCGATCTGTTTAGAGGTATTGTGTTCGTATGTTTTGTCTTACCTTTCCACTACATCTAGTACATCGATATTATTAGAGTTGAGTGTAGAGTGTAGTCTACATATTTAAGGCCTCGTCGCTTCTTGTGTGAAACGGAACGGTGACTTGACGAAGTAAAAATTTCAGGCAGATCACTGGGCATCGCACTAATGGCAATGTCCGCATGCGAGATCGTGTCGGGGTGAGTTTGTACGAACTGGTGTTTTTTGTTGGCATTCATGACACTGTCCTTTCAGTGCCACAATAGCCGTAATCTATTCCTCGCTGATAATCAGCTCAGGCCTTCCATGGCAGGCAGGATTGCTGCCAGCACCAGTGCTGTCCCTAATTCCACTGACTGCGCTGGTCTGCTTGCTGAAGAGGGTGCGTTGGGCACTTGAAATAGTAGTGAAAATACCCCTTCGTTGCTTCTTATTGATTCACTGAAATAGTTGTTAATTCAGGCCCACAGCAACAAGGCCCATCGGGATGGGAACGTCTTCGCTGATGCCTTCAAAATCTTCTCGATGTGAGATAAACTTTTGTTTTTTTTTGAAAATGAGATGTTGAATAACTAGTACTCTGAAAATATTATGCAACAACTGGCTAAATTCAGAAAATCGTTCTGCCTAACAACGTTGAGCTTTTCGCTGCAATCTTGCCATATCAAGGCCCTCTTCTGGCTGCCGTCGATGATATTGAGCGCGTGGACGCTGGCTCCTGAGGCGTTCATGGGCCTGTCGTATCCGAGGTATACCTACCTATCTATCTGACCATGGATACAAGAAAATGACATAGCAAGCAATAGATGAATCTTCAAATTACCTTGTTGGAATGTTGTTGGAAAAAACAAGTAAACCAATTGGAACCAAAACTTTAATACGCATTTCAGTGTGACCGCTCTCAACTCAGTGCTAATACTTGCGGGGAACGTCATCGGCATGCCTATCATGCTGTCGTTCGCACAGGTATTGATTATCCATACTTTATTATTCTTTATTCTTTATTCACCACAAGAGACAATGTGCGTTAAGGGCGGTATGTGTGCAACAGGTGGTACTACGTTTTTTTAAAAATTTGTCCGGACATAACAAAAATTGCGGTATTACTTCACTGTATTTAGCAGTGCTATTCTGCGGCTCTGAATTCTCCGGTCATTTTCGAGCTGTTTTTCATTTCAATTGTGTTTCACCTATTTTGTAAATGTTTTTTTTAAACATTTTGTGGTTCAGAAGTCGTAGACACTTCTCGCCTACACGTTTAATGCTGCGAGCACGCGCAGGATCGGCTGCCCGTGGGCTCGACGACGGGTGTTGAGAGGATAGTTTGCTTCTCTCTATTTTGCCTTTTAATTTTAACTCGCTTATTCTAAGTACCGATTTTTAGCTTTGTGGCCCCTTCGCGGACCACAGCGAGGCTCCCGTCGGCGCCATTTTTCTCATTGTATTGCACAACAAACACATTGTTTGGAAATAAGGCTTTTTATTTCCAAAAACAAACAAACAAGTATTAGTGGGCATTAATGCCGCTGGATTTCCATTAGGGCGCGGGGAGGAGTCCTTCCTTGTGAAGGCCAGAGTGCGCGGCGTGGCGATGAACCTGAAAGTGAACAAACAAGATTTGTTCAAAAAAAAGAATTCAAAGGAACAGTAAACATAATAACCTGAGGGAAACGGTAGGACGGCAGCAGCGTGGCCCACACGATGCGACAGACGATCATGACTGAAAACTACTCATTCATGTTTGTTTAATAAAACAACTCTTTTCAGCCATTTTCACGCTAAATTACCAAACGTACGGGCATCGATCTTAGCACTGACTAAAGCATTTTAGTAGCAAGCACACTTGAACAAGCAATAAAATCATAGAAAAAAAGGCAAATATAAATAAAACACACAGACCTGGCCATGGATGGACCACGCCATGGGAGAACGAGGAGGGAGCCGCCGAGCTGGAATTATAAATTTAATGGAAATTCAGTCTCATGTAACTTGAAAAAAAGGGAGTTGAGGGGATAATAGAAGCCCTTTTCTTATGTTTGAATGTCAATTTCGTGTATAGTTCATCCCATACGTAACTGACATTCAAATGCTTACTCGTATTTGGCGGAAACAAAAGTGAACAAGCGATAAAATGATAGCAAATCGGACAAACCTGGGCAAAGTGAAGCAGGCGGGACTCTCGCAGTGGCCAGCAAAGGGACCACAAGGCTAAAAATCGGTTCTTAAAATCGGCGAATTAAAATTAAAAGGCAAAATAGAGAGAAGCAAACTATCCTCTCAACACCCGTCCTCGAGTCGACGGGGCAGCCGATCCCGCGCGTGCTCGCAGCATTAAACATGCAGGCGAGAGGCGCCTGCAACTTCTGAACCATAAAATGTATCAAAAAAACATTTACAAAATAGGTGAAACACAATTGAAATGAAATCGAAAAAGTTGGCCGTAAATGAAAAGGCGTGGTGTAGCCGAGGGTGCGGCGAAAATTACGCGATATGTTCAGTTGTACTGCTTCATTTGCGTACAATTTTTTTGTCAAATTTTTTGAAAAACGTAGTATTCGGTATACGAAATCAAAATCAGCTCATCAAAGTCATTATACCGTGAAGGTTGAAACTACTACCCTTTCATATCTGATTTCAAAGGATTAATGCATCATCGGGCGGAATTTACAGAGCAGCTTTCAGAGCTGGTACCACGGCACGGGTCTCTTCTCTGGGCGGGCGCCGTTCCGGAAGGCATACCCGATCGTCGTTGCCGCGGGAGGCTTCGTAAACGCCGCCACATTCGCATTTGATGCCCTGATGATGAAAAGAAGCTTCGCTGCGTGTCTGGTTAGTGTATCATAATGACTACTGTCTAGATTGCATTAAGTTTGTGAAAGAAAGGTATTCGACATCTAATTCAGTGCTACCTAAAATGCACACACCTTCGGTTACTTTCAATTTTAGCTGATTCATTTCGTCCAAAATTGACACTTCTCAGTTGCCCAATTTCATGGCCGGTATGGGCTCGTCGGCCGAAGCAAGTCTCGGCAAGCTGACGCTAATGGTAAGATTGATCTTTGATCTCATATGTTCGATCCTTCATTCATGCTGTGGGAGCACCGATTGACTATAAAAAATCATCAAAAATATTCATCGTTCATCTCTCCCATCTATCTCTTTTACTTCTGATTCCCTCTTGCGGCTCTGATACCAACCTGCTGTTCCCTACGACGCCCCACGCCCCAAAAACCCCCGAATCGCCACAACGACGACGGACCCCTCCACCACAATCTAACGAAGATAAATGATAATGTATTTCCCCCCTTAAACCTGGTGGATAAAGAATTGAATTGAATTGAATTGAAAAAAGAGATAATGCAAAAAGAGATAAAAGATAGAAAATATTTCTATCTTCAGATGGTGCTCCCTACCAGCTCGCGAACCGCCGGAATGTCCCTGTTCTTTCTGAGTGCGGGCATCGTGAGTACTCCGTCGGCGCACATTATCGGATTCGTGAGTTACAAATCAGATTATTGGATCAAACAAGACTAACGGGATTCTAGAGTGCTGAACTCAATTCAATTTCTATACAGATTACGGACATGTTCCGTGGCTCTTCAACGCTTGAGGAAGATCGATTCGCCGCGTATCAGAAGGTACACACTTTATAGGTGACCAAAAGGAGTAAATCGATTTTCAGAGCATGCTCTTCTCCAACCTTTTCATGATTGCCGGCGCGATCGTAACGTCTGTGGTTGTATTCTTCTTCGAGGATGATTGCAAGAGAGTGAGTGCAGTATGATTTTTAAAAATTCCCTCCTTATCAACTTGTTCTTCATGACAAACCTAACGTTTGATTGTTACAGGCGGAAGAGGAAGATGCCCTGAAAGAGGGAGATGAAGCTGATGAGAAGACCAACTTGATCGGGCAACCGAGAAGTCGAGCAGAGTCCCTGATGCACGGTGTGATCAGAAGCAGAGTGCCGACGCTGGAGATTGATGAATAAAATGTTATGAGACCAAGATTTCAGTAAGATCTGATAACGAACAAATAGAACTGTTGATGGTTTACAATCTGATAAATAAATATCGACAATACTTTATTCCATCTTTCATGGCTAACCTTCTCATAACTGCCACTTCCTCTGATCAAACTAGTGCTTGCTTTCCAACGTGATACTACACAAATCCACGAGTCGCCTTTCTCTCTTTGCTTCTTAGCTTTGTACACTTCTCGTTTACTGATACCTCATGCGGAACAGTGGAACTCTTTCAACATTGTGAATTGAGGAAATTAAACAACATCTTCTATCACGCCAGCTTTGTAAGGAAATCTACAAAATAATATCGCTTGAACTTCATCCTTTCACACTCCTTTCGATCTGTGCAATCAGAGCAGTGTAGTTCTCTTTTTCGATCGAGATGCGTCAATCCCCGCAAAAGCTGAGCAACCTCAAACTATGAACGTCGAGAATTCTCTTATGATGTTTGCGAAAGCGAAACTCAGTGGGCGTAGTCGAGTCAGTGGGAGGAGTGGCCATCCGGGAGTCATTCTCGTGTGTGTCTGATAGCGTTATGATAGAATCAGTTATGTGGTGATGTGTCGAGGACGCGTCTACGACTCACTGCATTAAAGTTTTTAATTTTTTCCCGGATGAATTTTGCTCCTTGTTTTTATCGTCGCCTCACTTCGTCATCATCTGTGTATAAATTAAACGGGTGATTCATCAATGTCAGTCGTATCGCTCTTTCTCACGTAAACTCCTGCTGCGCTTTAGAATAAACTTTAAAATGTGTCTCGATTAGGGCTGGCAAGTGAAGGGAATTGCGACAAATGAAGGGGTCCCCCTCTCTATTCGCTTCAATAAGAGTGGCGCGGCCGCGCTCCCCTTCATGAAGGGCGAAATGACAATGGAAAATCACTCTCATTCTCCCCTCAAAGCCTTCAATAAGGGGCGACCAGTGCGCTATTCCCTTCATGAAGAATGACGCCGATTCGCGCCTTTGTGAAATGAAATGAAGGGTGCATTTCGATTCTTCATTTGCCAGCCCTACTCATGATGTGAAGAAACGTTGTTGTTTCTACGTAGTCTGATTTGTAATTCATCGCACGCTTCTTCTCATCTACGGATCTCATTGTTTTTTTTTGTACATCCTCGCCACAATCTACAATATTCGCTGTTAGAACTACACACGCATTCGATAAGCAAACAACCTAGTTACACCCAGTCACCCACGCTAGGCCATCATATTCTTTTGAATTTAAGGTTGTAAAGTTAAAATTTCCCATTGTGAAAGTATCGACCTTATTTGGTGTGATTACAGAGCTGATTCAGTCAGACGTTTCATTTTTTTTCCGGGCATTCATGATGCTCTCTTACATATTAACAGTTATATTACAATGTTCATTCATTCAATATTTATAAATTGCAAGGAAGAAGAGTAGGGCTTCGATGAACCGCTTCTTGCTGCTCGTCTGCGGCATACTCGCTGCAGTTGCTGCAGCTGCTGCAGGGAAGCTGTGCGGGGAGTGGAAGAAGGTAGGCCCTTGCGTGGCATGAATCCTGGCTCTCCTAGCTCTCCGCCATCGCGCTGTGAGCTACAGCGTTGATGATCTGCCGCCGATAAATCTAACTTTTCGATGCAGGTCGAGAGCCGGAATACCTGCTATTCGATTCGGACCGCGAGTGGATTGTCCGAAGAATTGTTCGCACAGCTCAACCCTTCAGTGAAATGTGATGCGCTGCAAGTGAGAAATCTCATTGTCTTAAGAGAAGGATTCCCTCCACTCACAAATCGCTGATGTAAGAGTCTATTATCATTTCAGGTCGGCCAGAAACTGTGCATCTCCGAAACGGACAAGTTGTTCTGCTACGAGCACGTGACAGTCAGGTATGAGCCTTAGTATCGCCGCTTCTAATACCTCTGGTATGCCGCCCCCAACTTGGATCCATGCACACTTACTGTTTCCAAGTTGCGCCCAGGTCAGGGGACAACTTGGAAACCCGAACTTTTCCCATACTCTTTCGTTCTGTCTCTTTCTCTCGCCCAAGTTGGTTCCAACTTGAGAAAGTGAGAGAAAATGCGATTCCCAAGTTGCCTCCAGGCTTGGATCCAAATTGGGGTGGCACACCAGAGACTGAACTAACGTTGCGTTTTCAAGCTCGGGTGAAAGTTGCTGGTCCATTCGGACTGCGCATCAACTGGACGAGCGGGAGTTCATGGAAATGAATGAGGGCCTGAACTGCGATCTGCTTTCCGTATGTTTCTTCCAATCTTTTCCTCTTTCAAACAATTTTAAGTAACTATGATCGTTCGCAGATTGGACAGAAGCTATGTGCGCGCGCGGGTGTTGAGCAGCCCATGCTTATCTCGACAGTGACTCCAGTCGAATCGGAGCCGGTTTTTGAATGCCCTGAGACTGTCGCAGTTGTGTCCGGCGATACTTGCCATGGGTAAATACACACACAAATTTCCCTAAATCTCCAAACTGGTGGGACATAGGGCTCATTCAATTATCTTTCAGCTTGATGGAGCGTTATGGCCTGAACACTACTGAATTCGATGCACTCAACGATGACGTGGATTGCGATTCGCTTCATGTAAGAAATGCTGCAACTACATGAAGATCTCAAGTGATCGTCGATTTTTAACTTCTTCCGGTGAAGCGGAGTCAAGTGACAGATATTTCTAGGTCGGTTCCTCCGTCTGCGCCTCTCGAGAGGGCTGTCAACTGCGATACGAGACTCAACAAGGCGACTCGTGCCACCGCATCGCAGTGGCCTTCAAGATTTCCGTGGAAGAGCTAAAGGAGGAGAACGATGTCGACTGTGATAGGTTGCAGGTAAGATGCGCTGTCAATATACTCGCCACGATGAATCACTTGAAACTTTTGTGAATCATCTAATGAATAGGTGGGCCGACGTCTGTGCGTGTGGCGCTCATCATCTGCCGAAGTGTCCAATCTGACGTGCTCGGCTGTCAGTCGCGTGAAGGAAGGTGCGAAACACAGCTACTTGTGGGTAGTCAACGTCCCCGCAGCTTCACCGATATCGACACTCGAATGCTTGAAGGTGACACGTGCTGGTCGCTCTCAATTGCCCATGGCATCTCCGTCGATGACATTCGCATGCTGAATCCGCGCATCGACTGCGACTTGCTCCAAATCGACGCGGAGATATGCGTTCGGGCCGATGCGATCCAGGTGCAGATTTGATCATAGAGTTGACATATTGTGGTCTAGCATCGTATTTGGCATCGGCTACTTCAGCCCTGTACGCTGTTCCGTGCCGTCGACGACAAGGACTCGTGCGAGCAGATCGCAACAGTCGAAGGTGAGTATGCCCGATAGTGATTCATTCCGTGATTTTGTGTGGAACGATCGCATAAATGACATTTGTTTTGCAGAAATTCCGTACGACTTCTTCGTCTCGCTCAATCCCACTTTGAACTGCGACCGTATGAACCTGTCCGATCAGGTTGGGCTCAGTTTATTACTGCGCGGTTGGAGAATTTAATTATGATTTGACTTGAATTGAAAAAAATATGATTTGGAGATATGAGTGCGATATGATTTTCCACAGGTCTGCATCGGTCGAGGCCCATATGAGGCTTCCAAGTGCGTGAGCAGCATCCGCGCAACTGACCCAGCCGAGACATGCGCGAGCCTGCTGCCGAAGCTGCGCATTTCCCAGCAACAACTGCTGTCATACAACCCGAAGATGAACTGTTCTTCAGCCATTCCACAGTTTTCCATGGTATGCTCGTCCGCAACGCAGACTGAAGACCGCCTTACTGTCATGGAACGACTCTTCAAGGCGCTTGGGTGAGTACGAATATTAGAAAGTGCCGAAAAACATATCGTAGGGTCACCTCGCCAGTGTTACTGGATGCTTTCAACCAGTATAAATCGAGGCCGAGTCAATCTAATAACGGTCGCGTGTACAGCGCCCTGGTGAAAGAAATTATTCGCGACGACGTTGGTCTACCTTTTTGTAGTTGTTCTTTTTATGACCTGTCAGGTATCACGAATCCTCGAAGAGCTGGCTACAGCGAGCAATGATGTGCGACTGTTCATGGATTCGGGACTGCGAAGCAAGTCGGACGTTTGCGGTCAACTTCGTGGCAGCGATGTTTCGTGAGTCATACTATCATGTCGTTTGGACTTTTCTTCATTATGGCAATATTGATTTTCAGAACCGCGACACTCAACTGCTTCTGCGAATCATCTCGCCTGAACGTATACTGTCACGCACTGCTGTACCGGGAACTGGATGATGATACGGACGAGCAGGGAGATGAGAGGTTTCGTTGCCATTATTCAGCGATGATTAGCCGTGACCAGTCACATTCTTCTTATCCTTTACGGACGTCTCGAATGTCTCGAATGACATAATGAACTGAGTCAAATGAATGGAATGAGAATGACTCGCCCTATGACTAGTGAAATTTTGACACTATCATCGTTTGAAGATCATCAAGAGACAAGAGATCGCTGTGCTCTGCATCCCCATCTGTACCTTCTCTGAATATCGACGATTACTTCACGGACAAAAATGCCAAGCTGGGTCAATGCTTCGGCGCTGATTGTTCGGTAAGATTGATCGGTACAGGATATATACAGAATGTCGAGGAATTTGTACAAAATATTGCTAGAAGGATCACTCATACGTTCACATCATATATATTTTTTAGGTTCAAATGGGCTTCGTAGAGATCACACTGGCAGCAGATGTATGCATGCCCTTCATCATGGTCAACGATGGCAAGCTGAAGTTCTGTCTCAGCTCCTCCGAGTGCTCACGTGAGTACCACTCATTGACAGTTAGAATACTATTCTTGCTGTAATAAAAAAATTTCAGAAGGAGACCTGTCCAGTGGCGCGTTTGTTTCGCGACTGATCGCTGATGGTACATCCTCTGCAAGTCTGAGTCTCTGCCTCCTTGGCTCGCAATTCATTAGAAGAGCCGCTAAAATTGCATCCAAAGATGCCAAAGTTAAAAGTAAGTAATCCTTAATCTATTCTTCACCAAGGATATTTCCAGGGTATCAGTGAAATTTACAGGCACGGGCGTCTGCCTCACCGTTGCAAAGGCTGAGTACAGTCCCCTAGCGGGCAAGTTGGATCTGAGCGCCGAGCTGAACCTGCTCGTCTTTGACGTGAGTGAGATTACGTGACAAGCGACGCCGTATCATTCGCGACCGATATCGTATCAGGTGAAAGGCGGAGGTGTGCTCAAGGCGCACGACTTGCCGGTGTCCGAGATCTGCGATATCGAGGATCTGGAGTGCAACGACTACTGTCTATGGAAGTATGCATTTCATTTGTGATTCAATTGAAAAATGGGCGAGCAAAGTAATAGTTGTTTCAACGGTTATCAGGTTCTACAATACAGAGAACTGGAAGGCCTACGGGTACATCGAAGTGAGGTTATTCAAGATCTTCGACTTCTTCGAGGGAATCAAAATTGCCGAGGAGAAGTTCAATGCGCCGAGGAAGGTTAGAGTTCAACAAGATAAATGATGAAAACGATATACAACTACCTTTAAGATAAATAGCCGTAGAGCAAAGGACAATGGAATCTTCAGGCTGGCTGCAATCCGAACAAGGAGGTCGCAATTCTGTGGGCGGACGAGAGGACGTGCGAGGATGATTCCGTCGTCGTCGCGAGGTGCATGTCTGGCAGTGACAAGGTATCATGGCGAGAGCAATCAGATGACTATCGTATAAGCCGCATGGAACAATCCAGCGTAGCTTATCGTGTTACGGGCACGTTTTGAATTTCTAAGCACTCGTTCGATACAAAAGTTCTACCTGAAGATGACCAAGGTTCTTGCAGGCCGAGTTCAAGCCGGTGGGACGTGAGTACAACGGACTCACGTTTAGATCCAGCGTCTGGGGAAACACCCTATTCTTTATCGAGTTCGTCGACGCCAACAATGAGAAGCTCGGCTTCGACGTGTACGGAGGCAAGAGCAAGAATAGGGTTAGTCATTCTTTTTTCAATTAATGCCGTTGCTGACAAATAACATTTCAAGGCGAGCAAGGGCAACTTCTACTACGCTGTTCGCAACGACGGAATCTACTATGGAACGAATCCGAAAGAGGTGAGATCCGAAGAAAGTGGATGCTCGAATACTGAATTAATGACCTTTCTCAAACCATCTTCAGGTGAACCAGCTTAAGGCCAGCTGGAAACAGCCTTGTCAGCCCAAGAAGGATGATGGAAATGATGGCAACGGTGGAGACGGCGACGCTGACGAGCCAACGGGAACCTGCAAGTTTTCCCGCATTCATAATTAACTTTCTTCTAATATGCAACATTTCAGCTTCTCTACCGGCAGCTTCTTGCGGTAAGTGCATCGTTGGCTACAATACCGGATGGGGAAAGCGCGAGTTGTGATCGGTGAAGCATTCCCCGAACCAAAACCTAACCGATATTTTCTTCAACCATATAACCTTACAGGTCTCGATCGAGCAACTGCGCAAGCTGACGCATGCAATCTTCGCGTTCATCGCCACGTCATCTGATGGCTCCGTGGACTTCGGCGTGGTCTCAGAAGACGACTCGTCTCCAGATGCGGCGGCACTTGCCAGACAAAGATTCTTCGACTTAAAGACGGTTGATGCTCCCTGAAAACTATTTAAAAAAAGTCACTGTAGGCTCTCACTCCTGAGGATTCATCAGATATATTCTGACATTCAGAAAGCCCGTCGCGCCTCCGCCGGTGTCCGCGTGCTGTTCGCTGTCGGTGGATGGGACAATTCTCAGCATTTCTCTTCCATCGCGTCGGATGAGGGCAAGAGAAGGAGATTCATTGATTCGTGCGCAGATTTCCTCAAGCTGAGTTTGATATTATAGCTATAGTCAGACCAATCAGCATCTGTTTGCTGCAGAGGCACGTGGTCATGCATGTTTCATTGATGGCTATTTGCAGAACACGGGAGTCGACGGTGTGGACGTGGACTGGGAGTATCCGGTGACGGGTGGAGCGCACGAGGGAGTCCCGGCGGATAAAGGTGTGCGGCGATACCCGGAGCTATCGTGGAACATCTTTCCCTGGCCTTACATAACACGTTGAATGGTTCGGAGACCATGTTCATTTAGAAAACTACGTGCGTCTCCTACGCGAACTGCGAGAGAGGCTGGACAGATTGCAAAGGGATATTGGAAGGAAAGAGAGATACATCATCTCACTCGCTTCGGCTGCCGGAGAATGGACGATTCGACCGGGCTACGACCTGAAGGGAATCCTTGAGGTAGATGGGGTTTCATAAACCAATGTACAGAGTATACGGATTCAAAATATAGAAACCTCAAACGTAGTACTTGAAGAGCACTGATACATCACAAAGGATCCAGTTTTGTCAAATGAGGCCTTTCAAGACAATTTATAGTAAAAAAATATACCACAGTATATTCAGTACGCCGACTTCATCAATGTGATGACATACGATTACTACGGCGCTTGGGGGTCCAAGTGGGGAGCGTACACGGGACCGCCAGCGCCGCTGTATTACGGACAACCCTAGGTGACATATGCATACCGATGCATGTTGATATCGAACCACATCGATGAGAATATATCAATATCATTATGAAAATATATTATCCGTTCCCCAAGGGTTTCTCGGGCAAGATGAACGCGGACTTCACGATGAAATTCTACGCGTGTCGGTCGAAGAAGCCGTCACAGTTGAACATGGGCGTGCCCTTCTACGGAAGGTGATCTTTTAAAAAAATATGCCGAACGCTTGTCGGCGATTTAAAATTAAATTTAAAAAAATTAAATTTAAAACAGGCGATTTAAGGCAATTTAAACAAAAAGTTCGTGATCATGATATTTTAATTGCCCGTTTTATCATCAGATACTGGGAGAACGTCGGTGGGGCAATCAACTCGACAGACGAGATGTGGAGAACGGCCGATGCAGTCGGCGGCAAGTTCCAAGGCGGATACGTCGCGTGGAAGGATATTGGTCAGTGCTTCTTATTGTTAAAATATTTTTCGCAGCTTCAGAACAATAGATACGAGCAGCCTGTATTTAGATGGGTAGAGCGAAAAAATGGAGCCACATTTGCTAAACACACTTTCCCCAGGAAAAACCTACATGTAACCCACGAACAGCTGGCCTTTCCAGTGGGTCCCACCTAGCGTTGTCGTGCGACTGTAAAATCGCTTGACGTGGATACACCTCTACCTCTACCCACGAATATAGGTTCTTCCTGGGATCTCTCATCTGCCCGACTCCACGACAAGTCGCGCGCTCCTTACATCTGGAGTGCCGGAGTGCGCAAGTTCCTCGGATTCGAGAATCAGGAATCGCTGAGAGAGAAGGCAAAATATGCCATTGAGAAGTAAGTGTTGTGACACCTCATCATTATCACCACCCTACAACAAAACATCGTGCATCATGACAAATAACACGTTCTCAAAATGTTCTTCCCAGGAACCTGGGTGGACTGATGATCTGGGCGATCGACCAGGACGATGAGGCAGACTCGCTGCTTTCGGTTAGTGCTAGTACAGGATGACTTACCCTACAAATAGACAGCTGACTGGTATGTCGAATCGTCCTCATTTACAGGTCGTTTCCAGTGCAAATCTGTGCGAGAAGGGCAGCGGCGACACCGTTGCGCACACTTGCTCGCCCATCGACGATGTCAGTCATTTTGGAGACATCTGATTTCTGCAGGCCTTCACTTGGCTAACCAGAAAAGCATAATTCAGAGCAACGAGGAATCAAGAAGTCATTGGATTGCAGGTGCGTTGGTGGAATCCGGAGAACTCTGACGAGACCCGGCAAGGTCGCTGCGGCAAGTATGCGCCACTCATCGATGGATACTATCCGGTATTGTTTCTCATTTCTGACATCTATGATTCGCCAACCTACTTTTAAAAGGTCCTTCACATAATGTTTCGCTGTATATTACCATAAATAAATTTTCATCATGGCAGGTGTGTGATCCGGACGACCCGGGATACTCGTGCTGCGGCAAGCATGGATTCTGTGGAAGCGGAGAGGAGTTCTGCGAGTGCGAAGAGTGTCTGGACTATAGGTAACGTTTCATCCCACACGCGCTCTCGTGGGTTGCATTTAATATTAAATTATGTCAATAACAGGAAGGACCCCTCACTGATCACTAAGGAGCCAACGAAGCCGACACGGCCGATCACCTGGCACACGGAGGAGGGGCAGAGGGGCAGGTTGGTGGAAGTTTTTCCATCCCATATTTTTTCATCTCTCATCGACAGCTCTGTGATATCTTCTGTTGTGCAAAACTCAGTTGAATCGAAATTAACCAGAGAAGCGAGGGAGAGTGGGGAAAATGAGAGCATCGATCAAGGGAATAATATTTCCATATGCGGTAAGGAAGCGGCGAAGATCAACGGCCAAGCAGCCACATGCAATCCGGATTCGTCGCAGCCGTGCTGCGGCAATGGCTTCTATTGCGGTTCAGGGAAGGAGTACTGCGAGTGTGAAGGATGCGTGGACTACAGGAAATGATGAAGAATCGTGATGCTATTATATTTTATCGATTTTTTTCTTGACAACAATTACTATCTCACCGAATTCTTTTCATAAATATAAGTTGTGCAATAAATGTTTCATGATGAATGCTTTACGCCTGTGGCATGCATTTATACGAGTGACAATGATCAGTCTTGTGAAAGTACTTTATATCGGAGTATTGCTCTATGGATGCGATTGCGATGCTCACGGAACTCCACCGACCCGTTTCTTTAGAGTGTGGAATGACACTTCGCTGTATTCGACCCATCGCTCTTATCTCGCAAATTCTAACCTCGCTCGTTCAAATCGACGCGATAGTGCGATGAATCTTCGCAACATTGGCGAGAGTCAAGTGACGGTTGGTTGTATTTTCCCTGGTCACAAGGGACTTATCGTAACTTTTGATGTGAACAATGGTCTGTTTCAGTGCAACAAAATCGTTATCGCTGCATTATTATGCACGATTCTTTCTCTCTTTCTTGATTCGATCGCAATCGATGGTTTGACATTGAAAGTCTTCAAGAATGAAGTTTTACTTACAGGTCTTGTTCCACTCATCCAAAGTCATTTCAACCTCAATGGCGCTCAAGCTGCCACTATTCGGGTTGGCAAACACTTTCTTCAATTGATTTAGAGATTATGGACGGCCTTATCAGCATCGCACACAGCTACACTTGGAATAATGTGGATTTTCGGAGGGGTGATTGAGCGAAGGCAAGTTTCATTTCTTGGCGATAGAATCCTACGGTCGGTTTCAGGAAACTGTACTTCATATCAGCATCCACTTGGATTGTACTGTCTCTTTCATCCATTCTTCTTGGTTCTGAGTCATTCCTGGTATTTTTGTTACATTTACCGCTTGTTCTTCGTATGTAGTATCGGTGGAGGGGTACACAGGAAGGGCTGCACCCGGACTGTGTACCCCACCAGGCGTGCTTGTCTCATGACGTCTGTAAAATCGCCTTGATCGTGGAAGCCACTGAAACTTTAAGTTATACTTCGCATCTAGGATGTGGACATTTAGGCATTCGTTGTTCTCCGATCGCTCAGTGCCGTAGCATCTGCCATCGTTGGCGTGTTGAGTCTCGTGTTGATGGCCGATGTCTTTTGCGGTTTGTATGAATCAATCAAGATGTTCACTGACCAAAATTCAAGATCGAGCGCTAGGCATTGCCCTAAGTCTCATGCTAATGAGCGAGATGATGCTAGGGTGAGCGATTGTTTTTATAAACTCGAAATATGATTATTTTTAAGAATGTTTGTTTCATAGTTATCCTCTTCAATCGTTGTCAGTTCCGGCCTCCCATGGCAGACGGGACTTATTCCCTGGCCAGTGCTATCACATTTTTAAAATTATACGATTGTAATTGCACACCTATTAAACTATTCCGCGCGGCAAACGCGTTAGCTCCGCCCACTTTCACTTCGTTTTACGCATTTCAGCCTATTTTCACTATCTTTTCTTAGTTTTTAATGATAAAACACGATTTCTGGGATGGTTTCGCGTTCATTAAGCACAAATTATATAATTAATGCTTAAGTTTAAACGCGACCATAGTTTAGTAGCAATTTTGTTACGCGCGGAACAAGAAACAACTTTGCGTCAAAATGTGCTAGCCACCGTTCCACTCATCGGGCTGTCATGCTTGCTGAGGAAGGTTTAGATGGAAACAGCTGATGGTGATATCATTTTGATTGACATCCCACCCTAAGAACGGCCAAGGAAAAAAGAGTTTGCTCACTGTGGCGTTCAGATTGTGGACGATGTAAGACAATATCTAATTTTTACTGATAATGTTTCTTCACAGAAAATCATTCGTGATTATTACAATCGGCACATCGCTGGGAACCTTTTGCATGCGAGCGCTAGCATTTTGGATGCCTTCAGGGCTATTGAGCGCGTTGACCTACGCTCCCGAAGCATTCATGGGACTATCGTATCCGAGGTTCGTCACTGCTTCTCTCAAGATGTTATATATTCGCTCAGCGCAACCGCCCTCAACTCAATCATATCGCTCGCAGGAATGCTACTTGGAGTGCCGACCATTCTTTGGATTGCTCAGGTGAGTTAACATTCTTTGTTGAGACCAGGGCTGTGCAAAAATTTAACCGTCTCTCATTACGCAGTACTCTCTCGCTATTTCTAATCCGTTAAATTTTTGCACGGCTCTGGTTGGAACGGCTGCTCATTGTCAGATGGCTTATATATGTATCAAGAAAGTAGTTGCTAAACACATTTCAGAGTTGGCATCACGGATCGGGGGGTCTTTGCTCTCGCCGATTTGGATATGCCAATGCCTTCCCAATCGTTACTGGCACCGGCCTATATTCATTCTCAATATGATTATGCTGGATAACACATTTGCCGTGTCATTAGTATGATCAATTTAGGCGGCGAAGTTTCTCGAAGCTTTCGGTTTGTCAACAACTGAGCTCAGCTATCATGCAGCAAATGTTGATGGTAAAGTTAAACTTATGTATCAGTAACTGAACGTGTTACTTGCTAGATGGTTCTTCGGAGCGACTCTCGAGCCGGTGGTATAGCGTCGTCCCGACTGATCGGAGGCATAGCGAACACTCCCGCAGCGCAAATCGATGGATTTGTGCCTATTTTTGGATTAGTGCTGCGAAAACAGAAAACCGATAAAAAAATCCGAACTAAATGTGGACACTCTGCCCGAACAACCTCATTTTTCATCCAATCCTGACTCATTGGTGGTCCGGAGTACGGCGTTGTCCGTTTTCGCAACATTATTTTGGATGCTTGCAGAACACATATTTATATGTTAGCTATCAGACACATTCCGTGGCGACTCAACTCTGGAGGTGGATAAGTTTCATTCATTCCAAAAAGGTTTGTCGATCAGAACACGATCAGAGCAAGTTGCAGCAAACTTTTCCGTTTCAGGCAATGTTTTGTTCGCTGGTGGACTCACCTATTTGGCACTGGTGCTCTTCTTCGAAGTGATTGTAAGAAGGCTGAAGCGGATGATGCAATGAAGGAGGAAGATGGAGAGCCAACCGAGCATACTTCGTTGATTTCTCCATCCAAGAGTCGCACAGACTCAGTAGTGTACAATGTGATCCGTAGCCGAGCCCCAACGCTCGACTTATAGCAGTTCGTCCTAACTGTCAAATACATGCATAAAAGATCCGTTGTATAAATGTTAATTTTCATTTTCGATGAAGCAATCGTTAAATCGGACAGCAATCGTAGAGACCGCAACGAGGTGGACCGAATCTAACATAATACCATGTTTTGGTTCCTAAAATATCCCTCTTGGTCTGAATAAGAACATACTTTTTACAGTTTGTCGATATCTTATCTCTGAATCGAGTTATGATCCAAAAACCATGCGCGCGGGGCTCAATAGAGAAGAGTCCGAAACAAGGACGAGGCAAAAGGGGGCGGAGCCGATTCCCGGCTCTTTCCCAAAGTTCGACGGCGATAGCTTCGCCCAGTCGTGAGAGACAATTTGGGAGAGAAATTTCCTCTTGTCTAGGGACGGTGTGTGCTAGTCACGACAGGGCAGAAGGAGTGGAGAGAGCGAGGCGGAGGGAGAAGCGAAGAGATTCGCCTCTCACCCCTTCCCTCTCATGACTAGCCCCGCCCACGCTCACACTGTGTTTAGCGCGAATCGGAATGAAATAAATAAACGCGTACTAAAACTTCTAAATTCGGGGGCAATTCGGAGGCGAGTTGGATTTTTTTTTCTTCTGGTATCGTCTTCTAAAAACTAGGAGAACCAATGACCAGAGGCGCAAAAGTGCGCGATAACTGGAACCTTGTAAATGCACTACTCTGGATCTTATTATCATGTGTTTGACCAACTCAAACTTGTCGGATCAAGATTAGAGTGGACAGAGGAAGAGCTAAAGTCAGAGTCTGCCGCTCGGCGCAACGAGGAATGAGAATGAGAGGAAGAGGAGAGTGAAAGGGTTTAACTCTTGCGCAAGAGTAGATGTGAGATTGGGGAGTTTGCGATCGTTTAACTTCGGCATTTAAAGTCAAGTAGGCATGTCATTTGCATAAGCACAACTAATTAATCTTTTGTATTGCATAGGATAGACCTATCATTGGCCATTTTGAATAGAATGACGATTCATAACAGTTTGGATGCATTAATCATGATACAAGTGATTGAATTGGACTCAGCTGTCACAACAAACATCGAAAACATCGAAAATGCTCATACACGGAAGTTTTAGTGACAACATCATAGTGAAATATCAACAACTGAGATCGATCTTTGGTCAAAACTATGTACAACTGGTATATAACGCTATTTATCGTGAGATTATTTTCGATTCCACGCATAGCTCACCTTTGACGAACCGAGTGGAGGGAGGAGGGAAGAAGAGGCCGGGAGGAGGCTAGTGATCTACCTGCTCTCCTCCCCCTACCTCTTCCCTTCCTCACTCTCCCAGACAATCAATACGCTAACCAGCACATTGAGTTCGCTGAGCATTTGAAACGCACGATAGTAGTTATTATGCAACCGTCATGTCAACAGTCCTGGTAACTCGGCGTCAATTGTTCGAAATTTCCACTTTGAATTCTACTCTTGCGCAACAGTTCATTCTGAATTCTACTCTTGCGCAAGAGTTAATCCCTCTCCCTCTCCTCTTCCCTTCATTCGTCGCCACGCCGCGCACTCTGCCCTCTTCATTTGTCCACTCTAATCAAGATGCGCCAAAGATCATTTGTAGAGGGGGTGGAAAGCTACCGAAATCAGATCGATTGTCCAAATCGGTTCAGTATTCGAATTGCCCCGCGGCGGCGCAGATTTTGAGCGATTCCCTGTCCCCTCGAAGTGGGCGGAGCCTGCCGTCTCTAAGCAATCGAAGACATATGAATTTCATTTGCACGTTAACAATTGAAAGCAAAGCACACTGAATCATAAACTGTGTTTCGCTTGCTTTATCTTGACAGGTATTTCATACTTGTCAACATCTGCAAATCGAAACGTCTTTAGTGCAAGCGATAACGTGACATGGGCAGACGATCATGTGGTGTGTGTTGAACCGGACACTGTACCATTGGAACCCTGCCCACCCTGCCCATTTCCTCTCATAACAACCGAATGCATAGTAGAGCCTCGATAGTTCGGAATACCTCGGCTGGTAGGTGTGCATCGATATTTTACATTTTTTTTCTCTAAATGACCTTTTTGGTCTCATGGACTGATGATGTGATAAGGGCAGGTTTGTGCTGTGCGCTTGCCTCCTTTAAACCTATCGTTATCACTCAATCTCGAGCAAACCGCGCGTCGCTAGATGCATGTTGCAAGCGGGAAACCATGGTTAGTTTAGATAGATTGATTATCGATTTGTTTCATTTCTGTAATTTTTTAAAGGCGGTGTTCTGGTTAAGTTTAGATATTCGATGTCAATTACAGATCAGCAAAATATTCGTGACATCATGCTACACATGCATTATGCTGCTGTCGACATTCGATGGTGCTGCGATTGATGGTATGGAACATTTATCGTGTATTTCTAAATTGAGAACAAAGATAATCCAATTGTGGTAAAGTATATGACCTTTGGTAAAAATTCAACCGGACTAGAAAAAATAATGTATAATTTCTCAGAACAGGTATCTAAATGCGATTTGTTTCAGGCATCGTCCCTCTAATCGAGAAGAATTTCAATATTAATGACGCCCAGACTGCCACTATTCGAGTTCGTAATAATTCTCTTAAAGACTCTTAAAGAGTTTGAAGAGTTTGCTTTCCAGACAGTCTCAACTATTGTAAACACAACCACTCTCGCCCTGATATGGATTATTGGCGATTATTTTGAGCGGAGGTAAACAATTATTTCACCGCTGAAAATATATTTGCCAATTCCAGGAAATTCTTCCTTTCTTCGGTTTCACTATGGATCGTGTTGTCTCTACTTTCAATTTTGCTCGGGTCCAATACATTCGGGGTAAGTTATCCTCGCGATTTCCTTTCATAATCAATTATTTGAAGGTATTCGTCACGTTTCGAGCTTTTGGTTCGGGTGCTGCCGCTATATTCCAAGTGCTAGTACCGGTAATGGTTGCGGATCTATTTCAAGGTGCATTATCAAAATTGTAGGGGAATTTGAATATTTGCAATTGCAGATCGCGCTCTGGGTATCGCTCTTATGCTCATGACGGGTAGCGAACTGATATCGGGGTGAGAATTCGTTAAAATTCATTCTACACAAATTCGTAATGTGCATGACAGTACTTTTCAGTAACTTCATCAGCATTCTCAATTCGTGGATTGTGTCTAGCGAAATGCCGTGGCAGACTGGACTGGTTTCAGGTGGAATCGTTTTCCTGTCTTTTGGCACTATTCAGAATCATATATGTGTCGCAATTTGTTCGCTGAACAATATCTTGTCTTTGCGAGAGAACATGCTGATGCGATATGAATAATAATTCTCAACTGCAGGCCCGCTGCTCGCTATTGTGCCACTCGTTGGCGTCGTCTTCGCGAAGAACACGATCACAAGAGTGGAAAAATCAGAACGGAAGAGTATTGTCAAGTCTCTGAAAGGAGCAATGGGATTGTTCTCGATGTAAGAATGCATTTAATTTTCGATGCAGTAAAAATCATTAAAAATCATCCGCTATCTTCCGCGAGAAACCTTTACAACTAAATTTTGCTCGAGTAGTGAAAATGGATTCAATTTTTTTTTAAAAATTTTTATTCTTTCATTCCAGCAAATCCTTCGTCCTCATCACAACAGTCTCATGCCTCACACTATTTCACGTCCGAGCATTCCGCTTCTGGTTTCCTACGATGATACTCACCGCAGTGACCGAGTTTCCCGACGCATTCATGGGGCTGACTTATACGATGTGAGCACAATAGAAACCATTATGCTGAAAAAGCTATAGGGGTCTTCATTAAGGGTCACGACCTCCTTCACGATCCTCCAGTTGGCAGGAATGCTAATAGGAATGCCGATCATACTGTGGTTTGCGCAGGTATGAACCATTTCATCTCGATCAGGTGTCAGTTCAAACCCTATTCAGAGTTGGAAAGACGGCACCGGCCCATTCGCGGGCGGACAAATTTTCGCTCGTGCGTTTCCAATCGTTGCCAGCGCCGGAACACTGACGGGTGCAGTGTCGTACACGGCTACGATCCTGCTGGTCATCAAAAGCTTCCCGCTCTTTCTGGTTAGTTGATTGTGCAAACAAAATCAGAATTGCCCGATGATATTCAAAGAAATCGTATAGTACATTGTAGAGCTCTCGAGAAATGATACCGCTGTCTGTTCATTTTGCACACTCTCTAGCCCGCTCGATCGACGAGAGAGTACGTGAAATGAAGAGACAGCGGTATCATTTCTTGAGCTCTAGTAAATCGTTCAGGTCGCAGAGTTTATGATTGGATTTGGATCTGCTGCGGACATTAGTCTGAGCACGCTCATGTTGCTGGTTAGCCGTTTTCAAAGTTCAAAGATCACTCGTTTTATTAGCAACTATTGCACTTTTACTAGTGATTTCGGTGAATGTCTCAGAAACCATGGAAGTTTCTCAATTTTCAGCAAGCCTTTGGATGGAGCTTGTATTGATAAATAATACGGACGTACATTCTTCTCAGATGGTCGTCCCAACGAGTTCCCGATCAGCTGCTGTGGCCCTTTCTCGATTGATATCGGGCATATTCGTCACGCCGGCTGCGCAGCTCATTGGAATGGTATAACAATTGAATCCCTGTGGCGTCGTGGGTTGGTTCAACGCGCGAGCTAAGCACTTATTCTTATTCTTAATCTTATTCTTTATTCACCACATAGACAGTGTGCGTTAAGGGCGGTATGGAGGCAACAGGTGGTATTCGGGCTCAGGCGAGGGCTCAGGCGCCACTGTATGCACTATCAACGCAAATTCAGGTATCCGACGCATTCCGAGGCAATTCCACACTGCCCTACGATCGCTTCCACGCTTATCAGATGGTGGGCAAATGTCGTCCTTACGTCTCTCTCTCCTTCCTTCTTTGACTAATAGAGGAGCCAATAATAGTGAGGAAAATAAGGGACAATCAATCACTTCCCCATTCGCCTTTGTCACCTTATTCTGCTATATGCACATATTCATGATGATGCATTCCAGGCCCTGCTGTGTTCCGTATCGTTCAGCTTCGGAGCTGCCGTATGCGATTTCATCCTCATCTTCTTCTTCAAGCAAGACTGCGAGAGGGCGGATCAGAAAACCAAAGAAGAAGAGGCAATCGTCGATGAGAACACGAACCTCCTTGGCGCGCCCCATCTGAGAGTAGAATCCATGGAAACGACAGTTGTTCGAAGTAGAGCATCGACCGTGGCTGAGTACTCATTGTGATGATAAACAGTTCATGTCGGTGCTTTTGTTATGGACATGAATGTCTTGAATGACAGCTGTACCTATTATCGCGCCTCTTCAAAGTAAACCATTCATAGCTACAAGGTGTGAAGACCTGATAAGGACAGATTGGCTCAGATTGCTCTGAATACGTCGGCTTTCTCTCTGGGTCAGATAGTACAAGAGTGCTTTTTTCTCGCGAGGGCCCTCGTGGTCGTTGTCTCGAATAAACCAAATACCCTTATCAGTTGCTATCAGGCACGATGCAAGCAACAAGTGGACAGTCTATGGTTAGATTCATACGAGTATTGATTTTAATTGTGGTCGATTTTCTTATATTCGTTCTTCTTTTTTCATTATAAAGTTACAGACCAGCAAAGTTTTCCTCATATCATGCTATGCGTGTATCAATTTTCTCTCGACTTTAGATGGAAACGCGATCAATGGTTAACGATTTGCAACTATGAAAATTGCACTAAACATTCATTTTAGGAATCGTACCCTTGATCGAACAAAATTATAACATTAACGATGTGGAGGCTGCTAGCTTGAAAGTTTGTGATATTCTTTAGTTATTTGAACATTTGAAAATGATTTCAGACAGCTTCATCCATAGTTCACACTGCTACTCTCGCAGCATTATGGATTGCTGGAGACTACTTTCAGAGGAGGTTGAGGCTATTTTCCAAGAAGCTGTATGATTTGCAGAAACTTGTTCCTCTCTTCCGTTGCATTATGGATCGTGTTCTCTCTGTTATCCATACTACTGGGATCAGAAACCTTCGCGGTTCGTTTCAGTTTGATGATATTTTTTAATCGCAGTGTTTCCAGATATTTGTCGCTTTTCGCTCACTTGGCTCTGGCGCTCATTCCATATCTGGCGTCTTGGTTCCAGTTATGGTAGCGGACTTATTTCAGGGTAAAGTTTTTTAAAAGTATTATTTGATCATTGCCCATTTGCAGATAGAGCTCTCGGAATCGCGCTGATGATCATGAAAGCATGTGACATGATTTCGGGGTACGTTTCGAAATGTTCTTTTTGCAAATATCATAAAAATATCATGAGATGTTGGATCACTACAGAAACTTCATCGGTATTCTCAACTCGTGGATCGTAACCAGCGGTGTTCAATGGCAATCCGGCCTGATAATCGGACCTTCGCTCACAATTGTGCCTCTGATTGGACTACTTTGCGCGAAAAATTCCCGTCGAGATGTGAAACGAACCGAATCAAGGAGCATTCAGAAATCGCTGCACGGCGCGTTTGGGCTCTTCTCCATGTAAGAAGCTCTCAAATTGACACAATTTTCATAACGCCACTCAACCTTATGCTTGACATCACAGAAAGTCTGTTGCGCTGCTCACCGCAGCTACGTCATTAGAAGGATTCCATGTGGTAGCTTTCCGCTTCTTCTTCCCAACAATGGTTCTGACAGCATGGCAGGAGTACTCGGAAGCCTTCTTCGGACAGTCGTACACCATGTGAGTCGATTCTTGAACTACCATATCCATCAAAATGCCTTCGGGTGGGATTATCTAGCGACGACGGCACACTTCAGGATCACAACTCTCTTCACCTCAATAAAGCTAGCGGGAATTCTGATTGGCATGCCGATAATTCTATGGTTTGCACAGGTTTTTGATCCCGTTGTCTTGATGGTGAAAGGAATTGCTTCTTTTGAGAGTTGGCGTCACGGCACGGGTCTATTCGCCGGCAGAGGAGACAATCTTCGCGCTTTTCCTATCTTGCTTAGCGCGGGTAACTATCCGCATCCCCCTTCGTAATGAAGCAGATAGTTGAGGCGCTCTTCTGAACACTATAGCGTTCACTGCCGCATTCCTGCTTTTAGTGGAGAGCTATCCTGCCTTTCTGGTGAGAAATCGTCAGTTACATAGAATCAGCGATGATTTTACAATTCGCATATCATCGTAGTTGCATCTTGCAGATATCCATGTTCCTGGTGGGGCTGGGAGTGGCGGCCGATGTCAGTTTGAGCACACAGTCGATGCTTGTAAGTGGAAATTATCATCGAGAGCCATCGAAAGACAAGGCTACCACAACCTTTACCATTTTTTACCTTTTACTTCGAATGCCTTGATTTTGATGTGCAACAGTACAACCGCAGAAATCGTCTTTAGATGGTGGTGCCCATCAGCTCGCGAGCAGCGGCCGTCGCCCTGTCTCGACTAATCTCTGGCCTTGCCGACGCTCCGGCCGCGCAGCTAGTCGGATTGGTGAGCGATGAACAAATATGTGGGGCTAGATCGATCCAAAACAAAGATGAAAACTCAGATTTCCGACACATTCCGAGGCGATTCGACGTTGCCGTACGACCGTTTCCGGGCTTACCAATTGGTGAGAAAATCGAGTTTGAAAAGCGGCAACGGCCTCTTCATTTCACACACTGTCCCGCATACGTCACTAATGTGCGATTTCTCAGTTCGATGAGAGTGTGTGTGTCAACTGAAGAGACTGCATTCGTATTTAAACTCTTGCCGTCACCCGGAAAGTGATAAAGAGAGAGTAATGTCAAGTATATTACAGGCCCAGGTATGCGCAATGGTCTTTAGTTTCGGAAGTGCCATCTGCGACATAATTCTGATATTTTGCTTCAAACAAGATTGCGAAAAAGCAGAACATCAGTCGAAGGAAGAAGAAGAGGAATCAGCGGATGAAAATTCGTTTCTCATTCGATCGCCAAAAGTGCGATCTGAATCAGTACCGGAGGCTTCCGTGCGTAGCAGAGCCGCAACGGCCGATAGTTTTTACTGAAATTGCTGATAAAGTCGTTCCGCAAACAATTATCGATAAATTGAACAGAGCAAGTCGATCCTAACAATCAGTCAAAGAAATGCACGGGTGTCATAAAACCGTATAAATAATATTGCTATTATGCTATAAAGAAATACGCATGCGTAAGTGTCGAAAAATGGATAACACAGCTCAAGAAATTCGAATCGCTCAAACTATGTGTTTTGTGGTTTCGATTAGAGAAGCTGAAGGAAGAGGGAAGAGGTGCGAAAAATGGATAACACAGCTCAAGAAATTCGAATCGCTCAAACGATGTGTTTGGTGGTTTAGATTAGAGAAGCTGAAGGAAGAGGGAAGAGGTGCGAAAAATGGATAACACAGTTCAAGAAATTCGAATCGCTCAAACGATGTGTTTTGTGGTTTAGATTGTATGAAAAGGTGAGATCATCCCGCTTCGAATGTTACGATGAGAGATAACGATATTGTCCTTATGGTTTGGCCCGTTTAAACCGGCACTCGTTATCAAACGCCATTCTGCAAGATGGACGTTGCAAGCACACAATCCATGGTTTGGCTTGATTTGAGTGTCATTCTATGTTAGCTTGCTTACTTACAGAAGTCTAAAATCTTCGTAATAACATGCTATGCCCTCTACAGTTTCTTCTCGACATTCGATGGAAACGCGCTTAACGGTATCGTTTTGCAACAAAGAATCTCATGCTGATACGCTCTAAGGAATCTTGCCGTTGTTGGAGCAAAATTTCAATATCAATGATGTTGAGGCTGCCAGCCTCAAGGTATGTGACTCCAAATATGTATTGTGTGAAAAAATTATCCCTGATTTTAGACAGCAAATACAATTGTATACACTGCTACGCTTGCAGTTTTGTGGATTTCCGGAGACTACTTTCAAAGAAGGTCAGAATATGTTGGAACGTCGAAATGACCGAGTTTATTCAGGAAACTATTTCTTTCTTCCATTGGACTCTGGATAGTGCTATCTCTGCTCTCAATTTTTCTGGGATCGGAGACATTTGCGGTGTTTCTTGATCTTGATATTTAGTGAAAATGATCAAATCATTCAGATCTTCGTCACATTTCGAGCTCTTAGCACCGGCGCTTATTCAATCTCAGGAGTACTAGTTCCTGTGATGGTCGCAGACATGTTCCAAGGTGAGCAAGTGATGTCATTGTGAACAGTTCGTTTCGTCAAGTTGACTAGTCTTCATTTTAATCTATACTTTTTGTTAGCAAAACTTCCATATCAAGCACATGTCCAATTTCAGATCGAGCCCTCGGAATCTCGCTTATGGCGCTCACCGGATGTGACATCATTTCTGGGTAATATATTTATTTGGGTATTTATTCTCTCTTCAGTTTCGAAAATAAATTCAGGAACTTTGTCGGCATAATCAGCTCATGGATCGTGACAAGTGGAGCGCCTTGGCAATCAGGTATAATCCGTGTTTTTCGCCTCTTGTAGCCCCTTATCATCGATGAATGCACAGATGTTGCCATATTTCGGACCTTTGTTGGGTGAAATTGGATTACCATCTTCATCAGTTTCGAGATTAATATTTAGGAGTTCAATAATTAACATGCAGGATTGGTCGTCGGCCCTCTGCTGTCGATCATACCTCTACTCGGTCTTTTGTGTGTGGATAATCGTCCCGATAAAGTGAAGAACATCGAAGGACGAAGCATTCAGAAGTCGCTCCGTGGAGCACTAGGACTCTTTTCGATGTGGGTATATCACACATCATCACACCTAAGAAAAAACAGCATTCAATCTTGTCAGCTAGTGAAATAGCTTAGTTTTTTTGCGGATGTAAGGCAATATCCTAAAGCAACATTTCATTCCAGCAAATCAGTTGTCCTTCAAACAGCGGTAATGGCGCTGGACATGTTCCACGTTGTCGCGTATGGTTTCTTCTTTCCCAGCATGGTCCTAGCGGCTATGGATGCGTATCCAGAAGTGTTTCTCGGGCAGTCTTACACGATGTGAGATTACTTATAAGAGTAGCCAAAAATCGTACTTTCAGGGTGACGACCTTTTTTATTGTCATAAAACTAGCGGGAACGGTAATCGGCATGCCGATGACGCTGTGGTTCGCTCAGGTTTGAAGCATCAGCTTTATTGAACACCAAAATAATATCTTCCAGACTTGGCGACACGGCTCTGGCCTCTGTTCTCGGTACGACGAAAATCTTCGCGCCTTTCCCATCGTTATGAGTGCTGGTCGGTATAATTATTACTCTTTGCAGCCGATTCCTCCCAGTTATTGAAAAAGTATTCGATTGCAGGCGCGCTTCTCAAATCGTGCGCATACGTCGCAGCATTTCTGCTTCTTGCCGTCAGCTATCCGGCCTTCTTGGTGAGCGTTGTGCCTTGTGCCCGAACAAAAACAGTGGCGACACATTGTCTGTGAAGTAGAGGTAATCCTACGATATAACAGTGAGGAACGTCATTGACATCTTAGATATCTTCGCACGTAGAATCAACAACCAATTTACAGGTTGCCATGTTCCTGATAGGCTTTGGCGCAGCGGCAGGAATCAGTCTTGGCATGCAGTCAATGATCGTGAGCTTAAGTTCCTTCGAATGGTATTTTTATACTTTCTTTGATAAACAAGTTCTAGTCAAGACTAGGCAAGGTGTTACGCTAGGGAAACGTTGGAAAATTGTATTGCAGTAACACCCATTGTAGATAGTCCGTCAAACAGCTGGCCTTACCAGTGGGTCCCACCTAGCGTTGTCTTATGACGTAAAACCGCTTGACTTTGATGCACCTTTACCCTTACCTTTTTTACCCATTGCTTCAGATGGTGGCGCCTACTAACTCTCGCACAAGCGCCGTGGCCCTAGCACGACTCATCGCTGGTGTAGTAACCACTCCGGCTGCGCAACTCATTGGATTGGTATGGCATTTTATCATTTCAGTAGCTAAAAAAACTACTTTAAACTCAGATTTCGGACACGTTAAGAGGCGATTCGACACTGCCTTACGATCGGTTCCACTCTTATCAGTTGGTGAGAAAATCTTCCCTAGTCTTTTCGTTTAAGAATATGAAAAAATGGAATACTACATTGTAGGCTCTTCTATGCTCTGTGTTGTTCGCCTTCGCGAGTGCACTGTGCGATGTAATCCTCGTATTCTTCTTCAAACAAGATTGTGAACGGGCAGAATATCAATCGAAGGAAGAAGAAGATGTGTCGGTCGATGAGAGTTCGTTCCTCATCGGATCACCCAAAGTTCGATGCGAATCGTTGCTTGAGGCTTCTGTTCGGAGCAGAACCGCCACTGCGAGCAGTTATTACTGACACGATAAATCAATGAATTGTTATTTGTTCGTGATTTGTTGTTCATTGCTTTCAATATAGAATTGGGGATGCAACTGAATGGGGATAATTTCTGCTCAAAAATCATTAAAGAAGGAGGAAACCTCATTTTTGGTCACACATTCTGAGAGTATGGAGTGATAGAGAATGACCACCCGATCAGATCCCAGTTTATCCGAAGTGACAGAAATGCCTTTGAACCCTGCTATGTATTTTCAAAGTTTGGGCCTGGACACAGGCAAATCAAGGAGTACTGTAGGTTTTCGATGCTATTGATTGATAGGTTGTGATTCTTGAAAAAGAAGAGACCGGCAATAGAACAGATGCACTCACGGGGAATCGTACCCACGACATCGGGATATCAACTCTTGGAGCTTTATCAATCGAAGGAAGAAGAAGATGTGTCGGTCGATGAGAGTTCGTTCCTCATCGGATCACCCAAAGTTCGATGCGAATCGTTGCTTGAGGCTTCTGTTCGGAGCAGAACCGCCACTGCGAGCAGTTATTACTGACACGATAAATCAATGAATTGTTATTTGTTCGTGATTTGTTGTTCATTGCTTTCAATATAGAATTGGGGATGCAACTGAATGGGGATAATTTCTGCTCAAAAATCATTAAAGAAGGAGGAAACCTCATTTTTGGTCACACATTCTGAGAGTATGGAGTGATAGAGAATGACCACCCGATCAGATCCCAGTTTATCCGAAGTGACAGAAATGCCTTTGAACCCTGCTATGTATTTTCAAAGTTTGGGCCTGGACACAGGCAAATCAAGGAGTACTGTAGGTTTTCGATGCTATTGATTGATAGGTTGTGATTCTTGAAAAAGAAGAGACCGGCAATAGAACAGATGCACTCACGGGGAATCGTACCCACGACATCGGGATATCAACTCTTGGAGCTTTACCACTCGGCCACGGGAGATGTTGGGGAAGGGGAGGGAGAGGTAGTATACATAGAGGCAAAAAATCACTAGGTCAGACAGGTTTTCTCACCAATCTCACCCAAGCTACTGATAGGACACATAGTTTGAGAACACGCGTGTCGCTGATTCAGACGGGTGTTCACAGACAGCTCATCAACTATGATAAATTTAAACATGAACTTCTCAAAACAAGCTTTATCGCCATATTCTCTCACAAAAGTAATCACGCTCGTCATTGAATTTTCCACTATTACTCTTCTATTGCGATCGGGAATGCATTCTGTCGGCTCTCTGTTTACTTGCCACAATCACACATTCAACAATGAACTTTACATTTATTATTTATTATTTTTTGCACAATTAGTACACTACAATAAACACAGAAGAAAATAAATACACATTCACACACATTAGAAAACTATCACAAGCAAGGCAACAATAAGGAATCGTCGTTACAAATCAATGTGGTGTGGAGTTTGGCCTACGGTAGGGGGAAAGGGGTAAACGTCGTGGTAGGGTTGGCAGCTTACAACTCGGTGTGTTCTTGTCCTCCTCGGTGCTCTCCAATCTGCAATCATTGTTTTCATATATATAATCATGAAGCAACTACAATACCGTTAGTTTACTTGAATCTACCGTACTACTCACCTCGTTCTGGGTAGGGTCGACGTTGGCGATGAGAATCTTTTCGGAAGTGGCCTACTTCTCTCCGAGTTCCTCCCAAACGGGCACGAGCGACTTGCAGTGTCCGCACCTATAGAGACAAACAAATATTTAAAAAAAACAATGAAATCAGTTATAAATTTTTTAAACGCCAGCGCCCAGAGTTCTAGGATTCAAGAAATGAGAGGGCCCACATAGCGAGACAAGCGAGCGATAGGGGAGGGGGAATGAATATTTGATGGGCAGGTAAAGTAAAGAAGTGTCTAATTTTAATATATAAACAAAAGTATACGTTTTCATAGCGATCTCAACGTACCACGTGGCATAGAACTTGACGAGCTGTCCCTTTCCAGAGTTCTTGTCGACCTCCTTGAAGTTCTTTCCGACGAGAACCTTGACGGGCTTCGCGTCCCAGTCCTCGGGAACCTGTCAAGAAATATATTAAACAATTGTAAATAAGTCGATTCCTGAGCAATATTCATAAGCTACAGTAATATCACCGTACATCAGCAGACATAAGGTCCTGCTTGAGCTCGCTGGCGAGGAATCGCTCGTTGAAGGAGACAATGTTCTCCGTCGTGAGGTCGGTGAAGTCGGGGGCGAACCTCCAAATAATTAATATTTAATATACTCTGGCAAAATTATTTAAAACGGTACTCACTTGGCTAGGTTAGCCCCAAGGGAAAGGACAGAAAAGATTGATATTGATGTAATCTACAATTATATCCGATGCGATGAGTTTGGCCGCTATCGCGAAAGTCACGTAAACTGTAAACAAGTCGAGAGGTCACGAAATTGTAAACACGTCGAAACATGTCGCGCATTTTCGAAGTTTAGAAATGAGGAGCGAACTGCGTAGCGGCGAACCCTGTCAGCCGATTAGACCCCACCGAAGGCGGGGCGAAATCGACTGGTCCATTAATATATTAACACAGCTATCGATGGTAAATGTACTATACCTTTGCGTGTTCGGGGCGAGCGATTTGCAGTGTCCGCACTACTGGGCGTAGAACTCGACGAGCACCTGATATTGAGGGTGTGCCTCAAGCGCCGACTCGAAGTTGTCCTGAATCAGCACTTTAGCAAAATCAATAAATCGGTAGTTGGATGGATGGGGATATCGTAACCTACAGTATGCTTACATTGGTAAGGACGAGAACGTTCTCTTCCTCTTCAATGTCGACGGAGAGGACGGGAGCGATGACCAGAAGGCCGACGAGAGCCAATGAGACGAGTTGATTCATTCGGGACGGACGAGGGAAACAAGTTGAGGGAACAAGCTGCAAATATATTTAATTTTAAACATTTTTAATCAAAATAATGTAAAAATAGTGACACGGACACGTAACGCCTCTACGAGCTAAAACAATTACGAGAAACATAAAATCAATTGCAGTTATGAAATGATGCGACGTGGGATTTGTTTACGATGCCAACTGATATCAAGGGTACCTGCTGACGCTGGGTGATGAGCTGCGAGGCGTTGAACTTGGAAACGACGCTCTTGAGCGCCTCATTGCAGATGGAGGGAAGCACGTGCTCTATAAACTGATATAAGCTATATAAATTGAAATATCACGACAAGCAGTATCGCACGATTGTCACGCACAATGTAAAATTAGACCATATTGAACTCAAATTAGACCAGGGAACAGCTAGGAACACGAAAAAAGCTAGGCGAACAAGGTGGATTACGAAGCACGTTTGTCTTTGCGCTCCTATTTCTCTCAAAACTGATTATTCAATATGCCAAGCTGTAGGGACTGGATTACTGCGTGTCCTGGCATAAATTAACACAATAATTACCACAAATCAATAGCTAATTAGACAATTAACAGCGATAAAAGTAGTGTGTAAAATTCGAAATCGATCGCCTCAACTGGTGGACTGGGATTACGGTAGTGAAAAGATTGAAAGCGATCACGAACTTTGTTTGTGGACACAGGGTTTTCGTGGTGAGACTCATGAGGTTTCCTCCTTCTTTAAATTGTTTCTTTCGATCGCCAACTGATCTGCAAGACGTCACCCTAGCCTCTAGCACGCGCTGAAACATCCATGGCTACGGGTCAAACCGCTCTTCCTCTTATCTCTTCCGCCTTTTCCGTGTTTCAATCCCTTTTATCACCGGTGTGCGCGATGAGTGTTGCGCGCAAGGATCCGCTCAATCAAACCACGGTTTACATCATTTGTATAATAATACATTGATTCAAAAATCGTTTCAGGGTGTGAAAGTGTTAATAGCATCATGCATTCTCATAATTAAATTTCTCTCATCTATTGACAAGTATGATATCGACGGTGAGTTGTTCGGATCTTTCCGACTTCAAAGAATTTTTTTAAAATTATTTTTGTATCAACTCTACTCCTCTGTAAAGGAGCAGAGTATGAGGTCCGTGAACATTTGCAGTCTGAAATTCAGGCGTTGTGCCTCTCATAAAGGAAAATTTCAACATCAACGATGCGCAAACTGGAATCATTCGGGTTCGTTGTTCTGTAGCCTTTGTAACTATTCATTTCTAGACGTCTTCCTCCATAACTAATATTATCGCAACAGCTCTAGTGTGGATTTTCGGAGATATTTTCTGTCGTAGGTTAGCGATCACTTGATTCCTTAGGAAATGAAAGGAATATGAAGCATATGTTAATTCCAGAAAAGCATTTTTAATAACCGTTTCAATGTGGATTATTACCTCCATTTGTTCGCTTTTACTAGGATCGCATATCTACGCGGTTAGTTTTATTTTTAAATCGTAAAATGCCTTCACTCCGTGTGTTTTGAAGGTATTTGTTGGTTTCCGTGCACTGGGCGCCGCATCCTCAGCCGTTTTCGAGATCCTGATGCCGGTGCTACTCGCTGACATGTTTGCAGGTAACTCAGTGAAGATAGGAACTTTAAGCATGATCTCATAGTGGATGCGTTTTCGCGATCAATACCATGTCTGGTTTACATGTCAATCGTGAGCCGTTTCACGCTCGCCTTTAGATAAAGAGTAGATAAGGAGTGTGCTTTGATCAATTCGATTATGACACTATTCGATGCATAAATTCAAAGAAATTCTTGAACTGCGCAAAGTCCAGAGATTGACTGCCGTGAAGATAAATTAAAGTTTTTTTCGTTTTGCAGACCGAGCGCTCGGAGTCGCAATGATGTTCGCGAGTGGCTGTGAGCTCGTCTCGGGGTAACGTTGATAATTTAAAGGGAGTCGGCAGCCAAAAAATAACAATGTCTCATTTCATTTGTTTCATATCCCTAAAGTATATGCCAAAATATTAAAAAATATAATTAAGTAATTAAGGAGAAAACAATTTATTTATTACTTGCAAGTACTATGATTACGGTCGCTCTCGCATCTTGTTGAAAAATATACTGTAACTGAACAGTAAACTGATATCGACTTTTTCGCCAACGAACTCCACTGGGTTTTCATCAAATATGTTGTGTTTTCGGTTTTTTCGGGTCTTTTTCTCGCCATTTTTCACTTTTTTGATACTTTCTTCTTTTCCTGACCACGGTGTTAATAGTTGGAAGCGGTTTCACGCCGAATAGTCGAGTAGCATTCAGTTTTGCACTTTCTTGAGTCAATTTTCCTTTTTATCGTTGATTCTTTTCACAAATTTGGCCATTTAAGCCTAATCTTTTACGCATTTTACCGTTATTATACGCAATAATACGCATTTTACCTTCATGATACGATTTGTGATCGATTTTTAGCCATTATTGCGCTTTGTTTGATCAATTCGGCGCTGTTAGGTCATTTCCCGCAAACTCGCTGCCACACAAACAAGCCTATAGGTAGTTCCTCAATTTGCTGGCGTTAGAAGGCGACCTGCTGCTGAATTAATGGATGGATAGCCTGGGAGCGTTGCAGGTCTTACTTGCACATCGACAACGGCAAACCAGATCAAATAGCCGTGAGAGAACTACAGAACAAGAACAAGGCAGAACTTAACTTTTTACAGAACAAGGCAGCCTCCAAATAGTCAATGAGAAGGCAGCAAACACTGGTCCGAGACACGACGCAAAACTAGCTTAATTTTAGGGAATAGTAGTCGTAGTAGTTGATAGAGGGTAGGGATGAACCTAGGCCAGCACTGCATTCGAAATAACAAGAGAATCTCTCACAATGGAAGCCTGGAGAGAATAAACAGGCTATAAATCGGAGCGCGCTTTTAGTTGTGAATGGAAAAAAACGATCCATGGAGCAATGGACGAACGGCAAAGGTCGCGGACAACTTTGGCAAGCAGGCAGTCTTTGATAGAATCTTTCCCTTTCCTTTCTTATCCAACACACAATCGATACTGACACGCGCACTTTCGCCAACTATCACCTCCACTTCCTTATACAATAACAACTTTAAATGTGTATGTTGCAACGAATAGTCTGTTGAATAATAACAAGTGTATTTAACACACAAGAGAGTAAATACTTGCAATTTACCCAACAACAAACGAAAAATCACAAAACGGCTTAGCCGTTAAACTTGGCGACACGCTCGAGCTCGTCCTTCTTGATGGCGTAGCTGTTGGATTCCTTGGCGGCGTTGATCAACTCGTCGGCCAGGCACTCAGCGACCGTCTTGATGTTACGGAATGCGGCCTCGTGAGCTCCAGTGTAGAGGAGCCACATAGCCTGAGATGTAATATTGCGAGCAAAAATATCGGTATGACTATAAAACAAAAGGTTTTCCAATCTCAGTTCTTAGAATGTTCTAACTGCAAGGTACTGAGCTGGGTTTGTTTTCTTCAAAGAAGCATAATAAATTAAATTTTCAAACCTGGTTGACACGTCTGAGGGGAGCCACGTCGAAGGCCTGAGGACGGTACCGGCGCGTCCAAGACGGGCAGAGTCTTCACGGGGACGACATGATAACGGCGTTGACGAGCACCTGCACGGGGTTCTGGAAAGAAAATTCTTTTGAAGTTTCCCAATGATACACGATTAGGAAGCACAAGCGAATTACAATCTCACATCAGAACGGTTTAACTATTATACAAAGTGCTTTCAGAAAAGAGCTGGGTAACGATATACAGATTGGAACATAAATATTTATATCTTTGCCGACCTGATAGCGTCCAGCGGTGTGGGGAAGGTACTAGGCGTACTTCTCCTTGACGGCGATGTAGTCAACAAGCGAGATGTCGGCAACATTGACCTGACAAATATAAATATAAATCACTTAAATTTATTTAGATATAGCAACAAAACAATAATATATACTTAGAATGGGTTAACTACAAGTTTCGATCAGAGCAGGGGCCAAACAACTCCTCAAAAGTGACCTATGTGTATCACAAATTCCCGCAAAAACAGGAGATATGACACGAAACCTAACCACCGCAAGCGCAAAAGCACTCAAACGTCGTAATAGCATACCGCATCTTGGCCTTTATAACTTGAGTATTTGAGTCCTGTATCATTGGCTTTTTCCACTTCATAGAATTGAAAATGGAAGAAAATAACAACAACCAAATTGAAAAAGATTTGCACTACCTCCTGGAGGTTCCACTTTCCGAAGAGCTTGACCTCGGGAAGATCGCTCTCGAGCTCGAAGGCGGGAGCAACGTCCACGGCGTCATTAACCTCATGTACTGCCCGTTCGTCGGCCATGTTTGACTAAATTTTAGAATTTTAGTGTAAGAAATTGTAAAAGTCAACGGAATAACGCGAATAACAACACAAATATCAAATAGAACGGTTCACATCCCAGCAGTTATTGCACGATTGTCAAAACATAGCAGAGAATAGGTCCCGCGAAATGCTCCTCACATTACGACTTGGCAAACCACAGCAAATGGAGCTCCATGATAACAAAGGTTCAAGCAAATGGAGCTCCATGATAACAAAGGTTCAAAATCTAGTAGCGGAGCACACTTGCACAATGACTTTATACAAAACACTATCAAAAAAGCTAGCGAAGCAGTGAAAAAGAACAGAACGTTCAAAAAAATGGAGGCGTGGTGTGCCCTCCGACGACTAATGCGAAAAGGCGAGGATGCGAGAGCGACAGTAACCCAAATACACGCAAATTAATTTGATTTTTATTTTGAGTTTTATTATTATTATTTTATTTAACATTTTTAAATTTTTCGGAACACTAGAGCATGTCTTCACTTAAATTCGAAGAAGAAAAGAAATTGAGAAATATTAATTTTTGGATGCCGACTCTCTTTAATACTCTTGATGCACTTTTGATACACTCTTTCCTGAATTCTGGTTAGTCGCTCAAGAGCCTAGCGTTGTCTAAGGACTGTAAAATCACTTGACGTGGATACACCTTTTCCTTTTCTGCATGAATTCAACCAGGGGAAAACTTAATTAATCACACTTCATTCATCAAATTTTGCAGACACATATTTCTTGTATAGAAGGTCGCTGTTTTTTTTTTTCAGATTGGCCATCGGAGTTGCGAACTCGTGGATTCTCACAGCGAAGCTGCCTTGGCAGTCAGGTAATAAATTGATTATAGTTTATGTCAACGCATTGGGCCTATTGATTTTGAAAATACTCATCATTCCTCTTTTCAGGGCTAATTTTCGGGCCTCTAATCTCGATTGCTCCCTTGATCGTTCTCGCTTGCACCGGCCGAAGCTTCGGCAGTAGCGATCGGCAGGGAGGAGGCCTCAACAAAGGCCTCTCGACGGCATTCGGCCTTTTCAGGAAGTAATTTGTTTACTAGTGTCTTCTGCCACTTGCCTCAGCTTTCTTCGATTCTCTTCTGACTTTATCTGACATTGAGAGCCTGAAATGGTGCGCATACAAAGTGTTAAAAATTAACCATAAAGGTGCTCGCAATGCGGGCATAGCCACCCATCATTTTCATTGACCATATTTCCAGCAAATCGTACGTGATAGTAGTAGTGGCAACTTCATTCGTCGCCTTTGCCATGGGAGCCTACACGTTCTGGCTTCCGTCCATGTTTCTCAATGCTTGGAACAGCACGCCGGACGCATTTCCCGGTCTATCATATACTGCGTATGTTTTGGCAGTGATTTTGAGAATCTCGAGTGTACATGTAATAGTCCGGATTTGGAATATGTATTTTATATAAGTAACGATAGAAAATAGATTTTATTCTATTTTTTCTCGCCGTCATCGTACGATGATTTTCTTTTTGCAGCATTACCATCCTCAATTCGATTTTCATCATGAGTGGATTTTTGGTGGGCCTTCCTCCCATTTTATGGTTCGCCCAGGTAAGTAGTCAGCTCTTACAAATTCGATCTTTAAATCTTATTCGGGCCATCGTCATCTGAGCACTAATGCCTGAGCCTGCAATCTCATTGATGAATTACTATTATTATTATTAATTCTTGTAGAGTTGGCGTCACGGCACCGGTCCGTTCACGGGTAGACAAGGGTTTGTTCGTGCGTATCCCGTGGTGGCTTCAGGTGGGGCAGTTGTGTGGACTGCAGCATACGCTCTCTACATAATACTGGTTGTGGAGAGCTATGTGGCCACGCTGGTGCGTCTTCAATTCATTTCTACATTTAGGGTAGTTGAAATGAGACAGGAGTTTTGATGGTGTGATGTAAAACGACAACTAGGCAGCAATCAATGCTTTCTGCCAAGGAGCTTTCTGCTATCAATGCTTTATTTCCAAAGAGCTTTCTGCTATATGCTTTTTGTCGATTAGCGTAAGCTTACTACCATACCTACCTTACCGAAACATCCAGCCGCATTATTCTAGGAAGTCTTTCTCATTTCTTTGTGTCAGTTAGCAGTTTTTCTATTCCTCTTCAATTATAAACCAAGTTTCTTTTTAATTAGCTACCATACAGAATCGTTTCAGGCGTGCATCTTCTTCGTAGGAATGGGACAGGCGGTGCAAGCATGCATAAGTCAGCTCATGTTGCTGGTTAGTTGTCGTGATAATGGATTTTGATTAGTATTAGTACCAAACTCACTATCAGTACTATAAGTATAGTGCTATTTTAGTACAAAGTTTAGTACTACTTTAGTACATTTTTTTGCTATTAGTACTAATTGAGATGTGTTCTCAGCTTGTTATGCCCTCGAGCTCTCGATCCTCCGGTGTCGCTCTTCATCGCCTTATCATCGTAATAGTTAGTACGCCGTCCGCGCAGATTATGGGAATGGTAATTTTTAATTTTGACAATTCGGTTTTTATAATCGTTATCGCCGATCAGCTCCGAATATATTTCCATTCTCTAATGCAATCGTTTTACCACAGATTTCCGATGCAATTCGCGGAGATTCGACGCTTCCTCTAGACAGCTTTCACGCGTATCAAAAGGTATTGGGGTGTCCCACATATTTGTGGTAATATATTTCAACGCAATATTCCGAATATATTACAATGTATATCCTCATAATTAATATTGTTATTGTATATGCTACTCCTAAAGAATTTTATCACGCGTTCAAATTCGGGAAGTGCTTCCTAATAATGAAGCAATACTCAAAATTAGCGATTTTTTGATATTTTTTCAAAAAATTGCTATTCAACCGAGACTAAAGATGGGAATCCCGGTTGTGGCAACAACTGTACATTAGTGTAAGGTAAAATTCAAAACACTAAGACTAGATTTTCCATGGAGAATGAAGGTAGGTGATCCATCTGTAGCGACAGTGCTATTTCAGGACGAGTAATTTTTGGAATTTTTCATATTTCTCACTTGTCATCTAGCCGATCGTTCATATTTTTAATACATTATGCTACTAAAACGTGAAACAAAATGGTATACATTCTTCAATATTTTACGAAGTTCTTTTATGTAGAAAAAATAAAAAGTGCAAAAAAGCATGTTTATTTCATAGTAATGACGCAATGCGAATTCAGAATTCGGATTCATTCTCATTTTGACTATTGTCAGCTCAACTGTAGATATTAGTAACTCATTCGATTTTTGCATCTTACCATTGTTGAGATTAAGCCAAATATTACTTTGTTGAATGTTGCACTTGTTTCCCTAAAACGTATGCATACTCTTGATAGCACGTCGTTTCCTTGTGCTATTGAGCGGAAAAAATCACAGCACTATTCCTCTACGCAGTGTTTTTTTTGCTAACTTACAATTTGATTCAAATGAGCGGAGATAATATTAAATTCAAAAAATATGTGGGACATAGTTTGAACATACACTATTTCTAATTTTTCGAAATCATTACAGGCATTGCTCTTCGCATCGGTATTCATGATTGCAGCTACAATTTTCTTCATTATTCTCATTGTTTTCTTCCCCGGAGATTGCGAGAAAGCAGAGGAGCTGCATGGAATTTGGTATGGAATCGGGATGGAATCCAATACTGTAAATTACTAAGAGACTATAATTGTATTTTGTCTCTCTGTGTGTCTATGTTCGCAAGCGTTCGCACATGACTGGGGAAAACCCTAACACACAACCCGGCGAAGCGAAGCGCTCGCAGAAGACTATCACAACCCAGCGACACCTAGCCAGCGAGCGAGCGCAGCGAGCGTAGCTGGATAGTTTTTTGTTGCATTACACAAGTAAATTGTGAACTTCAGGCCGAATCAGGATGAGGAAGAAGACGCCGTGACTGAAACGACATCACTCCTTCATAAGTCAAGAACAAATTCGATAATGGAACATGTCGTCAGAAGTAGAGCCACGTCTGGAGACACGGCGAACACATTGTAAAGAGTTCCGGAAAATAACGTGTACATTTCGTGTAAATACGGTGATAAATATTGTGCTCGAAGATAACCTGATGTGCATGAATTCATCACAGTTTTGTTGTTGTTGTTGTTTTATTCGAAAAATCAGTGATCAATGATTGCTTCACGGAATAATTTCGTGATTGTCGCGACGCGCACTGTTTCCATTATGCTCATTTCTTTCGTTTCAGTTGTTTTCGGGAGATGCACGCAACATTGGGTTCTCACAGACAGAGCAAGCTTATAACTTTGAGTATTGCATTTCTCATACGGAGCACGGCTATTTTCACTTCCCTTGCACGGAGCACGGCACTATATTGCACGTTATGCTTCTTCTAAATGTAAATACGGTGATAAATATATTGCTCGCATATAACCGATCTGAATTCATAACAGTTTTAATGTTGTCGTTTTGTTCGTAAATATCAGTGATCAATGATTCCTTCACGGAACAATTTCGTGATTGTCACGCACTGGTTCCATAACCCTTATCAAGGGTACGCTCTTTTTCCGTGTTATTCTTTTTCTACGTTATGCACGTTACATTGGATCCCCACATTCAGATCATGGTTAGTGTTCCATTATTGTTGCGGTTCATTAGCTGCCAGTTTTACGTGAATAGTTGAGCACCCCTTTTTTGTTGATCTTCCTGGTTTTCGCTATTTGAATGCTTATTAGCAGTCGTTTCAGGCAACGAAATTTGCAGCATCATTCGGCTTGCTTCTCATTCTTTTCCTTTCTTCATTTGACAATTCCGGAATCGAAGGTCAGTTTCTGAACAGCGATAGTAAAGAAAATAGTTAGTAAAGGAATCTTACCTATTTCTATATTTTCAAGGCATTGTGCCTCTTATTCAAGAGCATTTTACAATAAATGACTCACAGACTGCGATTATTCTGGTTTGATTGAGATGAGATAAAAATTAAAGATCGTTTGCTATTCTTGATGAATGCTAAGTTGTTGGTGATAAGAATCAATTCGTATTTTTTCATTTCTGTAATTGTTCGTTGGCTTTTTTGTCCCTTGATGGTCATTGATCACTTCCTCGATTCTTTCAGCACCGACGCGCCTGGGAATAATTATTTTCACATTTCTTCTTTTTGCACACTATCTCGCTTTGCGTAGCTATCTAACGAGGTACAATGAAGGCAGATTGATGTTTGTTTGATCTCAGAAACTCGTCAAACACCTAGAAACTTCATAGCTCATTCCGGGATTGTCCGAGTGTCATCCTTATCTTTACTTCATCATAACACTTTTTCCTATCATCTTTTTTCTCGTTATGCACGCATCCATGGACCCACACGGTCAAAGAACGGTTAGTAGTACGTTGTAATTTTATCTCATTCTTCAATATTTTCATTCGTCCTAGTATCATTTCTACAAATTTCAGCCTATTAAAGTATTGGTATCGTTCTGCTTACTTCTCATACTCTCCCTATCATCTTTCGATAGGTCAAGCATAGAAGGTTAGTAAATCTTCAAAAAAAAAATAGTAAAGAGCGCGAACTGCTTATTTTCTTCTATTCGCGCATTGTACATTCTTTATGTTTAGGAATCGTCCCCCTAATTCAGGAACATTTCAACATCAGTGATGCTCAAACTGCGGTTATTCAGGTGAGGTAATGCTATAACGTGATGTTTAGCGATATTGTAGACCTCGTCAAATATTACGCATGTCGTGGCCCTTGGATTTGTTTGGATCTTTGGAGATTCTGTTCGGCGAAGGTTCACTTCCCTTTATCTCATGCATTTTTGGTTCACTAATTGCAATAGTTAACCATATATTTTCAGGAAAGCATTTTTCTCATCGGTTTCTCTCTGGATAGTGTTTTCTCTTCTCTCGATCATTCTTGGGTCCAATTCATTCATGGTGAACAATATGCATTATCTGCCATTATTTGTTACTAACCGTAATGTGAACTGTTAAAGATTCTTGTCGCTTTTCGAGCGTTTGGTGCTGCCTCCTTAGCTACGTTCAAAGTGTTGATTCAAGTTATCCTCGCTGACTTGTTTCGCGGTCCGTTTCATCCTCAAATGACGTTCTAACTTAGAACAATTCTAGGTCGCGCCCTTGGAATTGCGATGATGTTAATGGCAGCCTGCGACATCGTGTCAGGGTACTCTTTATCGATTTGTCAATCATAGCTTCAAATTTTATTCAGGATGGTAACCGGAATTGTCAGTTCCTGGATTGTCTCTAGTGGAATGCCATGGCAAACCGGTTTGCTCGCTGGGCCTCTTCTTTCCATTCCGCTTCTCACTTGTCTATTCTTTGCAAGTCGTTCTTTTTATGCGGAGAAGCGGTCCACAAATCTGAACCGAATAGTTTCAAATGCATTCGGGATACTGTCCATGTAAGTCTATGCGGATAGATGAATCAAAATAACACCATTTCAGAAAGTCATATCTTTTATGGGCTTCGGCAGTATCGCTGGGAATGTTCCAAGTGAAAGCGTACGATTTCTGGTCTCCTTCAATGTTTCTGAGTGCTCTGGGGAGTTTTCCCGAAGCGTTCTCTGGATTGTCTTATACGACGTGAAACTTACAGAAAAGATAGCATTAACTTATAAAGATTCAGGATAATATCGCTAAATTCATTTGCAATGATGATAGGCATGATCGTTGGGCTCCCTCCCATTATTTGGCTTGCACAGGTCCCACTATTTTCCAGCATCCATCGTGCGATTACTTTATAGAGTTGGCACCATGGCACCGGCCTCTTTGCTGGAAGAACAGAGTTCACTAGAGCTTACCCCATTGTTGTTGGCCTCGGATCAATTCTACAAGTTGGATCATTCATCGTCTCTATTTTATCGATAGTGAACAGCTATTTTGTTTGTCTGGTTAGGATCTCCTCATTATTCGGTGGAAAGTAAAGAATTCAGGCATGTCTATTCCTCAATGGCATTGGATCAGCGACACAGGTCTGCCTTACTCAGCAGATGCTGCTGGTTCGATAGCTGCGTATCACCAATCCAACTAACTCATATGTTATCAGATGATAGTGCCTTCGAGCTCACGTGCTGCAGCAGTTGCACTATCGCATCTTCTTACGGGGTTTATCGAGGCTCCAGCAGCCATCTTATTGGAATGGTGAAACATTTAACATGTTAATGCTCGAATGCGCATGATGCATTTGTAGAAACTGAATAGGAACCTTCTATTCAGTTATCCGACGCGTTCCATAAAAATTCAACGCTACCCGTGGACCGATTCAGGGCCTATCAGCTCGTATGTTTATCTTACGTGTTACTCGACTTCAGTTCAATTTTTTAGTACGAGATTTAGGCACAGCTGTTCGGCTCATCATTCGCCGTAGCGATCGCTGCTATCTTTCTCATAAAAACATTTCCTGGAGATTTTAAACGAGCGGAAGAACGCGATAATGAGATGACGCATCAGAAAGAAGTGAATGAGAAAACTTCGCTAATCGGGGACTCCAAACTGCGATCCGAATCGATAATCGAATCTATCGCAAGAAGCCGAGCAAACACTGCATCGAGTTATTTCTGATTGTTAACTGTCCGTCGGTGATAAACAGTTGATGTCCGCCAAAGACCAAAACGATTCCAATTCATTTTTTGACGAACCCCATCGCTTGTCCGCCCTACCTCCCACATTAAATTGTAAACACGGACTGCCCCGAAAGCTTGCCTGAGCCCGAATACCACCTGTTGCACAAATACCGCCCTAAACGCACATTGGCTCATGTGGTGAATAACGAATAAGAATAAGAATAATGAATTTGGTGAATAAAGAATAAGAATAAGAGTAAATACTGGTCATTGAGCCCTTCCTTTAATAGCTCAGTGCCAAGGCGCTTTGTGAACAATACTCTGGCTCTCTTGATGCATATTAACTCTAGATATTCCTCACGAATGAGAGGCAGTGAGTATACAATAGAGACAGAGTTATTGCTTGGCTCAGCGCTCAACGATCAATCAGCCAAACCTCCGTCCTTATCTGAAAACCTTCGCACCTCTATAGCGCGGCCTTTTCTGGATCACACCATTCTCAGATGGCAAGTTTTTTTAAAATTTGGTATAACAAATAGACAGTCCATGAATCTGTTCGTCTGTCACTTCAGATCGTCAAAGTACTAGTGACAGTATGCCTGATTCTCATTCCGGTACTTTCATCATTCGTAGCAACGGGCATCGATGGTAAGTCAATTTATTTTACTGAAGTGCGGAATCCTAGGACTTCACGCTCTACATTTCACTCGCTTTGATCACACTAGTTAACCAAGAATCTCGTCTTTCAGGAATAGTCCCGCTCATTCAGCAGCACTACAACATCAACGACTCTGAGACAGCAACTATTCGGGTCTGTAATTATTGCTTCGAACAAATATCGAATTATTGCAGACGACATCCTCAATCACCCATACTTTCACACTCGCTTTGGTATGGTTCTTCGGAGACTCCTTCAAGAGAAGGTTCAGACTGAATTACCTATTGACCGGAAGTCAAATACTTTCAGGAGGTTGTTCCTACTATCCGTTGGCACATGGATCACACTCAGTATCCTGTCTATCGTTCTGGGAGTGAACTCGTTCATGGTACAGCTTTTGCGCTAAATAGTGCTGACACTTCATCTTGCCCATACCTCATCGAAGAGAGGCGCGTCTAGAAATGACAATAATACACTGAGAAAAGTAAATACGAGCTTTCAGTTATTCGTCGTATTCCGAGCCCTTGGAGCCGCTGCTTCTTCGGTATTCAGCGTACTCGTTCCGGTCATTCTAGCCGATCTGTATCACGGTAATCTGTACATTTTCTAATATAAAGTTGCCGTTTTTTTTTCAGATCGAGCGCTCGGAGTCGCTCTGATGTGCCTGTCGGTTTCGGAAATGGCGGCAAAGTAGTTTATACTGATTTTGATGCTTGACCATCGTATTTTTCAGTCTTCTAACGGGCATCATAAGCTCCTGGATAGTAACGAGCACTATTCCTTGGCAATCCGGATTACTAATTTCAACACTGCTCGCAATGCCGCCTCTCCTGTTTCTAATATGCGCAAGATATCATCTACGGAATGTTGAGAGGCCCGAGAGCGTGAAGGGCTTCAGAAGCATTGTTGACAGTGCCTTCGGCATCTTTTCGATGTGAGAACTCTTTTTCATGGTCGAAGTGAAAGATCGAACTTTCAGAAAATCCTACCTCCTAATGACCGTTGCATCTTCACTGTTGATGCTCCACGGTACCGCCTACGGGTTCTGGTTTCCTTCCGTCTATTTGATCGCCTGGACAAATGTGCCAGAAATATTCTTTGGGATGTCATACACAACGTAACTTTCACCTTAGAATTTATCACACCGTTCTTTTTTTATAATATATCACGCATTGCTTGTTGAGCTTCCGAGACGGCGTAAAAATGGAATAATAACTTCATTTCAGGATAACAATCGTGAATTCAATAGTGTTGATGACTGGAACAGGAATCGGTCTTCCATTGATTTTATGGTTCGCCCAGGTTCGTCATCTTCTTGCATTTTGTTAAGTCTTCTCTTCGTTCCTCACAAGGGTTTGAACATTAATACCTACTTTCAAAAGCTGGCGCCACGGCACCGGTCCATTCTCGGGCAAGAAAGGCAACGACCGGGCGTTCCCGATCGTTACTGGTGTAGGAGCCACAGCTAATATTGGATTGTTCACCTTTAGCGTACTTTTGATGGACAAGAGCTATGTGCTGTCGCTGGTACGTATATTTTTAAAAAATTGAGATAAAAATATATGAACGTTTGTTTGTTTTAGATAACAACTTTCTGCGTCGGGATCTCTAATGCGTCGGGTGCTGCGCTAGGGCAGCAAATGTTGTTGGTAAGCCTTTTGAATCACTTTCTTCAGCATTCGTTCTTGAAAAAAAAACCGAGAGTTTCGCATCGTAGTTAACGTTGCTCGAACTCCCACACTTTTTAGATGGTGATTCCTTCTTCCTCCCGTGCTGCCGGAGTGGCGCTTTCTCGGTTGGTTGCCGGAATCGTCAGCACTCCGTCCGCGCAGATTATCGGATTCGTATGTGTTACATCTTATTTCGTATAATTAGGGCGAGTGTGTGAATGCAAAAGGCCAGGGAAGGTAGTTCATGTTGTGGTTGTGTTGTCTCAGATATCAGACGCTATCCGTGGCGACTCAACGCTTCCCTATGACAAGTTTCACGCCTATCAACTGGTTAGTTAATTTCGTCTTATTTCTGAACATTTGGACGATGTTACCCTGATCGTTACAGCGCTTCACTTTCAAAGACAATCGTGTCCGGTAAGGGATCAACGAGTGCCAAATGGCCCGTCGTCCCACTCTTATCGCTGTTATCGTGAAATTGTTTCAGGGAATGCTGAGCTCGGCCGTTTTCCTGGTTGTGGGCGCCGTTTGTCACATAGTTCTAATCCTCTTCTTCCCTCAAGATTGCGCAAAGGGCCGAGGAATGGGATCGAGAAGCTAAAGAATACGTTGATGATAAGTCATTCCTCACGGGAAGAGGCAGAGCGGAATCGATATTGGAGACATTTGTGAAAAGTAGAACAACCACTGTGAATAGCTACTTCTGAGAAGCTTAATTGCATTTTGTGCATTTTGTCGAGCAACTTGAAATAAACGCGATCAAGACACACTATTCTGGTCACTGATTCCTTATTAGGGTTGATAAAATCGAGAATACCCGATAGTCGAGGCCTCGGTCAGAAATAACCCCTCTATTCTCGATCGATCACGAAACCCGACTCGGGTACTCGATGTTGAGAGTGAGTGGTCGGGTCGGACTCGGACAGTCGAGAATGGTCGGTCGGTCGGGTTCAGTCGGGTTCAAACATATTACTATGATGCTCCACTGCTGATAGTTTTCTAATAGGTATCTTTATCATAATTTTGCAATAATAATACTAGACAATAGAAAAAACAAAATAATCAAAAAAAGTGTTAGCATAATGTACAAATACGGCAAAAATGCTTAGTATCTCTCGGGATTGAACTCGCCAAAAATTTTTGCTACTACAAAAACGCAACCGCTATACCATCGAGGCACACTGCTCCTGTCTCTCAGAGTAGGATCATGAGAACGAGACGAAATTGTTCACTGATCGGCCCGACCGAACCCGACCGACCGACCATTCTCGACTGTTCGAGTCCGACCCGACCACTCACTCTCAACATCGAGTACCCGAGTCAGGTATTTCAAATTTCGAGCTACTCGACTAACTAAACCCGATCGAGTATTAGGGTCGAGGCCTCGAATACTCGACTCGATTTCACCAACCCTATTCCTTATCACACCGTGTTTTACGTGTTTCGGACTCGTAACATGATAAATCCCTCCTTATCTTTAAACCGTTACGTTACGCCTATTCATAATGGCTATTTCGCTCGGATTCTCCCGCAATGCTAGTGCCCATGATGGTATGTTTTATAATATTATATTCGTTGAACAAAACCGAAAAAAATAGAATTTAGATCACGAAACTTATCATAACAGGATGCTTCATCATATTTTCCGCGCTTAAGACTTCCCATGGAATGGGGCTTGACGGTAACGAATCTTCGTTAGCTTCTTCACGCACATTCAGTTGCTCCATGTTGATTAAAAATTTAATGCTTGCTTGATAAGGTCATTTCAGGTGTGATACCTCTTATTCAGAAGTACTACAACGTAAAAGATGCAGAAACAGCATCAATCGTTGTAAGATTATATTTTCAATTTCGAAAAGTTCGGATTAAAAAATAAATTAATATCGGCTGAATTCAGACAGCCTCATCTATAACTCACACTGCCACTATCGCTCTCGTATGGCTATTTGGAGATATGGTCAAACGGAGGTTTGCATTTCTTTCCAATAATCACGAATCTTCTTATTGCAGGTTGCTATTTCTCCTTTGTGCTACATGCTGGATCACCTTCTCGCTCCTATCGTTCATTTTAGGATTGAATTCATTCGTGGTATCTATGATATTTTCTTAAACATGAACACGTCCATACCACTAGTCATTTTCCCATGAAAAGGATGATAATGAATACGATTTGGTCTTCTATGCTCATACACATCTCTAGATGTTCGTCGCTTTTCGCGCACTCGAGTCCGCCGCTGCGTCTGTCATTGGCATTCTAATTCCGGTTATTCTGGCCGATCTACTGAATGGTTGGTATTACTTCGCTTTTCTAATGCATGAAACATCCAGATCGACAGCTAGGCGTTGCCCTAATGTGCCTGTCAGTCTCGGATATTGCATCGAGGTAAGCCTAAAACGTATGTTTGAACATGGAACTTTTTTTTTCAGTATGCTAACAGGCATCATTAGTTCATGGATCGTAACGAGTTCGAGTCCGTGGCAATCAGCAATGCTCGCGGCCTCAGTGCTCTCCATTCTTCCATTTGTGGTTCTTTTCTTCCTGAGAAGTCACATTCGGAATGTGCAACGGACCGATTACAAACAAGGCGTTGGACGAGTGCTCACGAGTGCATTTGGAATGCTTTCAGTGTAATTTATATGGATTTTTTTATAATCACCTTATCGAACCGGAAAAATTCTTTGGGTCAAATTATTGCAGCAAATCATACTTACTCATCACTGCGGAAGCATCTTTTGGCGGACTGTGGGGCACGTCCTACGGATTCTGGCAAGCTAAATACTTTTTATCTACCGTCGACAGTGAGACGAAACGTCAGGTATTCGTCTGTCTATCTGCTAGCGTGGACCGGCGCTCCTGAAGTATTCCTTGGCCTGTCCTTCCCTACGTATGTTTATTAGCAATATGCGCGTTATCTCGCTCCGCTTACCAGTGAGAGAGAACTCGGAATGAGGAGAGCAACCTATGATAGAAGTCATCCTTTATGATGACGATCAATAATTTGAACAATTTGAACTTTTTAGAGTTACAGCCCTCAACTCTATTGTAATGCTATCCGGCACGCTTATCGGTGTGCCCTCGATTCTCTGGTTTGCTCAGGCCAGTGGGCATTATATTTGCTTCTCAACATTTTTACATACATTTTTATCTCGTGATCTTGTTGTACTTAGAATACACTTTCCTGTAAAATGGGCCGTCGAAGCTAAAAAAAATAAAAGATTCCAGAGCTGGCGCCACGGGACGGGTCCTTTCTCTGGTAGAAAAGGATACACTCGGGCGTATCCGATAGTCACCGGCGTTGGAGGCATATTCAACTTCATAACGTTCGTAATGGGCGTTCTGCTGATGGATCTTAATTATCCTGCTGCGTTGGTAAGACAAATTCTTTCTTTTTTTTTCAAATTTTTTTCGAAAAAATAAAATGATATTCATCAACTGTAAGGTAAACAACTTCGTGCTTGGCTTCACTAAATCGACCGGACTCGCTGTCAGCCAACAGATATTATTCGTGAGTTTCTTTGCTGAATTTTAAAAAAAATCACGTAGAAGAATTTACTCTGAAATATTGCTTCTCAAGCTTCAATTTGTTCGGGCTAGCAGCGGACGTGTTATAGATGGAAAACTTCCAGGCAATAATACCCTCCTCGTCTCGCACCACTGCTGTCGCTCTGGGTCGACTGATCGCCAGTGTAGTAGGCATACCGTCGGCACAGATCGTCGGATTTGTAAGGGGCAAGACTGTTCCATTCTCATTTTAATCATCTTTTTTTTCTACGGCATGTTAAAAAAGCACAATTGACTCAGATCTCCGATTCGATTCGAGGAGATTCAATGCTGCCCGAGGACAGGTTCCACGTTTATCAGTTGGTGCGTCAATAAACAAATATTTCTCACTTTTTTATCTCACATATTTTCAATGCGTCAATAAACAAATATTTCTCACTTTTTTATCTCACATATTTTTCATTCCAGGTACTCCTTAGCACGTCCGTCTTCCTCTTACTCGGCGGTCTCTGCCACTTGTTGATGATCATTGTATTCCCGGACGACTGTGCAAGAGCGGAACAGAAGAATGTGGGAGAACAAGAATCAATGGATGAGAAGTCGTCACTAACTGGGAAGGGACGAGCGGAGTCGATACTGGATACTTATGTTAGAAGTAGAGCGACAACTGTGAATAGTTATTTATGAGTAAATTTGTTCACGTTTAATTGAAAATGAAGGCTGAAATAAATAAGTTATGAGCTGAGTGAATCTCTTTTCGATATTTGATTTATATGTAATGTGCACTTCACTCGCACTACTCATATCACGCTTTACGTTTTTCCGACTCGCAACATGATAAACCCTCTTTATCTTTAAACCGTCTCGACCATTCATTGTGGCTCCTTCGATTGAATTCTCTCGCAAACGCATTGCGCTGTTATCACTATGGCATGTTTCATATTTATTCATTCTTTATTTTATTTTAAATGTGTTTTTTTGCAGATCACGAAAGTTATCTTGTCAGCATGTTTGATCGTGTTTCCAAAGCTCATTACATTCGATGAAATTGGCGGTAAGAACTCGTTTTGGCATGTAATTATTCTTTTGCGAGTTGTTTAAAAAAGGAATGTACTTCCAGCTTTTTTGGTAAGGCTACAAATTGTAGGCGTCATTCCTCTAATCCAGCAATACTACAACGTAAAGGATGCGGAAACTGCGTCAATCAATGTATAATCGCAATATTATATTCACAATGTGTGGAATTCTCCAGAAAATTTCAGACGGTTTCATCGATAGCACACACAGTGGCTATAGCTTTAGTATGGCTATTTGGAGATGAGATCAAGCGAAGGTTTGCATTTTTTTTTAAATATTTTGAATAATCATCGTCTCATTGCAGACTATTATTTCTTCTTTGTGCAGCGTGTTGGATAGCCTTTTCACTGCTATCCTTGATTTTAGGATTGAATTCATTCATGGTATTTTTCACGTGTTACTGGAAATTAATTTTTCATCTATAGATGTTCGTTTCCTTTCGTGCGCTGGGAACCGCAGTTTCGGCTGTCATTAATATCCTGATTCCGGTTATATTAGCCGATTTGCTGCATGGTTCGCATTTTCCCTGCTATATCGATATAATTTCTTTAAGATCGCCAACTTGGAATTGCTCTAATGTTTCTATCCGTCTCAGATATTGCAGCCATGTAACAATATTTATCATTTTCAAATAACCTCGCCTATTTTCAGTTTGTTAAACAACATCCTTAGTTCATGGATCGTAACCAGTTCTATTCCTTGGCAAGCGGCAATGTTAGCCGCCACCGTACTAGCCGTTGTACCATTCGCCGTTTTTTTCTTCATGCGTAGTAACATTCGGAATGTGCAAAGATCCGATGACAAAAAGGGCATTCGGAAGATTTTGACGAGTGCTTTCGGAATGCTTTCAATGTAATGTTTCTTTTTCCAAACTAAGACATAATTCGAGCTCCCCCAGCAAATCGTATCTGCTTGTCACTGCGGAAGCATCTTTCACTGCGCTACAAACACACGCCTATTCTTTCTGGTTACTATAATATCAGCAAGGACGGTTCCGAACATTCTCTCAGGCATTCGACCGTCTATCTCATCGCTTGGACCGGAGCGCCCGAAGTCTTTCTGGGACTCTCATTCCCCACGTAGACATGCAAAAGCTAGTATAATGTCTAATTTGGCAATTTCAGCGTTACAGCCCTCAATTCTATTGCAATGATGTGCGCAACAATAGTTGGCGTTCCTGCCATTTTGTGGTTTGCTCAGGTTAGCTCTGTCACATTTTCTTTTAAAAAAAGTGAAATTGTATGACTATATGAAGGATAATTTCGTAAAATAGAGTTCATAAACACATGGAATGATCTTTAATGTTTCAGAGCTGGCGCTACGGGACCGGTCTGTTTTCTGGCAGGAAGGAATACATGCGGTCGTATCCTTTTGTTACCGGTGTTGGAGACATTTTCAACTTCATGACATATGTTCTCGACGTTTTGCTCATGGATGTTAATTATCCTGCTGCGTTGGTGAGTTTGTGGATAGAAAACTTTAAATATTCTAAAAAGAGAATTTTTTCTTTCCGATTTTAAACTGATTCTTTCTCGAGTTATGTATTTTTAAGGCAAACAAATTCGCGATCGGCTTCGTTAAATCGAACGGTCTCGCGATCAACCAACTGATGCTCTTCGTAAGTATACATCACTTTTTATTTTATTTTTTTTGTCTTCTATCCTCTTTTTTTTTGCTCAACGCATTGCGTTCGTAGGCCGATTGAATCGCAACTATTACAGGCTGTGGTGCCCTCCTCACATCGCGTAGCTGCTATGGCACTGAAACAATTGATCTCGAGTACAATCAGTATTCCGTCCGCGCAGATTGTTGGATTTGTAAGATACCAGTTAAGAATAAACCAGTTCATTAATTTATTATCAGTGCGTTCGCCTAAGAATCGCACAATTTCTGGGTTTTTCGGTACAGCTCTAGATGACCGTCTGGGTTTTTGTTATTTTCTGATAGGTCTAGGTGCCATGCATCGATTGCTGTTAGTGAGATGGTCATAAATTGCTAATTTGCATAATTACATGACCGCAAAGTTTGACTACTTTTTCACTTTGACTGTTGTAACTCAGAGGAGAAATGTCCGATCTTCACAAAAATTTGGCTCTAGACTAATCGTGACGTGCTGAATCCGTGTATGTATTTTGTTTATGCAAATTCGAAATTTGAAATTTGAAAATTTGAAATAAATTCAGATTTCGGGCGCAATCCGGGGCGATTCAGTGCTGCCCGAGGACAGGTTTCACGCTTATCAGTTGGTTCGTTGGACAACTCTATTTGCGTTTGACATTACTGCTGCTTAAAAAAAGCTTTCTCTGTAACAACGGGAGTGGGTGGCTTTTAGAGCACTGGTTGAGCCTGTCCCCTTCTTATAGAGAACGAGTTATAATATTAGACAAAAGCGCGGTTTTCATTGTGCTAAAAAAAGTTCACGAAAAAACATGCAGGTCCTGTTGGGCACCTCCATCTTCCTTATTCTCGGAGGTATCTGTCACTTGCTACTGATAATTGTGTTCCCGGGAGACTGTGCAAAGGCGGAGCAGAAGAATGAGGAAGAGGCCAAATTGGTTGATGAGAAGTCATCACTAACTGGCAAGGGACGAGCGGAGTCAATACTGGATACTTATGTTAGAAGTAGAGCGACAACTGTGAATAGTTATTTGTGAATAATGTGCAAATATATTATTGTTGTTTGTTGAAACTTTGATGATAAACCTTTTCAACAAGGCAAATTGTGGTGGAATACCGCGACCCTGACAATAAAGGTAAAGGTAGTTCCGTATTCAGCGTATTTTTCAACGCGCGGAACATGCGCAGGTTTCTTTTGATCGGTGTGCGCGCTCCATAGCATATAACGGGATAAATTGTCACTCAGTTGCCAGCCGGCGACACCGTCTCTGACAATTCCTTCCTCGAATCACGAATTGCGGGTTAGAGCGCGTAACCTTTCAAGCATCGCTCTTATCTCGAATAGTGATGGCTTGGCAAAAAATGATCTCTTCGTGTCTTCATCTGTCAGAGAAACGTGAGAACACGCGAAATGAGGAGAGGCATTTCTTACCGCCATAGTCGTAGATAGCCATACCTAATCTTGAGTCCGGCTCACCTTCCCTTATCGCCTTTTTCGAATGCATTCACCAACAAAGAGCAACGCAATGGTATTTTTCAGATTTCTCTGAATCAATTTCTGTACTTTTTTTTTCTTTTTTTTCTGTACACCTCGTTTATACACATTCTTTTCAGCTCATAAAGTTAATCGTCACATTATGTTTGATCGTAATTCCGGTCCTCGACAAATTTCAGGCAATCGGCCTTGGTGGTAAGAACTTCAATTGTTTTTGCTGCCAGCTTTAATATTCGTATCTTGATTCCGAGTGATCTTCCGCATTGAAAAACTGCGCGAAATTGATGGACTAATTCGTCATATTGACAGAATATTTTAAATCCTCTTCTCCATACCTCTTGTTCAGGCCTAATTCCTCGCATTCAACAGTACTACAACATTAGCGATGCCGAAGCAGGATTCCTTCATGTTCGAATTACTTTTCTATTTTTATTTTTATTTTTCGAACATTCAAGACCGCGTCATCGTTTACGCATACGAGTACACTAGCGCTGGTTTGGATATTTGGAGACATGTTTCACAGAAGGTGCATTTTTATTGTCTCATCTTGCCTCTCGATTCTAACGTGCTTGTTAGTTGATATATCATATTATATTTCAGAAGGCTTTTTCTGATGTCTGTTTCTGTCTGGATAATTTCCAGTCTTCTTTCAATAATATTAGGATTGAATTTCTTCATGGTATTGTCTCAATTTTCATTTACGCATGATCTCAAAAATTTTAACAGGTCTTCGTAATTCTCCATGCAATATCGACCGGAGTCTCATCCGTGATTAGCATTTTGGTTCCTGTGATTTTAGCTGACCTTCTGGAGGGTAAAATCACGTATCATTGACCCGCAACTTCTAAAATCGTGCATCATTAGAAATATTTTAATTGGAATTACACATGCATACGATGAAAAGTATATAATTTAAAGATCGCCAACTCGGAATTGCTCTCATGGGCTCATCGATGGCAGAAATATCAGCGAGGTTTTTTTTATTTCTTTTAGATAGGTACATTCAGCATGCCTAGTGAGGCCAGAAGTTTTCAAACGAAGAGATTGATTCGATTGTTAATGACCACTTCTTTGAGCATGCTCTCAGACGTGGCCAGTTCTTGGGTCGTAACCAGCACCATTCCATGGCAAGCAATGAAACTCATTTGCACCTTGCTGGTGATTGTGCCACTTATCATCCTAATCTGTCTGAAGAAGAACATTCGAAACTTCGATAACAAGAAGAGCATCGCCAGGATTTTCTCCACAGCCTTTGGCGCGTTTAAAATGTGAGGTGGCTTTATTTTTTTATATTTTTTTAGATTAGTCAGTGACAGAACTTATCCCTTCTTATTACAGAAAATCATACCTCCTAATGACTGCGGAAGCGTCCTTCAGTCTACTGCACGGAACGGCGTACGGCTTCTGGTATCCGTCGATCTATCTCATGGCATTCAATCTGGTGCCGGAAGTCTTTCTCGGATTGTCGTACACCGCGTAAGCCTGTGTGCATTTTTATTTACTTTTGATCGCTTTTTTATTTCAAGTTTGTTTTCATTCAAGAGTAACCGCGCTGAATTCGGCCGCAATGTTGTCGGGTACGCTAATTGGTCTGCCGGCGATCCTCTGGCTTGCGCAGGTAAGGTGTGCTCGATGACTATCTGGAGTTTCTTTTAATTAGATTAATTGTCAAATGCTATTCAATTAGAAAATATGGTTAAAGATGCGAATGCACATACTTGTCATTAGCATTTCATACCGCGCGTGACTTTCCATTGATTCAGAGTTGGCGTCACGGTACGGGCCTCTTCTCGGGGCGTAAAGCCTATCCCCGTGCTTACCCTATCGTAACCGGCATCGGAGCCGCAGTCAACATTGTTACATTCGTCGTGAGCATAGTGATCATGGACAAGTATTATGTACCGGCGGTGGTGAGTAGGCTTGGCTTGTCGTGAAATGACTCTCCTCTTTTTACACACTCTCTCGCCTCTCGGACAGGTGAGATAGTATGTGAAATGAAGAGACTATTTTTCGACAAGCCAACACTTCTGTGCTCCATTCGAGGTTTCTGAGCGCATCATTGCCACTCAGAAAACTCAAGGGAAGATGCGAAGCTAAACTTCCGCATCACTTTCAGATCAACAGTTTCTTCGTTGGCTTCACTAAATCGGCATCAATGGCGGTTGGGCAGCAGATCATGTTTGTGAGTTGCACTGGTGGCACTACTTCTGGTTACAATGATGTTTCAATGGCCCCCATAGACGGTGTAGTGGAGAACATGTGCATTGATTGAAATTTCAGGCAGTAGTACCCGCAAGCTCGCGCGCCTCCGCAACGGCCCTCGCTCGGCTGATATCAGGAATGATCGGTATTCCATCGGCACAAATCGTCGGATTTGTGAGGAATTTAATCTCGTTAAACCTGTTCGTTCAAAATCATTCAGATTTCCGACTTAATCAGAGGCGATTCAATGCTTCCTGAGGATCGATTCCACGCTTATCAATTGGTTCGTTTTTACCATTTACACTAGGAGATCACTGAATTCCTACAATAAGTACTGTACGGAATCCAGTTCTTCCAGGTAATGCTTGGCACTGCTCTTTTCCTGGTATTTGGAACGATTTGTCATCTAATTCTTATCATCGTGTTCCCTGGAGATTGTGAAAATGCAGAACAAAAGGACCGTGAAAAAAATGAAGGGGATGAGAAAACATCACTCCTTGGGAAGAAACGTTCCGAATCAATACTAGAAACTTACGTAAGAAGTAGAGCGACTACTACGAATAGTTATTTGCTCAATTGAATTCGATAAAGACAATGAGTGCTTCGTTGATTCGTGTAGTGTTTGCGTGTTTAAAACGTCTGAACAAAATTACTACTTCTGATGAAGTTTCTTTGATGACACGGATAAATATTTATGAGAATTGTTCTGCACCATGTGCCCAGGACGGCATTGTTTTCTTGAAGTGTTTCACAGCTCTCATTCGATGCTCTACGCGCTCTTTCGATTTGGCATGGGCTGCTGATTCAGCGGCAGCCAAAGCAATCAGTATAAAATGGCTTTGTGCAATCGACTTTTCACTCTCTGTCAAAATGAGAATCGTGCTCCTTCTTCTCTTTTTGCTACCACTTCATCAAGCATGCGTTTGCGATGGAGACATGGAGAAGAATTGGGAGAGAGAACGAAGCGAGGATATGCAGAATCATGGTGAGATCTGTAGGTACTATGCTGACAAATTCGGGAGATCGACTATTATGAAAGTGGGTATTACCGACCACCGACGTGTGTCGAGAATCCCGATATGAATCTTGATTTCTTACGTTGGCTAATTCCTCGCAGAGGCGTAACTTTTGCTCGCTAGGTCAAATACACCTTAATTCATAACTTTTCCAGCATGTCGCTCGTGTAATTACGCTCCAGACGTATGGGACGACGCCTGCCCCAAGTTTGGCTATGACTGTAATGAACAGTGGAAGATCACCATCAATGGTGAGTAGTTCGACCGGTTAGAGAGCACAATCAAATACTTCCTATCACTATGTTCATTCCCTGACATCCTGACGACTTCACCCTGGTAGCCAATACTTCAGCATCCGTTTCAGTTCTCACTCCAACGGACAGCTGTCGGTGCGCGGAGGCCAGGTGTGTGGGAACCGCACAGATGGCCTTCGACAAGAGGATCGTGCACAAGGTTTTTCTTGTACTTTTTTAGATATCATCAAATCAGCTAGGATCGAAGAAGAGATTATACCGTCCGAACTGCAGTCGCCTATTACGAGAAGATCATAATCACATGATGATTTCTTGTCTTTTGCAGCTTCGATGCACCAATAGTACGTGGATGGTGAATGATGTGGAGGCTGATGCAGTGGTGTGTGCTAAGTGTAAGTGTTTATTTGCTCCGGCTTGGATGATTCTCAAGTCCATTCCTCACTTTGCTCGAAAGCAATACTATCCTAAATCGAAATAAAATCAGTGGCAGCAGCGATTTTCGTCAATCAGCCAATGACTAAGGCCATTAGATGACTCATCACATTGTTCTATTCCACAGCATGCAACACTGAAATCTGCAAAGCGGCGAATCCTCGAGCCTCGTCGGATTACAAACCACTCCGAGTGCAAGCTGCCGACGAGAATAACCGATGTGCCACCGGCACGTGCGATAGTGAGTTTCATGTTCATGAGGACTTAGAGGACGATTAGGGATGTCAGGGTGAAGAAAGCGTTTCTTAGTTGCGAGTGCCTTCTCGCCACTCTCACCTGTGATAAAATGAGGAATGAAGAGATAAATTCTTCATCATAACAGCCCTAATTACTTTTTGACATAATGACATCATCTTTCTGCTTCAGACGGTCTCGTGGCAATCACCGGAAACGGTGATCTCATTACTCCTTTGGATGGCATCTCGTCAGTGTCCTGTTCAAGCGACGGCGCATGGCTGGCAGGTAGCAAGCAGTACGACTATGTCATGTGCAATGCTTCCCGTAAGTCGTCTCTGTTTGATCTCAGTTTCCATCGACGGTTCCGTTTTTGTGATCGGATCAATCAAACCGTTATCACTTCCAGCATGCGGCCCGATGAGATGTCCCAAGTTGGTGCGTGGTCCTGCTCTGGATTCCGGATTCGTCGTCCCGCTCACCGTCACTGCCAATGGAGCTGAGTGTGCTACTGCTACGTGCCCAAGTACGTAATCGCTATATTCATAGCTGTATCTCTAGGGCGCCCCTCATCATTTTCATTTCATTTCGCATACTACCTAACCGAGGTGTAGGAGAATATGTGAAGTGAACAGACGTCGATCCGTATTGCTCACTCTGCAGTATGATATGATGAAATAATGATGATGATTGCAGACGGCTTCGTAATCATCACTGACAAGGGAGAGACTAATGGGATTCTGGATGATACGAAGATCACTTGTCAAGAGGACGGCAGCTGGCTGGACAGTGGGAAAGAGAACCATAAATACGTGATGTGCGCACCGCCGCGTGAGTTCCAGCGCTGCCTTCTCACAATCAGACGACATTTCTATTGCGATGATGAGGAAACACACACCGTCCTGATTTTAATAAAAAAATCAGCATGGTGTGTGTAAAAATTAATGAATGATTTTTTCTGTTTTTTTTGTTTGTTTCTCATACCTCACGATCGACAGAAATAAATCAAAAGAATGATAATTATAGCGTGCCCGTTCAAAAAATCCGACGCCAATACCGACGGCTCCCTGGGAAGGTGATCCAGCGAAGATGATGGCTCCGAATCGGAAAGGTTAGATTCATTGAATTACTTGCCATAATTCCAGCTTGATCCGTGTATATGTTTGAATGTATTCAGTTACTCTAGATGTTTGCTGTCTCTAGAAATTTGTTTTTTTTGCTTGTATTCTGTCATGCGAACTCAATTACTATAGATTTCAGTCAAATATATTCAGACTGCGACTTCACTTGCCCTACAGGCATGGGGCTGTATAGCTTCGATGTAGACAATAACATCATAATTTCAGTGAGTTTGAAAATAATTGCTACTTGGAGCAATGTAAGATTCAGGTTGCGGAAGCATCTTGTGAAAGCAGCGGAAAGTATCGAGTCCGCGCATCATCCGCTGACCAAATTGGATGCTATAGCTGCTTTTTACAGAATGGACGTTTGCCGTCTGAATATGGAGGAGATGGTATGTAATAGGGGTCTACAAATGACTCTCTCGAGAAGACTCTCACACATCCTTTAAAAATTAACTTGTCTTGTGAGGAGGAACAGGGAAGCGCCTCTCCATGTTTGGTACCTCTAGTCATTGTGATCGGTTAAAGAGATTATGAACGAACAATAAAAAAATCTTTCGCGTAAACCATTGTTCAGGGCAAGATGAAGAATTTTCAGATATTGCGATTGTTAAGGACTGCGTTATATCTTGTCCCAATGGCTTGGTGCTCTCATATTTCACGGCAGATACTGAAGTTCCCAAATATGTGGGTTCACAATGATCTCACGCGATTTTTTTCTAAATTTAAGTTATGAAATTTTACATACTTGGTCTCGGAACGTCGAAGAAATTTTTCTTGCAACATTATGCCGTACTCAGGTCGATCTTATCTACTTATATGTCGATTCAATTGGATCTGGCCTTTATGATGATTCTGTTGGAAAGCGTGTGAACATACAGCGGGTCGAATGTAAATCGATCTAAGAAGTTGAAATGCCGAATCTTTTTTAATGTTCGATTTTGTTGATAAAACAAATTCGCAGTTCAATCATTGAAAGATACTATTGATAAAAGTAACGAATATTTGCAAAGGATACAACTAGTCCTTCCGGAATTGCGGTGAGAATGTTAATGTTTTGTAAGATGATCTTTATGAAAAATAAGTATTCACGTTGCAAACCAATCGAATCAGGAATTTATTAACAAGTTTATCATCACATTTTGACTTCTGAGATGAGCGGTTCTGCCGAATTATGCTGACTCCAGTGTGTCGGAGCGCGCAGAGTCCAGAGGATCGGTACGTGCAGAGTCAGTGTCGGAGCGAGGAGACGCAGCTCTACGGGCTCGGCCCCGAGCATCGACCTCTCGCTGGAATTTCAATCACATTTTCTTGCGTTTTGTTTTAATCATTTTTTCTTGCTTGAACGCAGAGTTGATACAGAAACTGAACAGCCCAAATGTTTGTGAGGTGAGAGAGAGAGAGAGTTCAAAAAATACGTAATTTGGACTTTACCATAATTTCATCCAGATCTGCTAGCCGGACATTACGGCCGCAGACTGGCATGTATATGCACAGGAACACGAGTCCGATCAACTCGACGACTGACACGACGCTCATTCCGAGCCAGAGTCCGGCGTGACCAGAGATATCTGATAGGAGAGCAACGAGCTGAAAGGAATACGTTGAGTAGCAATATCAGTTGATGGCGTTGAATGTTTTTATGCGTCAGGAAGACGGATTTGTCTATACATTCCGGCCTCTCATAACTAGAGAAGCTGAAGGAAGGGGGAAGGGTGCGCGGCGCGGCGACGAATGAGAGGAAGGGGAGAGGGAGAAAGGCAAACCCTTGCGCAAGGGTTTCGAATCCTTGCGCAAGGGGTGACCCGGGAAAAAGCTGTTTTTGATCGTTTGACACCGGGTTTTGGCCAATTTTGCATGAATTGCATACACTAGTATTCCTAATCAGTTTTACCAGCTTTTGGACCAATACAAGATCCCTAAGAGGGAGTTACCGTATACCTTCGCCTTGTTTTTTCCTTCAAAATATTTTTTGAGGACACCTAGAGCTCCTGAGACTTCTACCGACTTCATGAAACCGATATTGATGGTTTTGAACTATTTATTGACCAAACTTTACTTGATATCCATTTCGTCTGGATTTTGTACTTTGGCTCTTGCGAATAGGCAAAAACGATGTTAAACGTGCTGGTATTGCTGTTCCGAAGTGGTTACACTAATTCCATGTTTAACGTTCAGAAAACCCGACGTCAAACGATCGGAAACGGCCTATTGCAGACTCACCACTTGCGCAAGGATTCAAAACCCTTGCGCAAGGGTTTGCCTTTTATCCCCTCCCCTTCCCTCATTCTCATTCCTCACTGCGAGAGAGCGGCAGGGCCTTCCCTCACCCCTTCCTTCAGCTTCTCTACTCATAACTAACAAATCGCCTGATGAGGCGCAGTAGGCGAATTATTTACCCTGACACTTGTTTTTATTCTCACCGGGTAGGAAGCCCTGTGCGTAGCTGATTTCCTCTAGAGTCTCGAAGTAGATGTGAATCACTAGCCCATTTTTCTTGTACCTCAAGAAGCACATTCATACATTTAGAGACTGTCGTTGAAATAAACATTGTACCATTGGATGCAGTCGTCTGCACCCTTGAAATTCCTGTTGGCGTACTCGCACGAGCCAACCTTGAAAAAGACTATTGTAAGATATTTTTTTATGTAAACGGTCTCATATCGGTTTAGCGGTTTATTTTCGGTTAGCCTAGTCGATACTGTTTTGATAATATGCTCAGTTTCCCCTATCCTATGATCTTCGTTGTCTGTGGACGTTGAATGCGTGAAAGCTATCTACGAACTCCTGGCAAATCGATAGTCTCGGTAGATGTTGCTCTCTTCCTTCTCTTCCCTCCGTTCCCATAGTGCTTCCCTGCTTCCAAAACGGCTAGATCCTGAATTAAATAGTAAATTACTTTTATGATAATTTTCTCATGAAATTTTTAGCTCAGGCTTAGATATTAAAATTAGAATCAAACTGACCTTCAAGTCGCAGATTGACATTTGAGGGGTTAGTTTCGAAAGGAAGGCCTGATCAAGAGGGATGTTCTGCAGAGTCTGTAGGATCGAGAGATCATGCGACGTCTAAAATTAGAAATTATGTCACATGAGAAAAACTGGATCATACTGCGTTGGTTGTGCAAGCTCCCTTGTCATATGGTCCGGGCACAGCTCCATTCTCCCAGTTTGTAATATTGGGTAATGTCGTTCCCGTCGGAATGAATGAATATCGTTCGAAGAACTAAAAGTTTTTGTTCTCATTGTTTATTGAATGATTGCATACGAAGGGGCAGTTGACCGTCGGAATGTAGCCCTTGTTGCTTTTCTCGGTACATCCAGTGCCCGCTCCGTATGTGTACGAGCAGGGGAAACTGTCAGAGGAAGGAGGATCGGAGAACAATACGCAACTGACAATAAAACGGTTTGTATTTCTGAATAGTAAATACACTCACGTATTGCACTTCTTTTGCGACGTACACGGGTACCCTCGAATTGCAATAATTCTCTGGTCCGTGAAGAGGCTTTTGAAGGTAAGCTCCGCTGAAAAGAATGGTTGTAAATATTCGCTTACACGTCATACACTAGTCTCATCATTTGATAACTTGCTCCAAGACCTTGTTGAAATATTGAATGAATCATTTTTACATTGAGTCTTTATGCCTTTATTCATGTTATTATGAATATGCCAACCCTATCGGAGAAAATATCAATTATTATGTTGGAAAACTCACTGAGGCAGCCTAGCGTCTTGTCCGTAACAGATGCTCCTGATGCTGAAAAGCATCATTTATACAAAAATCGGTTGTTCCCCTAGCATATTTGAAAATACTCTCGTGGATGCAATAATTGTCATTGTAATTCAATTGAAATCTCCATTGTAATCGTCATTGTAATTGGTTAGTTCGCAATTGAATTGTAATTCTACTCTTATATACATTCGGTAGCGTGCACTATTCATCAGAATGGCAAAGCTCTCACCTGGTGGTCCCGGATACGGACAGCTCTTCCTCGGATCAGTCGTTGTAGTTGAAGAGTACGTTGTCGTCTGCGGTCCTGAAGTGCTCACTGTAGTCGTCGTGATTGTTGTAGATCCTCCAGTAGTTGATGTCGTATGCTGCAATGACGACTAATTACACACCATACCTTCCCCCTTTTCTATCTTCTACAAGGTTGCTAAATCCTATTTATCACTTTCGTTGTTGCCCGATAAACGTTTAAATACCCAAGTTCCGAGCCTCTCAATTTCGATGCAAATATCTCTGGCGTACTCAACTAAAGTAGGCCTCAATCATCTCAGGATCTCACCTCATGCGAAGTAGTTCCAGTTGTACCAGTGGTTCCAGTTGTCGACGTCGCCGGACGGGCCTTCGAAATGAATTGTTGGACATGATCTCATCAACTTAACGTCACTCTCTAGGTCAGTGGAATACACGAACTGATACTAAAAAGTGAAAATCGTACGGTGATTGTAGTCGGTTGCATCGTAGTCGTCACGGGGTTCTGTAATAAAATGATTTGTTATCAGAACCCACTCATCGTATTATCAAGACTACTTAATTCCCATCCCATCCTCACATCGTAGTCATTCCACGTGTCCTCTCCCTCTCCTGGTCGTCCTCCTCTCTGGCTCTCCAACAGGGCACTGCGCTGCTTCTGAGTCCCCGTTGCCACCAGATACTGCAACTCGTTGAGTCATTGGCTTTCCCTTGTTTCGCCACCCTTGCCACACTGAAGTGTCCTCCGATCATTCTCATCATATCAAGTCATATTCAACCTACACGCTCAGAGGGGAAGACCGAGTACGAGAATGTTTTGTCATAGATGGTGGCTTCACACGGCGGTCCGCATGCGCACATCGTCTTTCCGTCCTTGCTCTTCGGGTCCGAGACGTCACTTGGCAAGTTGATCAAGCAGATGACTGTCAATGTTGTTGCATATTGAACACGCTCTTCAGAACTCTTCAAATAATATTTCGACCCAAAAAAATAGAAAAGTTTCAATTGCTCTCTGCAAGATTCTACCACCGATCCCCGATAACAACAGCGATCGTAATTTCCCTTATACTGGCTGACGGAACGAACGAGGAATGCGTCTCTTCATTTTGCTGACCGGTGAGAGGCCACGAGGAATTAAGAGACGGATTCTCATGGCAGGCAAACTTACCACTCTCGGGACTCGTGCAATAAGTCTCGTTGGTGGCCTTCGGGAAGAGGGGGTCCACACAGCCGCATCTCTGAGAGGCGAGCTGTTGCAAACAGGCATGCTGACAGCCTTCGAAGGTGTAGTTCTGAAATTTACAGAGTAGTGCTTGGTCTTATGTTAGTCCTTTAGCCATTAATAATATTTTTTCTCAAGCAGAATAGAACCACGAAGGGAATAATAGCCAAGACAGTAGCTGTGAGCATTCCCGCTTGCCAGGGAATAGTGCTGGTTACGATCCATGAACTAAGGATGCCGGTTAGCATACTGGAATTAATCATTTAATAATTATAAATTATCAATAAAGTAAAATATTCTTCAAGTACATTGAAGCAATGTCCGAAACGGATAGACACATTAGTGCCACTCCGAGTTGACGGTCTGTAAATGTGATAAGATTCAAACATTCTATACAAAAAAAAATCAGCACCATGAAGCAAGTCGGCCAGAATCACCGGAACGAGAATGACAAAGATAAAAGAGGCTGCGGCCCCCAATGCACGGAATAGAACAAATATCTATGAAAAAAATTTACTCACATTTTTAAAGCACTACCATGAATGAAGTCGATCCTAAAATGAGTGACAGAACGTTGAAAAAGATCCAACAAGACACAGATAATAGAAACAAAGTTCTAAAATTGAATTACCGTCAATTTAAACATTGATCAGACTCAACCTTCTTTTAAAAATGTCTCCAAATAGCCATACAAATGCGAGAAATATTGTATGCATTATTGAGGATGCAGTCTGAAATGGGTGAATCAACAATAAATTATCCATTTCTAACCATAATTGTCGCTGTTTCAGCATCCTTGATGCCGTAATGGTACTGAATCAGTGGAATTACGCCTAAAAATAATGTTTTATCAAAATAACACGAATTCGATTTTTCTTACCTTCAATTCCCATCTCTTGAAATGAATTGAGAAAGTTAATAAGTATCAAGCATGCTGGCACGAGCAATTTCATAATTTGAGAAGACATTATCGATCAAAATGTAATCAGTAAAATTCGATGAACACAAAAGTGCCATTCATTTCATCTTTGAGGGCAGATTCGTAGGAGTGAGTTGCTAGCTGAGAGAGATAAGAAGAGCGAATGATAAGAGATTGCTTGATGCCAGCAGTCTGTCATAATTTCTCTCAAGCATAATACTAAAAGACTCTTCATCTTGTTGATTTATTGTGGAGATGCATCATGTTCATCTTTATCTACAGAGAACGAACGAAACAAGAAAAGTGCACATGAAGGAACTGTTATTAAAATTTGGTACCTTGCGGCCTTGATCACGATAGAAACATGAAATCAACATTTTGTAAAATAATTTTTGTGGTGCTATCAATATGTTTTGATATTTTATCATTCGCAATTGTGCATTTTTTGTACTGCAATGTTTTTGCGAAACAAAATGCTTTATTCAGAGACAATTGGACAAATGGAACACGAATGGAAGTGAAGTATCACACACAATTTAGTATTTTTTCAGTAATTTTTGTTCAAGATTAACTTGGGGGCTAGATCTGATACAGTAAACCGACCTAGCGCCCAATTTCGAAATGAGGAATACAAAACGAACATCTGAGATAGAGTGTGGGGAGCTGGGTATCGAGAATTGGTAGTCACCGGTTTTCACGGGGTTAAAATGCGGTTGATCGGTCAATAATCTGCTCTTATGCACCCTAGTGTACTGTAATTGATGAGCTCTAGATAACAAGCCGGGTATGGTGTAAGCTACCTCGTGGTGTAACGGTCAGGGGTACGGTATGCGAGAGTATTACGGTAAGAGGAAATCGCACCGAGTCGAGTAGGCGTTGATATGCCGGTAAACAGTCTATGCTAGAGGGAAGAAATCGAGATGCTACGAAACAATCATCTTTCTGCAGAAGTATATATAGTTTCTACGTGTCGGTAGTGCCAATGAGGTCCACCAGCGAGCCGGGCAGACTGTAAGATTGCTTAGAATCGAAAGATCAAAGATCAAAAATTAAAGATCAAAGATCAAACCTACATCATCCTCAGCCCGGTCATGGAACCGTTCCTCCTCATGATGTTCTTCTCGTCCGAGTGCAAATCGGGCACGGAATCCTCGGAGATTCGAGAGGTTGATGAAATCTGGAATTTGTATTTTTTTCTTCAAAAATATGGCAAAAAAATGAAACAAAGAGCCGATAGGACAGACAGAAAGCGGAGTTAAAACTATTGACACACGGGCACGATTGGGACACATTTGTTGATTTGCTGGTTGATGAACATAGTAGTCTATGCTACGTTACACTCTTATTCTTCATTGAAATTTTTTTCAGTTTCAATTTCATGTTGTACGACGATTAATTGTCCAGGACATAAACTTGAGCCAAGATTAGTTTGTCGATTAGTAACAAAACATTCTACTTTCTCTGGTTGCCCTTTCTGATCGGAATGCTCAAAAATGGAGGAAACTAAAGCTTAGGAGATGCTAAGGACAGCCTAGAACTAACGCTACGAGTGTTAAACTTGTGTATTAGTACGCACGCTGCCTCGTCGGCCTCCTCTGCCTCTCGCTACCTTCGGGAGCAACCGCTGGGCGGAGTCGGAGGGAGGAATGGCACCGACAACGGAGACGCCCGGTTTGAGATCGGGCACGGCATCGAAGATTACGCAGCAGAACCACGTGGATTTGACTAAAATGGATCGGGATTCGGATCATCACTGATGCATTTTAGTAGACAAAATACAGTTGCCATGCCCGCAAAAGTTAAGCCTCGTAGGGGGCTCGAACCCCTGACATTCAGATTAAAAGTCTGACGCTCTACCAACTGAGCTAACGAGGCAATGAACACCCTTGTTTTATTGTGAAACAAGTGTATGGACGCAGTTTTCATTGCAAAAGCTTCGTAATACTCTTGTCTCAATGTCAGAAGCACGTATTTGGCGAACAAAAGTATTTCATAAAATGTAAAACCCACGATTCCATCGGTAGAGGCAGCTCGGGAGGTGTTCTGGGTAGATGAAGATGAAGTAGAAGATGAATCCCACTGAGCAGATGGCGATGCCTGTGAAGTTATCCATTGATTCTGTTCTGATAAAAAAAATCGTGGGTTTTGCATTTTAAATATGACACAAGCCCGAAGTCAAGATGGATCAAAATGTAACCATTAGGATAGTCCCTATTGGTGGCTCGAGCCCGAGTCGTGTGGCCACCTTTTCGCACCCAACCCAGACTAGAGTTCGAAAACGGGTAATGGTCTCTTCATTTCACACACTATCTCGTCACTCTGACCGGTGAATGTGTGTGTGAAATGAAGAGACGGCGACCCGAATTGCGCACTCTACTACCAACCGAGTGCGGTCACGGAGAACTCCTGGAAGATGGGAATGATCACGAGGGCGACCGTGATAGCGAGGAAGAGGTAGATGCTGCAAAAATAGACACAATTACAATTTTATCCAATGGCCGGGCCTGTTGTGATTGATTGATTATCGTCAGGCCGGCCAATGGTCAGCACCTATTGAAGTGAATGGGCGATAGACATTTTGGCATAAGAGGTCGAAATACGGGTAATTGTCTCTTCATTTCTTACGCTCTTTCACCGGTCAGAAAGACGAAAGAGCACGCGAAATGAAGAGACGATTACTCGTATTTTGAACACTAAAAAATGATAATTGAAGGACCTTCAGCTGTAAGCCGGCCGCATCGCTCGGCCGCATCGCCCACACATTTCGGATGTGTGGGCGATGCGGCCGAGCGATGCGGCCGGCTTACAGCTGAAGGACCTTCAATTATAACAACGCGCCTTCGTGTCGCCTTATATGCTTCACAAATAGCATTTCACTCATCATCAGCGCTTTCAACAATATCGTGATTCTACAGGAGAAAAAATATCAATCCTATAATTACCAGAGAATTCGTTGCCGTCTCTATACTCACAATCAGACTAGCTTATTGATTTTCGGTCAGCACCTATTGAAGTGAATGGGCGATGCACATTTGGGCAGAAGAGTTCGAAATACGGGTAATCTTCATTTCACGTGCTCTCTCACCGGTCAGAGAGGCGAGAGAGTGTGTGAAACGAAGAGACGGCGACCCGTATTGCGCAGTCTAATTCGGGCAGCACTCACAACGAGAGATCTCTTATTGGAAATAGTCTCCTCATTCTTCACACTCTCTCGTCGCGAGAGCCATCTAACCCCCTTGTTCGGCTTATTGGAAATCTGGAAAATTTTCCAATAAGAACCCTACTCACAACGCCAAGGGCATCCTGATCGCCTCCGGATGGACGGGAATCTGATTGTGTCTGATGATGATGAGAGCGACGAGGGTGAAGATGCGCTGCGCCCAGAATCCGAACATGACGTAGCCTGCAGACGATGGATTGTTGCTGGATTTGAGGTGATGATCTGTTCTCGGACTATTAATCAACCGATCATTAGTATAGAACGGTTTCGTAGCCTGCGAATGGAGGATGATTGTAGACACCGGAGAATACCTACGGTTGCCTTTTATATCGATGTGCTTGCTTGTACAATCGTACGAAAAAAATTATCGGCTAAAAGTTGGGAAACGATTCCAAAAACGGAAATGCAAGTATCTTACCGATCAGAGCGTCCAAATCGCCAACGAAGGAGATGGCGAAGGCGAGGAAGGTCTGGAATTGGGAAATTGACAATTTATTAGTGAGTTGAAATGTTGTCAACCTGTCTTGCCAAGAATATCAAAAACTGCTTTTTTGTTACTGTTAGAATAGAAACCAATCAATCAATCAATTTATCATGTCTGGCAGTGATTGCTAGAATATAAAAGAAACGTGCTATGTATTGTTGTCAAATGGAGAAATGTAAAATTTTAAGATAAATGCTAACCTGAGCGAACACGGACACCCTGGGGCTCTCATTCTCCTTGTTTACACAGGAGAAGCAAGCGGGTAGGTGACCCTGTCGTGCCGCAGCGTACATGTACCTGAAATAATAAAGGTAAAGGTGTATCCACGTCAAGCGATTTTACAGTCATAAGACAACGCTATGTGGGACCGCTGGTAAGGCCAGCTATCTGCAATTATGCTATCATAATTAGTTAATCAATTATACATTTTGAAAATATATTTTATTATTTTTAACCGACTCAACGATGACTCTAGCAAGACCAATTCAAAATAACGTCGTCGAGTGGTGCGTACCGTCTGCACTTTTCTTTTCTAGGAAAATGAACTAAACGACACTCTTTGCACCGTAACTAATGCAGAATATAAATGCTTTTTAGGATAAAATATATCAAACGACACTGTTTGCAGCATAATTAATGCGGAAAATAAATGTTCAATATAAACCCTGACCGACTGCCGCAGAAGAGGTTGCTGTTGAGGGAGCCGATCAGGAGGATGCCGACGAGGAAGGGAATGGCCGAAGCGAACGAACCGAGGGCCGCTTGCGAGAAGAGCTGAAATAGAAATCGGTGAACAGTGAAGGTGGTAGGCTTTTTCCACGCGTTTCGCGCAACTCCAATATGCGATGCTGTCTGTCTCCTATATTTGCATGCTATTCAGTCATTCATCAAATCCACGCAGCTTTTGGGAATTGATATTAGATAATTTTTTAAGTACTGCTTTCCTATCTAATAACAACTCACTGCAGCAACGGCATTGCTCGACTTGACCGTCTCCACATCTAAAACGACAAAGTAGGCTACGTTGATGGAGACGTAGACAGCAGTGACGATGAGGATACCCGAGAGCAGGGCCAGGGGCATGTTCCTGAATGGTTGTTTATTTACTATATTCATTGGCTAATTAACTATCAAATAGTGCAAAAAAAACAGGATGCGGAGAAGCGAATAATTGATTGGAATTCAATACGTTTCACGCAGTCCAAAAATGATGGCGCATTCCGAACTTTTTGATTTCTTTTTGCTTTGCAAGCCAAAACAATTCTTTAAAAAGTGAGCTAAATCTAGCACTAACACTGTTTGTTTTTATCAACATTGAGGAACGGTTATAAATTACGAAAATAGTAAATTGATAAATCGATTAACCTTCTCGGCCGCTGAATCTCGCCCGCGCCCATGTTGAGCACGTCCCAGCCCGAGTACGCCCAGAGACCTGAGCATCGGCGTTAGAGATCAAAGATCACAGATCAAAAATTACTAATCATCATATTTTCAACTGCAAGACAATACAAGACTGAAAGACCTTTAGAAAAGCGCAAAGGATTGGAAAGCATAATTTGCCGGCGGAAGACATGAAATACTGAACAAAAGCTAAGTCGACCGTCAATGGAGTATCACCAAAAAATAAAACAATATGCGAATTGTATACCTCCATAAGTGCCGATGATGAGGTCTCCCAGTCGGTAGTTGGACCCCTTCATGGGCGCTGCGAGGTTCGCGTACCAACCTGCAAGAAAACTGTTTTCCGGGCAGTTTAACGAGACTAATCTCAGTTGATTGCATGAAAAATGTGGGAAATGTTTCTAATGTACATATCTTTCCCTATTTATCAAAGATAAGAATTTAAAAAAAGAGCGTCAAATACGAGGAGTTCTCAATACAGTGCGCAATACGGGCCGCTGGTCAGAGAGGCGAAAGAGCGTGTGAAATGAAGAGAAGGCGGTATCATTTCTCTAGTTCTCACCCTTGACGAAGAGATAGTAGAAGCCGGTGAAGATGATAACCATGCACGAGATGAGCTGGAAATTATTAGCCAATAATCAAGGTTTGGAATCACAAGACGCCAAAGAGAGAAGAATGATATTTCCCGCTTCTGTTAGGTAAAGGTAAAGTGTATCCACGTCAAGCGATTTTTCGTCGTACGACAACGCTAAAATGCATACCTTGGCAGCCGTTGCGACAATCTGGAATCGTGCTGCGAACTTGTTCAGAGAGAAGAAGTTCATCCACGTTACCATCACTGCAAATTATCTTTGACATTTTCTTCATGAAAAAAAGGCTTCCTAATTGTATTAATATTATTTGAAGCAGCAACTAGCGAGAAATTGGAACTAACAAAGAATATTTAATTTCATTGCCACTTGAAACATATCTAAAACATCTAACGCATTTCGTCCCATTTGTGTTCACAAGTGTGTGAGCAAGGATTGCCTCGTAGCGGTCAATTCGAATGATAAAATCAGAAAAAAAACGCTCACACAGCAGCGAGAAACCGAAGAGCTTCTGTGCAGTGGGAGCGATCTCGTCACTGATCTCATAGTACTGAAATGATTGAGATGAGAGCCTAGAGTAGAGCTGTAAGTGTGAAGAATCCTTCTCTTCAATCCTCGTGCTCTCTCGCCACTCTCTGGGATGCCTTACACAGAAGCGGTTCATGGATAACAACTGAAATTCAGCTCACTTGTCGCAATCCCTCGATCAGATACTGTCCGAAGGTCTCGGCGATGATGGCTATCGTTGCCGGGTACGTCATCAGAACGGACACCCACATGAAGGAGAAGGCTGCAAAGGATTGAGTTCTTTCAAAGGCTTCATCAAATTCGATCTGTAAATTCTATAAAGATCTCAACATAAAGAAGAAGCATCTTATCTAAGTGGTGCACAACGGAATGGCTGACTTCGCCCTTGTATTTCATTAATGCAATCAACTGAGGACTTCGTGCAAGACACATGTAATACCACTCACCGATCGAATACCACTTGACGTAGCAAATGTAGGCGAAATCGCAGCCGGGATCCCGAATGGACGTACCCAATTCGATGTAGCACAGAGCGCCTGAACCATGATGTTGTTATTATTGTTATTGTTATTGTTATTGTTATTGTAATCGTTGTTTTTCTCCTCACCGAGAATAGCGACAAGTGCGCAGCCGACCCACACGATCAGCGAGAGACCGACCGAGTCCGTGCATCTGAAGAAAAATAGAATTGTGTGAAGAGAGTCCAGCTATGTTTCACGAACTGTATTTACTTTGTAAGGAATTCGTAGATTCAATTCCTTCGACATTTCGTCTGTAATTGCCTCACACCATTAAATTTGAACCACTGCAGAAATATTTCAGAATTGAGTTGCCCTCTCATTTTCATTTCACAGTTAATAATTGATAACGAACGTTTTGAGAGAGGAAAAGAAAAAAATTACCTCAGAATCGAGGCAGGCGTGATGAAAATTCCGGAACCGATGATGTTTCCGACGACATAGGAGGTCGCGCCCAGATAGCCCATCTTGTGGGACTCCCCGTCCATGATTGACTAGAAATTTAAGACGTTTTTGAAAAAAAAGTTTGCGACGTGCAGAAAAAACATAGAAACCCAACAAAAGGAACTTTGCTAGAAATGAACAAGATGAAAGCTCAGAGATAATCAATTGTTTATAAATGCAGGTTGGAAATTGGATAGGGTTGAGAATTGTCAGTGATTTCTGATGTTCGATGCTCAAAAATTTCAAAAATAGAAACTGAAACTCGAGCCTTTGTCAGGAAAGAAAAACAAATTTCGCGAATTATGACGCACTCGTATACCAGGCAATGTGGGCGGTTGAATCCATCAATGTCTAACACCAAGCAGCAGTAAACATCCTTAGGTTTGGGTCCCACCTAGCGTTGCCGCACGACAGTGAAAATCGCTTGGATTCCCTACTCTTTTTTTAGCCCCATCGAGTTAAAGTGTTAACGTGGCCCTGAGCAAGTGGAATTACATGCATGAGCGTGTCTAAAATGAGGAACTGACAGATAGATACTAAGAAGCGCTAAGGAAGAACGTGAGACATGGAATGTCGTGTGCGTTTGAAGGCAGTTTGCTCGAATTTCAGAATTGCAAGCAGTTTGAATTCACAGGACATGTGTTTTTTTATCCTCAGGAAAGCCCAGAAATGAGATCTACAGCGACCAAAAGTCAACTGCCTACGGTCTAGGCAGAAAACATTAGGCACGAGCTTGCAAAAACAATGAGGAGCGGAGGTGTGGGTAAAAGGATGGCAGTGAGAAGAGTGGCTAAGGAGGGCAAATATTGAAATAGTGAGTGGTAAGTGAGCCTTTCCGCTACTGCTATTGCGTGAAGGTTCACGGTTCACTTTTTTCAAATATTCTCAACTTGCTGATCAAGCGATCAAGATGTGTTTCAGAAGTCCAATATGAATGAATGAAAAAAAATACGAAGGAAAAAATATGAAAAAAAACTAAACACCAAAACGACAGCATTTGGAATGAACGCTGTCCGGGAAGAATGCATGCATTGGATAAGGAGAAGGAGAGATTCGGAATTTGAAATACATGACACGCTCTCTCCATTTTTCTTGCTCTCTCTTTTCTCTGACCATCGAGAGATCGAAAGAAATTAAGAGTCTTTAGAAGAAAAATAGGAGCAGTTGAGTGATGGATTTAATCCGGAAACGTGCCGATGAAAAAAAAATGACTGGGCTGAAAAATTTCAGACGTCTACTAGATTGATGTAATGAGGAATGCGAGAGATTCATCATCGCAGATGCCATGAATAAAGGAAAACCACTCAATTGGATTAGAAAATCACTGCGTGACGCGGGTAAATTCCGGTGGGATACACGAGATGTGCTACGTCAGTGGATACCAACCGTCGGTGGGAGCAAAAAGCACCGAAAGTTTCCTAAGAGAAGCGATAAATCACTCGACGTAATGCATTAGAGCATTTAAATGCCAAAAATCTAGAGATTGTAGGCCATGTTGAATGTGACTGTTTACAGAATGTATTGACTGAAGGGCGTTAAACGTTACCAGACTGATAGATAACTGAAAAATGTTGAATAACAACTGTCGAAGAGGTCAGAAAGCTCTCTCGAGAGTTTCCCAGTACCAGGCATAAATCAAGCCGGGCCGGATAGGATCCTCCCTGTCTTTCTGCTGTCGGGATCTCTGCTCCCGTGTCACAGTTGTCTCCTTGAGCCGGATCAGCAGACTCTCTCGATTCGCCATACTCTCTCGTCGGTCAGAGAACACGAGAGAGTACGTGATATGAGGAGAGCAGCCGCTTCTGTCTAGTGTGGAAGAAGCGCCCCTTCTGACTTCCGGAACCCGAGAGCACCTGATGCTCCGGAGGAGCAAGCGTCTGACTCTCTCCATATCACGTGCTCTCTCGCTCTGTCTGATCGACGAGAGAGTGTGGAGAAAGTGGAGAGTACGGCAAGAAATGAGCAAAAGAAGAGGAAAAGAGGATAGGATTGGTGAGAAATAGGGATGAAGGATCAGCAATTGATGAATGGACGGAAGAGGGAATGGAAAATCGAGAATTTGTGCTCCAAATTCCATTAATTTGCTGAACCAGATATGTTGCAGCGACGTTTCAAATATCGAGAGGTTTAATTTGTCAATTGATCTTCGGAACGTGCTTAAAAATATAGTAATGGGAAACAGAGAAGCTCGGATTACTAGTTTAGAGATACCATGATGAAGAATTCTCTTCATTGCGCATGCACTATCTTCACTCTAACCGGTGAGGGAAAGCGAAGATTAAAGAGACGGAGTCTTCGCCCCTTTCTACTCCTAAAGTTAGAAAAGTGACGAGAAGCAGAGATAGAATGACAGCTCATGACATGAACTGAGATCTCAGATCTCGGAAAGTAGAATAGATGGGTAGCGTCGATTCCAGAGCAAGGAAAGATGATGAGTTAAGAAGATACCGCGGAGAGTTATTGGAATGCGACCCAAGGAAGAAAAAGAAGTCATTCCTGTGGAACCATAAAATTGTGTTGCGAATGACGACCTAATTAGTATTTTGACTGCTTCTAAGAAAATGGGAAGACGAGACGAATCTAGTGAACAGACCACCGATTTGCTTGAAGATTCACGCACAAGCGTGTAAACATTTTTCGATTCCCGGATATGGGGCGAATAATGGGGAGTCTTTGTAATTTAATTGTCTACAACAATCGGATAGAAATTAGAAAGACTATAAAATACTATAGCACGCGCTTCAATCATTCATTCAAACAAATTGGAAAGGATAATAAATAGCCTGCATTCTCAATGAATTTGGTTTCATGACGAATGACTACTGGAATTGAGCCCCGGAACAAACAATGCTTCTGTTTCTCGAGGAAGAGAAAGGGAAAATGATGTTTCGTAACCCGAATCATAAGATCTTCCCATTAACACTCGTACAAATGAAGTAGAAAAAATAGAAGGCAGTACAGTAGATGAGATGTGATTGACAACTCGCGTTGACATCAGAATTTGGATGCCATTGAATCCGTGACAAATGCCTTTTCCGAGCAGGAAACACGGAACAAACGGGAAAATGCACTAGGACTAGCGAAGAGTAATTGCGTTCGACGGAAAAGGGGGTTCCCAGCTTTGTTAGACTGCCGAATCAGCCTCTTCATTTTGTAAGCAATCAGAATGAAGATAAAGGGCTGCGACGACAATTCGAGAGGGATTCCCTCGCCATTTTTCTCAGTCTCGCATGCCCAATTGAGCGCAGCGATTGTGAAAGCCCGGAGGGGAGGGGCTGCTTTGAAAATGATGTGTGGTAGGCCAACTCGCGAATGGGTTAGGAAAAGAAGGGGATCTATGAACAACAGAGATTTCTTAGATCTTTCTCAGAGAAGAAAGGAGAAATGAAAAAATGGAGAAAAGTTGGATGCTTCTTTGGATAGTAGGGAGTAGGTATCGTCACGGTGACATCGAACGCGTTTATTTTCGTCAAATTGTCAGACATGCGATGCTACGGGGAGGAGACTGAAGAGTTCGATATACGGGTGTAAGGGTTTCTTCATTTCACGCGCTCACCGGTCAGAGAGATTGTATGAAATGAAGAAACAATTACCCGGTATTTCGAATTCTACTGGGAAGAGACGGAGGACTAATGGTAGAGACCGCAACGGGGTAGACCGATTCAATCGTAAGGTCATGTTTTTGTGCTCAAAGTATCCCCCTTGGTCTCAATAAGAACATACTTTTTACCGTTTGTCGATATCTCATTTTTGAACCGAGTTATGCGCCAAAAACCGTGCGATCTGGGCTCAACAGAGAAGTGGTCGAAACCGGGACGAGGCAAAAGGGGGGCGGAGCCTACTTCAAGCTCATTCCCAAAGTTCGACGGCGATAGCTTCGCCCAGTCGTGAGAGACAATTTGGGAGAGAAATTTCCTCTTGTCTAGGGACGGTGTGTGCTAGTCACGACGGGATAGAAACAGCGGGGAGAGAGGGCGGAGGGAGAAGGGAAGAGCCTTGTCTCTCACCCCTCTTCCCTCATTTGACTATAGCTCACACTGTGTTTAGCGCTAATCGGACTGGATTAAATACGCGCGTACTAAAACCTTCAAAACAGTTTAGCAATTCGGGGAAACTTTCGATTCTTGATTTTTCTTCTCTAAAATTCTTCATAAAAATAAAAGAACAATCTGCGCAATGGGCACTTTGCTCCGTTCATTAGAAATGCCTTTTTTGACTATCCCGGACTGGTTTATCTCGATTTTGACCAACTTAAAATATTCTGAACATAGTGCCCATTGGCACATTGAAAGGTGAGGCTGAGAGCTATCCATCGCGCCCTTGAACGACCAATTTGGTTGAGTATTCGATTTGCTAAACCTCATTCCCATTTTTGCCCCCATTCCCTATCCCTCCCAAGTGGGCGGAGCTTGCGGTCTCTAACTAATGGACGACGCAAAGCCGCAACGTGGTTCGAGTGCGCAGTGAATTTCAAGGGGAAATTCGAGATCGAGGTTTCGTTTGCTTTTTGGTTTTCGTCAGAGGCTCAGGAGCACATGAGAGGGGAACAGGAGCACGTAGCTGGGGAGTGGCACGCAGGATAGCTTGCAGAGGGCTCAGAGAAGAGTCAGCAACGCTGTGCTCAGAGTCAAGCAGTTGCAAGTAAGTGATCTTCTCTGAGATCACGTATGAAGATTGGTTGAAAAATACAAGCTTCTCAGGTGTCTTTAAGCTTATAAGGTTAGGGTTAAGGCTAAGGTTTACGGTGATTAAAATGGTAGCAGAGAGGCTAACTGTGTTACAATCGCCTATTGCATTTCAATACTCGAATATAGAAATGCGGCGGAGAATATAAGCTGGAAATGGAGTTGGGAGTGAGATACGGAGACGGGGACAAAACAGTCTTGTTTTTCCGCCGTCGTCCCGATTGGCGCTTTGGGTACATTGAGTTCGCGTGTAGAAAACAATGAGCGCGCAAAGAAGCATCAGGGGTGATGCTTCATTTCACGCATTTTATGGTTATCCGAAGTAAACGCCATATTTCGATGAATTTTAATCTAAAACTGAGCTTACAATTTTTTGCGTGTTAAGCTCTAAAACCTGATTGTCAGTAAGAGAAAAGTAGAGAAAACGGGGAGCGAAAACAGCCTGGTTTCGGCGAGATATGATTACTATTCACTGACTAGTTTACTTGCTGTACTACAATGATGACGTCATATACGAGGGAAAAGACGTACTACAGAAATGAGGCTGCAAAGCAAGGTAAAGATCTTCTATAAATGCTGAAAACATCCTCTCCAAAATCAAGCTTGATGGAAAATGTTTTTTGCAGAGAACAGGAAAGCACGCTGGGTGGTTGTAGCGGGGCGAGAATGAATGGAAACGGGTGGGAATGGCTCACTTTGTGAGTTCAGATGACGTTAACTACGAGAATCCTGTAGCAGTTAAGGCAAAAATAGCAGAATTGCAGATGACGTTATTCGGTTATAGAACACAACTGCTCAACCGAAAACAAATTGTACATCAATATCCGCTTAATAAGTTAAAAATGCGTTCTGAGATGAATAGTACGCCTGAGTATCATGCTTTTCACATGAAGCTACTAGTAAAAAACACAGAATCAGTCAGTGGTCGCACAATAGACAAGTATACACGCAAAGATAGACACGCTTGACCTCACCGAAGTGTGTTCTATGGAAGTGCTCAAGAAAAGGCGACGCGGGCATAATCGAGGAGCAGGCAAAAAAGTGGGGAGGAGAGGGTGAGGAAATAGAAGCCGTGGTCGTCTCTCTTCGCCTACTGTCATTCGCGCGAGCTCTCTTTCCCCTCCCTCTCCTCCCTCTCGTCCCTCTCCCAGTCCCTCTCCCTCCTCCCTCGTCTCTCTACTCACAATCGTCTCTGCCCAGGCGCTCCGAGAAGGCGAGGGAGAGGTCCAGAAGGGAGAGGAAAGGGTGACCACAGACTGCCTCGTAGCGTTGAAACGCGCTTGATAGTAGGAAAGAGGGCGAGATGGAAGGAGGAAGGGGAGGGGGGTAAAAGGGGCAGTCCCTCCCCCAGCCAGACGCCGTCAAGATGATGACATCGATTCAGAAGCGCGCTAGTAGACGAGAAAGCGGAGGATCGCATCTTTATTTCCTACATTTATTCGCAGCTGTGGCTACTTACAATTAGAGTTCACATAGATACGAGTGCCCGTGTACCCTCAAACTCTACTTGTATGGCTAGATACATTCATTCGCTAAGTCCATTTCATCGAAATATTAGAATAGTGATGATGACTATTTTAACATCACAGGTTGACTAGGTAGAGTGCTGTTGCTGATTTGATTTCTAATTATCTCGCGGCTAATGCGGTTACCAAGAAATCTTCGCTTTTTATCCTGCGAGAAAATATGATAAACTCGAGATAAATTATCGTGAGTTTCACTAAAAAGCGTAAAGATTGCATGAGCGCTATGGAGACAGGAAAGGCTATGACTTCTTTCTTGATCAAAGGTGAGAAACTAGATAGCATATCGAGAGGGAGTGGGGGTGGCCCTAGACTGAACTCTTCAAACTTTCAGTCTCTTCTCTCGGAGAAGAAGAGGAGAAATTCGCATGAGTCTCTAGCTTGAAATAAAGTTTGGGGGCTTCTCGGAATACAATCACTTCATCAAATTTATGGCTGTATTTTAGCATATCGTAGATTCTCGAATGTAAGCCTTCGTGCAAGAGAGATAATACGTGCACTAGCATGTAAAATGAGGAAGTATCTCAATTATGACTGGCAGGATGAAGAATGCATCTGCTCATTTCGCATTGCCACTCTGACTGTTGAGGGAGCGCGTGGAATGAAGAGACGTATTCTTCAACCTTTCGACTCTAGTCTCAGCTCGAGTGTAGAGCGCAGACCCCCATTGAACACTCGAACGACGAGCTTCGGAACTACATCAGCATCGCATAAAATCTCGCTCGAGCGAGCAAAAACGAGGCAACAGCACACTAACAGAATGGTTGCGACACACCAGCTAGAGTTACTGGAGAGTGAATGAGGGAGGGATGAGGGAGGAGCAGGAGCGAGAGAGCAAGTGAATATCAGAGAGTCAAGGAATGGATGGAGGGATGAGAGGGCAGCCAGTGTAAAGAATGATGACTGACGCTTCTTTCTTTCTTCTTCTTCTTCTTTTCTCTTCTGCTTTTTCCGCCTTCTTCTTCTCGAGTTAGTGGCGGAGAAATTATGAGAATGGGGGAAAGGGCGGATGAGTGGTGTGAAATGGGAGAAGAATGACGTGAAGTTATGATATGGATGCATGTGAAGTACGTTGAATTCATTCTGGATTGAGGTTTTTCCGCAACGTTCACTGCACGAGTGAATATGCTTCACACGAACTCGGAATATGCCATTACGAGTTCGGTTATGATAGTACGATTACTGCGAAGTGCTCTTTAAAAATTTAGATGGATGATTTCCGATTTATCGAGCACATTACCTAGAAAGTTGAGAAAGGAGATATCCTCGCAAGTGTCTCAAGAGACCTCTAAATATTGGATTGAGTCTGAGCTAACAAGACAGAATACATGATAGGAGGTCTCATTTCCTCCACGACAATTTCTGTCGATTTCTAAGCGCCCAGTCGTCCGAAATCTGGAAAACTACGAAAATTCGCCGAGGAGGAGCGCTGTGAGATGTGATAGAGTTCAGGGTATTTCCCAACCCTCCCTCGTTAGATGATCGTTCAATGACATTTGAACTCATGCACTCTTGCATTCTGAAGACCAACCGAAGAAAAACAAGGAAGGGTCACGGGAGAGTTACAACAGGCGATTACTCAGAATTACGGTAAACACCCTCGACTTTGTGGTCTGAGAACAGGCAAAACAGGGATGTTGATGGTGTTTTGAAAGGGTGTTTTTGCAATGGGATCATAGGGTTAGCGACAACAGCGAAGCGAAACACCTTGCGTCTCTGCAGATTTGTGGGATAGTGGGAGAAGCGTGCGAGGGAGGGGGTTTCCCGAGAAATGCTGATGCAATGCACGAAGTTGTCATAGCTTCAGAAGTGCGCTAGGACAGTGTAGCCCGACTATGACAGAATGATGCAAACGCCTCAGAACACGAGAACTACTTAGTACAAAATTCAAGCAACTTCCTCGATCAGTATCGCCGAAAATGACTCATCAACGATCACCACATTCTGGAATCGTGACCGAAGCTAAACTAGATACCTTATGGAGACGAAACCTCAGAAACGAAACAAATTCTCCTAAGAAGAAGCAAAATGCTCGTGAGCAAACTCCTTCCTCAACTCTTTTCTCTAGCTCAACAGTATTTCAACAGATAAACGTGCAGAATGAAAGGCACAGAATAAACCACAGAACATCCTGAACTTCCTGAACGCTAGCGCTCGAAATACGGGTCACCGTCTCATCATTTCTAATGCTCTCTGTCCTGTCAGATAGACGAGAGAGCGGGCACATCGAGGAGAGGGCAACGATTTGTCAACATTTCCGAGGATGCAATCGAACCGGAGTGACGCAGTTTCCCGAACGCGATGAAAAACGGAAAAACCGTCGGTGGGTGTAGAATTACTGGAGTGAGTGTATCTCCTCTAATCGCACGTTGCCTTCTCTCGTCTCATCAAATAAATGGAGGAGGAGGATGGGAAAGATAATACCCTCCGTGAATCGACAATCCGGCGGGAGTAACTGACTGACTGACCCCGAAATTGATAGGAGAAGCACTTTGCGGAGCTGATTGGCAAATAGGAGAGTTCGATGACTTATCTACTGCTCGTTCGAGTGAACAAGGTAAATTAGATAGCGGTAGTACTGGAAATGTTCTTCTAAGATTCGAAAGGAGCTCTACTCTGGGGAGTACATGGAGTAGGTTCGAATGAAAAGAAATGAAAGGTCGATTCGCAACTCTATTTGTAAGATAGGAGGAAACACTGAACAGATGGTTTGAATTGCGTGGGATGTGCAATTGTTTCGAATTAGAAGGACGAAGATAAATCAAATGGTCTTATCGCACAGTACTTCAATGAGTGGCTGAAACATATTCGAAGTCCTAAGCAAAAAGATGAACAATTATCAAACGAAGCGTAATCTAGACAAGGTATTCGCTAAAGAAAACAAGACTCAGATATGGTTTTGGTTTGCGCTTGGCTGCACTGCAGTCTGGTTGAAAAGAAAGGCGGGGTCGGCTGTATTTATAAACTAGAGAGCAAGCAATGCTGCGAGGGAACACCGATGCTACATGAGAAACGGAAGGATTTCCCTGATTACTTCGCTGCACACTGTTTGAGAATGAGTTTAGCGATGAGATCGGGAATCTTTTTGTGATACCGCGAGACGAAACACGAGAAGGGTACGAAGAGCACTCAAATAACTCAGACTTTGGGATGAAGAATTCGATTCTTCATTCGGCAAACTCTTCATCGTAATATATGGCATCCCTATCAGACATCTTTCTACAGTGGTTTGAATATTATCTAACTAGCTAGTCTGGTTTGGTCAAATTGGAAATGGCCGTGGAAACGATTGAAATCTGGAGATTCGTGGAAAGTACTGAAAACTGAAAACTGTAATCGATCTGCAATGATTCACTGTGGTTTCCATTTTTGATTCCATTTTGACCAAAAAAAACTAGTTCATATTCAATTTAATTGCATCACAAATCAGAAAAAACAATTATTCTCAGAACAGCCAGCCGCCGATTCGTTACCGTACCAAGATGTAAAATAAATCAGTCATTGGTTCACCATAGCTGGTCACCATGGTGTGAAATCTTGTGATAACATAGAGATAGATTCTTTTTTACGTACAATGAGATCAAATAAAATGCAAGTTTACGAGAAAAAAAAATTAAATTATAAATAAAATCACTTACCGATCGGCCTAAAACAGAAGCCGAAATAGTACGGTAAGTAGCCTGCGGCATGCCTGTCTAGTTGAAGCCCCAATCCCACTATTTCGTCGATAATCTCGTTTTCTTTCGATTCTTGATTTCATTTTGTTTCATTTATTGATAATTGTGGTTGTGAATAAGCGCTTTTTTTTTCGTATGGCGTAGCTCGAAGTTACCGCTCTAAGCCTTGTCTTTCCAGCCGCGATCGATGAGAAATCAGTAAGAGGGAAGGATGCAGCTGCTCTTCTCACTGTGCTTCGTCGGCCTTCTGGCGCTTTCGTCGTCGACGAACATTCCGACGGCCGTCGTCCAATTGAGCGACCGCTTTCTCGAGGTCAAAGATGAGGGATACTGGTTCGTCAAGGTGAGAAAATGTTTCATTATTAGCTGTTTTCTTTCTTTCTGGACTCGAATATGAAGTTGGCTTTCCAAGCGTTTCTAGTGCTACTCCAATTATGACACTATTCAGTAGTGCCTCAGTCAATTTCGATTTCAATTTATTTATCAGAATCATGCGGATAGGGTGTTATATGGCATGCTGATCTCTTCTGACACGATATTCTTCCGGTGTGATCGACCACCAATCGTCTCCAATAATAGAGTGTAATTCATCCCTCCAGCGAACTCTGGGGTGACCTCTTGATCTTTGACGGTTATAAGGAATCCACGTAGTTAGAATTCTAGTCCATCGCGATCCGTCATCTTTCGCACGCGATCTGCCCAATCGATCTTCTTCTTTTCTGCGAGTTTGACCCAATCTTTCAGTTTCGTAGCATTTCTTATTCTTTCATTCGACCAACGATGTAACAGCGTAACACCAAGTATTTTTCTTTCCATCTTGCGTTGCGCGGCCCCTAACCTTTCCTTGTCTGATTGTCGTAAACTCCACAATTCTGCTCCGTAAAGGGCCGCCGGGGTAATGAGAGATTCGAAGGCTCTCCGTTTGTGTTCGAGCGTCAGACGAGGGGAGATCATTAAATCGTGGATTTTTCCCCAAGCCTTAGTGCCTCAGAGTGCCTCAGAATAGGCTCGTATTCTAATTTTCATTTTAAAATCAAAATTTACAGTTGTACGCCCCGTGGTGCGCGCACTGCAAGCGCATGGCGCCCGTATGGGAGCACGTCGGCCACTCACTCGCCGATAAGGTACGATCTATTGATTCATACATTTTCATTACCATCCGGGGACCAAAAATATATTGTGATCTTAGACTGCAACTGCTGTTGAACAGGGTATTGTGAGCCCCAGAACGTGATATGTAGTGGTCTGATAACTGGTTCGGTTAAAAATATAGTCGTCAGATTACCGGTCCGGTAGGTATGAAATTGTACGATATTGATTTATTACGGTAGGTTTAAGATACAGCTGGTCACGGTAGTGATTCGCTTCAACTTTAGTCTCCTTTCTCTTTTCCACTGCTTAAATTACACACTACGACATCACGAGTCGCTAATAACGGCCTTCGTCTTGGATGTATGGACGATGGGGATCTAGCGAGTGATTTCATTTTAATTTAAATCTTATTTTATCTCAGAATCCGCTGATTCGTGTGTCGAGCATGGACTGCACACTGTACCCGAAGGCGTGCCAGGAGTTGGGAGTGACCGGCTACCCGACCTTGATGTTGTGAGTTACGGTAGCGTTACGGTAGTATAAGCATGATAACGGCCGCGTAAAAGTTTTAGCTGTAACTTACATTCAAACGTAATAGGTGCACATGCCCTTGTTTTAACGCGAGGAAAATTTTTTTAAATAAGTTTTTAAATTGTTTTATTGTAGCTTCCGCAACGGGCAAGTACTGCAGTACGAGGGCGAGCGAGAGAAGGAGGTGAGTTATTTCATCATTAATTAAATATCTATAGTAGGCTCTGGACGGGTAGACAATGATCTCCTATGTTTTATGTAGAGAGAATGGACGTGGGATTACTCGAGTGGTTATTTTTGATTTACATTATTCTTGTAGAACCAGAAACAGTCGGGCTATTTTTTGGCTTCGCTCCATGAATCCTTCAGTAGGGTTCCATCTCAACAAGCTAATCAACAAAATGACATAATTAGTGGGTCTGGTTTATTCGGTATTGTTGGACTACTAATTGATTGATGAATCAAGTGTGTGTCTTATGTAAGCGATGGAACAGAAATCTGTCCTGTGCTCAATATATTTACATTTTTTTATATATTTCAATTCCAGGCTATGGTGGAATATGCGATCAAGGCTGCTGCTCCTCTCGTCACACCTATTCAGACGCTCACACAGTACAATGAGGTATTTTGTCATTTTTACTTTGTTAAAATAGTAGTTGAATCAAATGTTTGCTCGCCCATGTGATTCTCAACTAGGTGATTCGCGGATTCGGGAGTATATCAACCGTTGAAGTTCTACACTCTTTCGATAGTTTCTTCATCGACACTGCTATATAATATAATTCATTTCCGCTATTAAACATTGAGATAAGCACATTTGATTTAGTCCATCCTAGATTCGAATCGGAACCGGGTGGTGTGCAGTTGCAATGGGTTACCTATAGGTGACGGGAGTCTCATATTCGATTCGGTACCCGGAGCCAATTCGAAAATATAATAATAAGTTAATTAGTAATATACTAATTGCAGATCCTTAGCATTAACCTTAACCTTAATTGCAGATCAAGTCGCTGTCCGTGCGCGAGCCGGTCTTCCTGCGCGTGTCACCGCCAGAGGGAGACGAGACGGGCGAGGGAAGCGTCGCCGAGGCGTACAAGGTCAGGTTTGGGGAGGCATTGGCTTCGTTCACTGGAAACCTTAGCTACCTAGACCAAGTTTAGAGATATATGACTCCGCCCACTAGCCCGCTACTAAGCTCTACGCCTAGGCCACTTTTAGTTGCTTTGGAGCTGAAAGAGGCAACCAGACTGGATAAGAAATACAAGTCTTGCGAGGCGAAAGCGAAAAGAGCGTGAGAATGTTCCCGCTCTTGGATGTGGAAAGCTCAAGCCTAGAGGCTTAGAAAGTTGAAAAGTGAAAATGAACAGGGAAAGCTAGTTCTCGATCGGGTATTTTTACCGTACTCCTGGGTGAACATGTGAAAATAGTCAATAAAATGCGTGAATTGCAGAACGCGGCGAGCGATCTTCTGTCCAAGTCGAGATTCTACTCGATCTCAAGCACGATCGCGTCCCAGGGATTCAAGGTGCGATTTTTTTTGTTCTTCCTTTATCTAGAGTAGTTAGTAGTAGCCCCGAAGCGGGAGAGTGACTGGTAAATTTTTTTGGTTATTTTTTGAACGAAACGAATGCTTGTGATTGTTGATTTGGAAAGGTCAACTGAACTTGACGAGCGCCTGAAACGCAAGAGTTACTTGTAAATTTCGCTCTCGGATTTTCACTCTCCTAGATATTTGCGCGGCAATAAAGTGGCATATGTTGTGCCCACTTCAACCAGACAACTTTCGTGACAATTACATTAATAATTTTGTAAAGTAAATAAAAAATAATTAAATTCTGCAGGAGGGCGGCGTGTACGTGCTGCGCGACGTGGGCGTCGAGCAGTTCGACGGCGATGCGGGTGGGTTTTTCAGTTTAATTTAAATATTTAATTAATTAGTTAATTAATTTAAATGATTGACCCCAGTGAACTTGACGAGCGCATCTTTATTTGGATCTTTATCGCATCTTTTTATCATCTTTATTTGGTCTATAGTGAGTGATATGGCTATTAATCTACTTTAAAAGACGAATCCAATTGCGTTGACCTATTAGTTTGAGGTTACAGCAGCGGTAGACCTTGTGTGTATTGGATTGCCGACCAGTATTTCCAGGATAAATGCTCCAAAAAAATATTGTAATTTTACCTGGCGGTTGCCAGCTGCGTCAATCTTATGAGTTCAGTGAATACCATGTGTGTTAGTGACAGTGCCGTGGCCGTTTCATAAAATGTCAGATTAGTTTACTAATTAGCTGCTATACCGGCGCGTTTTCAGACCACAATAGATATTTCCTTGTTAGTAACGGTGGAGAACATTACCTTCTACTCTCTCCTTTTTGCGCAAGTACCATCATCAATACACCGAATCACCCATGTCTTTTTAGGGGTACCAGTGCTTCAAAAATATTGTAATTTGACCCGGCAGTTACAGGTTGCGTCAATCTTATGACATTCCCTTCAGCCTCCCTTCTCTCGTGGGCGTACGGTGAGCGGCTGCCGCTGCTGCCGAAGGCCTCGGGCGCAACACTCCCGCATCTGGCCCTCTCGGAGAAGCTAATCGTGCTGGTGGTAGCCAATCAGGTACGGTTTGCGGAATTCAGGGTTAAAAACGCAGCCCTAGTCGAGGCAGAATGTGATAATATTCTTCATCCCCAGACATTCGTCGAGACACACCAGGATATTTCTAGGATTTTATCTCACCCAATTTTGATCAGCTTTTCCTGAAAATGTACAAATAACTGGTGACAGACAACACTGGGAAAAATGTTTGTGTCGCTTGATTACTTGGTGTTTCATAATATTTATATAGGATACTTGAGACACTGTTTGCAATTCTGCTACGCTGTGTTACCATGGGGCTCCATCTGCTAGTTTTAGGTAATGATGCGAATAATTAATGAAATTAAACTTTTCTCAGGTCGATCGGTTCACGGCCGGACACCCGGTGGGCGCCCTGTACGCGACGGGACTCGCCGCCGCCAAGGCGTCCAGAGGCGATGAGCAATTGAAGAAGTGAGAGAGAGAGAGAGAGAGTTTATGATGGTATTGAAAAAAAGAGGGGTGTGCATGCGCTTATGCTCTTTAACAAAAATGAGTGACGACGCAACATTAGCGAGCCGCGATGAGGATTTGAGAAAGTGACGGTTTATGATGTTGATGAGACACAGAATGAGTGGGGTTATGTAGGTTTATTGAAACACAAGAATATGCGCGAAATGCGGAATTTGTGTCCGTGAGAAGAATTGGAAAAAACTGTTGTTGCTTGACTAGCAAAACTTGTGCTTCTACCAAACTATGTTTGGCTGGGTTTTCGAATGTTGCAATGGAACGTGGAATGGAATGGATGCAATGAACGCGTGTCGAGGTTAAACAAATATTACGAATTCTCTAGAGAGAAGCCCGTTATAATAACTTCAACTATATACTGAATTTTTTTTTATTCACAATCCATTTACAGACGGGAACACCTCGGCGGTTTTCCTGGCTTTTTAATTAAAATTTAAAATTTCAATTATCGCATTTCCAGACGGGTGCAATTCGCGTGGGTGGACGGCGGCAGTCTGGTGAGCAGCATCGCCATGCAGCCCATCGAGCCGCCGTGTCAGTTTTATTTGTATTTATTTTAATTATTAATTAATTATGTTAATTAAATGTAAATTGTCCATAGACGCGTAAGACATGGCAAGTTGGTGAATACGTGCTACACCGATATCATTAGTACTAGGATAGCGATGTTAAACAATCTCTGATTCTCGATAGTGGAATTATATTTAGGTCAACAATTAGTTGGGCAGATAAAATATCGGGCATTTCCCGGATGGTGAATGTGTGTTGCACATGTTGCATTAAGGCACAGGAAGTCTTCAAATTCAATAAATTCAAATTTTTTTGCTCATGATAAAAAATATAAATCAATATTTGGATATCTTTATGAGTTTTTTTTATGTGGTGAATCGCGTTCCACGTATTGCACTAGTGGCCGGATTGAGACGGTGGATAATTCGTCCTTGAGGCTCCGCTTAGAAAAAAATCAATCAATAAATCAATAATTGCAGTCGTGCTCGTGCTGAACTACAGCTCGTACGAGTACTACCTGCCACAGGACGCGCCCGACCAGATCACCGAGGTACGGTAGGGGGATACGGTGGTTACGGTAGGTTACAGTATTGTGCTTAACGTTATCTGGGTACGGTATAGAGTGATGATTATTGACTGAAGGTAATGGTAGACGTGAAAGGTGGTTAGAATTAAGGAATATTGTCGCAGAAAGCTCGACCAGATCACCGAGGTACGGTAGGGGGGATACGGTGGTTACGGTAGGTTACAGTATTGTGCTTAACGTTATCTGGGTACGGTATAGAGTGATGATTATTGACTGAAGGTAATGGTAGACGTGAAAGGTGGTTAGAATTAAGGAATATTGTCGCAGAAAGCTCGACCAGATCACCGAGGTACGGTATGGGAGGATACTACGGTAGCAGGGGGTTACGGTAGTTTATGTTAGGCCACCGAGGTACTGTAGGGGTTACGGTAACCGGGAAAATGATAGAAGTTACGATGACTGGGGATACGGTAGGGATTACGGTATTTGGAAATACGTTAGGAATTTCTGTAACTGGGAATACGGTAGCGTAGGTTGATCAAGTACGGCAGATGATACGGTAGTTTACGTTACTGAGATACTATTGGGGGTAATATAGATGGGAATACGGTAGTCTATATTGCCGAGGTACGGTAAGTTGATAATACGGGCGACGTTGTTAGGGCTACTGTACTTTGCATATTTGTGGTACGGTATTTGTGATTGCTGCTGATGTAGGGACCAAGGTAGCTCGCTGACAATGAGCGGTAGGCCAGATAATCAATGTAAAGTAGTGGATACGGTAGCTGTGAATACGGTATCAAATATATCCAGGCGTCGCTGCTTCTGTGGCTTCGCGAGACGGTGCTCTCGCCGGACACGGTGCCCCTCGGGGGCCGATCCCTGCTGCTGAGAGTCAGGAGACTGTTCTATGAGGTGAGTGGGAAGCCAAGAAGTGACGGGTGATTATGGTGGAGTTCTATAGGATACGGTGGACAGATGATATATATATTGATCGAATTTTCAACGAGTAGTATCCAAAGTATTTACTGGCACCTGGGTAAACTTTTTACACTCAATATTTTTCTGTAGCGATAAATCGATGGGTTTCGACTTTTTTTTGTTAAATATAAAGGTTGGTGAGGGAAATTGGCCAAGGGTAGCAATGCTCGCCATTCAAGGACTGCATGCAGCGCGAAGCTTCCGGGAATTTCTCTGTTAGATTTTGTTGAGTGCTCGATCTGATCAACATTAGTGATTGATCAACACCTTGCTCTTCAATGGCTCGGTGTGGCGCAAACTTGACTGGTATACCCTTGTTATACTTTATTAAACTCGAATTATGTTTTCAAAAATAATAAATAAATTGCAGGTCTACACGAACATCGTGCAGATGTTCTCGACGCAGCCGCTGCTGTCGTGCTGCCTGTTCGGCGTTCCCATCGCCTTCTTGAGCATGATTACGTGAGTGGGCTGAAACACGAACATGACTGGGGAAGTTTAGGGTTAAGGTTAAGGGGTTAGGGTAAGGTTTGGAGTTAACTTAAGGTCTAGTTGGAGTAACCATCGCCTTCTTGAGCATGATTACGTAAGAGGGGTGAAACGGGAACATGGCGGGGAAGTTTAGGGTTAAGGTTAAGGGGTTAGGGTAAGGTTTGGAGTTAACTTAAGGGTCTAGTTGGAGTAACCATCGCTTTCTTGAGCATGATTACGTAAGAGGGGTGAAACGGGAACATGGCGGGGAAGTTTAGGGTTAAGATCTGGGTTAAGGTACGGTTTGGCGTGAACTCAAGGTTCTATCGCCTTCCTCACAATCAGCATGGGGTGAAACGGGAATATTACTGGGTTAGATCGTGGGTGGGCAAGGTAAGGGCGGTAGGCAGTGGAGTGTCGATCGCATTCCTCAGCATGATTACGTGAGTGGGGTGAAACGGGAATATTAATGGGAACATTGCGGCAAAAAAAATTTGCAAGAAATGGGGACGTTGTGTTAAAACTACGGCCGGGCATGATTACGTGTGTTTGATAGTTGTATTTTTATTGAATTTCAAGAGGACGGAATCTACTGAAATGGTCGCTGCTTGTGGTATACAAGGTATCCCTGAATCTTAATAATGCATCTTGTCTGGATTCGAATTTTTCATCATATTCCATGATCGCAATGCGTGTAGATCACCGTACATCATGTGAACTTGAAACGAGATAGCTCCTTGCTGCTCCAATCTCACTTGCATTAGTAAACCATGTTCCATGGATACTGAAGAAGTGAAGGAGGAAAATAGACTTAGTGTGTTAGGGACAGACTCAAATTATAGCTTGTTGACCCTTGAATGAAGAATGATCTCCCTCTTCATTAGGGTTATACTCGCAGTGGTCACAGAAGCGAGAGAGTACGGGAAATTGAGAGAGTCTGACCAATATTACTGATTGCAGGTACTCGCTGTGCATGGCCGACTTCAGCGTGGACCGGGACGAGATCTACCCCGACGAGGATGGTTAGTTATTTAACTTTATTAATTATTATTATTATTATTCATTAGCCGTCTTGAGTCCATTAGTAATAGCTTGCCACCGAGCCCTACATGGTGTGGATGAAAGCTTGATGGTGCTGCTTGCACCAAGTGATATTTTTGTTTTGTAATGAAGCTTCATGGCGATCATCAGAAGTGTAGGGTTTAGACTCAAAATTCCAGTGTGGTCGAAAAATGAAGCTTCATGGCGATCATCAGAAGTGTAGGGTTTAGACTCAAAATCCAGTGTGGTCGAAACGCGGATGAGCTAGGTGGATGTTGGAATTTCGAGGATATTACATTCGACATTTGAGAAGATTTTTGAGATAAAAGACGAGAACAACATCAAATCAATCAAATCATTTATTTCCTGTATCTGAGAAGGCAGGCCTGGGATGTTAGGGCATGCTCTTCTCATTCACGTTAAAATGTGCAGCCCATTGTGTTTGTATAGCATTGTTGAAACACAGATATTTGTGTTAGTGAAAGGAGTAATGTGATTATTAGTTATGTAATAGGATCATTGCCGTGCGGATCGAATACTTATTTCATTTAATTCCTTCGGTTCATGACCTTGTTTCATTTCTAAATTTTCCACAACATAATTTATTATTTAATTAATTGAAATTATTTGTGTTCAATAAATAATTAATGATCCGCTCAGATGATGAAGAGCGTGAGCTGCTGGGCGAGTCGGAGGACGAGGAGGAGGAGGACAGCGAGGGAAGAGGAGCAGGACGGGGATACGATGATGACCATCAGAAGAATGATTGAGAAGGGAGTACGGTAGAGGGGATTATCGATTGATTTGTGTGAGCATGGTTACGGTATTCAGTTGTTCTATCTGCCCATCCATAGGATGTACGGTAGTACAGTATTAATCGATTTATGTACCGTATCTCTCTGTTTCCGCCCTCTCATATTGTAAGCACTTTTTTGTGAATCTGGTCTTCAATGTTCTAGTCAGTGTATGTAATGTTGTCACACAGTTTTAATAATGTTTCTGAGATGTTGCCGTAATTTATGCTCTCGGTAATTGTATTATGCCATTTTTGTATGCATAGCAAATCGATCTCATTACACTTATTCAATACACGATTGTCCTACGCAGAAATTGCTCAATACCGTCGATTACTGTAAGATGCGACCCCGATTGTCGATTGATTGATTGATCTGTTAAGACTTGTTCACTTTGATAAATGATTTGGTATATTGCTTCCTGAGATTGTGCTCATCAGTGGTTTTCGCGCCACCGAGATGTATCTTGAGAGGCCGGAAGGTGGTGAATGGGTAATGTTGTGGTTGTATTTACAGCTTCATAATAATTAGTAATAAATTCTGTCAGGTAGGCCCGAGGCGCGGTGCTGCTCGCGACAAGAAAAACATGGTGGGTCGATTGATTTTTATCGGGGGGGGGGGGGGGGGCGAGGACCATATCGGCGACGGACTAATAGTTTTCTGCTATACTCGCTACTTCTTACAATTAACGTTAGCACGAACTTGGCTGCTATAATTTCTCTTACTTGACTGTTTGGTCGAAATAATCGTTTCTCTAAATAAATGCGCACTCCTGCAGCGCGCTCCTCTGATCAAGTTCGTGGGCGCCCGCCTGCCTCGGCCCAACTTCGCCGCAGTCGCAGCGCAGCCCGTGCAGCAGCAGCTGCAGCCGGCTGCTGCACCAAGAGCAGCTGCAGCACCCACCACCACCACCGGTGAGTGAACCGTTTGGGCTGAGCTAGAGGCAGTTGAGATTGGTGGAGATTGGTGAGCACGTGTTTTTTTAAGAGAGGTGAGGATCAAATTGTGAAGCCCTGTTTTCGGGATAAGTGTAGGGCAGCGGAAGCAGAAAAGTGGCGGGCTTGTTGCAAGTGATTGTGTTTTTGCTGACAATCGACGTATGATTGTCAAATGACACAAGAACGGGATGATGTGGTCGAGATGACGCAGGAGTCTTTGCTTTTGAAGTTTTTTTTGAATAACAAAGGATAATGAACTGGTGGATGAGACGGGTACGATGACGTATAGGAGATATGAAACGGTGCTGTGCCAGGTGATTCATCAGTCGTTTTTTTTGTTGGTTGTCTGCCCTGGCGAGATTGGTGCACTAGAGGAGTGCGGACGGGTGTGTAGGGAGTGGCGAAACAGTGATGTAACTAGTGGCTGAAAATGGTATAATTGTGTAGTTTCCAACGACAAAAGTGGGAGGCATTATCAAACAAGGCGAGCTTGGACAGTTGTAGTAGTAGTGAAGCGAAACTGTGACAGGGCCGTGCTAATTTAGATCAGAACGAAATATTATATAGCGAAGTATACGCATAGAGAAGAACAGTGGCTTTTTAAATTTGTTTCTACAATATGGCACACTCTAATTGCCAAAAAGTATGAGAACGTATAGGTATAGAGTAATGATGAAACACAAGTCGACGACGTGCTCCATTTGTAAAGGCAATTGTAATTTGTTTAGTTTTTTACGCAACGAAGTGCAGAGAAATTATGGTACATGTTAAGTTCGAGATCATGTACGAATTTTGAAGCACAATTGCTACAGGTGCTACAATTGCTATTGCAACAGGAATAGCCCCAACTTTGGCCCTTTTGAGCTGGCCCCCACTTGTAAAGCAGTGCCGATGCTTTATACTCTGACTTGATGGATTGCTGAAACATGAATGTTGCAGGTCTGAAGAAGAAGAGCGGGCCCGTCATCGACGAGAGCCAGCTGCCCATGAGGTGAATTTAGATTAATTTAATTAATTGATTAATTAAAATTATGTTAATTAATTAAAATTAATTTTAATTATAATTAAAATAATTATTTAGATTCCGCCGTCCGGTGATCGACGCCTACGAGGTCGCCGCTATTAATGTGAGAATTATGTTATTATTGTTTTTTTTAATCACTTGACACCGTGGGATTTTTGGGTTTCACTGGTTCTAAGTAGTGCGTTAATCGATGAATTTGTGGTAGGTCTGGCAACAATATTATTTGACATTTTTGTCCGAGTAGAATGCTTTGAATGAGTGCTCAAAATAAGGAATTAATGATATGCTATTTTCTCGCTCTCCCTCTAAAAGTAGTAAAGTATAGGGGTGGAGTAGGATAGATTGAAAGCGCAACGGCGACGAGAAAGGGTAGGATGTAGCGTATCCCTAGCAACCAAGTTGTGTAGCAGTGGGCACACACTGGCCGTAGCTCTTTCGCCTCTTCCCCCCCCCCCCCTCTCCTCGTTGCGAGAGCTAGAGAAACGATAGACCACGCAAGAAGAAGAGCCCACGAGCTCTCATGGGGATAGAAAGCGGAGGGAAGTGGTCTCCAAGCCCTCATTCTTCCACTGAGCCTCGGACTTTCCAACCTCACTTCTCCTTATTTAACTCACTTAGCCGTAGGCTTTTGATCCTCTGACCGCTTGAGCGAACTTCCGGTGCGATTTAGGGCGAATGACTGCTGCTTTTTCTGGTTTTCGATATTTTCCGTCCGTGGTACTGTTGGAGAATACGTGAGAGAGGCAAGGCAAAGCAGGAAAATTTGGAAATAGGGCAAATCCTAAGGCGGTACTTGTTCCCCGGTTGGTCCCCGACTCTTTCATTCTTAACCAGAGACGCTTACGATAATACCGTAACCCTTGATCTTTGTTCTCCCCCCCCCCCCTCCCGCTCACCCTCCACCTCCTCCTTTCCAGAACGGTGGCTCGTACGGACTCGTGCTCGAGGAGCCGAAGAAGGCCGGCGCCGGCAAGAAGTAGATTCCCCGGATTCCGGCCCCACTTGCTAATCCCCGGTTCCGGCTCCAACCAGACCAATCTGTGTCCCTCCTCCGGTCTCTAGATAGCTCTTTCGTTCGTAACCGTGTGCTTTAGTAGACGTCGATTGCTTCCCCTCCCCATGTGTCCCACCACGCTCATTTCCTACTTTATCCATCGATTGTAGTGTTGTTCAAAGAGATCGATATCATAGAGTTACCGTATTGCGTGATAAAATCGATTAACCGCTCATGTTTATCGTGATGTTTAAAGCGACAGTGCAGTGTTCGATCGCGAAGTGATTATCTTGTCGCGGGTTACGGTAGTTTCCACAGTACACGACGATTCCAGCTGGCGCCCGGAGTACGGTAGCCACGCATCGATCGATGTACCGTAGTTTGAGTGAAGACGGCAGCAGATCGGGAGAGGATGCGGGAAGAAGGTACGGACTAGAGTTCGAAATTCGGGTAACCGTCTTTTCCTTCCTCGTACTCTTGCGCCGGCCAGAGTTGCGAGAAAGTGCGAAATGAAGAGACGGATACCCGGGTTTCGAAACTCTAGTACGGAAGCATCGATCTGTTGAAAATGAGTAAAAGGAATACTGAAATCGGTGAAGTCGATGAAGTTTTACAAGATTCATGAAACGGAAACGCACCATTTTTGTGAACTATTCTTCTCACATTGTTTAATTGAAGCGATCAAATGCGGGGAAGGTACGGTAGGAGTAGAGTATTTAATGCTTAAATGTTAGCTCTCGGAAGTGCATACAACGATTAATACTCGTTACTTGAAACGGGGAGTCTGTTTCATGATGCTACTATTGATTCGTTTATTGTGCAGCTTGCAAAGGGACAACTACTGTTTCAAAATGAACAAGACGATGCTACCGAATCTGTGAAATACATTTGTCCTTTGTTAAATGCATGATAGACAGCGCATTGGCGCTGGAGTGAGCTAAGGGAAAATTAGTGTTGTGATCCTGTCGATGATAATGTCACTTTTTAAATATTGTAAACAAATAATATTGATGGTTAATATTTTCAGCCTGGACGAGCTGCTGCACGGGCTGGAGGCGGGCGAGGCGGCAGCGGCGGAGCAACTGGCAGGTACGGTGGGGGGGGGGGGGAATACGGTAGACGGGTTACGGTAAATGTGCGGTAGGGGGGGGGGATATGGGAGAGATATGGTTGGGGTACTGTAGGAGTACGGTACCCAGGTGGTTTAGTAACGGTATGCGGAAATGTGTATGATGGCGAGAGGAGCGGGTTCCAAACTAGAAGAACGCTGTGATTTTAGTTGTGTTTAGAATCGGCATGATAACATTGCAATTTGATTTGCCAAGTCAGTATGATGTGTTGATTGTGACACGCGCATCATGCCTGTAATAATTATTTTTGGATCCTCTGATCATCCTCTGAACAATTGAAATTCTAGCTAACACCGCTGCCTCATAGCTCCGGTGAAACACGGGCGCACCTGCGCAATTTGTTGTGCACTGAAATTGAAAATTTTGCTAATATTTACACGGTTCATCGAAACAAAATCACTTTGCTTTGATGGTTTGCCATTTGGTGCACTAGGTAGACCATTATGCCAAAGAAAATCAATACCCTACCGTATCCCTTACATACCGTACCCCTAATTCAGTTCTCGATCGACGCGAGCGAGAGTCGCTGCTCGAATCGGCGGCAGGTCTGCACGCGACCATGAGGGCGGTTGAGGTTAGTGATTACGGTAGCTGGAGATACTGTAGGATAGTGATTATCAATTAGTAGATGAAGTGAAATACGGTAAGTGGGGGAGTACCGTAGCGTACACGTCCATGAGAGTGGTTGAGGTCAGTGATTACGGTAGCTGGGGATACTCTATGATAGAGAGGAGTGATTATCGATTTGTAGATGAAGCGGGTTACGGTAGGTAGGAGGATACGGTAGGGTACGCTAAAAGGTCGAATGAGGTCAGTGATTGCGGTGGTTGGGGGTACTGTAGGATGGAGGGGAATGATTATCGATTGAATGATGGGTATTGAAATGACTGCTAGGAGGACATAAAAATCGATGTGATATTGGTGTTACGTCCGAAAGCTGAGTAACATTGGTAAATGTCTGAACTTGGCCAATTGGGGAATGCGTGAAACACAGCTTCACCCGGTGGGGTCATTCATTCGTTGATGTGCGCTCTCCTCTTGTGATTTATAGTACTAGCCTTCAGCTGGAGCTGGAACCGGCGATTCGCAAGTGATTGGGGGATCCGGCCAGTCTATCCATCCTAATTCCAGGCGCTGGCCGGTGACGACGCGGCGACCGGCTCGCTCGCGGCTCTCCTACTGGGCTATCTGCAGGATGGAAAGACGAGTGGTATTGCCTTTGAGATGTTTAATTAATTAGAAACCTCTGTAGATGGCTCTGTAGCTTACAGTGATTAGCAATTTCGCATGGTAGATGGGAGATTTTTTCAACAGTTACGCGGTTGTTCAAGATCAGATTATTTATGCCTGTTGCCTCCATACCGCCCTTAACGCACACTGTCTATGTGGTGAATAAAGAATAAGAATAAGAATAAGATTTGAGAAGCTCCTCCGTACTTGCAATAACTGCGCGTCGTGAAAGTGCCGGGTGGCATAAAGAATTTCTCGGCAGACTTGGCATTCGCCATTTGGCCGCCGAGAGACCATTAGAAGTGACATACAATATATGATCAAACCAAGCAGGCAATCGATTACCGTATCCAACCGTATCCCCGCTTCATTTCCAGTCAGGACGCGTCGCGCGCGTCGCTTCGTGCAAGCGGACGTGCTGTCGTCGCTGCAGCGGGCGCTCATCGCGAGGTACGGTAGGAGTATCATCGATTGGGGGGGGGGAGTTGCGGTACCTACGGTAGAAGAAAAAGTACGGTAGACGGTAGGGATACTGTATTAGTATCGATTGGGGGTAGATATAGCACTTAATGTTAGCTTGTTAGCTGCAGTGGAGAGTGCATCGTACAGTGCTGACAAGGTACGGTAGCGACAGGTACGGTAGCTACAGTAGGAACAGTAACAGATAGAAATCAGGCAAATCGTGGTGGGAGCCCAGGGGCATGAAATGTACTGACTACTGTAGTAGCATCAACGGGTCACATTAATTACTTGTGATTAATAATTTACATAGAATTATATTACTATACAACAGCAATTTTGGGATACGGCTGGATTAACTATGGGCACGGCAGGGTGAAGTGACGATTGATGTACGGTAGAGGTAGCCCCGAACGGCAGTTAATTGGTAATGATATCATCAAATGGACAGACAAACTGCTTTGAAGCTCGATGCGACTGAGATGTAGTAAGGGCGAACCCGCAAGTGGGCAGGAGATTTTAGCGGTCGGCGAACTGACTTTTGCCCTGATCCTGGTAGAGGAGATGCATTACCTGCGGGGCTGTTTGTGATACGTAATACATGCAATACATTTATGAAAAATCGCAAGCTTGTTAATCGAATAATCGTTCATTATTTAATTTTTGTTTCCAGATTGTCCACTGCCATCTCTCCCGCCACCGACGCGCTCGTTGATTTGTTCGTCGTCGTGGCGAATAAGGGTCAGGGCATTTTCATTAAATATAAAAATATTTTTAATAATTTTATTAACTTTATTCCGATAGATAGTTGCGAAAGGGACCAGTGTTGAAGTTGTTTCTTGAAATATTTTGCGATCCAATATTGGCGAAACAAGCGCTCAAGCGAAGATGGAGGTGCAGTGAAACCGAGATCGAGTGGCGCAAATTCAGAGTGAAACTGCTAAAGTTGTGCTTTCATTAAACAGTGGGCAAAGTAGGTATGCAACAGTGAGCAGATACTATGAATATGGAATGGAACGTTTGATAGACTTATGTTAATTATTAATTTAATAATTAATTAAACATTAATTGCAGACCCGAAGACGCAGTTCAAGGTGCGCGTGGGCGGACTGCTGCAGGCACTCTGCCAGATGGTGAGGAACATTTGTTGGTACTGACTCCGCCCCCATACAATTAGCGCCATTCCCCTCAGCCTCACCCCTTTGGCTCGACCACATTAGCCCTGATCCTTACTTTCCCCGAATGCGACAAGGCTAGAATTGTGTATTAGGATTACGAAAGAATCTCGAATGAAGGTGTTGGCATTGCTCTACTGCTGACAATGTGTAAAATGATGTTTTTAGATATTTTTATGGTGTTGAATTACAATCTCCAAGCAGATATTGGTACGATGAATAAAATTTTATAAAAGGCGAATGGATTCATGTTTGGCTCCTATGTGAATGTGTGCTACGAGGGGTCTCCATGTGCCGAATTTGGTGCGATGTTTCGATAGGGAATGACGAGAAATGAAAATGGCAATTGTATCTTGGTAGGTTCATGCCTCAGAGACCCCTGATGTTTTCAGCATTTCATACATACATCTTGATCTTTGATCTTGTCGCCATTGCTCAGAAGACAGACATTCAAAAAATTGCAATCAAAACACCATCAAATATAATATTCCCAGATCATCGACAATCGCTCTCCTCTGTCGGAGCGGCTGCTGCGCCTGCTTGCGAGGAGCGTGCGATCGCGTGAGTCTCTCGATTTATTCCGGTCTCTAGCTGGTCAGAGTAAGCGAGAGAGTGCGGGAAAATGAGAGAGCACTGGCTGAGTCTCTCGATATCCAATGATCTCTAGATGATTAGAGTAGGTGAGAGAGTGTGAGAGAAGGAGAGAGTATGGACGATCGTAACTCGCAAATAATTACCCTCTTCGTATGTTTGGTACGTGTAGGGTACGTCGGGTCATTTCAATAGTCTTGAGTAAGCACACCCTCTAAAAATAAATTGTTTTTGATTGATAAGAAAATATCCTGTTTTCCCGCCTGGGAGAAAGCGCTAATGATAAACATAGTAGCGAGAGAAAGCCAGCCAGTGCTGCTTATTTGTGTTGTGTTTTGGACAATCTCCGTATTTGATTTAGTGATAGTGGGATGGGGTGCGAACTTTGTAGATACGGTGAAACATCAAATGAAAAGGTGCTTTCCGATTATGAAAACTCATTTCGCTAATTGAGGATGGCGACTTAGCTTCTCTCAATATATATATCGTCTTGAGTATTGCAAATGTTTATCTGTTTTCGTAGTCTGGGCGTCGTCACAGTAGATAGTAGACGGAAGCATTTGGATGGTGGGAATTGGTCTTTGATCTTTAGATTATCTATGAATGTAAAATTCCTAACAAGCAAGATTCAGAAGAGATTCAGTGTAAGCTAGAAGCACAGTGTGTAGCGAAGGTTTCTGGAGAGTTGGAAGAATGACGACAAAAGATTGGGATAGAGGGAAAACATGGGAGAAGAGTGGGAAGTAAGTACAGAAGAGAGATGGAGAGATGAACAGTTTGCGAGAACTGTGTGGCACTTTCCTACGCGCAATTTCACACTCTTAGAGGGGCTAAAGGTACTACCTGTAACAATAACAGACAAGGTACTACCTGGTTTGTTATTGTTATTTTATTGCTAATTTGCTAGCCCCTTCTAATCCTCATCTATTCTCTAATTGCAGCTCGCAACGCGCAACTCGCGGGTCGCAAGAGGGACCTGTCCAAGGCACTCATGCAGGTATTATTATTATTCTTTATTATTAAATAGAAATATGGTGAATACTGATCTTAAAAACCATCATTCGCGTTAAAAATTTTAATAAGATATAATCTCCAAATGTTACTATAGCGGGACGTTGATTCCGCAGACAATAGGTCTGTGAAACGCGAGATTGACCAGGGAGAATTTTTCATCGGAAATGTTTTGCCAAGAACAATTGAAGCACTCCTAGCATTCCCGATATCTTGCATGTTTGAAGCGCGAGAGTTTGATGGGTGAAACATCGAGCATCTAGCTGTGAGCCAGGTTTGACTGCACAGACAATATGTACGATGATTAAATGCATATAATTGATTCTTTTTTGTTCCATAGAGATCCGCGGACTCTCGCCACTCGTCCGCGATGGCGCGCCATCTGGAGGTACTGTACCTCATCGCCAAGAATAGTAAGTCGTGTTTGGAATATTATATCGGAGGGAAATAGTTAGTGAAAAGCGGAAAAAAAAGCCGTCTAAAGTGACCCTAAAGAATCCAAGCGTGTTGTCTGTCTGGTTAGATTAGAGTGGAAAGTATTTGGAGGCGATCTACTGCCAGGAAGTCAAGAATAGTGAGTAAGCTTTTTTTTCATTCCTTTTTCTTATTGGTAGCAAAAAATGAAGCCGCCTGAATGGTAACGTTGTGCCTCACTGACAATGAGATAATTCCGGAAATACGGTATGATCACAATATAACAGTAGCGCCCTCCATTGATGCAGACCTGATTAGTTTTAGGTTTCATTAGTAGTAGTATAGCGAACACGGTCGACCTTTCACGATTAGTACGTGCAATGGACTGCATCGATCAACCATTCACTAGAAACGGTCCATTCACGAGCTGGTTCTTCTCAGTTTCTGCTCTATTAGTTATCCTCTGGTTTCGAGGCAATGGCAATGCTTGGGTCCAGTGCTCGAAAAGTCGGGCAAAATTTTAGTCTAGGTGCCCGAAAAATTGAATTTTCTATTTATTGTACTTTTTTAGCTCTAGCTACCCGAAAAGGTGTCATAAAGATAGGCCTAGGTGCCAGACGGCAAATCCCCGTTGGCGTGACTTTTCGAGCACTGCTTGGGTCGCTGTTTGTTCAAAAACACTTAAAAGGCAGATGGATAAACACGAGCTGATGTCTGTTGATATTGATTTGCAGGCCAGACCCTGAACCCCGAAATTATTGATTTTCCACTTTTGTACGCCCAGAAAGCACCCTCTTCTACCCCCCGAAAAACCTGGCGTTGGAGGGTCTCGCTCATCACTGCAAGCTAGGCGTAGCGAGCGAGAGAGTGTGTGAAATCGAGAGAGAGTCACGACGAAATTTCCCGAAAATGGGTCATTTCTTGCAGAGAAAACGCGCGGGTTGATGCTGTCGAATGGGGCGGCGGGCCGACTGGTCGGCATGCTGGACCGACTGGCGCCCACACTCGAGGTGAGCAGAGGTGGTCGGTGATCTTTGATCTTTTCGAAATTTGTCAATGTGCACCCTCACAGGATGTGGAGGTCGTTTTAGTTAGTTTTATGCAAATCACATTACAACCACAGCAATCGTTACCAGATTCCCTGGATATGTGATATCCGCGAAGCGGGAAATCGGCGGGTTGCCGATATTGTTAAAAATCTTCTTTTTCAGTGAGATTAAGTGGGCACGGAGGAACGCGTGATCACCTGGTCCCCCCTCTTTCCATTTAGAATTTAGAATTCAGCCACCCTTGTATTTTTATGAAATTGTATATTTTCAAGGACGCGGATTCGCCGGCCGAGGCGACGCTGCTCATCGTCGGACTGCTCAAGCTGTTCGCTAATTCGAGTTAGTCCATATTTTACATCATTTGATTTATTTCATTTTTAAAAAGTTGTATTAGATTTTAGGTGGACTGTGTAGGTGGGATTTATTGTAAATCGTCTTGCGGGCTTTCTTGAATGAACTGATTCTTGTGAGCCATTCGCTGTGAAAATAGGGATTTTGGGTGTTTTTATTTCGAGAGATGCCGAAGTCTTATCAAATTTTGTTGTCTGCACCGAAGTATGACTAGCCGGTGAAACAGAGATGAACGTGGATGAAAGCAGCCGCTTAATTGACGCGTTTCTTTCCTTATCTCCCCCCTTGCACACACTATCTCGCGCAGCCTGACTGGTGAATTAGTGTGCGAAATGGAGAGAGTGGAATTGCTCTTGAAGCGCCTGCCCCCCGGCCATCACGTGTATTTTGACACGGGGAGGAAGTTAGCGGGGCGAGAACGAGCGAGAGTCCTGGCGGTGTTGGGTTTCAGGGTTGAGTCATTATCTCACTAGTCGTGGTGCGTTCAATAAACTCATCGTTTTCTGGCACTGCAATCGACTATTATCTTTGTGATCAGTGTCGTGCCTACGATCTCGTCGCTCTGTTGCATTGCCCTTCAACACAAGATTATGAATCAAGCATCGGTGAATCGGTAGCTCACATCGGCGTATGTGCCAAGTACACGTGTCGATTCCAAGGATGAGGCGCTCTTGTGCCTCGTAGAGTCTAGAGCGATGTAGTTATTGTATCAATCTGCTGTGTGGTTCGATTGACGTCTGACTTCGTGAATAATCGACTCTGTGTGAGATTCCCCCCGCCCAACCATTTTCGGTCTGACAATTTTCACGGTTTCAAGGATTAGCCCATTATGCCTGGATCCTGCTCCCGTTGATTGTACCTTGGGTCTGGATGGATAGGCGAATAATTGATCTCCCATGCCAAGTTGGTGTGCGTGCATGTGGTGGTGTTGAGTTTCAGGGTTGGGTTATCATCTCAATGTGCTCGGTGGTTCTATGGGGTTCGTGCCTTCGAGATTATATTCGGATACTTGGAAGTCGTAGTGTGAGATCCACTAGTCAAACATTCTCCTGGAAGTTTTAGGTTTCACTGAAGACCTATTATCCCTGGAGTCTGTGTCGTTCGATTCGTTCTTGATATTGGCCACATTATCGAAATGCTGAAATTGTGCGAGATCCGCTCTGTCTATCATGAACAGTGTGCCGACAGAATCTCTGTTAAGAAGAGAAGAGTTTGTCCTCACTGCCTCTGTTCGGTGAGAGAGTATGGGGAATGGTGAGGGTTTGGGATGAAAAGAATGCAAGCAATGAGGGTATCGGTGACATCAAGCAGTGAGATCCATGTTCTCTTCACTCTGTGTTATCCCGTGCCAATCAGAGAAACGAGAGTGTATGGCCGGATGAGAGAGACAGACCATTGTTCAAGCGGTGAGATAAAGAAAGTGGAATGTTTGATTGAACGCGAGAGATCCTCTAGTGCAGTTGCTTTGTTAGTACCGTTAATTCCTTATTGTAGGGTTGTGTTGTTTGCACATTCACAAGATCCCAGAATCAGAATTAGTTGCTTGGAGTGGGTATAAAGAGTTAGTGAAACGTAAACGTAATTTGTCGCAATTCGCATGTTAATGACGAAGATTTTTCACTTATCGATTTTCAGCTTCATTTTTTAGTTACTATCTTTATACTACTTCGCTTGATAAGAACGGCTCAACGATCTTGAATTTGAAACAACACGCAGTTCTCTCATGCGACCGTTATGGATTATTTGTTGATTACTGTGCAGAGAGTGCAAAGGTGCGATCAATTCAGTCTGCCTGGAGTATGTAAGAGTTGCGAGTGAAATATAGATGAATCAGGGATGAAACAGTTGTAATTTGCCGCGATTCATAGCGAGCGATGAATGATCACGTGTATGTTGAGTCTCGGTAGCGGGGGATGGGTTAGCGAATGTCAAATTCTAAATCGGACGCTTTTTATTGGTTGCTGCAGTATTGCGATTTATTGTTCGTAGTATCTGTAGTGTTGTAAGTGATCTACAAAGCTTCCATTAGAAGCAACATCACTTCACCACTATAGATATCTAGTGAAACCTGAAAGATCCTGGCGGAAAAAAATGGAATGAGAATGCTGACGAATTCTCATTTCCTCGGTCGTTCTCGGCGGTAAGTAATAGTTTCTCATTCCTCGAATCCATTCTATCAATCGCGATCGTTTCTTTTATTCGATCTCGAGCCTCCAACTTTCGGCTATCCTTCAAGTGAAAATGGAATCGGAAATGTGCTGCAGTTTTCGCTGCATCAGAACAGATGAATCGAGAGTTGAATTGTATCTGGCTCTCTCGATTGCCCACACTATCTCGCCCTTTCTGACTTGCGAGAGATCACGTGTATTTGAGAGAGTGATGTCTTCCAGGCGAGAGAAGGCGAGAGAGCGTGCGAAATGGAGAGAGCAAATCAAGAGAAATTCCCGAAGTCTTGACGGGCTGTGAACGCGAGGCAATGAATGAGAGATTCATGGGCTCTCTCGCTTTCCCACACTCTCTCGTTCTTCTCTACCAGTCTGTCGTCTCTCGGATCCGAGTGCTCTCTAGCGCACATCTTTTTATCCCCAGTCCTCCCCGCCTTCCTCCTTGACTGATAGCAGAACGGAGATCAGGCGCTTATTTCAGTTTATGACACTAGAACCACAGTTGGCCGCCTGTTGTCTTTCGACTGTAATATCACTTGACGTGTATACACATTTACTTTTACTATGACCGAGACTCTGACTCTCAGTTCTTTTATCACGTTCCACTTTCATGATGTCGCAAGGCATCAGTGAAGAATGAATCTAGTTGGCAATCACGTTTTCTAACTTTTCTGGACCTCTAAATCACGTGCATGTAGAAGCCCCTGATTACTTTTTCTTGTTTATCTGACTCGTTACGTTAGCGAGTTTCCATATATAGGGTTGGATATTTGCGATATATCTATTTTAGTACCTAATAAATTCCTCGTTCACTGAACTTCCTGGAGGGGTTTCGCCCCACCCCGGAAGTGTGTGCAGTAGAGCGGATGATTTGTGTTTCAATAGGTATTCGAGTACGTTTCGTTCCGTCAAACACTAATACTCTCTGGACAGCAACGTATTATTATTCTGCGGAAGCTTCTTGATTCTATTGACTTGTTTGATGATGATTTCTTGGTTTCGTGGGTAGAGTGAAGGGAATCATCTGATTACCTCCTAGTTAGAGACCGCAATCGCTCACTAGTCAGACCAAGAGCCGCGACGATCGATCTCTGGCGTCTCGAGTGGAGTCAAAACATGAGCTCTAGTGTCGAGTGTGATGCCCAACTGACAAGTTGGATGTTGACCAGCTCATCTTACTTCTCGTGCTCTAACCCGGGAAATGCGGACGGGGCGAGTAGGTGGAATGGAGTAGTGGGCAGTTGCTTGACGAACTGAATGTTCCCGGTTCAGTGAGTCTCGAGTGGAGGGTAGAGTAGCAATGAAGGGGGGGGGGGGGGTCGAGGCATGCCGAGACAATCTCACTCTCACTGATCTCACTAACAGATTTTGTAATTTTGAATGAGTTGTTCGGGCAGCGAGGCTAGACTGGAGAAACAAATTGGTTCGAGATGCGAGATGTTCGGAGGATAGGTTGAGTTGACTGATAGCAATCGGGGCTGGTTTGAAAGGGATTGAGCAGACGGGCTGAGGTGTAAACAAGGTTGTGTTCCTATGGAGAGAGAGTCTTGACTGATTTAATTGTTGCTTGCTACAGCATATGTGGACGCAATCGTACGTCTCCTCTCGTCGTGTACTTGAAACAAGTTGGGACAGCACGAATGTGCCATGTGACATTTCTGATTCGGATTTCCCGTTGTGTGTTTGAGAATTATTATTGTAACTGCGGATATCGTCGTGAAAATCGTTCTACACTGTGAACAGTGCTTTTTCGATCTAATAAGAACCCGAATCTACCATGAAACATGGTAGAGCAGAGCAGAGGTGAACAAAATGTCGATCGCCAAGGCAAAATTTTCGCTCCTTGACTTTGAAATGAGCCTCACTCTCCCCCCCCCCCAACCCAGTCATTCTCGCGCGCTCTAGACCAGTCGAGTGGTCTCCCTCCCTCTTCTCACCCATCTCTAACTAACAGCCCCCATGTCATCTACCACTCGCCCTTCTTCGTTGATCAATGCTGATAGAGCCGGCGTAGACTACTACATGGCCCTAGCGGAGTGCATGGACAGCGATAGTGAGTTGGAGTTTTGATCTTTGATCTTTGATCTTCACTATGTACCTTGGTTGAGCATATTCCCACTTGATCTTTGACCTTCTTCTCGTTTCTCTGTTAGTTAGGATAGCTTCGAGTAGCTTGTAGGAATAGACAGAAACCTGGTCTTTGATCTCTAGCTCGAGTATTTCATGATGTGTCGGAGCGCTGATCCTGGACCATTTCACTTATGTTTGTCTTCTTTCTCTTTTCTACTTTTCTCTACTCTTTGATCCCTTTCGAGGGCTCTATTACTCGGGAAAAGTAGACAAAAACAAGGCGCAAGATTGCTTCCGATGGGGGTCTGGATGAGGAATCGGTCTCTTCATTCCGCATGCTCTCTAGTTTTTCTCTGACCCGCGAGAGAGAATGCAGAGTTGAGAGAGAGAGTAAGTTTTCCGCAATCCACTAGGTTGTCGCCCCTCTGTGGAAGATGAGAGATCAGGAGGCAGTAGTGGAGAGAGGCTAAAGGGGAGATGTAGTAGTTAGAGATGGAGGAATTCCATGTTGTTAGAGGAATCTAGGATGAATCGTAAGTGTATGTTTGCGAGCGCCACTGGCCAGCGTATAAGGTTTGTTGCCAGGACAAAGTTACCCTTGCGTGCCTGGCCTCCTTTTTGGGGGTTGTTTTGATGTTTTGACCGCCGCCTGAGACGTCAAAGCAGCCTCAGGGCACCGGACGAAGTGGAGAGCATGGCGACAGCTTCGCTTTGGTTCTGGTCACTAGGGCGCACTGGCTAGCACGTGGGTTTGTTGAGGAAGAGGGTATGCACCAGTGAGAGATGAGTTTCAGAGGTGTCTTTTAGGGGTAGAGGGTTCGTCTGGGTCAATTGACCGTACATTGTTCAGCTAATACGAATTCATGCATTGAAATTTTGAACGATCACTTGGCAGTAGTAACTAGCCAATATTTGGTTTCATCGCTGCATTATGATTCGGTATTTGCTTCGATATTGATTCTACTCTCTTTGTTGCGCGGAAACAAAATTATTATTGATGTTTTTGTCACTTAATAATCCCAATTTAGGACTCGGCAAGGACGAGGTCCTCGTAGTGTCGTCGTTTCAACGTGTTTCTCACTTTCTGTACACATAGAGCCCCTCCCATCGTTATGAGCCGACCCAATCCTCTTGATTTATCTGTGACTTTCTTTGAAAAAAATTACTATAATTATTGATGTTCGCTTGTTATAGGACGCGGGAAGGAAGAGGTGCTCTCGGCGGGGATGGTGTCGGCGTGCGAGAAGTGTCTGGACGCCCTGGAGACGGCAGTGGACAAGCGGGGAGACAAGACCGCCGCGACACAGCTGCAGGTGCAGGATGTTTGTATTAGACCTGGGGGATGGGCATCGAATCAAGGGACGACGGGCGGTCGTGATCGATATGGGGAAGTTAACAGTGGATTGACATCGTTGAAAAGCGAACAGAGTTGACTTGGCAGGTTGTCGCTTCACAAGTGGATTAGGTCAGATGGTAAGTTCGAGTACATGATCGACGGCGACTACTGAAAGAAATACCAATATATTTGAAGCGCAGTTGTGCAGTGTGATATTAGAGTTGAAACCCTTAGTGTTGGCAAGAAAGTGTTAGGATGCGACTAGGAGACTTTGCGCCGCAGGGATAGTTGACTATTGGGCGTTCGGTCACCATTCGATGATGCGCATCCTTCTCACGTTCTGGAAAACAATAACAAAACGATTCGTTGATTGTAGATCGCAAGTTTGGAATAGAGTCATCGTTTGCGAAATTATCGGATCACTGTGATCATTTTCTGGCCTATCAGGCAACATCGGACATGGATTGGGGATTTCTGCGTTGCTGATTGGATGCCCTTTTGGAGGATGGAAAATGGGGGCAATAGTTGCTTCATGTTTGAGTAGAACAACGAAACCAATAGTTTACTCGCCCACTTTTGCTCGCTACCACAAGTCGACCGTGCCCACGAGACTGCGAGATGTCTCACTCTCGGGGCAATAGGATGTCAGGTTGACTGACCTTTTGGGGAGAATGTAGAGAACGGGGTCGAGTCTCCCTCCAACTTCAGTAGATCAACAAAACTAATAGTTTACACATTCTCGCATGGTTCATTGCTGTCAGAAAGATGTCTGCGATAGGATGTGAGGTTGATTGACCTTTTTGACGTGAGAATGGGGAACTGGAGTAGGGGATCCTGCCCATTCGCATGACTTTGATTGCCGACTAGTTCAAGAACTACGGTCAATGGATGCGCTGTTCACGACGGTAGGCGAATTCCGACCAGATGGATTGATGTTTCCGAGAATGGGGTTATGACAACCGGTTTGATAAGTTCTGATAAGATTAGGGAACACCTGTCATAAGTTTAGGTTGAAAGAAAATGCAGAAACTATCTCAGAGGGTAGGTGAATTCCTACCAGAGGATTTGATAATGATGGAACAGGATCGCCAAGTAGTGATGTGAACGGAGTCTCTATGCCCACATTTTAACTTGATCGTATTCTTCATCCGATTTCACGAAATTCTATTATAAATTATATATTATTCGCATGATAAAATCGATACTCATGATCTACCGTATCCTGATTCCAAATTCCATTGCAGGACGCGCTGTGCTCGCTGTGCGTGCGCTGCGTGCCGGCCGAGAAGTTCCCGCTGGCGGGTGAGTATTATTGATTTATTGATTTTTTTTCGGATTTCATAGATGATCAAAATTGCTCGGACAATGCGTTCTGTGTTTCACGCTTTCTTGATAAGAATGACGGAATTCGGGATTTTGATAATATTGACTTTTTTGGATAATTCTATGACTAATTTGTTGCCGTTTCTCGGGTGAATGGCATAGATCAATCAGTTGATACCATACTATCCATAAGAACTTGAAATAGAGCACTGATTCTACTCACTTGATTTATGCTTCACGATTGAGTGTCATTCTGATAACACAGTTTGAGAGCAATGAGATGAGAGCATTATTCATTGAAAAGAGTCATATTGGCCAAAATCCCTATTCACATAATCTAAACTGCTTTACTGCCGTTTCAGTGTTGTCTTAACTTTAGTTGCGATTCAGAATGCCACTGAATAGTAGGGATCTTCTAGGATACAACAATATTTCTAATTATCATCACACCTTCCCTGCCCACCACATTTGCGTTCCATGAGTGATATAGGTGTAGTGGCAATTGCAAATGAGCGATGGTAAGCGCATTCCAGTTACAACAAAATATTAAGTATACAATCCCTATCTCCAGGTCAATCCTCCCCTCTCTCGTTCACGCTGCCTCGCACGCGCACCCGCACCCTCAGCTCGAAGGTGAGTGATGAGTTTGCGATTGATAAATCCTGCTCGGGGAGGGAGGAGAAGTATGCGTGCTAGGAGCGCCGGATTAGTAACTTTCTATTACGCTCTTTATGTGTCCGCACATAAGGTGTGGGGAATGAGGAGTGTGTTCTTTAAAAAATATATAATTAGAATAATGATTAAATTAAAGGGCGGCGAGAAGCGTGCGACGACGAGCTACGCGCGGGCCGAGGACGGAGGCAGGAGCAGTGGTGAGTACGGTAGAGGAGTACGGTAGGACGGCAACGATGGACGGAATCATTCATGAGCATAGGGCAGGAAATACGAGAACACTCGAGGGTTTCAAGTGCCTTCCGAGGGGTGCGCCCATGACTGAAGGGAGTATTCACAACGGAGGGGTTGCGGTGATGCACTACTGTGGGAGTACGGTAGGGGTTACGATAGATGAGGTGGACAGAAACGGTAGTGATTGTGATGAGACAATAGCGGAAACCTTGTCCTGAATGAGCGATTTTGGGCTCACGCAATCTGTGGTAAAATACGAAGAGTAATCCTCATAAATGGCGGTGTGATCTGTGTTTCATAGTGAATACACGTTTCCGACATGCAGTAGTATGTGATGTATGTGATTCAGTCTCGCTTTGCTGTTTAACTCAAAATAGTACTTGTTTAAGTGCATAAGATCTACCAAATGATTGGTGTTTCACGATATCGCATTATCCACTTCAACAATAATAAATCAAACCCTTTTCCAGACGAGGACCAGGAGGAGGCGGACGATGAGTACGCCGAGGAGCTGGGAGAGGTCAGATATTTGAATTATTTGAATATTTGAATTTCGCGCCGAAATTTCAGCAAAAATGAAAGCGCTGATAAAAACGACCACTTTTTTGAAAGTTTCGGAATTATCGAGTGCTTATCGATTCCCCTCCCTCAGGAAAGCGGCGCGAGCGGCGCCTCGGACATGGACGACGATGTGCGCGAGCTGAAGGGAGACGGAATACGGTAGGTCGGACGGGGGGGGGGTACGGTAGGGTATCGATTTATGAATCTCAAATATCTCAAGTGAATATTAGAAAACCAAGATGCACACTGGTATATGTTTATGCGTGAAGCGCGGGATGGGGATTCAAAGTTTTGCCTCGATCTGGAGATCATCGAAACTGGCAGATAGGTGCTTCACGCTGTTCCTATCTTGCCACGGCGGCTCAGTGCGCTGCCTTAAGTCGCCTAATAATTGCCAAACAAAACAAAGAATTATATCTCGTTGATTAGCGAGCGCGAGTGAGTGGAATGGGTAATCAAGCTTTGTGCTGCAATATCTATTGCTTACAATTGGATATCTAAAACCATTCTTTGTAGCGCTCAGTCCGACATGCCGCAGCTGTCGAAGTACGCAAAGTTCTTTGCGGAACTGGAGCACGGCGCGATCAGCAAGGATAGAAGTAGGGCGGTCTTTGATCTTTGATCCTTGATCTGCGATAGTTGATCTTTATCGGGACGGGAAGTTGAAACTATCAAGGTAAACAGATACACTTCTTGCAGCGGCAAAGAAGAAATCGATCGGCGGTAGCGCCGCACCTACCGTATCCACGCAGCCGCAGCCGATACAGTACGCCCAGGCGATCCTCAATCAGACACAGGTGGGTTATTGATTGGCTTTATTTTCTAATTTTGAGGCTCAAGTTGATTGTTTGTTTCACGGCTGTTAGATAAGCGAAGGAGCAGCACTTCCGCAATTACGAGTAGGAGTTTACCTCAAACGAACTATTTGCACTAATGTCGTTCATAGGGGTTTGTGTTTCACGGATTTCTCAAAGGCATGCGTTTCGCAAAAGATTCGGTATAGCTTCTACTCGTTGAATATAATACTCGCAATTTATGTGCACAGGTTCTCTTGATGGCGGTATTGTTATGTAACATGAACGTATTAGAGATTTCATGAACAATGCAATAATGCGGGAATAAATCCGAGATTATAAGTGGTATTTCCAGTCCACTCGCTCGATCCAGCGATGGGTGAAAGTGGCGTATCCGGAGTTGGTCGGACCCGATCGAGAACTGCCCCTGCAACCACTCGTGTTCAGCACCAATGCCATGAGGTACGGTAAGTAGTACCCTAGCATGGTAATGAGTTATTGAGTAGAGTTACGGTAGGACCAACCCTACTGTATCTGAAGCTGTTGGTATTCAGTACGGTAGGTGGTACGGTAGCAATATAGCTTATGATTGAGTAGGGTAACGGTAGGTTAGATAGGGCTCTCTCCTTGCTTCAGACATTGGTATTCATTACGAAAGTTACGGTAGCAAGTTACGGTAGGATGGTGTGATTATCAGGTATACGGTAGTCGTTTATTGATCGAAATCAAATTGCAGACTGGTCGCGTCGAAAGCGTCGAAGAAGGGACTGGAGAAGGGCAAGGGTGAGTGATTATTATAATATTACTATTCTGCGATTTCGGTCGTCAATCGATCTTAATCCATGTAAGGGTATTTGATGAGCCGTTGAAACCGGCGCGCACCTGTAGTATCACTCTGGGCAGTGTCAAAGAAGGGACTGGACAAGGGTGAAGCTGGGTCTTTTCGATTGAGAACTTATTTTTACTAGGCTTGGCACAGCTACCGATCCTTATCTTAGCCACGAAACTCTCGCGCGCCTACTAAATTTGTGAACGCTTGAAAAGGGGCAAGGAGTCTACTGTAACCGACAACCGATCGATTGCTTAGTAAGAATCATTGCAGACGCTTAACAACTTGCCCAACCAGTGGGTCCCACCTTGCGTTATCCTACTACTGTAGAATCGCTTGACGTGGATATACCTTTACTAGGGTTCACTTTTTTAGGCGTTTTCACCTGATCAGGTGGCCTTTTTATCTAGTAACCTGATCGTCTGATTCGATGATTTTCTGATTAATTCAGATCGCCTATTAACCGCCTAAAAAGTGAACCGTAACCTTTACCCTTGTATTGCAGACGCGTTCAAGTCGCGCATCGTCTACTCACTGGATGCGTGCGCCGAGGGAAGGGACGGAGGCGCGCAGGAGAACGGCAGACTGGGCAATGAGGATAAGATGAGGTGAGGTGATCTTTGATCTTTGGACTTGGATCGGGAAGGGGGGGGTGACTGGGCGATGGGGGAGAAAATGAGTTGAGGAGTATTTGATTGATGGTGTGCGAGAAAGGAGGGGCCAAGGAGAACGGTTAACCGTGTAACGCCTTTGATCCTTGTTGTAGTGTTGATGTGCGATTAGCAAGCTGATTCAATTAAACTGGTGTGCCAAGATCTGCATAAAAAAAAATCATAAATGCAATAAATTCAGACTGGGCAAGCTGGACGCACGCTGCGACCATCTCCTGTTCGAGTCGCGCTTCGAGTCGGGCAACCTGCGTGCGGCGATCCAGGTACGCTGTGTGCTTAATGGTGCGGTAATGAGGGCGACATCTCCGAAATGGCGTCTCTCGTGTGGAAGAAGCGATTGTGTGCTGAGTGCAGTAGCGGGGGGGGCGACGTTTCCCACCTTGCAGACGGACAAGACGCACTATGAGCTGATCCTGCAGCCGGAGGCGAACCAGGCGAGGGACCACTTCCAGTGGTTCTACTTTGAGGTGGGTAATATTTCTTATTGTTATAAGATTGAGCAGCACGATCAAATTGCTGCATCTTTCACTCCTATAGATATGTGCAATGTGTGAAACTCATCCATCCCTAGTGGGAAACAAGTTCTGATTCACGGTGGGTGTAATAATTAGATTGAGCCGTCTGGTGAGATTGCTGCATTATTCGTTCATAGTGAGATTTGCAATGTGTGAAGCGCATCTTTTTCTTGTGGAAACACTCTATACGGACCGGCTCTTGAGTTGAATGTGTTGTAAGAATCCGCACAACGTCAACATCAATTTGATTCCTCATTCACTCGTATGTATGAAACACGTGAAACACATCTATGCTTGGGGGGATTCAATATTTGTAAGAGGCGCATTGCATAACATCGGATTGCTCGCCTTCACTGGTCTATCTATTGAGCGCGAAGCCTGGATGCATATAGATTGGAGCAAATATTTGGTGTTGTTTTTTTTTGTTACTGAAAACGCCCAAGATATCAATCAATTGGGTTTGCTCACACCTATGTGGCAATTGTGAAACAGCGATTGTTTAGTCCTAATTTTCCCTTCTTACTTCCACTAGTGGGAATACGGTACTCGTTTAAACAATCGATGTATCGTTTTTCGGCACTTCTCTGTTTTCTGACCCAGCTATTTCTCGCATAGTATTCCATTCCTATCATTCTCATTCCCTACCCATTCACATTCAGACCGGTTGTAGCTCGGGCCAAAAATACATAAAAAAAAAAAAAAAATTTTCGAAATTCTCAATTCAGATCTCGAACTGCGACGCGAACGTGGAGTACACGTTCGAGATCGTCAACTGCCTGAAGACGTCCAGCATGTTTGTGCACGGTGAGTGATTACGGTAGGAATACGGTAGTGTTGACAAGGGAATGGTAACTACTCACCGTAAAATTATTGAATGAGACCCATTGGGTATCGAAGTAACCCGTTAGGACATATGATTTCCGTTTTCAGAAAATCCCCAAAAAATTTCTAATTCGAGAAATTTAGTGATTAAAAGTTTTTGCGCATGCCGCTCTCTTTGGTACATGGTAGTACTTCATGACATTCAATTCAATGTTCAAATCAAGAAAATAACTATGACAATTCGGTATGCAGAATCATAACAAGCCTCCCGGACATCACCTTCATGAATAGATTTCGCAGCACATCACAATGGGAGTTCAAAATGCAAAGAGAGTCTCAAAACAAGTTGAAAATCAGTTTCAAAATGTGCCCGTAAACAAAATAAAATTAGTCAAAATATTTTGCCTCGGGCGGGCATCGAGCCAACGGGGGCAAAAATGATAAGCGAGGCGCTTTCCTACTGAGCCACGGAGGTCATGCCTTTCCTTCCATGAGACTTCCTTATGTACCAAAGACAGCGGCATGCGCAAAATCACACACGAAATAGTACAAATTTAATCACTAAATTTCTCGAATTAGAAATTTTTTGGGGATTTTCTGAAACGGAAATCATATGTCCTAACGGGTTACTTCGATACCTAATGGGTCTCATTCAATAATTTTACGGTGAGTAGTTACCATTCCCTTGTGAGATAAGGAGGTACTACGGTAGCGGGGGGTTAAGTAGAGATAAGGTACGGTAGGTATAGGGCTTTGACGTCGGAGGGAACGGTTTCATAGTAGTGGAATACTGTAGAGGTGCGGGAGTGGGCTGCCTGAAGGCGTCTAGCATGTTCGTGCACGGTGAGCGATTACGGTAGGGATACGATAGGATTGCGGTAGGAATGCTTTAAGGAGGGACTACGGTAATAGGGGTTTACTATGGTAGCTGTACGGTTGGTACAGGGCTTTGACGTCGGAGGGAATGGTTTCATAGGGTTCATGGTGAGTGATTACGGTAGGATTACTGTAGAATTTGAAATTTGAGAGTACGGTAGGTTTATTATACGGTTGGTATACGATACTCATGGATACTCAATCTAGTGTGGGTGAGATTGTTGCACAGATTTGCAGTTAAACTATTGCTCGAGCAAAGAAAGCTTTTCATTAGGTGATATCGTGAAGCGAAAATACACCATGCTGGCCAAGTTCCGAGTTCACAAGAATGAGCCAAACTGAGGAGTAGCCTTCAAGAATGCTATGGGAGGGTACACTCAGGGTAGGAAGAGACAATTCTATGTACCTTAGGTATACTGTAAGCACACCCTGTGATTGATCAGTGTTCATTATCGATTTTCTGTCTACCGTATCCCGTTACCGTTATCTCTTCAGGCATGCAGCCGGTGGCCTTCTCCGTGGGCGAAGCTGCGGCAGGCAGGCCCGGATGGGTGCGAGTGGGTGAGTGATCTCGATTGGCTGTTGTCTATAGGTTAGAAAAAAGCGAGAGGGTTTGATGAATGGAGAAAGTCAGAGTAATATTAGACCGACTGAAATGTGTTTCATGTATAACGGATAAGTGTGAATGTATCTGACTTCGGAATTCTAGCGAGCTCTTGATATCGAATAAACCATTTGCGTTTTTTTCTAAATAATTTCTATGAAGTGATGTGGATTTGGCAGAGTGGGAGATTTTTTAATAGTTATCATTGTACTTTCTACGGGCTTTTAAGTTAGGATGTTGTCTCAAATACGTGTCTCATGTGAGAAAGTGCACAAAATGACGAGAGTAATCGATAATTGCAGGTCACTCGATCTGCTACTACCGTAATCAGTACGTGATCGACGCGGACGTTGCGGGACACAGAAAGGACAGGTACGGTAGGTACAGTAGGGGGTACGGTAGGGGTCTGGTATGGATGGGATTCGGAATATGGGGGGGGGGGGGGGGGGGGGGCACTGCTCAAAACCAGACACTGATATGATGGGGCTGTGAAACGCAACTTGACAGTTAAATTCCTTTTCCATCGATCATTACTGCGACGGTGCTTGAAGGAATACATATTTAGACTATAAAGCTGGAATTATGCAAGATATATTTCAGCAATTTTTTTTAAAAAACAAATTCACGTGTTCGACATTTTAAACGTGCGAAAACTTTCCAGATAGGTTGGGTTAATGCCACGGAAAGTGGACGGGTTTATGAGAGCGTGCTGGTGATTCTGGGTATTTATTTTTCGTGAGTGGCAGTCAAGCACCGATTATTCGAGAAATTTCCGTATTATTATCATAGAACAGTGAAACTGTTGCCATCTGGGTGGATTGAAAAGGTAGAAAATGGTTAATTGAGCATGCGAAATGAAGCGAGTGATCGAGTATCGTTCCAGATTCTTCTCGCTCCGTTTCACCTTCGCTCTCCGCCACAAGGGCGACGTGTGTTATCTCGCGTACCACTTCCCGTACACGTACTCCATGCTCAGGGTGAGGGAATTTGAGAGCGATTTGGATTCGAAATGGGGAATAGAGTTTGTGGTAGGCTAATCAAAGGGATTGATGGGGTCTAGGATTCATATTTGTGAAGGTAGACATGTGCTAGCTTACCTATCACTTCCCGTACACTTACTCCATGCTCAGGGTGATTTGAATTTGAGTATCATTCGAAATGAGAATAGGGGCTCAAGCATCAATTGCTACATCAATTGCTGTTTTAAAGTATTCGGTAATTGATAATTAGTTAATTAATTTTAGACGGTCTACATACCATGCTGTTCCAATGCTTTCTAGGGTAGCCTTACCTTTCCTATGCCTTAATTAATGATTGCAGGCCTCACTGGAGTGCTGGACGGCGCGCTCCTCCTCGTCAATCTACGTGAGAAGGGACGAGATCGGGCAGTCACTGGCGGGTCAGTGGTTTCGGATAGTATTCGGGGTTCAGTGTCGATAGAACTATTCACTAAATAGTAGCATCGTGCAACATTATCAAGTGAATAATATAGCTGAAGCAAAAAAAAATTCTTCCCGATACGTGTGAAACTCCCGTACATTCGGCGTTGCAGTAATTGTTCATAGTGCAATGCACATCAGTAGTATGCCGTTGGAAGACAAAACAAATAGCTTTTTGATTGCTAAATGTGAAATCTCGTTCAGTATCTGCGCATCAAAAAAAATCAGTCCCCGCTTGCAGGCAATCCGCTGCCGCTGGTGACGATCACTGGGGCGGGCAGCAGCGCGGAGGAGGTGGCCGGCCGGGATACGGTAGTCTTCTCGGCGAGAGTCCATCCGGGAGAGACGAACGCCAGCTGGATCATGCAGGGTTTGTGGGATTTATTTATTTTGAAGATCGAATTCGAGAGGTCCATTACTCATGTACCTTGCACGTTGATATATCCGAAATCTGAAGCACGTAGTGTGCAAGTCTTGAAACATTACCGCGGACTAGCTAGATCAGGATTGGTGAAGGTTATTAATTTTAGCTGCAGAAGATATCTGAGGAACTATTCAATCTTGTGGCTTAACTTGATGGTATATCCGAAGTGTGAAACATGTAGTATGTAGGTAATGAAAAAATTGCGCTTGCCGAGATAGCAGGTTTAGTGAAGGGGGAGATATTAGGCGAGAGTCCATCCGGGAGTGACGAACGCCAGCTGGATCATGCAGGGTGGGTGACTAATTTTGATTCTACTGCTCGTCGAGGATGTATCAATTGTTTGGTTTGTCCGGGTGGTATATGCGTGAGTGTGAAACATGTAGTATGCAGGTAGCGGAACAACTCTGCTTGCCCGAGATTGCAGATTTGATGTGGGGGATATTAGGCGGGAATACGGTAGTATTCTCGGTAGGTCATATGTGATTAATTTCTTTTATTGATCCGAACTCACTGGCATTAATCCTCCAGCTTGTTCGGTGGCATATGGAAAGTGTGAAGCCATGTAGTATGCAGGTAATGCAACAATTTCGTTTTTCCGAGTGCAGGAGGCGGCTATTGCTCATTTTATGGTCAGGGACGCAGATCGCTTTATGTATCATCGTCCTTTCCCCCCCGTCCGTTGTCTTACGTGAAGGCTGAAGCGTAAAGGTGGTGGGAGGATGAATAATCTTAAGGCTGTTAAGGCTAGGGATCTTAAGGCATTAAATCCTGATAAATGTATTGCAGGTATCCTCGAGTACCTGCTGACGTGTGACGACGCAATCGCGCGTGAGGCGCGGGAGCGACTCGTGTTCAAGTGCATTCCGATGCTCAATCCGGACGGCGTCCTCGCGGGAAATCATCGATGCAGTCTGGCTGGTGAGAGGAGGGGGTTACGGTAATGGGTATTGATTGGGAGGTCCTCCTCGGCTTGCACACCAATCTAATCTAATTTGAATCTGAAATCGGTCCAGTCTGGCCTTGTGAGAGGAGCGTTACGGTTGGGGTTGGCTAAACGATTACGACATATAGCAACGTTGCAAAGTGTAGGGAGAGGATTGCAACGTTGCAACTCGTATCAACGTTGCTACCCCCCCCCCCCCCCCTACCCTCGCCTCGCCGTTGCAACGTTGCTACCTAGGGAAGCGCTATTGCAACGTTGCAAACACCGAAATGCCAACCCTAGTTACGGTCGTATTGATTGGGAAACGTGGTCCTACGTCAATCGAGTTTGAACGGAACCTCAAACCGTTGTAGTGCGATTGAAACTCAAATGCGAATTGATCTCGCAACAAAGATTCGTGAGAATATGTTTGTGGTGAATGTGGGCAATCGTATTTAATTTCTCGAACTTTAGCGCGCCATACAGATAAACTATGAGAGAGAAGGCGTAATTAAGAGACGACTATACATATTTTTGATTTCTATTGAGAGAATTGTATCGATGTGTGCAGGGCACGATCTGAATCGCGTGTGGGATTCGCCCAGTCGCTCGCTTCATCCGGAGATCTTCCACGCGAAAGCCATCGTGCAGGCGGCGGTGAGGAACATTGATTGGCTGAGGGGTACTGTAGGTTGGATATCGATTGAATTGGAATATTTAGTTGATTGAGGGGTACTGTAGGCCGAATATCGATTGAATTAGATTATTTTTTTTTATGGAGCACCTGTTCACTGTTCATCAACTTTTAATGCGGATTCTCGTACCTTTACTGGATCCGTGAAACACTAATGAATCGTGTTTTTTTTTCGAAATTTCGTGAAATCACGTCTTTTTGCTCTGGCATAGCAGTTATTTTCCGCTGGACGAAAGTGTTTACGGAATGACTTTACCTTTTACTTTACGTATGTTTTTGCAGTGCGAAACTCGTCGGCCGCTACTGTTCATCGACCTGCACGGGCACTCGCGACGGAGCAACTGCTTCCTGTACGGAAACAATCCCGATCAGGTATACGGTAGGGGGTACGGTAGAACGGGGCCCGATTGTAAGAGATGCGGTAGACTGGACAACGGATTGGATGCTGGAGACACGGCATTAGACCTTATCTTATCTAAACTATCGTTGCACTTGCAATGGCTTTCGGGTTATGCACGAGCTGAAACAAGAGCTTGCTTTGGTTGAAAACGATTGCGACTGTTCATTGCTAGTCCACTTTGTTTCAATGGATATCGTATGTTAGTGAAGCGTAAATGATCCCTGTGAAATGAGATACACACTCGCCATATTTCAGTTTTTATATTTGTTATATTTGTATTTCCTCACTTTTTATCGAGTCCCGCTCACTTGTTCATAATCCTAAACACCTGAACAATCTCGCTCCATCTTGATCGTTGATCTCTAATCGCCCTCCTTTTGTTTGTCACGGCGTGCAAATGACCTCATACTTGCCCAAAACTATCCTAGTATTTTCTTATTTTGATCTTTGATCGTTGATCTCTGACCTATTCCAGTCGTGGCGCGCCGCTGACGTCGTCTCGTCTCCGACGTTCGAGTTCGTCGACACGGCCGAGATCATGGAGGTCGTGGCGCCCGCCTTCTCAGCGAGGTCAGAGGGGAATATCGATTTATTGATTGGTTATTGGCTATGAGATTACGGTAGCACAGTTCGCGATGGTAGTGTAGGATTTGTTCTCGGCGAGACACTTATTGATTGAAAATAAATTAACTGGATTACGGCAGCGGTTAGGTTAGGATTATTGTTTTATTGTTTGAGAAATGATTTTGCTCCAGCTACCGTTTGGTTTCAGCAATTCTACGTAGGGACGAGGCCGAATTTGTGTTTGATTTTGATTCGAATTTTCACAGAGTGCAAAATATTCATGATTTGACCGTAATAGCAATGCTCTCAGGAACTGTCGCTGGTCGATCGCCCGTTCGAAGGAGGGATCGGCGCGCGTGGCCCTATGGAGACAGCTCGGCCTGCAGCGGGCATACACCATGGAGTGCACGTACGCCGGCTTCGAGAGCGGACCGTACAAGGGATATCAGGTTGGGTAGGGGATACGGTAGGAGGGATGTAGATACGATAGGGGATATGGTAGTTAGGGATATAGATACGTAGGGATACGGTAGTTGGGGATATCAGGTACGGTAGGGGGTACGGTAGGGATGCAGATACGGTACATGATGGAGAGCACCTATGCAGGGTTTGACCGTATATCAGGTGATGATGCGTATGAGATGGTACAGTAGTCGTTTCGGGGTGTTTGGAAATTGGCAAAGTTCGACATATTGTTTCAACAATGAAACTCGCAATGTCAATGGGCTTTGAAACATGCAGATACGGGGTGCAAATGTGCGAATTTCGATCCCAGGGGAAATTAAGTTTCGATACTCATACGTGAGCGAAGTGGTGTAGTGGTCTATGGCGCCCTCCCATCCCATTCTACTCGGGTTCGATTCCCGGCCGTGACACCGCTCTCCGCCCCACCAAGGCGCCCGAAAGGGGAATTGGGAGTGACAAGATCACGCGGTAAAGTAGGTCCGAAGAATAGATTGGGCCCTACGGACTGAATTGGCCTTATAAAATAGTCACTGGCCTAGCAGTGGGCTCCCGCAGGACTTCGTGTGCCTAGAGTACGGGGTGATCTTTACCTTTTACCTTTACTCATACGTAAAGACATCAACGCTCTTCCCCATTGCTTGCTATATCTATCTGACGGGAAAACTGGAAAGTGAAATTGAAATTGGAATCAGATCCCCTCCACTTTTCAACAGGCTTATTTCCAGATCGGCATCAGTGAGCTGAAGGAGATCGGCAGAAACCTCGTACACACTGCACTCACGCTGAGCAAGAGGGACGAAGATACGAGAAGCAGAGTTATTGATCGATGAAGCCCCACCCCCTTTTGACTCCGCCCACTTTCACCTTTGTAATGTCACTGATATTATATCAGACTTGCCTTATTATATCAGAGTATTCGTCTTTGTAAGACTTCCTATCGCTAGAAGCGTGTATTTCATTTAGTATTTTCTGTTTCTCCTCGGTGTCAGACTACAGTACTACCGACAGTAACCAACATTCCATAATAGAGTTGCAAGCTCACTTGCCTTTAGGATACATGTATGCTAATCTCAACAACCCCTGATTGTATTGAATCGAAGAGACTGGTCTCTGATAAATGCATTTTCTGATGAATTCTGCAGAATTTCGGACGAGAAACGATGTAATAAGTGCCCCGATCGTGTACCTAACCTGTAGTAGATCTCTTGTGATAGAATCCAATTTCCGCATTTATTTGGTTCGATAATAATGTTCTTATCTTGATTGGCTTGATCTGATTAAAAGCCCCAATTATTCGTCGACGGTCGGTTTTGATATTTAAGCAGTGTTACAGGTGTATGAAGACATGTTTCCCTGTCGTGAGAGTTTCTTTTTTTTTTAATTATAAATCAGTAGTCGATCGCCACCTGCCGTGTAACTACAGTAAACTTAAAAAGTTAGTTCTCGATCGCTATCTGTTCTACATCTACAGTACTGCCTGATCATTGCTCCGAATCGCCAATTGATTGACTGCATCAATGGGGGGAGGGGGCGATTACCTCGACTGATCTACCCGGTCCATTCCTTTCCTGTCAGCGCTCTCCCCTCATTCAATCGTCCTCCGCTCTCTCTCTCTTCCATTCTTTCTGGCGCTTCCCATTTCTTCCCTACGTGCAGTTCCAAAAACAGTTGAAAATTGCGCTCATTACGTTAGATAGTCTTGTTTTCTCTCACCGTTCCTCGCTTGTGATATGACCTATTCGAGAGCCGTTGGGGTTCTTCTGGTTCAAATTCTACGAAATCATCCCAAAAGCCGCCTCTTAACTTTTCGTCGTTCGAGCACTCCATTTCTTTCGGATTTTGCCTATTTTTTTCGGTAGTTAAATACTTAGGATCACCTCTTTGATTTCCACGCTCGAAGCTTCTTTTTTTATAATATTCGTTTATCGAGTTACTTCGTCGATCCCCCGATGTGTCCACTCATCGCATGCTTCTTGCAGGCCGCGTCTCTCGTCGGGACGACGTGTCAAGGGCGCGCTTGGGGAAGATCGGCGTCCCGAACACATGGTGAGTTTGACGACGAATGGACGCTGACAAGGATTCGGGCTTATCCTGAGCAATGTTCTCGTCTCTCCATTTTGCGTTGTCTCTCGTCGGTCAGATATGCGAAAGAGCCTTTGCGAAATGAGAGTGACAGACCATCCATCCTCATCCTGGTAGAGCTCCAACTCGGTACAGGCTGACCTCGTGTTCTGTAGTAGTTTCTATAGTTCGCCCTACGAGTATTCGTATCTTCATTTGCCACTCTCTCTCTCTCTCTTTATCACCCGCATTTCGAACTCTAGTAATTTCAATGAATGACGGTATAATCCGATATCATCGCAGACGCCGCCGCCACGGGCCGGTTACGTGTGCGCAAGGCACCAAGCGGGTCATGCGAATGGAGGAGTTGACGGTAAGGAGGGAAGTGCGGGGATAATGGAGCTCGAATCACGGGTTACTCATGCGTTTGATATTTTTGTCATTCAAGGCAGTGTGTGTGTGTGTGTGAAACGATGAGACGGCGATCCACAGTTCGAGCTCTAGTGAATGGTGTGCTGGATAAGCAGTCGATTAAGCTCTCTGCATTCATAAAGTCTTCTTTCCTTCATATTTATTTGTTTTGTTTTTATATCCGATAGCTCATCCAGTCAGCTCAACATCAAGCCCCGTTATTCTGTTGTTGCATTAAAAAGAGGTGTACTTATACCCTGTCCTTGCAGGCCGCCTCGCCCTCGCTCGCTCCCACCAGAAGCCTCTAGTGAAGCCTCGTCGTCGTCGGTCGTCGTAGAGGGCCCGCTTCGCGGCGTCCGCTGGGCCGGGTGGTCGTGTGTCCCAACGGGGGCTGGCAGGCTGGTCCGTCAGCTTCCACCGGGATCGATCGAGGCTGGACCTCGAGGTAAAGCGCGACCACCACGGTCTGACTGGAGCCCGGTTCGGGCATCTGCCCGGGCTGGCTCTAGTCTACATTACATGGTTAGAGATACCTTAAAAACTCGACCAAACTGCTAACGGCACCCGCCAAGATGGCGGGCCTCTAGGGCATATATCCCTGTAGTTTGTAGTCTGGCGTAGTTTGCACTTTGCAGTTTGAGTGATCAAACTAGATACAAACTGCAAAAGGGGGCGGGATCGGTAGTTGTTTACGTCTGACGCCCTTTCCTACAGGTCATTCTCTTGGATCCAAGTTGGGTGAGTCTCTTCCCCCGATCAACTCCCGATCAATCATGCACATGATTCCTTCCCTCGTTCCCGTCTTCCTCTTCCTCCCATCCCTCTCTACTGGACTCTACCAGTCTACAATACATGCCTTCCTTCAACTGTCGTGCTGCACTGCCCCCCCCCCCCCCTTCCTTCCCCTCATTGGACAATAGCTATCCTAAAACACCACCGGCCCCTCACTCTTCCAGCTCTACAGTGCTTCAGCGAAACGTTTTCTGGTATCTAGTCGATCCTCTTTCCCGTTCACTCATCTCGTCAATCGATGGTTGAATTTCGAATGACAGATCAGTGCGCGAGAAGGAAGACTAGCTTCCGAAATAATAAATACCCATTGATATATTCGACTCCCCCCCCCCTTTCTAGATTGCAATTGCAACAGTATCGTTACCTAATAGCACGCTATTGCACCCTCCCCGTCTCCTGCCTTCCCTTTGAGTAAGCAGCAGTTGACCACTTACACCTTCCAGAATCCCTCCCTCTGAAGTCGCTTATCTTCCACCCCTTCCTTTTACCTCTTGTTAGTCTTTTTCTGTCTTCCTAAAGACTTTTCTTTCGTTTTTAGAATTAGTTACTCTTTCATCGCATCTTCGATATCTCCTGGCCTCTTGGATAACCCCTGGCCAAGTGTCAAATACTTGGGGTTCACGATGGGATCCCTTCGAGAGGGGCATTCGACGTCTGCCCCCACTATGAGGACAAGGGAGGATGAGATCATGTCTTGTTCTCATCCGAATAGTGTCCACTATGGATATTGATGCAGACAAAAAAAGCGGAGAAAGGAGGAAAAAAAGAAAATCTCGCTATTGTGACAAATCAGCACTAACCTTTTTTTTGCACTGCTTGCTTGATCTGCTTGGTCTGCTTGATCTGCGAGAGCATTCATAACATTAGGGCGTGTCGAATTGTCACCACCACACCCCGTTTGTGTTTTGGTGGTATGCTTTTCTCTGATCCCTTTGACCCCTGCAACTAATTCAGTTTTACAATATCAATTGAAAGACTGTTCGTTTATAACAATTACAAATACATGTAAAGTGTGAAAGATCTGAGCTTGTCTTGTTTTGAGATATACGGTAGGGTTATTGATTATCGATCGGACGGGTCATGATTACAAATACATCCTAATTGATTAGTTTGGGAACGAATTACAGTACCGTGATCAATGGGTAGCATGCGTGCCTACGACTGATTATGAATGCAATGAGAAGATGTGTGAACAAGCATGAAAATGTAATGCAAAAAAAGGGATAAAACGAAGAAAGTGAACTACTGTAATACAAATCTTCAGTGAAAGAGGGCGTGGGAGTTGGGAAAGGGAAAAAGAAGAAGAAGAAAAGAATACTGTCAAGCACGTCTCTCAATACTCTAATCACAAGTGGGTTCCTAGAGAGAGACAATCAATACTTGTGCAACACGGAACATGGTACAGTAGGGTTGCAGGTTCGGTTTCGAAAAAACCGCAACTCTCCAATCCCCCTTCTCTCTCTTTCAATCAAAACCGCGCGAGAGAGACGATATGCAAAGAGGGTGCGGAGACTCCGCACCGTCGTTGTATTTGAGAGGAAATGAGGGGTGGATAGGGTGCGGAGACTCCTTGACTCTTTGCATATCTGAACTACTGTAATACAAATCTTCAGTGAAAGAGGGCGTGGGAGTTGGGAAAGGGAAAAAGAAGAAGAAGAAAAGAATACTGTCAAGCACGTCTCTCAATACTCTAATCACAAGTGGGTTCCTAGAGAGAGACAATCAATACTTGTGCAACACGGAACATGGTACAGTAGGGTTGCAGGTTCGGTTTCGAAAAAACCGCAACTCTCCAATCCCCCTTCTCTCTCTTTCAATCAAAACCGCGCGAGAGAGACGATATGCAAAGAGGGTGCGGAGACTCCGCACCGTCGTTGTATTTGAGAGGAAATGAGGGGTGGATAGGGTGCGGAGACTCCTTGACTCTTTGCATATCGTCCCTCTCTCGCGGTTTTGATTGAGGGAGAGGGAAAGGAGGGGACAAAGTGTGGGATAAATCGAAACAGACTTCGATCCGGCAACCCTATACAGTAATCTGGGGATACAGTACGGAGTACTGGATGAAACAGGGTACTGTGAGGTACGGTAAGTCACACTCAATCAATAATTGCCCTCATTCGGGGAGGAGAGCATGCCGCTGATGTCGGTGATCTCCTGCTCGAGGAACGTGAAACGATCGAGCGCCGACCGCTCGGGCTTACCGAATCTGAAGAACAGTGTGAGACATACATTTTCATATTACCATCCGGGGACCGAAAACATATATAGTGGTCAGACAGTAAAATTCACACAGTTGACAGGGGTATTTTGAACCGCCGAACGTGATACGTAGTGGTCTGATAACTGGCTCGGTTAAAAATATAGTGGTCTGATTACCGGCCCAGGTAGGTATGAAAATGTATGGTGTGAGAAACTGCTGTGAGATCTAGGTTTTACAGTCGCGTTGTCATAGTGATTACGAGTGAATGGGCAATCAGTGTCCACAATCTGATTGTAATAAAAACACGCTTGTGCAATGAATTGAGGGAACCACTGATACTTGCGGATGCGAGATTTCACGCGTTCTTTCTAACAGTGACCTAATGTCATTAATTTGTTTTGCGAATCCCCTCTTGAACATTAATAATTTTTAACGAGCTGACAAGCCTTGGAAGCCTGATTTATCACCATATTCTCCCCAAAATCACTGTAAGCACCATACCTCCTATAGTGTTTCTCCTTCACGGGCACTCTCCTATTCGGATCGTACTTTACCACAGCTCCCTTCTTCCGCACTTGTCGCTCCATCAACAGCACTCTCTCGCCATCGGACGATTCCGATTCCTGCGAGGGCGGAAGGAGCGGGCGCTGAAATCAATAATACTTAATACTATTTTTAAATTTCAATCGCTACTTAATTTCTACTCTATTGGTATCAAATTTGAGCAAGAAACTATTGCTTAGTATTGTTTTCATAAGAGACCAATCGGATAAACTATCAAGTGAGAATTCCGTGAAATAATAAGGAACACGTGAAACCGAGATGCTACACATGGAAGGAATGTTGCTTTCCCATATTTAACGTATTGATCTGCATATCACAACCATCCACCGTATCCCTTCCTACCATCCCTTGACAAAGCTCTCCCAGTTTCTCCTCTTTCTCCATCCGTTTTTCCCTTCCTTCTACCGTACTCCATCATACCATGACAAGTAGTCGGGTACCGTACTACAACACACCTTAACGTAGCTCCTCCTATCTCTTCTCCTCCTCAAGATTCCAGCCCCTTCCCACTACCGAATCCTCCCTACCGCACATACTGTAGCTACAGTACCCGCTACCGTACCACCACCATACCTTGACAAAGCTCCTCCTATCTCTTCTCCTTCTCCAGCTTCCTCCCGCTGCCTCACACTCCACCAGCTCCTCTCTCGCCCCGTCCATCGGACCCATGTCCGAGAAGCTTCTGCAAAAGGGTAGAATATTGGTTTTGATAATGTGGAAAACATACCGTGTACAGTACCGTATAAAGTAAAGTAAAGTAAAGTAAAGTACTGAGTCGGTTACTAATGCGCAACGCGTCGTCGACTACCCCACGTCCGAACTGCAACTGGGGCCTAACCCGTGAGAACAGTGGCTAAAGACTAACCGGCGTGTTGTGTTTTCCACATTATCAAATCAAATAAAATAAATGATTTGATTTGATAATGTGGAAAGCATAAGGCGACTAGATATTTACATCACATCCCGTCCCTTCCTTTACACAATCACTGAAGCCTACACCCTTCATGATGTCCCGAATTCCTTCGCTTTTTTTTCGAAATTTCAGGCTAATGCTTGGTGAGTTCAGGCTACGACGCAACTATTACTAAATACGACTAGGGAGTACCGTGCCCCAATCGACTGTCGATTGCCGAGCGTAATATTCCGATATTATACAATTTACAATTCCATTTTTTTATTCTCGAAACATAACGTTTCCGGCATTACTCAGAACTTCAAGATCCTATTGATTGATTGAACTGGTCAAATGGGGGGGGGGGGGGGCTCATCAGTTATTGAATGAATAATGTGTTTGCCAAACAGATACCCCCCCCCCTGCATTATCAACTGATCTCGGCTTCCCTCTCTCTCTATTACAACCCTTTGAAACCTCCCCATCTCACCTCCTCAGCTCAAACTCGTCCGGACTGGGCGTCTGATCGATGCGCGGCAGCTCGCAGCTGTCTGCCTCCGAGGGTGTTGCAGTGGCTGCAGCTGCTGAAGCTGCTGCAGATCCGCAGCCGGCTGCAGTTACCACCGAGTCGGAGGAGCGGAAGCAGTGCACCTGACAATTTATTATTATTTTTATTCGGAGGCAAGCTCAGTTAATTGACTTTCAAACTCATTCACGACTATGAATTGCGCATGAAACGGGAATTTTGAAAGTGTTTTTGAGAGTCGGAATTAGCCTCAATGAATTATTTTATTGCAACACCTCGTGAGCATAACAAGGTTGTGAAGCGGAGAACATACGGGCGTGTGATACCGTGAGCTGCCTATTTCCGTGCGACTGAAATCTCTTTCATCCACCTATCTCGCTCCTCTGCCCTCCTCAAAAGATACCATACCCCCCAGCTCACCTCATCCTTCCCATCCACACAGCCACTCAATTATACGTCCCCCCCCCTCCCAGAATACCGTGCCCCCCTCCCTCCTTCTCACCTCATCCTTGCTCCTCTCCTCCTCGTCGTCTCCTCCCTCCATCTCCAGACTCGTCTCGCTACTCGACACGAGTCTCTCCATCGCTCCATTCGACGTGGCCGACGTGGACATCGCCGACAGCTGCAGCGTCAGGTCGTCCTGGAACGAACAATGACCGTTCATTATTTATATACTGTTTATTACCAACCGGGAATCAGGAATATATAGCGATCCGACACTAATATCCACAATTGAAAAGGGTATTTGAACCCGAGAGCGTAGGTATGTAGTGGTCTGGCAAGTGGTTCGGTTAAAAATATAGTGGTCTGAGTACCGGCCCAGTTGTTGCGAAAATGTAAGATAATGTTAATAATGTTATAGCAAGTCCAATTTCAGATTGCTTGCGAATGATATGTACTTTTTTCAGGTGGAGAGCGAGATGTAATTGTACGTAGCAACAATCTTCACTGATATTGCAGTCATGAAGCCTAGCTTCCGCATGTGCCCACCATCTGTTTTAACCTTGATCACTACCGTGGAACGATTTGGATATGCATTAGTTTTTTTTGTATATTTTCTTCGATATTAACGAATCACACTAATCGACATCAGCATCCGCAATCATACCTATCGTGCGAAACCTAGCTCTCGCTTGTAACCAAATTTCTATTTCTTTCATTTCACGAGTTACTGCTTTCACTAATCCATTCGTATGACATCATCCCGGTGATTTCCTATCCCACCGGTAATAGTAATTCAGGTGCTAACACAACTAGATAATATCTGAATAGTATAGTTTGAAATACGGGTAATCGTCTCTTTATTTCGCACTCTCTCGCCACACTGCCCGGTGAGAGAGAATGAAGAGACGATTACCCGAATTTCGAACTCTACTGAATACCAATCAACACCACTCACCGCCCTCCTCCTCTCCTCTTTCAGCTCTATCTCCAGCCTCTCCGCCCGTCGGGACACTTTCTTCAGCGAGCACTCGAGGTCCGAGTTCTGCAATTCGATCGATATTAATAACGTATATATTGCCGGTCTACCGTAATCTTAAATCAAGTAATTAAATCACTCCTCGATCCCGCTCCCCCCCCCCCTACCGTACCATCTTGAGCTGCTTCTGGAGTTCCCTCTGGGACTCGCGCAGGTTGTACTGCGTGAACTCGAGGTCGCTCTGCTTCTGCAATATTCGTATCGATACCAGCTACCGTACAGCGTCATCAGACTTGAGCCTTCAAATACCTAGGTACCAGCTCATGCGCGTCGGCTACCCGGTAAGTTACCCGGTACCGACTGCGGGTAAGGTATCGGGTAGCCGAAAAGCATGTACTTAGCACAGGTATGGCCATCGTCTACATTAATCCTAGTCTGAATCCTAGTCCGCTAGATACCGTACCTGGTCGATCCGATTACGGTAGCGAGTCTTGTCCTCGCGCAGTTTCTCTACCGTACGCTCGAGCTGAAATTTAAGGGCAGTTATAAGCCAGAAACCAAGACGAATACAAGAGGAACCAAGAGGAATGTATCGAAATTATCTAATTGAAATTTGGGTCAGACTATACGATGCACATGCGTGTTTCATCAGCCGCATAAGGTTCCGCAAGTGAGAATACTTTCGATTGTTGAAGGCCAAGATACTAACAATAAAATATGAACCTACTAAATGCAGGGCCGAAGTACATAAAATAAAACCAATTGAAAAAATTGGACACAATGCACATAGGTGTTTCAACTAGGGCTGGCTAAACGATTACGACGTTGCAATCCAAAGGCGAAAGAAGAGCCTCTATAGCGACGTCGCTAACACCGAAATGCCAACCCTAGTTTCAACGTCTGTACAAGATTCCGAGCGCACTGGTGAGCTTCGATGTCCTGGTTTCCCGGGGATCCGCAAAAGACCGGGTTCGGCAATCAGCAGTGTAAAAAATTAAACACTACGCAGACCCGCAAACGGCGCGTAGAGCCGAATTTTTTTCAAAAATACAACACCGCCGATTCGCAGCCCAAAAAGCTAGGACATTGGTAGCTCACCAGTGTGCGCGCGTTGCAATAACTAAATAACGTAGCCGTAAAGAACTCCGTAAAGAACAATAAGAAAAACAACAGTTACCTTCCCAACCAAAATTTGATCACAATGCACATGCGCGTTTCAACAGCTGCATAAGGTTCGGTAAGGGATAACGTTTCCGATATTTTTCAATTCTTTCTCTAAAAAGTATCACCATCCCGGGTAAACAAGTCAATCCTCGATCCACCCCCCCCCCCACCGTATCCTACCGTACACTCACCCTCTTCACATATCCATCATCCTCGTCGCTGTCGCCGCTCGTGTAGTCCAGGTAGGAGGCGGAGGGCGCCGGCGCCGGTCGTCGATGCGATGACCTACCGATTATTGATTGACTGATTGATTTATTGATTTATCTATCGACTATCGACCACCAATTCGGCCTGTGAGTGTGTCATTTAACGGAACTCTTTTTTTTCGCAGTGCTCTCTGGGTGTTTCTAATCGGCATTGTGAAATGAGAAAAAAAATTTATCTAACCGCTAAATTATCTCCAGTCCTGAGTGCGATCCCTTCAGCCCCATCCCCTACCTAACACAGCCACTTTAACTTCCTTTCTCGCCTCTCTTTTCCCTCGATCAAAGGTGCCGCTCTTCAAATGCCACCATTACCGAGGAAGCGAGTTAATGGGGGCAGGACAAGTGTGACTGTTTTTGATGCAAATGCCACGGCGCTCATTAACTCGTCCCGCGCCCTTCCCTTTACCCGTATCCCTTTTGTGCTTGCCGCCCGGCAAAATACCGAATGGGACGTCACTAGGTGGGCGCGCGTTTCGCAGACTCAACAAGATCCCCCAAAAGGTACTTCAGATTTGATAGACAAGATAGGGTTAATTTTAAAATCAACATTTATTTACAGAACCAGCGCAGCTGGTTTCAGAAGCGGACGGAAAGGTATCCTACAATAATTCGTCCCTATGGAGCAGTTCAATAATCGCCAAAACACAAAATTTTGATTTCATCGCCCTTTCGTTTTTGAATTTCAGCCACCCCTCAAATACCATAGAGAAATTAGCATGATAATGTTCCATCTACGAATATTCCCCTTCCACCCATATCACCGCAATCAGTCTCAGAAACCCGATCGCCTGGTAAATAGAAGAAGAAGAGTAAATTCTCACCGATTCCAGTCATCATGGTACTGCTGCATCGATCGGTCGCTCCTCTCACTGCGCTCCTCGATCATCGACAGGTCTCCGTAGCGCCTTTAACATTATTTTTTAATTTAATAAATGCTGTGTAAAAGTCTCTAATAATTATAATACTCATTATTTATTACATTATTTATAATCGTGACCCAGTGCTAATTATCTGCTCCCTTTGAACTATTTCCCGTAACCTAGAATATTAGCTGTTTGAATGTTCCCGCCACTGCGTGGCTTGTTACTCAACCAAGTGCCCCGCGTGTGTTGTGACGTGTTTTAACGTCATTCTAGTCTCCCGTTGCCCTACGACGTTGCCGCTCTGTTTACTCTCGACTCCCGAAGATAAAGCTCGTATAATCAAGTCCTACTTTGTCGATAGCAAGACAACGCACGGATATAACAAAAAATAATTAAATTAAAGTTTAATTTCATAAATAACTAGCCCCCTCCGGGGGCTAGTCCTCCGGAGACCCCTGCCGGGGGCCGGCGGTCGTCTCGCTCGTCGACCGCTCCGCTAACTGCGCGCGACGCCGAATGATTTTCAACTCTCCCCTCTCCCCCCTCTCTCTCGCTAATCCAATTTATTCCGCCGGAAAATGTCGCCACGAAAATATCAAAACGCGTTCTATTATAGGTGATTAAATTAATCTGACAGAAAAGGTGTCCTATGGAAAAACCACACATAGGAAATACGCGTTTCAGCAAAGCATCAAGTGTGCAAAAACTTGAATAATGCTAATTCGTAGTCGATAGATTTGAGAAAAAAACATAGAATGCAATCAATAATAAATATTCAAATTAATCTGTCACAAAACGTCAGCTATTGATAAACCACACCTAGGAGATACGCGTTTCAACTATGCATCAAGTACCTTCAAAACTGAACAATTCCAATTCGACTCAAAAATCAAAACTGAATATAGAATCGACCAAATTCCTGACCTGGACGCCCGATGTCCGTTCTGTGATGGCTGCGACCGATGGGAGTGGGAGGAGTGCCGGTCACTCTCGGAGGGCGGAGGAGGCCCGTCGATGCGGTACTGTCTGCAATATTATTGAATTAACATTTATTCAGTCAGCTTAAAGTACATAAATGGTACGAAAGAATAATTGAGAGAATCGCAATTGAATTCAACAGTTAATTATTGACATTTCGGAATTCAGGAACCTTGAAAAACGCTGAAACCGAAATGCATGCACCACGCGAAAAAATCAGAATAGCTCTAAAAAATCCACGGATCGATCGGGTAAATTCAACTCGGCTAATAGTGGCGCCACGCAAAACAAGCGATTTCATGCCTCACTTCACATGTTTTAATTATCGTTTGTATATTAATTTCCAAGAAATTTGACTCTGGAATTGTTTCCCGATCTCGGAAGGTAGCGAAACATAGCGACGTCGCTACCCTCCCCTTCCCTCTCCCTCTCGTAGCGACGTCGCTACCCTCCCCCTCCCCTCTATTACGACGTTGCAATGTCGTAATCGTTTAGCCAGCCCTACTTGACATTGACAACAAATGTTCGATTACTCATTAAAAATCTTCTTCTTTGCGAGGTCTGCACCATTCATGTTTCACCGTATACCTAAAGTCCATAGTCTATATCTCACACAATTTCTCACAAAGATAGCATTTATCACAATAATCTGAGCTCTACAGAATCCTCAATGAACTGCTCCCATATCCGACCTAACGTTGCTACTTTTTACACCACCAGGAATCATTCCTGTTTCACCTCATTCCTAAAGTCTTCGCTTTATCTCCCATGCAATCGCAGGAGGTAACATCGAAGATGTAAAATATTCCACTCACCTCAATCCGCTCATATCCCCTCCGTACACAGACCCGGCCCGCTCCTGCTTGTGATTCCTGCAAATAAATTGATAAAGATCAGTAACCTCACTAATATTATATTACTAATACCAATGTTTCTGTATCGACGAAAGATGCATATGATTTCCGAAAATAAGTTGTGCAAGCCGCAAAGTTTGCGGCCTGTGTTCATTGCTGATATTTGAATGCACACCTTGCAACATCTGTGTCCCAGCACATCGGTAAAGCCATAGCACAGAATTCGCGTGCCAATTAATTGCAATTCTTTCTTGGAATAATCATACTCCTCCCGGATGCTTGGGATTTCTCAACATTTTCCGCGCAGCTAATGTAAGTGTATTTATGTTTCACCGAATTCATAAACTTGCCTACTGAACTTCTGTAGCGATCATACCATCTCAAAATATACCCCCCCCCCCCAATCCTCCATTACTGAACCCCATCCCCCCTACCGTAATCCCCCTACCGTACCTGCCCGTCTCTCCACCGTACACCGAGCCGGCCCGCCCTTTCCTTCCCACTACCACCGCAATCCACAACCATACATAAAGAAGTTAGGTGACACAATCCTTCGAAAGCCGGGAGTGTTTTCAATTTTCAGGTAGTTTTCGGCTACCTTTTTCATGTATATTCACTACCGTACCTGCTCATCTCTCCACCGTACACCGAGCCGGCCCTCTCCTGCTTGGGCGGTCGCACGCTGCGTCGCTCGTTGAAGTACGTCGAATCGAGCGCCACGCCCGGACATGACGACGGACCCTTGGAACGATTTGTTTATTTTAATTATTCAAGCATTTCTTTCACCCTGCAGGAGATAACAATTTGTAGAAATTCTGACAACCGGACCTTCTATGCTTCAAGAGGTTGCCAAATACACTTTCACGTTCTTTCGAAGAGCTTGCCATGCTTTTAGCGATTTTCAAAAGAAATTTCATTGACCCTGGGTTCAGCGATTATGAGGCGGCCTTTATTTAAATAAATTCTGTCCATTTAGAGATAATATTTCTTCAAAAGTCTATGCTGATTTCATCCCTGCATCACCCCCCCCCCCCCCTCAGTCCATTCGAATCAAAGCGCTTATTCAAAAAGGTTATACCCTGGGCTCCCACTGAATCACTGCTTGGCAAATACTGGGCGATACGGGCTTGTAGTTGAGTCACTGCTAGGCACATTAGCGATGTGAGCATTGCGTAAAGGGTGAAATGTTTTAAAAATAACAATAGTTTTGCGCAATAGTCCATTTAAAAAAGTCTGATTATAGTTCACAGTGAACCAGGTAGTTTCTAGCTGCGAGGATTTCATAAGGTACAGATGTTTCATATCTGACAGTGTTGTTGTCCTTCCAGGCGCAAAAAATCAACCGTACACTCACATCCGAAACATACATCACCGCCAGGCACATTAGTGCTGCGAGCATTCCACAAAGGGAGTTGCATTCTAGTCGAGCAGTCGACTGTCCAGATGTAGTCAAGACAAATAAAAAACACTAACCAGGTAATTTTGAAATTTTAATAAAAGTTACTAGCTAGATTGTGGCTGCGCGCACAGACTATATCCGTGATCGTGAGTAACTTGCAATTTACGATTGGAATGGATTTTAAATATATAAAAAAGAATTTAAATAATTTTTAAAAAAACTCACCCTGGTTTTCTTCGGCTCGGTCCACACACTGTACGGGTTGGGAATGGCCCGCATCGCCTGCCGATCGCGTTCTACGATAGTATAAATAATAATAATAATAATAATAATGAAACTGATTTATAAATGCAATGATCATCCGCACGCTAACCTATGTCGCAGTGATTTTACCTGTAGCTTGCAGTTTCTGCCACCTGAACCAACAACTGTGTGCATCTATGTTTCAACAGATCGCCAAATACACTTTCAAGTTCTGTCGAAGATTTTGTTCAACCTTGCACATGCAAAATAAATAATTATCGAATTTCACTCAACTTCTCAGGGAAATTTGTAAACAAGCATGGATCAAGTCGCTAAAACTATCTCCAAGAATATAAATTTATAGTTTATCTTTAAGAAAATCGAACCTCTCTGCTGCGTATCCACTTCTGATCGAGTCGACGCGCGCTCGAAGTTTACTCGCTTCTAAACAATATTATTATAAAAAAAGATAATTAAATGAAGCAACATGCTGATCTCTTCTTGTTAGGTATTCCTCAGGAGAAATCGACCACCTCGATTATAACATGTAATGAGTCCAGATTCCTACACTGTATCTATACCATAACTGCCAATAACAATAGAGAAAAAACAAAAACAAGCCGAATCAACAACGAACCAGCGTGGAATCGTTCTCCTTATTTCCATCCTTGCTGTTTTTCTTCTTGCCGGTGAAGAACTTGACGAGACCCGACATCCTGGGGGGCCCGTCCGCCCTACTTACCTCTGCAATCAATTTAATTAAATATATTTAATTAGATAATAAAAACGCTAATTAGCAAAATTACTCGCAAAACTATCAAGAAAAACGACAGTGATCCGTATCCGCGCTATGGTACTGGCTCGAAAATTCAAATTATCCCTTGGCGCCATGGAGCAATGGCTCCGACGTGTCGACTACATGGCAAAAAACGTTCGAATTTGTCTAAAGGGGTCGCGGATTTACGCTGATCGGGCGGCACTTAAGTGAATCTCCTCTCAAACTCTAAATCGGAAGGAGGGGCGCATGGCTTGCACACACTCTCCCACGGCCCCACGCTCTCTCGCTCAAAAACAATGGCTTGGCGGCAAGATCAAAGGGACGAGCAGGGCGCCTACCGTATGCTAGCAAGCGTTGCGAGAGCCCCGCACCGGGTCCTCGGGTCCTTATTTGGCTAATTAGACCTTTCTTTACCAAAATAAACAACGCTTAACACTTTAACAACTTTAACAAATAATCAGATATTTTTGATGACTTTTAACATCATGTCGTTGGAGTCTCGCAATTAAGAAATGATACATTTATCACAAATATTATCTCTTAGAACTGGCGATTTTACATGAGAATCCGAGGGGAAAGGAATAAATCAGGGAATTTGCGAGTGAATGTGTGAAATGGGGTTGAATGTAACAAGGGGAATGGGCGACTCACGAGTGCTCAGCACCCACAATTAAAAGCGGCGATGGAGAAAATTAATTTTGAATTCGCGCGGTACAGTATGCTACTATCCCCATGGGTCCCGTGCGGATATTCAGGAGGGGGAGGCGGTTTGCGCATCAGAAAGCCTATTGCAGTAGACGCGTCGCGTGCGGGTGTATCTGAGAGCAAATAAGAGTGCGAGGGTGCGGGGCGGCGCTCTCAGTGAAAGTTAAATGTTGAGTAATGAGCTGTTTGAACCGTCGTGCGACTCTCTCCATTTCGCGTGCTCTCTCTCGCTTCGGTGGGCGGGAAAATGGTCGATTCTAGTGGGAACAACTGCACAGATGGTGCCCATCTGTGTGATCGAAAGGGAAGGACAAACTCAAAAGGGGGGGGGGGGGCGGAAAAAGAGTGGACGAGGTAGGAAAATCAAGGACACAATGATGGAAACATAGTAGGTACAATTAAGAATAGGGGAATGGGGACACCTGCACCGTATACCCTCGGCGATCGATTGTCTACCGTACTCAAAACGCAGGAACAAGAAAAGGGGAGACAAGTACAGTACACCCGAGGCGATCGATCGATAATCTACCGTAACCTAACACTCCATCTCCGCATATACCGTATCCAACTCCTCCACTCCGCTCTCCTCCGGTCTCTTGCTCTTGCACGCGACATCAGTCACCTTCAGGGCGCTCTGCAAACAACAAAATATAATTTAATATTTGTCGTTTTGTTTTTCCAAATAATTTGAACTACACAACTCATAGGAATGCAAAGGGTGAGGAAAGCGCTACACATTCGCAAAATAGCTCTGCTCATTTCTTCGAAAATCCGCAAATAGAGTTGTGATGCCTTGTAGAAAAAAGCGACAGCTAACCAGTACCTATGCGGGCATACGCAACTTTATTCGCATCACCTTTCTTAGCGCACTAGTGAAGCGCTAGCTCTAACCCACAAAAACCGTGCCGAACAACTGCACGATGGATTTTCATATAGTTAGTTGTAGCTTTCACCGCTCCATTCTAATTAGTAAACACCGAACAGTCCCACCAGCAAAGACCCCCGTCGCATTCGTGTTTCGCCATCACTCCAAAGCTAGGAGAAGCACCTCTGATTCAATGAACGCCGGCTATGGTCTGTCAGAAACATACTCACAAAAATAGGTTCAAGTTGCCCATGAAAACCTACTCGTCTTTCCTCTCATTTTGATTTCGTGTTTCATTCCTAACTCAATAGGAACTCATCCTCGCCTACCAATCACTCAGGGATTTCATATGGCCTCAAACAATCATCTAAAAATAATCTCTCTTTTTTTTTCGCCAACGATTATGATCCTCATTTCTAGATTCCAATTACACATTTACATCATTTGAATTTCGCAAACACTACTCTGACACCAGAACCGCTTTCAAGAGTTAGCGTTGTTCTTCGAGGTCCTTTTCTATAAAACAAATACCCGTCGAATTAAAGTAACAGCCTCCGCCAAAATGTTTCTAGAATCCAAACTAATTCAATCGTACTTAGTTTTTCATTTCAATCATTCAATAAAAAAACATCTCATCCGCATGATCAATGAGCCATTAATACGCCACGCTAACCCGGCACCTTCCCGTTTCAACGTATCCTGATTTCTCACCACTCCCTTCAATAAACTCCTTCCACTTCCCACTCTTCATGACCCGTAACCCCTTTAAGTCCCCAATCTTTACCCGGAGCCTTCTCGTTTCAAAGTATCTGTCCAACTCACCACTCCCTTGCATACACTCCTTCCACTTCTCACCCTTCATTACCCGCAGCACCTTCAAGTCTCCAATCTTTACCCGGCGCCTTGCCGTTTCAAAGTATCCTGACTACTCACAACTCCCTTGAATACGAGCCTTTCATTTCTCACCCTTCGTGACCCGTTTAAGTCCCCTGATCCCTAACCCGTCCCCTTTTCGTTTCAATGTATCTCTCCGACTAACGACTCGCTTGAAGACGTTCTCCTTCTCCTTCTCTCCCTCGATCGCCCGCAGCAGCTGCACGATTTCCGCGTCCAGCGCGTCGCTCTCGTCCTGAAACGGCCATTTATCTTCCATCAATACTCAATAATTTGAAAGAAATTGTGAACACCTAGGAAAAAGTTAACGACCCGGAGACTTTGCACTGCAGCATCTGCTTAATTACTGCCGGCGACAAATAATTCGCCAAGAATCATAACTACCATGCAATCGCTCTATCATACAAAAAAAAAGAAATACGACTACTAGCACGAACGAGCCTTGCTGTACCAATTCTCTATTTCAAGTCTAATAAGTCAGCCGGAGCTCAAAATGTTTAAAAATGTCGCTAGATGGACAGAAATCAGCCTATAATTGTGAAAAAATGAAATTCGCTGACCATTCTCTTCTCGAACTCGTCCCTCTGGATGCCGTGGTCCTCCAGTGCCTGACGCATCGTCGCAGCGTGCACGCGAAGGGCTGCCTTCTGCAGGGGTTTTTATTCAATTTTAATTCACATATTTGCAGACGATTGAGTATAGTCGGTATAACAGAGTATAGTCGGAAAAAGAAATATATAAATAGGTTACTATCAATATATTTGTACAAGTGATCGACTGAGACATTTTGATGAACATTATATAGAATTTTGAACAGTGGCACCAACATGTTAGTCACAGCATGAACAGCGAGTAAATAAGCAACACGAGAAACACGCAATCTTCTGGTTGAAAGTTGTCACATTTTTATTTAAAATCAACAACTATGCTCATGATTTTCGCACTAATGACAGGGGAATGCGCATTTGAAACAGCGAAGAGCACCATGCTAAAATAATTGCACAAAATCGGGGGCTCGGAAAGAAACCGTTGAAACTCGCGGGTTTTTGCTTCGAAAATCGAGGGTTACAGGCTTCAATCCCAGAGTCAAAACCCGGGGATATTGCCCGATAACCGACCCCGTCCTCATCACTGATTTGAAACCTTGCCTCACCTGCTCGTCGAGCTGCTTGGCCTCCTCTGCCTTCGCCGGATCGATCACTCCTGTAACATCGGGGTTACACTTGCATCTTATGGGCGGTGAATCGGACCAAAACGTGATTCCCAGTACGCTCCCATTTCGAAAATAATATAAACAACGCGGATTGCAATCGGTGGTTCCATTGTAAAACGTCTAGACATTAATACAAAACGCTAACCTTTTTTGCAACACTGTCTTACGGAACCTTTTCGACCACATTTTCAAGCAGAACGAGCCGACACAAACCTCTGTGGTTGTCGAGCTGCTTGCCGATATCCTCCCATCTCTTCATCGTCGCAGCGAGCGCATGCTCGGCACGCAACGCGCGCTTCTTCGCATCGTCGCGAGCCGCGCCTAGAAAGTAAATTATAGCTATTCAGAACGTAGAAATGTAAACTTCAAAGGTCTCAAGAAAGCAGAAACACGAAAAGCTTAAAACTTCATTAGTGAATTTACTCCACTGACTAAAGCTAGACAACACTCGAACATCGTCAACTTTTCGATAGAAATCGAAGGAACTACCAGCGAAATCTATGTTTTCAATGCACCCCTCTGACGAAACACAGAACGCACTGTTTTCGAAAATGGGAGCTACTCATTTCAAGGGCTTATCAAACAACTTACTTAGACTGTATTCATAAGGAATAGGTCAACTACGCTTACAGTGAATCGAAGTCAGATCACGATTAGGTGAGGAAAGGAAGGAAAGCCACTGAGACTCACGGCTCTCCACATCGCTCGGCGCTTCCATGCCCTTGAGGATGGCCTCGCAGAGAATTTGTTGCGCGCGGGCCTCCAGCATCTTACTAACTTCCATTATGACTGCAAATTAACAATAAAAATCTATAAATCAATCGATAAAGACAAGAAATTCAAAAGTTCAAAATTAGCGCGGATTTGAAAAAATCGGAAATCGTTGTGCGGATACGGTATTTTCGACGACTTTTACCAGCCATGTTCTATTTTTGACGGCCCACAACCCGGCTCTTATTTTTCATAGTTGTTTTTTCTTCAGATTTTTTTGAACATTTGATCTGTAGCTGGTGTTTCTTCTTTGATCAATTTTGTCGCACTTTAACCCTCTTTAATTCATTCCTCCACCACTCGCCCTTCCTTGCTCCGTAAAGGAGTCATACGTTGCTCCAGCCTGTCCCCATTCCTTGCTTCTCTCCCGATATTCGGTAACATATTTATCGAACGGCAACAAAACTCAACAACTTTAGAAACAATGCAACGATGAAAACAACATTTCGGAAATCCAAAACAATCAATAATTGCTAGTAATGGAAACCAATATCCTGATGGAACAAATCAATCGATAATCGGCACAGTAACAATGAAAACAGCAATATTCCGATTGGGCAAATCAATCGACTCAGTCGAAATCCAGCACTGCCATATCGATAACCTCCTGTAGGTCGGCTGCGAGTGGCTGGAAAATCGAAATTTAGCAACAGACCTCCATCAAATCTATACTACCGTATTCTACCGTACCATCCGAATGATACTACCGTAATCTACTGTAATCGATCTCACCGGCGGTGGCGGGAGGGGCGCCTTGGGCACGGGCAGCGGCTTCTTCTCCGCGACCTTCTTCTCTTCCTCCTTCTTCGGGGTTTCAGACTGGACCTGAAACAGGAATGTATACTGGATAATGTTAGCCTAGTCTAAATTTCTCTTCAACTTTTTCCATTTTCAAACCCGGATACTTCCCGTTTCGAAAACTACATCCAACCTGACCGCAACCCACAGATTTCTTTTCGAGCGCCTCTATCCCTCAATCCACAAAGAAATTATTGCTCACCTTCTTCTCCTTCACCTCCTTCTCTCCTCCACCAGTCGTCTTCTGCCGCTTGGACGCCGATGCTGCCGCCTTCTCCTCCAGCTGCAATATTGATTTCGTAATTTACTATCATTATTATTATTATTATTGTAATCTTTTTATTTCAAACAGTCTTCTTCGAGAGCTATGCTAAATTATCATTTATTTTGCTTTGGTTACTATTTTGATCGACCAATAGATACTATTTCTTACATTTAATGCATTTTAAGAAATGCAAGTCATCAATCCGATTGCAGATAGCATACATTTGTATATAGAAAAGCCCGAACTGGAAACAATTATACTAACCTAATATCTTCAACTATACTAAAGCCTAGTGGTGCCCCAATGCACCAAGTACTTTCAATATTTAGCAAAGTCCCTAATTATCTTAGAGAAGCAATCATCAAAGCTCCACCACCCAGTCAATAATTCTACCGTAGCTCGGTCAATCAATAGCCCCCTACCGTACCCTTCTCTTCTTGGCAGCTTTCTTCTTCTCCTTCCGGCTCTGGATGTGGATGTTGCCGGCCGTCTTTCCCTTCTTCTCCTCTACTTCTTCCTCTTCCTCCTCCTCACCGTCTTCTAACTCGACCTGCAATGAGCAGTAAAGGTAAAGTTGTATCCACGTCAAGGCGATTTTACAGTTGTCATGATACAAGGACGCGTGGTGGTGTGCACAGGCAAGGCCGGCTACGGCAAGGGCTACGTCATCCCTTGTTAAGGGAGTCATGCATATTTAATCCTTGGGCGCAGTGAATGCATTTTCAACCAGCATACTTTGTGCTTCAACTGCCATTCATCTCACCCGCTTTCCTTGACAAGTAATAGAAATCGGACTTTCACTCGAACCAAAATACAATCATGAAATTCAGATTATCATGGTCCACTCGCAAAATTGGTGCTCCATTACACCAGCGGTCAAAAAGTCATGTCAGATAGATTTGGCTGTCGGGCACCTAGGGCTGTTTTTAGTGAAACCATTAGACCATTGAACGTAGACCATTGAATAATATCGGCCACCTACCGCAATACATGAGCGAACATCCTCCAAAGTATCGGCGACAACGTGGCAAATAAAATTTTTTTCGTCGGGCACCTCATGTAAGATTTGGCATACTTTTTGAGCACTGCATCATTACACGTTCATATTCCCCCGCTGCACCGTTAGTCCCACTTCCTAATTGTATGGAGAAAAAACAGAAAGTGATTGACCCGTTTTAACCAGGATAACTCATGAGAAAACATTCCCTCATTATATATAATGCAATATCGCTTCTCTGAACTTCGGCACGTGTACCGATAAAGACATATTTATATCACCAACCTCCTCCTCCCCGTTCTTCTTCTTCCCATCCTCCGCCTCCATCACCCTCATCTGCACCATCTCCTGGTGGTGGGCTGCAGCTGCTGCAGCTGCTGCATCGTCGTCAGCCGTGCTGCAAGGAATCAAATCTATTGATTCGCAGAAAGATCAAAGATCATGGAATATTTTCATAAGATAATGGCAAGGCGATTCGAGGCATCGCAAGTTTGTCTTTACCACGTTGCGTACTTGCACGCTACTCGGACCTCGTTCCAATTTAGAAATAAATCTTAAAGGTCAAGAGGAACAAGAGTCGATATCAACTATCCAATTTCAAATCAACAAGGTTGTTTCAGATTCCAGGGGTTTACTAACTATAATACATCGACTGACATTACGGGAGTAGACTCCTAGAAGAATTTCGAAAAAAATCACTATCTGGTTTAATGTTTCACCATCTATTCATATGACCACTAAACGTCTGTTGGATGATGCGATGGACTGATCTCGTTCAAATCCAATCTACCTTCACCCCCTCCCCCCCCCCTCGCCTCACAATCAGTCTCCTGTCCCCCACTGCTTCCATTCTACTCCGGTACTCCCTTCAGAATGCTAACAACGACCTAACATTTGAAATTTCTCTTCGAACTCATACTAACCTCTCCTCCTCCTCTTCCTCCACATCCCTCCTCACACTCCTATTCACCGCCGCTTCCTTCCTCACCCTCTGCACCTCGTCCACGAGCAGCGACGGCGCCATCGTGTGCGTCCGCGGTCTGCAATTAATGAGGAATTAATTAATTAGTAATTAATTAATAATTTTGATACATAGGTATGGGCACTCCCCCCCCCCCCCCTCCTCCCGACACGCTCCTGGGCACCTATGCTTTGATGTGGGATTTAATGCCAAACAAAGAACCAAAGCCATGCGCAATTCAAGTTTTCACACAATCACTATACTACAAGCAACTTCGCAACTTCGATTTTCTCGACCATTCATTTTTTCAAAACCACCAATTCAATTATTTTGAGTCAATCTGTGAATTGCACAAAAATACAACGAGTGTGCAATGCAAATAGACATGCAGGTCATGAGTTTCACGCAATCCCTAAAACAACACCCACCGAGAAACATTGATCCTGCCCAATGGGCCCATCCATAGTATAGAAACAAATACCCAACATTCATACTAGTACATACATTCACAAACTGTACAATTTCAGTTTTAGATTTCCTTACTCCTGCTAGCTCCTGATCTCATCGTCCACAAACTAAAAGATTATTAGAGCCCCAATCATACATGAAAAGGCTAGTGGAAAACTACCTGGAATTTGAAAACATATGCCGCATTTAAGGTTTTTGATGACAAGGCATGCCATCTTCGATTCGCAAACATATGCCGCTTTCATAGGATTTTGCCACGTAACTTTTTCATGTATGGCCCCCCAATCACCGCTCGCAGCATCTATGTTTCATGCAATCCTCATATACTTCCAAATTTCGAGCCCACAATTTTTTAATCGTCTCATTTATCCATATCACCGAACTAATGCATGCAGTATGCTACGGTAATCCTGCACTGCGCATCGGGCATTAACCGCTGCGAACTATAATGCAATGCACCCACAGCGCTCGCTCGTGTTTCACGCACAAATCATATATTCGCTCAATCAAAAACGTCAATGGCAAGGAATTCAGAATTGGTATCCAGAATTGTACAGTGTCGCCCTCCTTCCAGACCTGCACGACGCGCGCTTTCTATTCACCATGACTACACTAGCCCTCACGACCGACACCTTTCTCAAATGTATACCGTAACCCCCCCCCCCCCCCCCCCCCACCATACTTGTCCGCCGGCCATGAACTATAGTGAATTACCTATTGCAGGTCTTGAGTTTCACATAATACTCATAACATCCTTCAGTCCTAAACGTTAATGGCCATGAATCCATTATCAGTATCAGTAGTACAATATCACCTTCATACACGCTAAACATGCTATATGCACCGTAGCCTACAGTAACCTCTCCGTACCTGCACGCAGCATCGGCCATCAGCTGCAGTCGGCTGCGCTCCGCGCTCGGTCCCATCGACGAGATAAGCGACCGGGCGATCTGAAGGCGTATCGTATACTTGTTAGTCGATACCGTATCCTGAGACATCAATCGATACCCATCCTCAGGCTACCGTAACCCAACTCGCATGTGCTTGTACGTGAGCAAAGCCCTGGTCGTACACCATACCCTCAGACTACCGTAATTTATGGTACGCCGCAACCTTATTATATCCAGCAAACACAACCGTACCTCCAACTCAGATGCACTGACACGTAACCTACCCCCCCCCCCCCCCCCCCAATGTCTACCGTATCACTCACATGCACTGGGACGGGCACGGTGTCGTGGCCGTGTGCGAGGAGGGCGGCGACGATTCGCGCGTACACCAGGGTGGTCGCCGGCTGGGCACGGTGCCGCAGCGCGGCGCCACACACGGCCGAGCACACGCACGACAGGACGGCCGCGTCCACCAGGGAACCTGCAAGGGAGAGAGGGTTACGGTAATTGAGTGATTGAGAATGCAACGGTATTCTTGAACACGATCGATTTCCTACAGTGTGAGGGCCATACGAAATCGCGGTAATAGAAAAAAAAATCATTTTTTGGGGAATCTGCTGGAAATAAGTTTCATAGGTGCTACATGTGATTAACGTGGACTTCTTGGTAATATACTTGAAATGCAGGTGAAATACAACATAATATTTTTTACCACTACCCATTCTATTAGTAATGCCCCATCTCACCCTATCGAGTACATGAAGCATTGTAAAAACAACAACTCACAAGGTAAAAACGCAAAAAAGTAGTTCATGCAAGATCACGCTATTCGCCATGTTATGAGACGAATTAAGTTATGTTATGAGATCAAGCATCTAGAAATATGAGTAGCCGCGCTCAATAAGTGAAAAAAAGATAAGCCAAAATGTGGCAAAAGATTCGCAGCGGGCAGGATTCGAACCTACGCGGGCAGAGCCCATTTGATTTCGAGTCAAACTCCTTAACCACTCGGACACCGCTGCATATGCTCCCTCGGGCCTTTGCTAGCACTACATTCATCTCTCTCCGCGCTGGAGACAGCTGCACTATGGGAGACTGAGCTGTGGCTTCTAGACAAACATTTACGAAACGTATTCATTTTCAGAAAATGAAATAACCAACTAAACATTCTATCCTTGCCTTCCAGCCAAATATTGTTTGATAATATCATTGAGAAGTGCGAAATCAACAGTTTCGCAAAAGATTACAAATACACTCTCCTTGAACCGCAGTAATCTCGCCGCCAAATTTGTACAACAACTAATACCCAAACGTATAAATAATCACGAAAATTGTGCGAAAGCTAACCGATCTAAGGTTTCGACCAGCAGGATTAGGGTTTCATATCCCTATCAATTATACTCACCTGCTTAATTCTTACAGACTAAAGTTAATACGGAACCTTCTATACTATATAGGTGTCTCTAACCAGAGTAAAACAGCTAATTAGACCTCTAACTAATTAGGCTTACCCGATCTGACGATGACCGTCTCGAGCAGTCTCGCCGCTTCGTCCGCGTACTCGGCCGGCAGCGGGTGCTTCAGCGCGTTGAACACGATCTGTAATTTCGTTTAGAATAATTATCAGTCACCAACCGATGAAAACGGCTATCCTATTGATATATCAACTATGTGCAACAGAGATTCAACAAGTTATCAAGAAATAATGTCTGCAATTGTAATTTAGAAGAATATATCGGAAATTCACTGGTGAATTGAATTCGTTATTGAGATACGTTAAAAAATATTTTATTGCAATAGAACAATACCAATCTTAGAATCCGAATATTCCCCCAACATAAGTTTGCCGAGAAACTCGAGTTCAACGGTTCCCCATTCCTCTCTTCGATATTTCAACTTTTTTTGAATTGCAAACATTTCACTATACCAACAACCACTCTAGAATAAAATTAACCGTAGTAAATATACATTTAAAAATACACCTCACCCCCCAGAAAGATCGCCCCAGCCTTAATATTACCTGTTGCCCCATACCCGACATTACCGCACCACTCTCGGGTTGTTGAATAAAGAATAATAAAGAATTACGAACAGGGTTCGAATACTTAGGGTTCTAAAAACCACCGAATGCAAGTTGCTTTTACAAAATTTGTACTCGAATCCTTCAAATGCGGGTTGGTATATTCACAGTGACCCCCCCCCCCCCCCCCCCCCCCCCGGATATTCGACCCCTGATTACTCACGGCCAGATGGGCGTGGACGTGACTGGACGCGCCCAGCTCCTCCTCCATCGCCGTCAGCACGTCGTACAGCTCCGCAGAGGGCGGCTGACGAATCAGCGACTGACACAGCGATCTGAAACATCAGAGAATGTTGGCGACCTGAGGTTTCATAGGCATCTCAATATCCGAGCTAATGGTGTGGTACCGATAGTTGGTGCGCATATCTACGCTAAAACTCGTCTTATTGAACATCCTGAAATAATATCTAATGAAATTGTACTTTGCGACTACTAAAACACGAGAACTAAGGTGATAAGGCGCGGTTTCACCTATGTCTCAATACACTAGCTCATGTGATGTGGCCAATGATCCGCAGAGATTTTACGACGTATAGCTGAACGCACTGATATAACGAAATGTGGATTCCGGTTCATGAGAAACCTGGAGATTTGCGGCATCACGAATCGTTCAATATCTCGGTAATGGTTGGACAATCGATTGTCATGGCTCATTTTTACCGTAATACCGCAATGCACGTTATACTTGACATTTTCGTGTCCTGCTATACGCTACCGTACTCCTTAAAAAAAAAAACTCACTTGGCGCTACTGGCCACGGCCCAGCAAGCGGCGCGCACCATTGCCTCGAGCAGGCGGAGGGCGCCGGCGCGCCACGCGTCGCGGCCCATCGCCGCGCCGATCGTGTCCAGCAGCGAGGACGGCATCGCCGAACCTGCAAGATCTACGTTTCATTCTTTCAATGAGCGATATTTTACATCGTGCTAAGAGTAGGGTGTCGAAAACAAACTTCCAAATATTTGGAAACATAGATCGAATACTAGGGAACAAATCATAAAAAATTTACATTTTCTCAATTTCAAGCACTTAATCAACAAAAATTTTGACTATTTAGGAATATTGAACATTGAAATATATCATCTCATTCTTAAATCTTCATGATACAATCACGCGGCGAAGACGCAATCTGCCTGGTTGTCAATTAAGAGCCCGAGATAATGTTCAACGATGACAATGACAGATAGATCACAGACCCTTGTCGGCGTGTCGCACGCAGTCGGCGACCAGTCGCAGCAGCAGCGCGCCACGGTGCGCCCGCAGCCCGACGACCTCGGCCGACTTGCCGCCCTGCAATCCATGGGAATGATCGGAATCTGGGCGAACAAAATTAAACCATCACAACAATTCAATCTCAAATGGAAAACGCGTAGCACCAATCCACAGCGCGCAACACAACACTAACACATCTCGGAATCTAACACAAATGCCAAAGGAGCAAACAAAGCATCGCGCAATCATGGTCTGCCTTGGCATGCTGAAATTAGACCAATATTTGTTTGAGGGTCAAGAGGATGCAATCATGTGCGCAGGAAAAACGAGTCTTATGGGAACTACGTGCAGCACGAAAATGTCTATGCAAAATTATGAAATCAGCTGCTATTTGATTGGATCCAATATGCTGCCTTTCCTTCCCGGAAAAGGCCTCGAAGTATTTTCCTACCGTAATATTTTTTTTTCGATACCGTACCTCAGTGACCACGGCTTTCAACTCGCCGGCCGCCCTTTCGATCCTCTCGGTGGTCGCGTGGGCCGCCCACAGCTCGCGAGTCGCCCGCTCGAGCAGCGCGTCCGAGGGACTGCAAGTAAATACGTTTATTAATGAGATTAGGGAAAGTAAAAGTAATAGAAAAATTTTTTTGTTAAGGAATTTCATGTTTCACCCAAATTACACAAGAACCTGATCAGCGCTTCTTATAGGAAATAAAGCATGTGTTAGAATTTCATATTCAAAATAAGCCAGGCACTCGCGTGTTGCAGCGTCTAGACATAACATAGGCGAGCGGATGCTCGAGCAATAATCGTGGAAAGAATTAATTTGCAAACGAATCCACCAGTTATCGCGTGCGTAGTCGCACTGATGATATCGCGCTTGAGCACTCGCCCATATATCGTGTAACGAAAGCAAAAGCAATAGAGCACAAAAACAAAACAAAATCCATAATTGTCCTCAAACCTCCGTTTTCTACTCAACTTCACCTTCCCCACGTTCTTCACTGTTTCACTTCTTCCACAACATTGATAACGCTTATGGAGACACAATTATGTGTACGATCGCAATGCAAAATTATACGCTCAAAAGACGATACGACGATTCCCTTAGAATCCCTCCATTATACCGTTCTATCTGTTGTGCTCGCTTTTAGCCCGGCATTTTACATTTTACCTGTCCATCTATACTCACTTCTCCTGTGCCTCCCTCAGCAGCTCGTCCAGATACCCATCCAGCGGGGCTGCGTACAGCGTGCGGAAGGCCGGGTACGCGGCCAGTGCGGCCCGCACGAACAGCGCCGACTTGAGCGAGTGAGACGTCTGTGAATGGAGCTATAATTAGCGAATTCGTGAAAGCACGAACAAAGCAGGAATTCCCCCCCCATGCCTAATAGCGAGTGAGACGTCTGCACATAATGATTTACAAATGGGAAAAAATAAATCGGTTGGCACAAATGGTATAAGCCATTTTGGATCAAAAATCAAAAATTTCAATAGTATGATCAATTTTTGAGTGATGTGAACTATTTTGGGTCAAAAATTTTCAGGGTATGAGTTCCATACCATCCAAAAATCTCACCAATTTTATCTGTTGGTAAACTGTACTTTTACTCGCACATTCGGAACCTATTATCTTCGCAGTCGAACACTGCATTAAACAAGCTCTCTGAATCGCCAATGCGCCTAGTTGCCAGGACGTACTTGTGAGAGCAAATGTATAAATTTATGAACTTTAAACAACAAACAAATTAACCAATGTTGAATGAAAATCTTAACAGGAATTTCCTAATCGAATTGCAAATTTCAACTAGCACGAGATGGGAAAGTCACTATTTCTACAACACAACTGGCGATCGAAAATACTTTGCAATAGTGTAAAGGTGTGATCCTACCGCTCTCCATTGATTACATTATGTCTCAATCTCCCGCTCTCTGATGCATCTCATGATGTTCCACTATCTTCATTTCCATCTTCCTATACTCTCTGCGAATCACATACTCTATCATCACACCGTTCCTCTCGTCGTCTGACGTCTCTCCTCGGATGCCATTGTCTCTCGCCCACTGGAGACAGTGCTCTCTCCATCTTCCCTTATCTCTCGCTCTCCTCCTCTCTGCCATCTCGATGACTCACACACACTCTCTCCGACGAGGAGATTACTCTCATCGAAGACACACTATCTCGTCACCGTCTGACGGTCTGGTACCCTCTATGATTTGCCTTATCCCTCTCCTAAGCCACGCCCATTGCAGTGTCGCAGACTCCGCCCACTCCACTATATAAGTCCGGAGAATCCTCAGTCCGACAGACTCCTCAGCCCCAATCACTCTCCTGCTCACATGAGCTAAAGGACTTCCCCTTGCTCGCATGAGCAGATTGACCCTGCCTGACTGTTGATGTACCGTATCCCCGTTCAACATCATCCTTCCCTGGTATTCCTATCTGTATCCTTCTAATGAATCTTCTATCTCTATCGTGCCTCTCTCCTTGCATGGAATTATGGGATGACATAAAGACTTGGAATCCAGCACCCTTTCTTTATAGTGAAGAGAGGCTTCGCAGTATTATTATCATCCCTCACCTGACAGGCGTTGGTGAAGCTTGTGTACCTATTTCTATAGCGTAGATGGCAATCAAGGATATTTTTTTGACCATTTTGACGCAAAAGTAAAGTGAGGTTTCACAGTGTTTTTACCTGACAGGCGTTGGTGAAGCGGGAGGACACGCGACTGCGCAGCGTGCGCTTCTCCTGCTCCGCGCACCGCGGTAGGTACCTGCAAATTAATTTACTCAAGATGAACATAGACTACGTCATCACTAGCAATGGCACAGTAGCGTAGAACGTGAAAACAGTAAAAAAATTTACGAAGATGTTGGATGCAGGCCCAATTGAGTTTCAAGAAATGCACAAGTGTCATTGATATCGGAAATGTGTACTATAAAAATAGGAAATTCAAACTTAATTTCAGGTGCATCCGAGTTACAATTATGAGATATGAAACAAACTTGGCAATCATGAGCCATCCCAGTTCCTTCGCTGGTCCCGTCTCTCCGCTCATCTTGAGTCCGCTCTCCAGCGCTGCTGCCCATCCCTTCTTGCTCATCTTGCAACAAAAGAACTTTCAAAAATCGGCTTCACTTCGTTATTGCAATAGATACTTCAGTCGACCGAACAATTCTCTCTCTTGCAGACATAATGTTTATATAAATCGCACTTTATCAATATTCTCTACATCGAAAAGGAAACAAAGATGACGATCGATAATCAATCATTACAGTACTACTACGGTAGTCGATCGACAATCGATCGATCATTACAGTATGCTCATAACTACATTAGTCATCTAGTTGGCCTCCTTGCGGGCCTTTCTCTGCAGCAGGCGTCGCTCGCGCTCGAACTCCTGCAAAATGCAAAAAAAAAATAGGTATTAATTTTTCATGGTCTGTTGATTCGCAGTTTCACTATGCCTACATACATTACTATATTCCAGACTTTCCAATGTGTCTCTGGTATCGGCCAACATGGAATCAAGTAGAAATGGGTTTGAACGTTGGAATCAAGCAGTAAAAAGTTGCCATCAAGCTTGATTACCTGTGGACGGACACCAGAGGTATGAAAACGGTACTAATAAGAAGCATCAGGATCTCAGATTCAGACAAGCCAGGTAAAGTTGTGTTTCACCCGATGTTCAAATACTGACCTTGATGCGCATGATGTAGTCATCATACTCGCACTTGTCCCAGGCGGAGCGGGCGCTGTCGCACGCGTGCCCGGCGAAGGGAGCGTTCTCCGTCTGAGAAGGAGAATTAGAATTTATCAGCAGTCGCGGGGTATCAGCTGATTATGGGAGATCCGTCTGAGAAGAAGGGTGTCCATAGCAAGATGGGTGGGACACCGTAACGGTTAGTGAAGATTACAAAAGCATGTTCTCATTGACGAAATAGAATCAGATGAAACGGAGACAAACTCCGCTTCTGAATACGTTTGCCACATTTCTTATATATTTTCCCCACTATTAACCTAATAAAGATCACGTGGGGGAAATCTAAAACGCAACCTAATAGGTAGTTCACATGGCAGAGTAGCAGAACATCAGCTAGATGTTCGAACTGCTCTCCGATTTTAAAACTATCTTACAAATCCTTACCTGACACTTCATGAGTGGCATGAGCAGATGGGCACAATAGTCTCGCTGGCCTGGCTTGAGGTTGTACTGGTCCATCTCCTCCCACGTGGCCTTCATCTGAAAATTTAAATTTTAGTACCAATCTCGGGGCTTGAAAACACAGGTCAAAATGGAAATATGTTTCACAATTTTGAGTGTGGCCGATGATCTAACATTGTTTTTTTCATGAAGAAAAGGTTAAAAATAATAAACAGAAACCTCTCTGGGCTTGCGCTGTCCCTCGAAGCCGTACTGGGGGTCGAAGGTGGCCGGGCGGTCGGTGCGAGGCGCGATCTCGGGCTGGAAGCCGCCCTCGACGGAGACGGAGAGTTTAGTGCCCATCCTGGATAAAAAGCGCATTAAATATATAATATAAACGCGATAGATAAATCAAAAATGCTCGGAAATGATGATCAAAGAAGGTCAAGAAATTGGCGACTTTACACAACGAAATTATACATATTTTCGAAGTTACATGGTCACAACAAGTTGCTAAATTGGTGGTGGCCTTATCTGACAAAAATTAGATTAAACAATAGCCAGAAAATCGATAATCGCGACGTTGAAAGAAAATTGTAAAAATGGACGAAATTAGCAGTTGGACGCGAACGACTTGCACACTACAGTAATCTTACATCTTTTAGCTACCACGTATTAACTTTATTTATATATTAATCGATTTCGATCTCACTTTGTAGCCAGTTATCTATACGTCTGCATCAAAAAAGGTGTATAAAAGCACACTTTATCTTAGCAATATACCCATACGAAATCGTCACATCTTCAACATTTACAACTCAAATGCTGACCAAAAAAAACGAAAGAACGCAAGTGTGAGTATCAAGAGGATTCAACTAAAAGTTCTAGCCATTCGATGAGTCGTTCAATTCGACAACAAAATCAGCTCAACGAATTCAGGATTTCAAATTATGTAATTACAAAAAAAGTGAAACTTTTTCAAACTAGCAAATGAGCAGTAGATATAAGTTTATGAGGTAGAAAAGTTCCCGAAGAATATTTTTAAATGAATGAAGATTGGAACGAAAGTAACACACGCAAAATCTAACTACCACACAATAAGAAGCGAAAAGGCAGTATTTATAAGCCACAAACCGAGTTGACTGCGATAAGGCATTTATGTAGCACTGTTTTTTTCCTGTTTGCACCAAATCGGATCGGAAATGCACGCAATTTCAAGGCTTTTGAGGAGCGAAAAAAAATGACTAAACGGAGATTCATTAACGGTAAAAATACTGAATGAAACAACGATATTAACTATATGTATGATACGGGGGTCTTATAAAGACCAAAGATCAAAGATCACTGGAAGATGGGCGTGTGGACTAGACTAGAGTTCCAGAGGGACGTATTGATTTCTTCTGTAGGCGCGAATCGAGGGAATTGGTTCAGGAGGGAGACGAGAGGAGCCATCTTAATGAATGACATTATTTTAAAGTGCGTTGGAAGGACAAGCTCGTCTGATCGGTGAGCGATCGGTTCAACAAAGCCCAAATCCACCTACTGAAATCGAAATTCTCTATCGTGCACACGCTCATTATGTTGAAGATTTCATCAATCGAATTACTTGTTCTGTGCTAATCCATCACACACGAATACGTACCGCATCCCAACAATCAATCACTACTCAATAACCTTTCATCTACCGACTACCCGTATCCACCGCAGACCAACCGAGGGTGTCCATCAGTATGACCATTTCTACCGAACCCAGTATGACCATTTAGCCAATGAACTAATCAATAGCCCCAATATCTACTACAGTATTAACCGTACCCCCCCCCTCCCCACCTACTTACCGATGCGCATAGCGTATCCATCAGCAACACTGATTCAACATTTCCATTTCTACCGAACCCAAATATTCAAACACTACTCGGTAACCTTTCATTTACCTACTACCGTGTCCACCACCAGACCCACCGATGCGCATAGTGTGTCCATGAGTATGTCCATCGCTCCCGCCACGGTGCCCGGCTCGCCCACCGAATTCGCCGCCGTCACCGAGCACGCTCTGAAAGTGCGTGCATGACTGTATTAATTGAACGATTTACAACCGTAGTTGAAACTTGTTCGATTTGTGGCCCAGCCTTCTCTCTCGCAGTGTTTATTCCTTCCCTACCATTCTCATTCCCCACCCCCTTCACATTCGGCACCGAAAAAGTTCCCCGTAGTTATGTCAAACAATTATTTTTTTTAAAAAGGTGATTTGTGTAACACCCCAAATCTTTTCGCACTCTTGACTTATGAGTTTCAGCACCCCTACAAATCTCAAAATTTATGCAGGATTCAATGATTCATACTCGATCATTGACACCAATTTAATCAACAAAAAATTCACCAGTTTTGCGCTATTGACATCATGATTATCTTATTAACTTACTACACACCTAAAATAGCACTCCTCGCACTCCTTCCCCCACACTCTCTCTCTCTCTCTGGTCAGACAGAGCTAGAGAGCACGCTAAATCGAGAGAGTGTCGACCTACCTCATCGCTTGCGAGATCAGCCGGAACGAGGCCACAGCGTCCATGGGCGTCTCGCCACTGCGAGTTGAATTATTGTTTTTTTAGTAAGGACCGTAAGATAAATTAATCAGCCCCTTCACCGCTCTCTTATCCCAACTAGGGATGACAAATCGGCACGCGCCTCTCCTGGATTTTCATGCTCTCTCGCCGGTTAGAAAGACGAGAGAGCATGCAAATCGAGGAGAGGCACCGTGCCGATTTGTCATCTCTAATCCCAACCACTAGCATCACGAAACTTCCTGGTGCAAAACATTCAAACCCCAATCGTACAGACACCACACAATTCTTATAGAAAAAAACGACGTTCCTCCACCACTACCGGTTGCACCATATATGCTAGACCATAGAGCATCCTACCCTACCTGAAATCACTCGCCAACGAGTGAAAGCTACCCATCGTTTCTCCGGACCTATATTCCATACCTTACAGCAAAATATCGCCCCCCCCCCCCTAAAACCGAGCTTCGAGTACACACCAGATCGATAACACCTCCTATCACTACCGTAACCACATGCTACCGTACCCTACCGTAGCCTCACGCTACATTACTACCGTAACGCGACGCTACAGTACCCCCAACCGTACCTGATATCTCTCGGGGGCGAGTAGTCGTTCCGTCGCTTCTCTGCCGTCCACCACCGACTGCGCCGTTGCAGTGTCGACGGTCGGAAGGCGGCTTCGCGCTGAGTTTATATTGATTAGTTGGGATTACGGTAGCATTAGCTATTGTGCGGAAGTATCAATAAAAATCAACAGCTGAAAAAGCGAAAGCTCGAAGAAAGAAATGTTGTTCATAATCGCTTGTTTCGCGTTTCAGCACCAATACATACTTCATTGCAAAATCTTGCATCGATTCCAGCCAGAAAGCGAGTGGTGATAAACAAAACACTAACATTAGAATCGATTTATAGCCCGCTAATTCAAATAAACTGGCTCCAGAAATTTCGAAATGTTTGATGGATTATCTGTGTTTCATGATTGCTACATACCATCGAGTCTTCCACAATTACCAATTCTTGCCCACTACGAAGAACAAAAAAAAGCACACCCAATCAAACGCGCGTTTCGCATTTCACAATACATCATCGTGATCCCTCCCCTACCGTACCTGTGTCAATGGACTCAGAGCCCTGGCTGCTTTGGGTAGCTTCTTTCCGTCCGGCCCGAGCATGACGCCTTCCGCGGCAGCCGCGGCCTCGCGGTCCTTCCGCTTCGTGTACTTACGCTTCGGACGCGCCGCCTCCAGCTGGAAGGTATTTTGATTAACATCATTATCTATTCGTGAGTTAACCACGTCAGAATTTCTGCGGATTGATGCGACTATTCGGGACTCAAGAGCCATCGACAGAACGCGACCTATCATTCATCAATCATCCATCCCTTGACCACCCCGTAATGCATAATGAGTGTAAAGATCCGAATCCCATCCCAAATGATGTTTCCTCTTGCCTTGGTATCAGGAAAATAGTATTTAGTAAGATTATCAAATGTGATCACGATACCCAGTAATTTCGAAAAAAAAAGAACACCTGTGAGATTCATGATCCACTACCGGTACAAGTCATTGGCCACCGCGTATTTCACTGATACCGTACATTTACGTAGAACAACGAAAAAACACTATCACCTGCCCCCACGTATCTCCTGTTTAAACATAATTCATAGAATTATTAATACTAACACACACACACTGGCAACGTATTGTAAGTTAAGATACCCACAAAACCAGAATTTCCCAAGTTCCTTCTCGGTCTTCTTCACAAGATAAATTACTACTATGTAGCGTCAATGTTTTCACCGTGAGGGTGACAAATACAGCATACTGAGCTCCACAGTTTCTCTTTCCGTAACCCGGCGCGACTAGCACTCACCTCCTTCTTGGTCGTGCCCAGTCGGATCTTCAGGCCCTGGTGCTTGGGTGGTCGACCCAATCGCTTCTTCTCTGGCAACGGCGAATTGTCCACCGACCCCGGTCCGGACGACTTGTCGGGAGACGCGCCCAGGGCTGCAATTATAATATTGTAAAGAGATAGAGAAAACGGAATGATTGGCTTCTCGAAACGCAAATTCACGTGGCAAATATTTTGTGCAGCGCCTCATATCATCAATCCTTGTTATTAATAGCCGTTACTCATCCGTTCTACTACGGTATCTATAAGCCAATCGATATGATAATACATTCTTAGAGTAACGAACTACCGTACGCCTACAGTACCCAACTCTCTACAGCGGTGCACCTTAGACTTAGGAGGGCTTAGGATTGCAATGCTCCACGGTGCTCCACGGTGCACGGTGCACATTATTATTTGCCTGTCCCCCTACTCACTCACCCTTCTTGTTCATATCCCGGGGGATCTCATCGCTGGTCTTCACCCATCCGTACCACTTGCGGCACTTCTTGTCCACGCACCGCCACCTGTATGTGCTGAATATCGAGAATGATCACCCACGACGATCGAATGCTATGCTATTTTTCGAAAATATTTAATGTAAACGGCCCCCAATTAGGGATGTGCCCCAATCATTCAATCTAAACGAAAAATGCTCTAAAATGACAGATGTTTCACGTATCTAATACTCATCTAGATATTATGTTGCTTGGTAGATCTAGCAGTCTTTTTTAAAAATAGTATTGCAAATCATCCACGATTCCAAGGAAAAGTGCAGCCCGCCCAACTCATGTTTCACCGACATTACTAGTCACCGTAACAGTTCAGTCAAGCAATTTTCGCAACGTATTCCCTACTTTAAAACAAGAAAGTACTCCATCATTTCAGATAAGTCAAGGCGGGATTACGGTAGGACAGATACCGTATACCAACTGGCCTTGCCAGTGGGTCCCAGCAAACGTCTTATGACTGTAAAATCGCACGACGTGGATACATCTTTGCCTTTTTTAGACACCGTACCCCTTGATTCAGGGTGGAATTATGGTAATTCAGATATACCGTACCTGTGCTTGTTTCCTCCGCACATTTGCGGTCGCACGGCGCCGCCGCAGAAGGCGCAGTTCCGCAGCCCGTTCTCGCTCACCGGCGGCGTCTTCTCCACTTTGCTGAGAGAGCTATCGGATATTTGGTGGCACAGGGATCAATAATAGATCATGGGATACGGTATCGAAAAGTAGTCAGAGTTTTTTTTTGCTGAGAGAGCTGTCGGATTGGTGAGAAATACTCGTGTGCAAAGTAAGATTTCATACTGGTTTTGTCTTAAAAATGAATGGGCGGTACGAATCGAAACAACCCGCCTCCTTACATTAAACAAGTAGGCGAGTTGCCCTAATCTGGCGGGTGATTTACAAACTAAAAAGGAGCCTTTCTAACTTTGCTGAGAGAGCTATCGGATATTTGGTGGCACAGGGATCAATAATAAGATCATGGGATACGGTATCGAGTTAGCAGATCATAGTTATGATTTTATAATGAACAGTTATTCGATCAGTCATTGAATAACCCACATACATCGCATTCACCTATTATACGTGCAACCATAATCCTTCGGGTATGTCTATCTTCAAAAAAAAAAGTTGACGGCGCAGTTCCTCAGTCCGTTCTCGCTCGCTATGGGCGCCTTTTTCATATTGCTGACAATGAGTGAGCTATCGGATTGGTGAGAAACACTCGTTCTAAAGATAAGACAAAATAGATATTTAGAACGAATGACTAGAACTTATCGAATTAACCAGTCACCTTCCAACTACCTACCACGCCCAATCCTGTGGGTGTTATCTACACAGGACGCGGTTTTTCTTTGCTATGACACAGCCTGTGATAGAGCAGAGGCCGATATTTCGCCCCGCGATTGGCTACGGTATTGGAATCGAAGGGAAAATGCATTCAAAAGTACATGATTATATTGCACAAAGTAGCCCAACTCAGATTGGAAAAAAAACCTACCATTTTCAACTACTTAGTACGCGTGATTGCTCAACCTTACGGGTGATTTATCTACAAATTTTCAGATTGTGAGTCCCTTCTCGCAAACGCTTTTCTCCACTTTGCCGAGAGAAATATTACATCGAGCTCATGATAGCTATTCAGCACACATAGGATACGTAATGCCGCTCAAGGAACACAAGATAACACGCGATTGTGGGCCCCTTGGCATGGCGGAGACTACGCTCTTACTCCCTAACATCTTCTAACCCGGCGCTCCTAGCGTGCGGCCCTCCCTCCAAATGATGTGAACTCACTACTTCATCGGTCTCGCGGTGCCCCTCCGTGTTGGTGATCGCACGGGCGGCGGGGGCGGCGATATCCGGACCGTCTTGCGCTTGATTCGGCCCGGTGAGGGATCGTCGACCGAGGACTGAATGGGAATACTGAAGGTAATAGGAGACACGATGATAATAGTTGACCTGGGATATTACATGTTGTTCGTATTGAACACAAGACGAATGAAACAATTCACTTCATTCTACAGCGGTAGATTATATAAGCCGAAGCCACTGATTAATCGCGTATTTTACGGATACGCCAATTAACACCTACTGGTGAAACCAGAATCCGTTTAGGATTTTAAATAATTTTGCGTTAGATAACCACCCATCACATATTGGTAGATAGCAAAAGACAGTTTCAAATTGTCATCGTGAACTACTCGAATACTCCCACTATCACTCACTTACGTAGCCCGAACCCACCTCGAGTATTCGAAATCTAAACCAACTCACATTGAATTCGTCCCTCCTGCTCATCCTCACATCCATGCCCCTTCCCATCTCCATGCCTCCGACCTGCCTCCGCAGCCTCTCATCGTCATCCATCTGCGAATTAGATGAATGGTTTGTCTCTCTCTCATTTCGCAATGCTCTCTCGTTTCTCTGACCGACGAGAGATAAGGCAAAATCAAGAGACGAGAACAAGGCGCGCGAATTATAAAATTAGTCGCTATACAATACAATACAATATTTAACAGTGTCGCTCTCTGGGCGCTGATCAAAATGCGGTATCAGATGGCCGTTTTGATCAGCGCCCCCTATTCTCAATGCGCAATTATTACACTATAGAAGTCGCTCGAACTCCGGAAATACCGATCAGAAAGATAATTTCTTAATAAAATCCTGACGTCCATCCGCTCCTCCTTGACCACTCCTCCCCTCATCGTCGATTCATCTTTGATGAGTCCCCTGCTGATCGACGGGCCCGCTGACGTGGACGCCGCGTCGGCCGCATCGATCGACGACGTCGGCTGCAAAGTGAGAAATTGTAAAAATACCATGCATTAGGAATGGATAAGATTAGAGAAACCGCATAGAATAGGCTAGATTGACAAGACTTGAAAAGGTGTATTACGAAAAATTCTCGATTAGGTAGGAGCACTCGGGTTTCAGCATCTACATAACCTTAGAACTGTGCGAATACAATGATGAGTGAAATCGTGCCACGGCAACAACCAAAAACTTAGTATTCTTAAATAAGCACATTCGTTACGCATTTACTTTTGAGTTTCACTTCTATCATAACCACCTAGTCGGACCTTTGGAGACAATGTGCATACGGATAATACGTAGGAAAAATAAAATAAAATGTAGACAATCCTCGGAGAGCTCCTAGCCCTCACCCCTTCTTATTAGTTAAATTCTCTCCCCTGGACCCACTAACACCTCTCACAGCTGGCCTTACCAGTGGGTCCCACCTAGCGTTGTCTTACGACGTAAAATCGCTAGACGTGGATACACCTTACCTTACCTTACCTGGACCCACCTTCTACGGCACTTGAAGCACTCTTTTCAACCCTATTTCAGCCCAGCAAGGTAGTAGCAATCATAATAGCAACCAACCTGTACCCGGACGACCTTCCTCGGTATGTGATCGGCCCTCGGGTAGGGCATGTACTTGCTCGTCGATGGCTGCTGATGGTGGAAGGAGGACATCATCGACGATGAACCGCCTGCTGGAAGATAATTATGCACTCTCGAAAATCCCTAACATTAAGGGAGATTGCTGAACGGATCACTCAATCTCGCGAGTTACAGGTTTGCCTTTACAAAGACCTACGACCTGAAGGACCGAAACATCCAACCACATTAATTAAAGGAAGTTCTTCATGTATAACTTCTTCTTAGCTATTTCCCTATATATCTTCATCTCCGAAACGGTGTCTCCTTGATCGAGTACAACCTTTAATTATGTCTCTGTCAGACCATTCGAGATGACGATAATTTCCTAACCCGGCGCTCCTAGCGCGTATTCCCTCCACAAGCCCTATTCAAACACTGACCATTGGAGGTGGACGTCTCATTTCATTTCAGGATCATTTTACAACCCGGCGCTCCTAGCGCGCATTCCCCCCCTCAAGTTCTATTCAAACACTGACCATTGGAGGTGGAGGGGCGGTCGCGGTGGCTGTGGTGGTCCGACTCCACCGGCCCGTTCAGCTTCAGACAGAACTTGGACGTGCATCTGTAAATGTTTGATTTATAATAATACCCAAGAAATGAACACGGGGGGGGGGATGAGGAAAACCAAATTCAAGTATTGCGAAAACTGAATCAGCAAGTTATCAATTCGTCGAATGGTATTGGCTGATGAGGAATCGGTGCAGCACGTATCCATCTAGACTGTTATACACTAGCGAAAATCCCGGCAATAATTGAGGAATATATTTTTATAGCTTGCATGGCAAGTGCCGATCGCTGTTTGCTCAATTCAGCACATATGTGAGATCAGTGCGAAACAAAGGCGCTCGATAGAACTTGACACAGTGCACTATTAGCGTCAACAAACGTCCTCAATCATTCGTTCTAACATTAATTCGAATCATTGAAATCACTCTGGCATGGAAAGTAACAACAATGCGCCAACTCGAGACTAGACTAGTCCCGTATTGGCTGCTCCGTACCTCCACTGCTTGTTGTACGGCTGGCACTCGCACCCGCAGTCGGAGCAGAACTTGACGGTGCCGGCCAGGGGCGCGAGGGGCGCCTCAGGCGTACGCGCCCGGTCACCGCCCTGCGAATTTTGATTTGTTATTTTTAAAATCAAAATTAAGTACATGGCTTTATTAGGTGCCCTCAAAATGACATCTTGAAAGAGGAACGGCTCTCTGATAGCCCCGCCCAGAAAGCGACACTGATAAATATTGTATTGTATTCTACTCCAAACTACTTCCAGCATCGATGTGAATTCGCGTTTCAAGAACTGAACAAGAGCAGTACGAAATCGGGCTGTTCAATTGGAACTCGGTCCATATGAGCAACAACAATTCCGCTCAATTCTTACGACGGACAGATTTCTTCCCTCGTGAAATCCATGTTTCAATCATAACATATGACTCATGTTAGCAAAGACACCTCAGTTTCAGGATAAATTGGTCTTGCTAAAAAAATATTTGCCAATCATCAACTAATACTAGACACCATTCCACTTGGTCCTTCATTTTGCTACAATTTAATATTCAAGTTTTACAAAAGGTTCTCCAGTTGTCGCTACCTGTACCACAAGAACTCATCCTCGTGCGTGGTCTACATTCTAATTTTTAAGGTGACCTAACATTTGTGTTTCGCACGTTCATCAATAGCTAGCATCACTTACTCGCACGTTCATCAATAGCTAGCATCACTTACTCACTCGACCCTCGAGCGAGAAGTTTGTCATCCCACCCAAGAGATTCATGCTTCAACTATATCTCAAGGGACACTTTCAAGACGACAATTCAGTCCCTTGATGTTTCGTACTCTCAAAAAAAAACTCTCCAAATACATTGTATTTTCCTTCTCGAATCAAGACCAGATTTGATTTCATTTGTTGGATATCGCAAAGATCAAAGATCAAAGATCACTCACCGCTCCACTGGATCCCTCCGACGGCAGATTGTCCAGCGCTTCCATGAGTCCGTCGTGCGAGAACAGTGTCTGCGCCTGAATTGGGATTATATTTCTGTAGTGCAACGACAGCAACTGACATCAAATCATCTCATAGTTATAGCATTTCTAGTGCAAGTGCAACCGCGAACTCACAGCACACAACATAAACGGAAACAAAACAAAGGATCATCAGAATCCATAAAGGTCAACAATTCGAGACTAGACTCTAGTCTCGCGTATTCCGAATTTCAAAATAGAACCCCGCACCTGATCGTACAGCTCGTCGAAGACGTCGGACACGCCGGAGATGCCCGAGATCAACCTGCACAGGGTTCGATTACTTGGGATTCTAAAAAAAAACACCGCATTATTATTTTTAGAAGTTGTACTCGAACCCTTCGAATGTGGGTTGCTATACGCACAGTGGTACAATGAGCAGCATACATTTTCATACCTTCCGGGCCGTTACTCAGACCACTATATTTCCAAGCGAGCCACTTATCAGACCACTACATATCACATTCGGGGGGTTCAAAATATCCCTTTCAACTGTGATTTGTACTATCTGACCACTATATTTTTTTGGGTCCACGGAGGGGAATGAAAATGCATGATGAACAGTCAACATGTGCTTTGGAAAAAAAAGTGCCCGAAATGGTGAAAATGTGGGCCATCATGATTCGCGTTTCGTTACCATCATATAAGTTCACAAGGCGTTCGAGTTTGACCGATAAGAACTCAAAGCACATGTATAAAACAAAATACAGAAAGGTGTATTAAATCCATCGCAATTATTTTTTCAAGCTGTTCATATCAAAGTTCTCGCTTCCCGGACACTCCAATCTCCACTGGCGGGATCGAAAAGTTATAGAGTGCGAGCATACACAAATAGAGATCAGTCGCCTTTTGTAAATGGTGATAGTGCACAAAACTCAAACATGGGATCTTTCCTAGCCCACCAGTGCTCGCATCTACAGTATCCGAAATCCCAGACCTGCTCCTCCTTCCTCCCTCACTTCCGCTCCTCGTTCGCAGTCGATTCGCCGACAGCATGTACTCCTCGAAGACGCGCGATGAGCCTGGGATTTATTTATTGAAAATATTCAACTATTCAAAGATCACGATAGAGTTGCGATTAAAACTTAATTGTAATGAGTACCATAACTTTCTCAGATTGAATCGATCGTAAGAACTGACAGTCAATAATCAGACGAAAGCGAAACCCGAATGCTGACACCCTTCGACTTCCACTAGCTATGTGGTGATATCAAAAAGGATATTTGAGATCTCCAGATAAATCAATCGATAACTACCGTACCTACGCCACAACTACAGTATAACTACCGTACCTCTGCTCCGCTTCGATCGATTGTCGTCGTCAACGTCGAGCATCGCGGGATCGTAATCCACGAGCGGCTGCAATTTATCGATTTTTTTTTATTTCCCCCCAAAAAAGAACACAAATTGAGCCTGGGGTTGAAACTAATTTCGGCACTTCTCTGTTTTTTGGCCCAGCCTTTTCACGAAGAGTATTCCCACCCTATCATTCTTATTCCCTACCCCCTTGACGTTCAGAGCGGTCATAGTCCGGGCCAGAAAACAGAGAAGTTCCCAAATTTCATAGCACACCATTACTGATTATCGCCATGTCCTCAAATTATATCTTGAACTGCTCTTTAGAGCTGATTTCGGAAATCAAAAGAAATAAAGTATCCGCGCTTCACACTCATTTTATAACATGAATGTGAACAACCTTGCATTTCTCATTCATCGATAGATGTAAAAATATAATCTTCATTAATCCAGCATCCTCCGCGCTTCAACGTCTTGTGATAAAACTTCCCAATTTTTAAAACGTTGATTTTTCGTCCTCACCCGGTGTTAACAAACAATTTAGTTTAAGAAAATACAAATTATGCCTATAACCGTCGCCCATTCTCTAAATCGGCTTCCAAATCTTCAAAATGCTCACATTAAGTGTGTCGAATGCATCGAGCACTAGTCGTTGCTCTTCGCTCTCGCTCATCGCATGCCTTCGACGTTTCGACCCCGTCGAACTTTCACTGTTCAGTCTGCAATGGAGATATCATGAATACTGGATCGTGAGTGTTTTCCGAACTGATCATATCCAAGAGATTTCATTGTCAGAGCAAACGTTTCTAATCCATGATCACTACTACAATAGAAACTATCGAATAAACAGTTTCGAGACGGTGGAACTCAAGTTGTTTAGTCTGCAAAGGGATGCCGTAATACTATCACTCACCCAGCCTCAATCTTTACATGACGTTACAGAAACTAATTTATCTATAACTTCATAATCGTCAGGAATTACTAACAGACGGGATTACTAACAGAATTACTAAGGGAAATATAAATAACGGGCGCAACACCAAACGCAAAGGTTATCCGTTTCACACATAATAAAAGTTTTGAGACGCCATTCGAAGCTATATTGCAGCATTGATACACTAATTGAGTACGAAATATCGATGAAACTAGGAAGCACCAGGATTTGATTTGGAATTAAAAAATATTCCGAACCTGCTCCGCTCCTTCTTCATATTCTGCATTAGCGTCTTCATGAGCGAGGCGGAACTGCTCGCACGCGACCGCGCTCTACAATTTAAATATTTAATTAATAAATTAATTAATAATATATAAAAATAATAATCGTCTGCCAATATCGATGTGCTAACTATTGCAATAGAAGCCCGGATCTAAGAACTGGACAGGACGACATATAGATTCGGATTGATAACGATGCTAACTAGAAGTAAATAACAGCAAAAGTGAAGATTCTTTTTACAATGGAAAACAATTTGTATTTTAACCTTAAAAGGCAAAAAAGACAACTGACTTTCCTCCCGAATTGAAGCTCTTTGTTCGATTCCGATCGAATCCTGATAGGAACACATCCTGGAAGAGCTTGCTGTTGTTCGATGAGCGATGGGTCCTGCAAATTATAAAAATATAACATTTTATAAAGACAATTCAAGGATCGATCACTGAAAAATGGTAAACATTGTGAATGTATGCAAACACAGAAACTCTAATCGACGGGGTGTCGAGCAAGACTATGTTGCCGATTATTGATCAGGATAACTACTTAATATTCTTTGTAATTAACAAATAATTAAAAATAAATTAAACCTGGCTGGGGGAGATCGTGGTGGCGCGATCACTTCCGATTCTCCCGTGAAGAGCGGATCGACCGGCAGACCGGCCGACTGTCGTATCTCATTAACGCCCTCATTGAAACCCTGAAATTAACCATTTTTATAAATGAAGTAAAGAACTAATTATAAAAAAACAGATGATGAGCAAAGACCGCATGTTGATCACTTGATCCCTACAGATAAGATAGCGTTAACGACTTCTCAGATTCGGTTTATCTGGCGCAGAATATAAATAGAACATGCAATAGTAAGAACCCGCTGTGAACCCATTATAAGATCCGCTAACCTTGTGTTTTCGCGGCACTTCAAATTGGTGCCGGGTCTCCAAGTAAGGGAAGAGATCGGAGGGCTTCATGAATGCCGTCTCTTTAGTACCGTAGAACATGACTGATATCCTTCCCACGGGAATATCGCTCGTTGAGGGCTCGGAGTTTGAGTTGAGCACCTTAAATGTTATAAATATAATCATTTGAATAAATAAACAGCCAAACAATTAGAACAAACACTACTCGATCACTAGAATTCTTCATGTTATCTTTTTCGTGTTTATTCAATATTTTTTTATTTTTTATTGATTGTTAGAAGGTGCTCACTTTCGCTGGCCACGGTGGGAATCCCTTCATCTTCGCCCATATGAGGTCGTTGGCTTGAAAATCGCGCACATGCGTCGGCGAATCCGACGTGGATGCCATCATGTTTTGACGCTGCAATTAGCTGAATTAGGACCTCGTTTATCCATTTCATCCATAAAATCATTCAATGAGTATGCCAAATGGCGCGAAACGATCAAAAACAAGTGAAAAAACGTGACACACTGACCAATCGGTTCAAGTTTCAAAAGGACGCCAACTGTAATGTCGCAGTTAGGTCACGAGGTGCTATCGAAGATTACGGTAGCCCATTGTGATGGACCATCGAAAATTGACTTTTCAAAAAAATTCTATTTTTTAACATCCAATTCAAAGGTTTATTTATCGGTTAAAATTGATTTATTAGTTTATCAAGGAATGTTGAAAATATCTCAGATCAATATCACACGTTATATTTTTATTTATCATCATTCTTCACGCGTTTGAAAATTCGCTGAAAAAAATTTTTACGCAAAAAAAATCTTCAATCCCTCTTAATACTCATCAAGTACTTAAGTACTCAATGAGCAATCATATAACATTAACCATTCAACATTACCCTGTCAACCCTGTAGAAGGATAATTCGAGTCTTCGAACCTTTAATCAAATTTCTAATCTTCATTTTCTATCCTCATTTCTCCAATCTCTCTCTCTCTTCAATCCATTGAATGAATACGCAAATGGTCTCTCCCCTCCCCCTCCTCTCCTCCTTCCCTCATTCCCTCCGCATTCCTCGTCACCATGCGGTCCTCGTCTTCCTCTTCGTCCCGTGCCCGTCCCAAGGTCAAGGATGGATTCCTCCTCGGACCTCGCATCTACAACGACACCACCGACGACGCCAACACGGACAGGGTGAGGATACTGTAGGTTACCGTACCAATAGACACCCTTAATGCCCACCTACCGTATCCCCGGAGACCCATTACTGCAGTAGTTGAGTATGGTACTAGACTGAGATACAGGGTGAAGATATCTACTCCGGAAATACCAATCGATGCTATCTACGCTGACTCTTCGATGGGAGCGGTACTAGAGTTTTCGGTTCCGTATACTTACTGTATACCAGGAGGTTCTTTATTCCCTAAATCTTCAAAGACGCAGTATAAGATACCACAGTACCCCCGGGATCTCTCAGATATCTACTGTCAAATGATCACATACCTTCGACAACTTACCGTAACCCTATTTTGAACAATATCATGTTTGCAAATCGTATCCTTTTGTTCCTAGTGAGACCTGTATTATGGCTGACTGATCTCGAGTGATAACGAATCTGTGGTCTACACATTCGCACGAGAACGAATCCCCCTCCCGCTCCTCATCGGTCTGGTCAACGCACAACGACCGAGAACCACAACAAGCTGCTCGTGAAATGCATTGCGAAACGTGCAGTCGAAAACTCGGCATTTCGCACGCACCGACCACCTCACAGCTATAACGAGCACCAAAATGAGCGCGCTTGCTTACTCTCGAATGGTCTATTCTATGGGCCATCTCATTTCCACTTGTATTACGGTAATCGAGGGGTCGAGTAACGTACAACGACAATGTTTCTGGTCTTTGGTCGTTGATCTTTGGTCTTCAATTTTTGATCTTTGATCTCTTGCAGACGGCAAATCAGTCGTTCGCCGACCACTCCTCGCCCGTGCCCGAGATCGACTCGATCAACTTCCGCTCGACCAACTCCACGTCGTCCTCCGGCTCGAGCAAGAAGAAGTGAGTACGGTAGGATTACGGTTACGGTAGAGTTACGGTAGCATGGGAGTACGGTAGGGTTACGGTAGGGAGACGGTAGGGACACGGTAGGGTTACGGTAGCGTTACAGGGGGGGGGGGGTACGGTAGAGTTATGGTAGGGATATGGTAGCATGGGAAACGATAGGGAAATCCGAAGATACTGTAACATCTAACGATATTTTTGTTCCAGATCGATTCTGAAGAAGAGCCGCAGCAAGGCACCACAGACGCCCAAGAGGAGCAAGCCGCTTGAAGAGAACAGTGATGAGGCTGCCCAGCAGCAGAGAGAGGCCGATCTACGCAGAGAGGTAGAGGATTGTTGGGGGTACGGTAGATACCGTAAGCCAATGGGATTACGGTAGGAGTTGTATAGCCTATGCGGTAGAGGTAGACGGTAGGATACGGTAGCTACCGTAATCATCACACGCTTTTACAGAAGTCTGACTACGAGAAGCGCAGGCGGGACAAGTTGGTCGAGCTGGCCAAACGAGCCGAACAGGACCAAGAGAAGGTATACGGTAGATTACTCGGTACGGTAGACTACCGTAGTCCAATACCATAAGACCATGACGCTACTGTACCACAATAGCTGATCAGTTTACGATTGGCTACCGTAGTATATTGAACAGCCGTAACCCTATCCTAATTCAGTTGATGCTACAGCGAACTATCGCAGAGCAGGAGGCCAGGGAGATCGAGAAGTCGCTCGGCATGGATGAGGACTTCCGCAAGAAATCGATGGCTAAGGTGGGGGGGGGGGTGGAGCGACAATGGGACATTGTGAGGGGTGGAGCGAAATCAGGACATTGTGAGGGGTGGAGCGAAACGGGGACACATTGCAGATGAAGGGCCAGATCGATGGCATGGGCTGGCGCACGAATCGGGAGGTACGCGACGTGAGAAGGGAGCTGGAGGAGTGGAAGCAGAAGACAGCCGTGGTACGGTTGAATGGAGGGGGATACGGTAGTCGGGTTACGGTATTTTGGGGCCGTACGATATCCACATCTTGACGTACTGTCGTTGGATACGGTATCCAAATATTCTACCGTATCCAGTTTACCGTATGAATCCTTTGCAGTCTGGTGAGCTGGCCGCACGCGTCGACACTGTGGAGCAGCGAGTTGCCTGGCTGGAGCAGGTACTGTAGCCCTATACCGCACCACATACTGTACCCTCGCACTCCACCTCATCCAAAACAACTGTATCGTTCCGTCGTTCCTTGCATAGCTTTCTATGCTATAGTGTACTGTACCCAGGCCCTTGTACGAAGTATGCCTTTTTAGCCACATTAGATTATTGCTAAGGCTTGGGGCTTAGTGCTTAAGGGTTTGCTCAGACTTCGAAACGCGAACATCACTGTATTTTTTGCTGGTCCGGGATGCAAAGTAGTGCCTCCCACCGAACCCCACTCCTACCGTAATCTACCGTAATGTTCAGGCCGATGCGGAGCGCAAGAAAACGATGGAACAAGTGGAGAAGAACTGGGCGGACTTTGGCCGACTCAAGGTACTACGGTAGTCGCTCTCCATGTCCACAAAGCACGATTGATCTCTGGTCACTGCACAGCAATCCATGTCACACAGCACGATTGATCTCTGGTCACTGAACAGCAATCCATGTCACACAGCACGATTGATCTCTGGTCACTGAACAGCAATCCATGTCACACTGCACGATTGATCTCTGGTCACTGAACAGCGATTGACCTTTGATCTTATTGAGCGATCTACAATTGATCTTTGATCTCTGATCACAATGGTCTGTGTTTTTTGCTGATCTTTGAACTCTGACTTCATCTCCTTTGCTTCTCTGGCGAGATGACAAGACAATTTCATTCTCATATTCAACCGATGGGAAAACTCTGTCACATGAATGACCGTCCGACCTTGCGATGGCTCCGCCCGCTTTTCTGGAATCATATCTAAAATTTCAGACGCAGTCGATGGCGCTCGAGGTGACGCAGATCAAGAACAGACGCGGCGCCGCTCATCTGGCTAGGGTGAGCACTTGATTTTTGATCTTGGATCTTTGACCTTCGAGGTTGATCTCTGATCTTTGATCTTTGAATTGCGCCATTGATCTCTGGTCACTGAACCGCGATTGATCTTTGATCTTAGTGAGTGACCTTCAATTGGTCTTTGATCTATGATTATAATGATCTTTGATCTTTGATCTCTGACCTCCTTCTCCTTCTCCAGATACCCAAGGACGTGGCCGAGGGCACCTCCAAGAACCTCTACAAGCTGTGCGCCGATCTGAACAGACTCAGTGAGTTTCTCGTCGGATTCTCTCCAATATTCGTGCTCTCTCGCCACTGTCTGGCCTGATGCCCCAGACTATAGATCTTGAGGTGGCCGAGAAATTGATCTTTGATCTTTGATCTTTTTTTTTCTTACTGCCCCTACATCAATCAAGAAACTGACATGATTGATGTTTGATCTCTGCTTAAGCTGATCTTTGATCTTTCCCCTATTTCAGCCTTCCATCTCAACAGCAAGAGTCCACTCATCAGCCTCGTCGATGAGGCCCTCATTCTGGCCGAGGCCATCGCTCCCCTCTTCGGTGCCAAGGTACGGTATCCTGGCGGCAATCTGGTACTAATCTGGCATCAGTCTGGACCCAGAAGTGAACGAATTGGATTCATATAGCCATTCACAGTAGTACAAGCTGCCCTACACGTTATTTTCATCCATCTGTAGGATGTTTTCCTACTGTTTATAGATCACGCAACATATCGTAGTTCTACCGTACCGTACCATTCAGGATGAGTTCTTCGACTCTCGCGAGGCTACCTCAACCACCAACGTCTCGCTGTCTAACGAATCGATCGCCTCGAGTACCGGCACCTCCTCGTCGGCCGGTTAGTTACCGTAGGGTACGTTATTGATGGTTACGGTAGACTGATGTTGGGTACGGTAGAGTGTAGCTCGTTAGTTACTGCATCCCGATGTACATGTACTTGCAATTACAGTAGTCGGATACGGTAGCCTTGGTACGGTGCACAGCACTCCAAATAGATAGAAAACGGAAATAGAGAAACATCCAGCCGCATTTCTTTAAGAAGTCTTCTAATTTAGTTCCTTCCTAGCAGTATCTCTATTCTTTTCGTGTCTTAAAACCATATTTTATTTTAATAGAGAGCTCACACCATGGTGAGATAGCCCACCGTAATTCTAACAAAATCCGGTAAGAGAAAGTGCATGGCCGGGGCCTACCGTACTCCCCCATTGCTCTCTAAGGGTTTTCGCGTCAGGAGAACATAATACATGATTTGTGGGAAACAGCAGAAAGATTCGTTTTTACACCATTTCCCAGCCTTCACACCAATACCGTGAGTGGTCGATAGTGATGACGTTTCAATACCCAATACTGGGAGACTATACCAATTAATTGGGTAATTGGTATTGGGTTGACCAATTACTTGACTTTTATTCCTCACTTTCCGGGGGAGAGAGCGGCCGCAAAGTCAATTAATTGGGTATTGGAATTGATCTGACATCCCTAGTGGTCGATCGAACGATTGGACTGTCTTCATCATCAGCCAATTCGTCAGCCGAATCGTCCAAGTCTCCGTCCAAGAAGCTTACGGGTAAGCTACGCTACCCAATTACTCCGCTACCGTACTCGTTTTGCTCTACTGAGTCTCCTTATAAATGAGTCGTCGTCGTACAATCACCATCTATCTTCATGGTATTTCGAGAACCACTGATCCTACCGTATCCCTCCCTACCACACCCCCTACAGTTTGATCTCTGGCCACAATGATCTTTGATCTTTGGTCTCTGATCAAAATGATCTTTGACCTCTCATTCAGCTCCGGTCCGCTCGAGCCTTCGCCGTGTGGGCAAGAATCCGGTTTCCGTTTCGATCCCGCCGCTCTCCAAGTTCGTGCCCAACTACTCCCTGAGGGAGCATCTGTGAGTAGGACTGCCGGAGGTTGAAGAAGAGGGGACGACTGGCAGGGTGAAGAATGGGTCGTCTCTTCATTCCTATTGTGATTCAACGCATAGTGAAGAGAACCTTTACTCATCCTGACAGCACTAATGAAGAAGTCGTCTCTTCATTCCACGTAAACATGTGGAATGAAGGGACGAATTCTTCGCCCTGACAGTCCTACTTGCGAGGAGAACCTACAACCACACTCCTACCGAACCCTAGAAGCCTTAAGCAATCTATTTTATTTTAAGCAAATAACATCCCTAAGTTCCCCGAAATACCGTACATTAGGCATACCGTACTCTGACCGCACCCTGATCAGGTTCATCGACGCTCCGAGCCTGCGCGAAAAGAGCTCAAACTACTACTCGGATAAGGAAGTACGTATGATGCAATAATCGATCGGAGCCTACTACTACTTTCAACCTACTACTGTAGGCTACTACTTTCCGTATCCTACCGTATCCCCCTACCACACTCTCATACAGTACCTCCGGTCGGTAGACTCTAATTATCGACTTTCCAGTTCATTTCTCTCTCGAAGGAAGCTGCCAACTGCGAGCCCACGCCCATCGTTCCTCAGTGTGAGATACGACTAATCGATATCCGCTACCGTAATCTACTGTGCTCCCTCGACTTATCCATTTCCTACCGTAACCTATCGAATCCTCTTCAGCAGCTCCGGTCGAGGCTCCGGCCACTCCGGGTCCGGCGCCACCCATGGAGCCGCCGGCCGCGCCGGTTGCCGTGCCGCCGCCTGTGGCTCCGGTCGCCACCCCTCTTCCGGCTCCGGATGCGCCTCTGGCGGCTCCGGAGGTCGTCTCTTCGCCGGCTCCGGTCGAGGCGCCCGCCGCTGCCGTGCCCACCGTCGCAGGTTTGTCGTCGTTGTACAGCTATTCGGAACTGAGATCGCTGTTAACCTATCGAGTTCTCTTGATGAAAATGATTCCGGAATTCCAATAAGAAGAACAAAGAAGAGTGTGAAGAAAGATGAGATAATGGAACTATTGGAATTCCAATGGACTTCTAATCCAATTGAATTCCAAGAAGAGAACCCTACTAGCGACACTGAAGGACATAGTACCCATTGCAGCGCCCGAGCTGCCGGTCGAGGCGCCTGCTGATGTTGCTGCTGCTGCTGCGGCCCCTGTCGCAGCCCCTCCTCCTACTGCTGCACCTGCTGCAGGTTCAGTTTGCTCCTTTCTTGCCATCTTATTGCATGCCACCCATGAGTTACTACTACTTCATTATTGGAAGGGTATCTAGAGCGTCGAAACATCATCGTGGAGCATTGGAAATGCATGTCCCACCGAGAAATGCCTATCTTGCAGCAGTTCCCGAGCAGCAACCTGCTGCTCCGATCGAGGCTCCGGCTGCAGCTGCTGCAGAAGTCGCACCGCAGCCCGATGCTCCCTCGGCCGCCTCCGTTTCCATCTCGGACAGTGAGAGAACGTCGCAGACGGTACGGTAGTTACTGCATTCAGGGGCATGTGGTAGGATACGGTAGGTTGCTCTTCATTAGAAGATACGGTAGGGCATAGTGATATAGGGTTACGGTGGATTACTGTACGGTATCAACAATACTTTCCGTTCAGGATAAGAAGAAGAAGAAGGGCTCATCTCGCAGGAGCTCGAAAGAGAGCAACGAAGAGCCCAAGATCGAGTGATACCCAATCGCCATCATTCCGCGTATTTTTTCTTCAACAAGCGGCAAAACGATATGGGATTCTAGCCAAAACTTCGCTGGTCGGCAACTGATAAAGCTTTGATAATGCGAAGTTAACCGGAGTGTCAGTGCAGAGCATGCAGACACATTAGATAAATCAAAAGTAGTTACACTAGATTTTAACAGCTTAACATAAAAACGCCGATGAAGAAGTGTACGATAGAGATAAACATTGAAACTTTGTCAAACATAGTTCTCGCTGGGACGGAAATCGATATGAAAACCGACAGTGGCAGTATCAATCGTCACCAATTCCTTCTTCACATCAAATAAATCCTGAATGTGCACTTTTTTGAGAATCCCAATAGGAAATGTGTACCAACCTAGATGGGAATGAATTGGAGGTTCTCATAGAAATGACCCTTTCTACGTTAGCTGCTAGAATTTGTTTCGAATTTCGCGTTAGTGAACGTCGGAAATTGGAAGCACATTTGAATATAAGTTCATTTTTTATTGCCAATATGCATCTTAATTTGATCACAGCTCTTTCTAATTTCTTCACAATTTCTTGGTTTCCTCATTTCACTTTCTTCTCGTTTCATTCGTTCATCACTCGCCCGCTACAAGCGGTTACTCACATAGAAATCTCTCAATGGTCGCTCCCTCCAAACTGCGGTTCGTTGCTATCGTACTACTGCACTAGGTAGTGACCAACCGTACCACCGCACTCGTGGCCTACCGTTCCACCACACATCCTATCAATGCCTACCGTACCATAATCTACCGTATTCACAGTATTCGCGCGTCGAAGGCCGCGGCTAAACGTCGTTCCTCCAGCTTTGGTGGCGTGCTCAAGAGGCCCTCCCTCGTAACGTCCTCAACCAAAGTACGGTAGCGAGAGGATACGGTAGTTTCACAGGAATCGATAATATTGTAGACTTACCGTAATTGTTATGATTATCTACGATCAGATTATCATGGCCGCTCCCTCCACTCCTGCGGCTGGAGAAGTGACATCGTCGACAAGCGTCGTCCTCATGAGACCAAAAAGAAAGTCCGTGCTCGCAATGGCCAAGGTACGGTAGGATGGGGGGAGGGTACGGTAATCGATTACCGTAATCTCAACACACGATCGATCATCCGTCCGTTCAAGACTGCGAAGGCGGTGCGTGTGACGAAGGCAGTGGCGGGCGGCTCGGAGACGACCGAGAAGAACAAGGTGGAAAACAAATAACCCCCTGATGATCTTTGATCTTTACAATTGATCTTTGAGGGCTCAGACAACCTCTTCGCATGCAGAGCGACGCGCATGAAGGGCAATGAGGAGAAGGTGGGGGGAGGGAATCGTCAATCCTGATCTTTGATCTTTCAGGGCGCACCGAACAATACCACCGGCCGTGCGACGCCCTCGATCAAGGATGATGAGAAGAAAGAGGAGGAGGAGAAGGTGATTCGGCGCCAAACAAACAACTTCACCATCCTGATCTTTGATATTTGAGCCTGCTCCCTTCTCCCTCCGCCCCTCCTCCCTCTTCCGTGGAGATGTCGTGGAGAAGGTGAAGGGTTGTAAGGTGAATTGAAACGAAAACGATCTTTGATCTTTGTACGGATGATCTTTAAGGCTGCTCCCGCCGTGGTCGCTGGACGCGCGCCGATCCGCATGGATCCCCCTGAGGATAAGAAGAAGGCTGCGCCTGCTGCAGAAGCTGCAGCTGCTTCCTCTGCTGCAACTGCTGCAGAGGAAAACGACGATGGCTACGAGGTGCGCGCTGGATCACGATAGCAACCGTGACTGAGGGGGGGGGGCTAGAATGCTTGCAAAGGGCGAAATAGCAATAGTCATGAGAGCGGCAGTGACAATCTCTGGTGATCCTCATGCCCTTTCGCAATCTTCGGTAAGAGAAGCGAGAGGCCAACGGAGGGAAATGAGGGGAAACAACCATCATCACCGACAGCATCGTACCATCATCGGGAAAGAACCAATACTGCGCTACTCAGGTGACCCTCAATCTGGGCAAGCTGCGGGACATCGTGCACGCCAACTTTGTCTACCCGAATCGAAGAAACGTCAAGGTTCGCGTCGGCAAGGACAACGTGGTTAGTGGAATGGATCCGATCACCGCATCAATCGTGCACACTATGAATTACCTTCAGATCAAACTCCAATGAAGAACTCGGTTGGCACAGAGGACGCCAAGAAATAACACATACCAAGCAATTCCCGAGTCACGAATAAAATGGCAATGCAATTCCCCTTGTTGATGATCTCGCTACAGTATACCTTATGATCGTTATTCGTACGGTTGATCTACTGATCGATAAGGCCGATCTGGGAAACAACCAATCGATATCTACCGTATCTCGAAATCTACCGTAACCTTATTATTCTAGAGTGCGAGTTCTGTCTTGAAAGTGGAAGTCATCTCCCCGAGATCATATATTAACCTTTCTAAACATTTCAGATAAATACTATCACAGAAACTTAGCAGGCTTCAAATTCGAATACTAACAATAACAACTTTATTCCTTCGAGATCTAAACAACAAAAAAAGAAACGATTCAACACAACATATTTCTGAACGATATTCACAACAAAACGATTAATTCCTACTGTGATAAATTTCGAAGACAATAAAATCGTCCTTCACATATCCGTTCTGTTCATTGAGTATCTCCCGCCTCCTGATGACGTTGCTCCTCGCCGCATCTCTGAATATTCGAATGAAGAAAGGAGGGGAGAGGAGGGAGGACTGACCTGAGGGTTGTAGTGGTACTTATTCGGTTGTCCCTTATTGTTAGTAGATGAGACCAATTGGCCCAATTGAATCTGAGTTGCAAAGGGCAACTTATGACGAGGACGGCCTGAGAGAAGGAGAGATTACGGTAGAAAGTAGGAGGGGGCAGACCACTAGGACGGGCAGGCTTCTTCTTCTCATATGCTTCATCTCCATGTTTATTCTTCATGTGCTTACAGAGAGTGGATGGATCAGTGTAACGCTTATTACAGCCCGATATAGTACACACGTACGGTTTCTGAAGGGAGAATAAGAGGGATTACATAGTTTTCTTGAATATACGTCTCACCGAATCAAAGTGAGTTCTATTCTGATGCTTGTTTCTATAATTCGCACTTGAGAATGTCTTTGCACAATTGGGGAATTGACACTGATATGGTTTCTCACCAGTGTGAGTTCTCATATGAGTCTTTAGATTCACCAATCGAGAGTATGACTTGTGACAATTCTCATACTGAAATGAAATGCATCTCCCTCCATCCCCTACCTCTGCATTAGGTCGGATGAGAACATTCGCTTAAAGAAGGCGTCCCACGAACCGCGCGAGCGATTATGCAAAGTGAGGAATGAGAGAGAGCGCTCTCCTCGGTTCACACACTCTCTAGCTCGTTGCCTGCGTTTCAGGGTCAGTTGGAACACAGCCAACTGCTCATATCTCAGTTTAAACGAAAATTGAACACATGGGAGTTTCGAAAGTGTTATCGTGTTGCCACGGCCCACTATCTCACAGCAAGAACTCAGTTAGCCAGATATTCGTGGGACGCCTTCTTTAACTTGACGGAATAAATAATGAATGAATGAATGAATGAATGAATTCGGATGATAACAAAGTTTATCGTTTTATTTCGGTTGTTGTCTTAGAAACCTACTGACAAAATACTACAGCCACAAATTTTTGTTAGTTCTCATCCAGTAGGTAATCATCCGAATCATAGCGGAGCGCCGATTTCCTTGAGGAGCGTACATGTGGCGGCGACCCTTTCACAAAGGGAAAATTTTCAAAAATTTGAGCGGTGACCCATTGATTTTTATGAAAAATTGTCACAATTTGATATAAAAATGGAGGTGCTCCGTGCTTGTGGAGCCGTTTATGAACCCGGATACATGTTGAAGTAGGGCAACAACATATTCCAAGGAGTTCCCTGGCTCACGTTTGATTCAAATGTTCTCATCCGACATAGTGCCCCCCCCCCATTCGACTTACTTGACACACATACGGTTTCTCTCCAGTGTGGCAACGTACGTGGAGTAGCAAATAGTGATGTTTACTGCAACCAGAGATCAAATACCATCATCAAAAGGACCTATGCATGCCACATTTTGAGCCTAATGGTATTGAAAATTAGAGAAAATCATATGAGGGCGGTTGCCAAAGAATCAGCAAAAGGCTGGCACAGCAAAAAATAAAAAAAATGAGACAATTTGGGAAAAGAGGTTTTCGAGGGTGGGGAACATCACTGTCAACTTCATTTTGCACTAACTCGACCGGTGCAGCCGTGCTGCAACCTTGCTGCAAGGAACCATTTCTCTATATCTCGGTTCTCCGTTGACCAAATGCTATAAAAATATATAACCGTTGCACAAAACAGAGAAGATAATACGAAACCTAACCACCACAGGTCCAATATCATTCAAGATTTGTAAAAACACACCATAATTTAAGTCTCATAACATGAGTATTTGACCTCTGACTGCAAACGAAGCATCCATCCTATAGCGTCCATTGTGCCCCCTTTTCCATGCATATTCGTTACAAGCCGGCAGGTTGACACGACATAATCACGTATGGTGGGTCAAATTGCCAATTCTCCTCCTATCGTACCTGAATGGCTCTTCTCTCTCACATCCTTTCCACAAGCACTTATGGCCCTTATCATGCTCAATGTGATGGTGGACGTGATCAAACAATGACTGAAACAATTTCAGTAGTGTAATAGAACGAGTGTTGTTTCAACATACCTTCTGAGTAGAGAATTCCTCGGCGCATGAATCCCATTGGCATTGTAGTATTTCCTCATCTATGTCTTCACAGAAATAATCTTCACTTTCCGATTCTCTCCCTACACAATACTCGGGCTTACGGAATCTTCAATTAATCAATTGATCAATCAATAGATTATGATAATTTTCTTCCAATCTCACTTGTTATTTCTCTTAGGAGTTCCAAGTATTCCAATCTTCTTCATTGAGCTTTTTGGTATTTTTCTTGGTCTTCCTTTAGCATATTGTTGTGGTTTCGAATGGGAAGATTCATTGGGGCGATCGATTGAATTGACTGCCACCGTTTCTCTATCTTCCATCGACTGTAATTGAATACTCATTATTCAATCGACTATAATACATCGACAATACTATACAATCTTCCGATGTGCATTACAAAAATTGAACACAGTCAGTCTAACTCACGTCGTTATGCTCGACATTGGATTCAGAGACGTCGATATAATCATTGGAAGGGTCAATTGGATTGATTTCCACCGTTCCATTAACTTCAGTCGACTGAAACTCCATACTCAGTATCGTAAAATTCTTTTTTTGTGCTTTGACAATACGCTGTTCAGCGCACGATAAATACACGCTTGCGGAAGGCTCGTGAGGCCGAGAGCGATCCAAAAAAGTTGGGATGGAGCCACGAAGTGACTGGGATAAAACCTTAACACACAACCCGGCGACGCGAAGCGCTCGCAGAAGACTATCACAACCAGGCGACACCTAGCCAGCGAGCGCAGCTGGCTAGTTTCCGAAACTTCTCCGATTTTTGAACCAGGCTACGACAGCTCTGAATGTGGTGGGGGTAGAGAATGATAATGATCGGGAGGGAATACTCTACATGCGTAACGTAACGGCTGAGTATCGTGCGTTTCAAATGCTCAGCAAACTCAATGTGCTGGTTAGCGTATTTATTGTCTAGGAGAGAGAGGAAGGGAAAAGGTAGGGCGGAGGAGAGAGCACTAGCCTCCTCCCGGCCTCTTCCTAACTCCGCCCATCGAACGGTAGTCAAAGGCCAACTACGAGTGGAACGGAAAATAATTTTACGATACGTAACGTAATGGCCGGAATACGTAACAGCTGAGTATAAAAACAGAGAAGTGCCAATCATGATTTTTATATATTTGATTATAACAACAAAAAAACCTTTCGATTGTTGAGTGCGTCCGCAGTCTTCAAAGTAGATGACATCTTCTCGAGCTCCATCTAGAAATGAATTTTAATCAATGAATTTTACTACCGTAATCTGTAAATGTACATTATACCTTCTGCTGTGCATTCTCCGCCCGCAGTCGTTCAATATCGTGTTCGAGAAGAGCGACCTGAACAGTCATATATTGAAAAAGAACAATTTTAAATCACGATATTTTCGAAAATTTGAGTGAAAATTTCAATTAAAATTCTATGAGAATTCGTCGATATCACGTATTTCCTTTTTGCTGAATGAATAGAACCTTGGTAGGAAGTCGTTTGAGAGCTGCGATCAATTCGGGCGGGTCGATTGAAGATGACGAATCCTGCATGAAAATGGTAATAATCTAGTGACTCGAATCATTGCTTCAGGATAATTCAGGCCAAAATCAAAGTCATTGAACACTACAAAAGCAACTCACGTCGTTGAGTTCGCCATTGGATTCAGATACCTCGTTCTCCAGAACCATCGTAGTAGATTGGTCGAGGGAAAATCAAACTTGAAATATGATTTTACAAGATCGAACAGCCTACTCAATATCAGATACACATGAGGTTATGAACCACATAATTATTCATATTGATTTACATAATATGTTATTTATATTATTTACAATAACAAGTTTATTCCTTCGAGATCTCAACAAGTAACGTTATAACAGCAACAATTCAACACAACATATTTTCTGAACGATATTCACAACACAACGATTAATTCCAACTGTGATAAATTTCGATGACAATAAAATCGTCCTTCACATATCCCTTCTGTTCATTGATTTCCCTCCATGACTGCACTATCTCCCGCCTCCTGACTACCTTGCTCCTCTTCGCATCTCTGAATATTCGAATAGAGAAGAGATGGGAGGAGAGGGAAAGGAAGGGGGCTGACCTGAGGGTTGTAGTAGTACTTATTCGGTTGTTCCTTACTGTTAGTGGATGAGACCAGTTGGCCCGATTGAATCTGAGTAGCAATGGGCACCTTATGACGATTACCTAAAGAGAGGGGAGATCACAGAAGAAGAGCGGGGGGAAAGAGGTGCTCACTGCGAGAAAAAGCAGGTTTGTTCTTCAACATATTCTCATATGCTTCATCTCCATGGATAAGCTTCATATGCTTACGAAGAGAAGACGGATCAAAGTAACTCTTATTGCAGTCCGATATAGTACACTCATACGGCTTCTGAAGGGGAAATGAAGGCCTTACATTACATAGTTCTCATACATAGACTTCTCACCGAATCAGAATGAGTTCTCTTCTGATGCTTGGCTCTATCACTTGCATTTGAAAATGCCTTTCCACAATCGGGGAATTGACACTGATATGGTCTTTCTCCTGTGTGCGTCCTCATATGAGTCTTTAGATTATCCACTCGAGAGTATGACTTGTGACAATTCTCATACTGAAATGGAATACAACTTCCTGCTTCGGCCAGGTTGGACTTACTTGACACACATACGGTTTCTCTCCAGTGTGGCTTCGTACGTGGGCTACCAACATGTACTCAGCTCTGTAACAAATAACACTTCTAATAGGGAGTCTCTATCTTCCCTCCACCCCCTCCCCATCTAACACAATCATCGCTTGAATGATGAATGACACACTTGAATGGTTCCTCTCTCTTACATCCGCTCCACATGCACTTATAATCCATCTCGTGTTCAATGTGACGGTGGTATACATGCTTAACCAATGACTGAAATTCAAAAATAAATTTCGGGTTGCTTAATTCCTTGTTTAATTTTACACCCTTTCCACATGCATTTATTGTCCCTAACATGTTTAAAGTGATGAATGTGTACGTGCTCAACCAATGACTGACAGTAATTAATTCATTTCAGTAGTTTTTAAACTTTATAATAATTAAAAATAAGTAAGTGAATCATTAACATACCCTCTGTGAAGAGAATTCTTTGGTGCATGAATCCCATTGACATTGTAGAGTTTCATCATCAATATCTTCACAAAAATAATGAACACTTTCCGATTCTCTTCCTACATAATGCTCGGGCTTATGGAATCTACAATCATTCAATCAATCGAATATTTTCTCTTCGCATCAACTCACTTGCTCGTTTCCTTTGGAGCTCCAAAAATACCAATATTCTTCGTTGATACAAATGGTCTTCCTCTTGCACATTTTACTTTAGCAAATTGTTCTGATTTTATTACAATCTGAGAGACACTCGAATGGGAAAATTCATTAGGACGATCGATTGAATTGACTGCTACCGTTCCATTAACTTCCATTGACTGCAATTACATAATCAGTATAAAATCAGTGCCACAATACTACGGTATACCTTCAGCTGTGCATTCTCTTCTCGCAAACGTTCAATTTCGTTCTCGAGAAGAGCGACCTGAATAGACGGACATTTTCAAATCACTTTTTTAATGATATTTTCGCCAATGCAAAAGAAGATTATCGTAGCTTAAACGTACTTCCAATATTAAATAATCGATCGTACCTTGGTAGAAAGTCTTCTCACTCACCTGATTGTTATAGTACTTATGTGGTTGTCCTTTAGTGGATGAGACCAATTGGCCCAATTGAATCCGTGTTGCAATGGGCAACTCATGACGACGCACTATATGAGGAGGAGAGTTTACGGCGGGAGTAGAGTTCGAAATGAGAGTAATCGTCTCTTCGTTTCACACACTCGTCATAGAGGAGAGAGAGTGTGCGAAATGAAGAGACGATTACCCTTATTTCCAACTCTATGTGGAAGAGGAGGGGGGAGGCTGACCAGGAGGAAGGGCAGGTTTGTTCTTTCTCGTCTTTTCATAAGTTTCATCTCCATGGATTTGCTTCATATGCTTACGAAGAGAAGATGGATCAGTGTAGCTCTTATTGCAGTCCGATATAGTACACTCGTATGGTTTCTGAAGAGGCAATTGAGGGCTAAAAATAGTTCTTAGTATATACAACTTACCGAATCATAATGAGTTCTATTCTGATGCTTGGCTCTATCACTTGCATTTGAAAATGCCTTGGAACAATTGGGGAATTGACACTGATATGGTTTCTCTCCTGTGTGACTCCTCAAATGAGTCTTTAGATTCTCCGCTCGAGAGTATGACTTGTGACAATTCTCATACTGAAAGGGAAGGCATCTCACTCTCCCTTTCCTTCATTAGACTTACTTGACACACATTCGGTTTCTGTCCAGTGTGGCTACGTACGTGGTCTAACAATTTGTACTGATAACTGAAATGATGCATCCGTCCTACCTCGTTTATTGTCCCCTCCCCCTTCTCCATACATATTGGTAACAATCCGGTAGGTTGACAACACAAATTCACGTATGTGGATTTTCAAAATGCTTATAAAACTGGAAAAATGGATAAGGCTCAACCAATGCCTTAGCTCTTCACTCTACCCCCCCCCCCTCCATTCTCTATACATATTCGTACCAACTCTGTACCAGATATGCATATCCACGTCTGGGGTGCTAAAAAAAACTCACTAAAAGTGTGGTTAGATCGGTATCTAGTTGGTTATGGAAATATATGGACTCCTTCTCCTTCCTCGAACCCTCCCCTTCCTCCTATCGTACCTGAATGGCCCTTCTTTCTCACATCCTTTCCACAAGCACTTATAGTCCTTATCATGCTCAATGTGACAGCGATATACGTGTTCAACCAATAAATGAAATTAATAAGTAAATTCCAATAGTCTAAATGAATGAACATACCTTCTGAGTAGAATATTCCTCGGCGCATGAATCCCATTGACATTGTAGTATTTCCTTATCTATGTCTTCACGAAAATAATCTTCACTTTCCGATTCTCTCCTTACATAATACTCCGGCTTATGGAATCTACAATCAGTCAATCAATCTTTTTTCTTAACAATTCTTTTTTTCAGATTCTAAAATTTTCTTCGAATCTCACGTGTTATTTGCCTTAGGAGCTCCTAGTATTCCGATCTTCTTCGTTGATCCCAATGGTCTTCCTCTTGGTCTTCCTACTTTAGCAAATTGTTGTGGTTTTATTACAATCTGAGAGACATTCGAATGGGAAGGTTCATTGGGACGATCGATTGACTGCAATTACATAATCAGTACAAAATCAATGCCGCAATACTACGGTATACCTTCAGCTGTGCATTCTCTTCTCGCAGTCGTTCGATTTCGTTCTCGAGAAGAGCGACCTGAATAGACGGACATTTTCAAATCACTTTTTTGTTGATATTTTCGGCAATGCAAAAGAAGATTATCGTAGCTTACAAGGGAAGTGCATAACTTTACGATGAAATTGGGCTATGTGGCATATACCAATCGAAAGAGCATCAAAAGGTGGTTTGATTCACGTTTTCAAATTCTGCTATAGCGACCTGTGGTGACCGTGGTGGGTCACCGAAAATTGAATGGAAAACACGCGTTTTCACGCATCGGTGATGCGCAGAGACGAGAGCTACTCTCATGCCTCTCGCATGCAAGCACTGGTAGTGTAGTGGATAACATGTCTGCTTCACATTTTGCAAGTAGTGGTGGGTTCGATCCCTCCCATCGGGATTTTTTTTGCTGCATTTTTATTTGACCGTTGAATCTTTCCAGGATTCGGTAAACGATGTTTTCAAGTGATTCCGAATCATAATTACGGTAATCCACTTCGTGATAATGAGCAATACAGGGCCACAGAACGGAATCGCTCTCCGTGCTGTTCATGTTATTATATAGTTCAAATAATGTAAAATTATCGATGTAATGCTATCTATCGCAGCTTGGAAAGGCTTCAATAGTCAAATAAAAATATGGCAAAACCATATCCGATGGAGGGATCGAACCCACTACTTGCAAAATGCAAAGCAGACATGTTATCCACTACACTATCAGTGCTTGCATGCGAGAGGCATGAGAGTAGCTCTCGTCTCTGCGCACCACCGATGCGTGAAAACGCGTGTTTTCCATTGAGTTTTCGGTGACCCACCACGGTCACCACAGGTCGCTATAGCAGAATTTGAAAACGTGAATCAAACCACCTTTTGATGCTCTTTCGATTGGTATATACCACATAGCCCAATTTCATCGTAAAGTTATGCACTTCCCTTGTTAAACGTACTTCCAAAACTAAATAATCGATCGTACCTTGGTAGGAAGTCGTTTGAGAGCAGCGATCGATTCGGGCGAGTCAATCGAAGATGCCGAATCCTGCAAGGAATGGTATAAATCTATTTATTAATCGAATCGAATGCAAAACGATGTAAACTTACGTCGTTGAGCTCGCCATTGGATTCAGAGACTTCTTGCTCCAGAACCATCGGAGACTGAACGAGGGAAGAGCGGGACTAAAATGATTAAAAATTGATTTAAAAATTGCAAATTCGTGAACAGTATAATTTAGACTTCAGAGTATTCATTCAATGGTCACGTACCATTGTGTCGAATAAAATTTGAACACGAACTAGAATAAATTACTTTATTCATTTGACATTTCAACAACAACAAAACGTACTTCAGAAAAATTCAACAAAAAAATGTATGTCAGAATAACGCAACGTATTTCAGGATAAATTAACAAAACGATTTTTGAACGATAAAACGGTAAAACAGAGGTATTTCAGAGTATTTCAACAAAAAGTATCACAGAACGATACATAAAACACAACAAGTATCTCAAAATGGGTTTGATAGATAATAACATCGATGTCAATAGAATCGTTCTTCACATATCCTCATCACTTCTCCATTCTCCAAATATTCCTCTTCCTCTAAGATTCTCTCTATTCTCATAATTTTCATCGAATCCATCCATAGCATCCATCATTTCTCTTCTTTCTTGTTCATCATTCATTCCATTCACACCCGGACTCGTTCGAGGAATTCCAATCGCTAAATTATAAATATTGCATACAATCATTCATCCTTTACAGTTTAATTAAATGTTTTTTTTTAATTCTAAAAAGCTATAAGCTAAAAAGTAAAATGGCGCAACTCACTATTACCGTCCATTCCGAATTGTCTGGAAGGAAGAAGAGGCATAGGCAATACTTGTGCTCCCTCCTCATCTCCTTCTTCTTCTTCTCCTTCCTCTCTCCACATACCATAATGGTCCTCCTCATCGTTCACATTCTCATCCTCATCCTCATTGTCAGGAGGAATAAGTGATAACTGGAAGGAAAAAATGCATAGATATTACCAACTGGAAATAAAAAAATGTCTGAAATGGAGGCTAAACGAGTCTAAACGCCCAATTTTTTGAATCTTGCTCTTGAATCATACATGACAAAGTTATGTGGCAAAATCCTACGAAAGCGGCGTATGTTTATGAAAGAGGCCGCAGAAACCGACTAATTCCATGAATGCGGCATATGTTTGCGAATCGTAGGTGACATGCCTTGTCATCAAAAACCTTAAAGAAGGTGTCCCACGAATATCTGGCTAACTGAGTTCTTGCTGTGAGATAGTGGGTCGTGACAACACGATAACACTTTCGAAACTCCCATGTGTTCAATTTTCGTTTGAACTGAGATATGAGCAGTTGGCTGTGTGCCAACTGACCCTGAAACGCAGGCAACGAGCTAGAGAGTGTGCGAAACGAGGAGAGCGCTCTCTCCCATTCCTCACTTTGCATAATCGCTCGCGCGGTTCGTGGGACCCCTTCTTTAAATGCGGCATATGTTTTCAAATTCCAAGTAGTTTTCCACTAGCTTTTTTTATGTATGTCTTGAATAAGAAAAGCGCTATAAATAGCCCGCCCTCCCCCTTTCCCTTCTGTTCATTGCCTCCTTTCTCTTCACTGATGAGCACAAGGCACGATATTAGGACCCCGATTTTACCACTGGTTTGAAGATCATAACCCCCGATTTTTGGAAGCTGAACCACCGATTTCAGTCATACGCCTGATGTTCATAACTGTTTCTCTCACCTCAACAGCCTCATCCGATGCATGATCAAATGGCAAGAAGTTCGGATGGCTATTCAACGCGATCAAACTCTCTGCTGAATCGATATAATCGGGGAAGTCGTCTCCTCTGTTGGATTCATTCAGCCATCCGTCTGCAATGAGAACAACTTATCGTAATGTTCAACCGCTCAGCATTGGCAATACGGTGTTTAGCGCACAATAGGGTACGTTTCATTCGCTAGCATATTATTCATTATTTCTGAATTTCTAGTTTTCTCAGTATGAGCTACCTGTGCTCTTGGAAATTATTAGGAACTCAAGATAAGGCGCAAATGACCTTCAGTCATTTGCGAATTGACAAATTGGAATATTAAGCAGAACGGTTTAATATTTCACGATATCTTCCCAACCTAACCTCATCACTTACCCATTTGTCTATTCTGCTGTGGATTGGAAAGGAATCGTCCCTCAATGGAGAAGTCTTCTTCTCTTTGCAGTAAAGGCGGCGAATTGTCGGCCTCAAGTAACAATTATTTTTTGTTTGACGAAATGATTGTTAAATATTGCAAACTTGCGCTCCTAAGAAGACATATGGTTGTTTTAACAACACTACAAACATGTCTGCTCAAAATGAGACGGAAAGAAAGGGAGTATTGTACCTCCGTACTGGAGACATGCACAATTGATCCATTGGACGAGGTTATTCCCGTGGAGGGATCAGTCAACACTCCTCCACAGTTACTTGAGGCAGTGACGAGATCAGGATTGCCCTCGATGAATGCTCTATCACGCGCCTTCTGACGGCGTTGCTCCTCTTCGTATTTCTGCATATTTGAATTTAGAAGGGAGGGCAGGGGAGTGGCACTGACCTGAGGGTTGTGGTACTTATTCGGTCGGCACCACTTGTCAGTGGACGGGACCAATTGACCCAATTGAATCTGAGTTGCAATGGGCAACTTATGACGACGACGGCCTGAGAGAAGGAGAGGGTACGGTAGAAAGTAGGAGGGGACAGACCACTAGGACGGGCAGGCTTCTTCTTCTCATATGCTTCATCTCCATGTTTATTCTTCATGTGCTTACAGAGAGTGGATGGATCAGTGTAACGCTTATTACAGCCCGATATAGTACACTCGTACGGTTTCTGAAGGGAGAATAAGAGGGATTACATAGTTTTCTTGAATATACGTCTCACCGAATCAAAGTGAGTTCTATTCTGATGCTTGTTTCTATAATTCGCACTTGAGAATGTCTTTGCACAATTGGGGAATTGACACTGATATGGTTTCTCTCCAGTGTGAGTTCTCATATGAGTCTTTAGATTCACCAATCGAGAGTATGACTTGTGACAATTCTCATACTGGGGCGGCGAAAATCATGCAAAAATTTATTTTTTTATATTTTTTTAAAAATTTTGATTATCGATTTTCTTAGGCCCAGGTGCTCTTTAGCAAAAACGACTTTCACTAAAGTTCTTAGAATTAGACCCGCTATCGATTGTGGGTAGTCTCATTCCCTAACTCCATATCGAGATTCCAACCTTCCCTTGTCAGGTGTGCCAAATCTTCTATTTCTTTCTCTGAATCTCGTCGATCTGATAAACCTTCTCTCAAATCTCGAGGAGAGATGGATGATTCATCTAAGCGATCAGATAAAAGAAAAAACTCTGATCACAAGGGCTCTCGCAATTCTTCGACAAACTCGAGGAAACGTGAAAGAGACCAATCCCAAAATCGAGATTATTCGAAATCTGACAATTATTTTCAAAAAAGCCGGAACGACGGTAAATCAAAGTAGCAGAGAGCCATTCGGTCTCCGATAATTCTCTGATTTACGACAATGTATTCCCTCATAAATGACATATATGTCTTTGTCTGCCATTTGCACATCACTCACATCTCGGTGGGACCCACCAATTTCGATTCGTGCCCCTCCCCCTTTAAGAAGAGTTGTGAGACTCGGTGCGCGCAGTTGCTGAAATATCGTTTGCAGAAATCCCCCAGATATATGCAACAGTATCTTTGTAAAGAAAAATTCAAACTGCCGCGAAGAATGTCGGGTGTCAATCACAATGGCTTCGAACCGATTTAACACCACGCACTAAGGAGTAAGACCAGTCATCGACTCGCGAGACAGCTGCTTCCTCGTCGTCGCAGGATGCATCTCACGTCGAAGATTCTCTTCGTTGTCGGCCTTCTGGCCATCGTCGCTCTCGCTCGCCCCGAGCACAGAGGTGATCCTTGATCTCTAATCGATTAAAAACGTTAATATCTACTTGCAGACGCCTCTCACTCCGATGAGTCAACCGAGGGCGACAAAGATCGTGAGTTAAATTGCTCTTTCTCAACTGCGGACGGGAACTGAGGTTTCGCTTGGAGAGTCATAGCGAAGCCCATTGAGCATTTTATTCAGGCATGATCAATCGCTGCCTCTTCGGAGGGATTCCGTGCTCTGACAACCTCGTCTGTTTGCCGTAAGAAAATTCGGAAATAAATGGTGAAGAATGATAGGGTATTCGATCCGGGCCACGGTTAACCGTGGATATTTACAATCTCAGACGGTTAACCGTAAGAGGCGCGTTTACAGACTCATTCTCCGCGGGTTAACCGCCTCCTCTGCCAGAGGGCAACGGTTCGGAGGTGTATCTATCTAACATAAGCACAAAATGGAAGGAATTCGATATTGTAAACGTCATTCATTAGCTCTTGAAGAACTCTATTCATTCGTGTTTCATATTTTTCAGTGTTTTTTTTTCAAAATTCCACAAAATTGTCTCGACCCATATTCGACCCGTCTCAGGCGAGTCGAATGCGGGTCGAGAGGGATGTTTACAAAGTTGACAGGTAAACCGTCTGTCCCATCTCTGATCCGTAAGACTTCTCTTAAATTAGATACTACTCGTTGTGTCGTTTTTGCCATCCTAGTGTTCGATACTAAATTAGTAGAAAGCGCTCAAGCAATGTAGTACTCGAGAGCTGCCCGTATGTAGGCGTTGAATACTGGTTAATGGTGAGAGCGACCCAGTTGCCTATATATCTGTAGTCAAAGTGGGATCTTCAAAATGTATATTGCAGCTTCGATTGGCGTTGCCTCGTTGACCCCTCCTGCTCCGACCGTCACGGTAAGAATCTCGAAGATATCTGTTAAGAAGCCGGATCTGAGAAAATTTACAATTTCACTCCCCTCCCCGGACATTGGTCCAGGATTTTCGAATTGCACCTCCATACCCATACCGCCAGCATTGCGCAATGCGGCGCAAAAGCGCCAGGTTAGTTAAAAAAATGCGAAAATTCATAATTTCTCAACGGAATAAGATAGAACCAAAATTCCTTTTTCATTATGTTAGGCATGCCCAGGGTGCACCATACCACCACTGGGATCGAAATTTGCTCGATTCTGATATCGACTTCTTGACTAGTACTTTCAAACTTATCGATTTCTTTGTACCTCAGAGTCGGTATCGGGCATAACTTTTGTCATAGGGTGGTTCCCCACTGTCATGGGTAACATGTCCACCTATGGCCAATATCGGGTTCCGGGTCACATTGAACGAAAAAGTGCCTTGAATGATCGCTACTCGGGTAATACGCGGACTTTTACGGCTAATTCCATAGACTCTGTAGCCTATCCAGAAACATGCCTGATAGTAAAATGGCATCATGTTCCTAATATTCATCACCATAGGAGTTCAATCCGCGACAGTGATTTTTGTCGATTTTTTCAAACGATGACCATGCCTCAGAAGTGAGCCATGACCATGAACCCCGGGTCATGGTCTGAAATGGACTGAAAAAGTCATGATGGAGGATCTTCCACTACTATACACCAATGTATGCTACAGTAGCACAGTAATATGTTGGAACAGAAATTACTGTGTTACGGCTGTTGAGGAATCGAGAACAGGCTTTTAAATCAAAATTTCGAATATATCCTGTTTGCGAGAGCTGAAATACGTTGATTTCGGTTACAACATATTACTGTGCTACTGTAGCATACATTGGTGTATAGTAGTGGAAGATCCTCCATCATGACTTTTTCAGTCCATTTCAGACCATGACCCGGGGTTCATGGTCATGGCTCACTTCTGAGGCATGGTAATCGTTTGAAAAAATCAACAAAAATCACTGTCGCGGATTGAACTCCTATGGTGATGAATATTAGGAACATGATGCCATTTTACTATTAGGCATGTTTCTGGCTGAATAGGCATACAGAGCCTATGGAATTAGCAGTTAAAGTCCGCGTACCCGAGTAGCGTACCCGACTACCCGAGTAGCGATCATTCAAGGCACTTTTTCGTTCAATGGGACCCGGAACCCGATATTGGCCATAGGTGGACATGTTACCCATGACAGTGGGGAACCACCCTATGACAAAAGTTATGCCTGATACCGACTCTGAGGTACAAAGAAATCGATAAGCTTGAATGTACTAGGCAAGAAGTCGATATCAGAATCGAGCAAATTTCGATCCCAGTCCTGGTATGGTGCACCCTGGTCATGCCTAACATAATGAAAAAGGAATTTTGGTTCTAGCTTATTCCGTTGAGAAATGATGAATTTTCGCTTTTTTTGGCTAACCTGGCGCTTTTGCGCCGCATTGCGCAATGCTGGCGGTGATGTCATCAGTTTTGTAAACAAGGCGAAAGGGCCCCAGGCCCTATGGGGTGTATGGAGGTCCAATTCGAAAATTCTGGACCAATGTCCGGGGGGGGGGGGGGGGGGGTGATCATGTTTCTCAGATCCGGCCTCTTAAAGAAAGAGAGGCACGAATGCTGGCTCAATTATCATAAGCGAGCGGCGGGCACCAATTTGCATGCGCCGTCTCTTCATTGCCCTCCTCTCTCTCGCTCGTTGCCTGCACGATTAGGGGAGCTTGGCACCCAGCCAATCGGCCATATCTCAGTTCAAACGAAAATTGAAATCATGGGTGTTTCGAAAGTGTCATAGGGTGCTCATGCCACATCATCTGGCACAGAGAACTCACTTAGCCAGATATTCGTGCCCCTCCCCCTTTAAGTGATGAAGTGGTTGTAAAAATATAGTTACTGACCAAGCAGTGGGCTCCCGCAAGGCTCAAGAACCTTGAATAGCTTTACCTTTACTTATATTTGCAGTTAGCCAACTATTTGCAGGCTCTTGTGTCCCCAAGCCGCCTCACTGGGACAAAAAGAGCGAAGCCGATGAAATGCAGAAGGACATGAAGAAGGAGAGGGATGAGTCACTCACTGACAATGAGCTCGGTGAGCGATTTATCTCTTTGTTAGCGGTCCCTGAATGGAGACTACGAAAATGGGTGAACTTGTTCGTTTCTTCAACGGCTTTCCATGTTGAAGCTAGCTAGGATCAGAAATCTGCGGTATAAACTGAAAGTGTACCGCATTGCAGAGGAGATCAAGTTCGTACTGAAGGAGCATCAACCCAAGCGTAAGTGTTCTGTGAATGTTCATCAATGCTGTTCTAAAGTTTAACGAACTATCGCGGGGAAATGAATTTATCGCTAAGAGTCAAGAGAATCAAAACGAAAACGGCTCGGGAGGCCTCGTGCTTTCACTGAAAAATTTGTTCGACTTACTTTATAAGAAAGAAGAAACGTTTCCTCAACTAAAGACAAACCATATTAAAATAATCGCGATATGAGACACTATCTCAGAAAATCAAAAAAGTCTTGGCATTCTGAAAAAATAGATGTCTTTTATTTTTTGGCTGTAGGTAGTGCTCGATGAGTGTAGTTGATCAGTAGAATTCTAAATTTTAAAAGACAATGTCTGACTCGATCGACATAGTTTTGGCATTCTTCAAAATGCAATCAATGCTCTTTCACAAGTGTATTTTATTTAACAGAGAGTAAATACTCACAATTTACCCAACAACTTCAACAACAAACGAAAAATCTAAAGGGTGAATGAGGAATGAATGAGGAAAGATAACAAAACGGCTTAGCCGCTAAACTTGGCGACACGCTCGAGCTCGTCCTTCTTCTTGATGGCGTAGCTGTTGGAGGATTCCTTGGCGGTGTTGATCAACTCGTCGGCCAGGCACTCAGCGATCGCCTTGATGTTACGGAAGGCGGCCTCGTGAGCTCCAGTGCAGAGGAGCCACATAGCCTGAGATGTAATAAATAAAAATAAAAACAAATAACGGTATGACTATAAAACAGAAGGTTTTCCAATCTCAGTTCTCACATTCAGAATGTTCTTACTGCGAGGTACTGAGCTGGGTGTTTTCTTCAAAGCCGCATAATAAATTAAATTTTTAAACCTGGTTGACACGTCTGAGGGGAGCCACGTCGACCGTGGTACCGGCGCGTCCAATACGGGTAGAGTCTTCACGGGGCCGACATGATAACGGCGTTGACGAGCACCTGCACGGGTTCTGAAAAGAAAATTCTTTTGAAGTTTTCCAATAATACACGATTAGGAAGCACAAGCGAATTACAATCTCAAAACCGTTTAACTACAAGGTGCTTTCAGAAAAGAGCTGGATAACGTTATACAAATTGGAACACAAATATTTATATCTTTGCCGACTTGGTAGCGTCCGGCGGAGTGAGGAAGGTACTTGGCGTACTTCTCCTTGACGATGATGTATGTAGTCGACAAGCGAGATGTCGGCAACATTGACCTGACAAATATAAATATACATCACTTAAATTTATATAAATATAGCAACATAAAAGAAATAAACGATTAGAATGGTTTAATTACAAGTTTATATCAGAGCAGGGCCAAACACCTCCTCAAAAATGACCTATACGTACAGCATGTTCTCGCAAAAATCAGGAGATATGACCCGAAACCTAACCACCGCGCAAAAGCACTCAAACGTCGTGATATTCCTTTATAAATTGAGTATTTTACCCCTGTATCAGAGACATTTGCTTTTTCTACTTCATATAATTGAACAGGATGAAAATAACAAAATAAAAATTGAAAAAAAGTATTGTGTTACCTCTTGGAGGTTCCACTTTCCGAAGAGCTTGACCTCGGGAAGATTGCTCTCGAGCTCAAAGGCGGGAGCAACGTCCACGGCCTCGTTATCCTCATCAACTGTCCATTAGTCGGCCATGATTGGCTAAATTAAAAACTTTAGTGCAAGAAATTGTAAAAGTAAGCGGAATAAGGCGAATAACAACACAAATATCAAATAGAACGGTTCGCAATCCATATTACACGCTTGTGAAAACATAGCAGAGAATGGGTCCCGCAAAATGTCCCTCGCATTACGACATGGCAAAACACAGTAAATGGAGCTCCATAAATGCAAATGGAACGGTTCAAAATCGAATTGCCGAACACAATTGCACAATGACTTTATACAAAAACACTTTCAAAAAAGCTAGGGGAGCAGTGAAAAAGAACAGAACGTTCAAAAAACATAACCACTGAGGCGTGGTGTGCCATCCGACGACTAGTGCGAAAAGGCGAGCACGGAGGTCCATGGGGTCCAGTTTGAAGTGAAATCGTACAGTAGTTTTCGTCGCGGGACCTTTTACACGCAGAGTACACCACCAAAATATTTTTCTTTCGCATGGAGGGAATTTTGAAATTATTTTTAGCATTTCACCAAGATCTTGGCTGTAGATTTGTAGTGGGTTTCGTTCCGAAAAATGTTCACCTATCGTGAGCATCAGCGTTCATTGCATGAATTCTTTGCGCATTTGTATGTTTCTTTCTCTCCTATGGAATTTCAAGTGAAAAAATTCTTTTTCCAAGAAGCAACAAATGCCCTCCGTTTTTGTGCTTTAAAGTCACTCGGCCAACACCTTTATTTAAATACCCAAAGATTCGTTAACAAACCAAGGAAGCAAGAAATCATGAGAAATTTCTAAAATACACCATGAAATTTCATAGTGTGGCCGAGAGCGAAGGTGAGAATTGTGAAACTGCCCCGCGAAAAAGGTTGCGAAATACTTAGAAATTTTATGGTGTACTTTCGTGGTGTCATGCGACTTCTCATTGGAGCCTGGTACACCGTGAGCGAGGATGCGAGAGCGACAGTAACCCAAATACACGCAAATTAATTTTTTTTATTTTTGTATTTTTTTGGAACACCAGAGCATGTTTAGGGACCGCAGGCTCCGCCCATTTTCTTATATTTCGAAAAACCTCCTACAGTATCCACACTGACCACACCACTCATTTCCTTTAAAAGTACCCTCTTTTCAACGATTTTTTTCTACATTAAATTGATTATTTATTTAATTCTTTTTGGTTGTTTATCAAAATAGAACACTCGAACTGCAAACGAGGCTCATCGGTTTTTTGCACAGATGCTTCCCCTATTTTGTAAGAGGTATTCAAAAATATGGCATATTCTACTAATTTCATTCGCGCTGTCTGTTTTAGTTCCAAAAGGTTCCTCTCCAATTTTTGTTTGTAAACACTCCTTATTCACTGTAATTTAGTGCTATGAAGGTTAGATAGGTGCCGGAAGCCGCCGAAATTCGCCCGGCCTCGAAACGTTAATACTTTCGTTCTGAATTTTAGTATTTATTTTCGTAAAATTTTGCTATTCGCTGATTAATTTATTTTTATATTTCACATTATTTCTCATGGACGTTCATCATCATCTCTAAACTCGAAAGTAAAGACAAAAATATATGAGTAACATTTTGAGGCACTTGCTGGACATGTACTTTGTAAATATGATTCTCGAGTGTTCATTTGTTTAATGATAGGTAATGTATGGGAGCATTATAGGCACTGAATCTGTGAATCAAATGCACCTATGAAAGCCTAATCATCTCTATTTATGTTCTATAAAACACTGTAGCTGCATACAATCAAACGATAGGAGTAGAGTGGATAAAGGAAGAGTGAAAGGAAGGGTCTTCCTCTCCGCGTAACGAGGAATGAGAGGGAGAGGAAGAATGAGAGGGAAGGGATTAATTCTTGAGGAAGAGTGAGAGGGTACTGTAACTCTTGAGGAAGAGTGAGAACTCTTGAGGAAGAACAGAATCAATAATGAGCTCGTTTTCGAAGGTTTTCGATCGGGTTTCGTGCTAATATGCCTGGAATTAGTATTAAGGTCAACCTAGTGTCATTTTTGGTGCATTTGCATAAAGTTTCATTGCATTTGGCAGCTTCTCAAGACAAACAAATTATCAAGACCTAGACGCTAGTTTTTCGTAGATTCGAAGTATCTCATGGGTGGAAATGATGTTCCGCATTGTTTAGAAGCATTATTCAGTCGAATAAACTTCATTTGACGTATCGAGACGTTTTTGCGAAGCCTCATAAGCATGATTGTCATGCAAAACATTCCATAATCAAGCCTCGTGTTGTGTATGCAAATCATAGTATTCTTACATCAAAGCACGATCAATTCCTCATGTTCAAAATAACAGTTCAGGTCTTCCCAGAACGATTCTAATTCTACTCTTGAGGAAGAGTTCTCACTCTTCCTCAAGAGTTATTCCCTCTTCTCATTCTTAAGGAAGAGAGACCGCGCTCCCTCCACTCTTCCGCAATGAATGATCCCTCTCCCCTCACTCTTCCCTCTTCCTTTATCTTCTCTAGATAGGAGCGCAAGAGATGAAAAAAGAGGGTTAAAGGAGGAGTCCCACGAATATCTGACTAACTGAGTTCTCGGTCTGAGATGGTGGGTCGTGGCTACCCGATAACACTTTCGAAACTCCCATGTTTTCAATTTTCATTTGAACTGAGATATGAGCAGTTGGCTGCGTTCCAAGTGACCTTGCGCGCGCAGGCAACGAGCGAGAGAGCGTGCGAAATGAGGAGAGCGCGCCCTCTGACTCCTCACTTTGCATAATCGCCCGCACGATTCGTGGGACGCCTTCTTTAATTTTGCTAATATAATATGCATGTGATGCAAAATAAATTCTCAGGGCGTTTCCAAAACCAAAAAATGAAGGGATAACGATAATAAAGAGTTCATAATAAATTGTGTACCAGTGATCGGAGAAACAGAGAAAAAAATCATAACCATATAGATTCAATAGTTCATGCAGCCTTAATAAGTGGTGACTACAGAAAAGTTATCAACATTTAAAAATAAGTTGATAGGATCGAGTTTTAATATATAAATCATAAGTCTGACCTAAGATGTGCTCTAACTCCACTAAAATTTCCACTATCAACTTTGAAATGCTCTACTTGGCAGGAGTTATGTTTTCCATCATTTTTACATTTAATATAATGAAAGGAGGATATAGACCGATTAGAAACAAAGAAATATTCACAATAATTTTTTGAAATGACACGCTGCGGTCCCTAAGCATGTTTTCACTTAAATTCAAAGAAGAAAAGAAATTGAAAAATATTATTTTTTGGATGACGACTCTCTTTAATGTCCATAAAATGTTCAATCTTCACTCCTTACTTCTTACTCTATTCATTTGGCTTACAACCGCTCAGAGTTGAGTCTGTTGTTTGTTATCTGACTTGTTGCTTGCAGCATACCATGATGATGACTTGACAATCTGCCCTGGCGAACACGTGCTCACGGCGACAGGAGGAGATCCGATACTCTCTCATTCCTCTTACGTCCAACTTACTACTGAGTGATACTTTCGACTTATAATTGAAATTCGATAAATATCTTTCAGGATTATTTCTAGCTCTTTTCGCAAACACCTCTGCGGTGGGTTTGCGGTACACCCATACTTTTTTATTTCTGCAGCACACTGCGTATACGATTCGTAATTATATTTCTCAGTTATTCAAAAAAAATGATTTTTTAGTGACTATATTTGGCCGTGGTACTATATGGCACTCAAAGAGGGAATCGTTAACAAGGTAGTATGTTTCAGTTAACACAATCAGTTAACACAATCATATTCAGGTCGTTAAAACAATTAAGCATGAAAACTATACACACGGAAAATCGAACTGTTATAATTGCAATGACCTTGCTTTACTTAAGTAGTAGCCATGTTTTTGATCTTCTCTGATCCTTTTTTAAGAGTTGAGAAACCGTTCGCCCACTACACTCCAATCAGAAAAATCGACGAAGATGAGAAGGGAGTTAAGTCTTGCGTAGTTCGGAGTAAGAATTACAATTATTCCAATTACACAATAATTTTAGCTTTATCCGAATCATATTCCGGATGTCCTGTCGAAATAATGATAGGTGTCAGATCATCCACTGTATGTAGATACTATGCCCTGCAACTGAAGGACGAGAACGCAGTATGATGTATTTTGATTGGTTGCAGAAATATTTAATGGAAAAAAAAACCAAACCGTACATTTCAGCAACAGTTCCAGCCCCCCCCCCCTATTTCCTCTGTAGCGATTACTGCAAAAAAAAAGACCGCGTGTTCAAAGTACGTGATATTATATATATATATGTATATATATGAGGCCATTCGCTTAAAGGGACCTGGTCATGTTGGACAATGAACTTTCTAATGGTGTAAAATCACCACAGAACTCGATCAGAAGAAATAAAAATAATTAAAAATTCAATTTAAATTAAATATTAATTTTTTAAAGTACGGTATTTAATAAATTGTTCCACGAGTACTGTACCCAGTACTACTCCGGATTAACGGGGAAATGGTGGGTACCAGGAGGGGGAGGCGAATGGGGGCTGGGCTTCAGGATTTCTCACACTTTCAACTTCGTTTTCTCTCTGTTTAACCGATTTTCACAGTTATTTAATATATTTTACGTGTTTACTTCGTGTTTGGCCACAGTCTCTCATAGAATCAAGCCCGATATATCGACTATTCTCTTCCAACTCACCTAGTTTGGGTTGTTTTGCGCATTGGTATATAAATGCAACATTTAACAGCTGCTTTTCGATTACAACTGAACGCGTTACATCAATGCAATGTGTTTGCAGGTAGTTCTACTCAATTCCTTCCTTCTCTCACTTGTTTCTCGCTATCAAGCCTTCTATTTTTCTTGTCTCGCATTTGTATTCGGTTGAGTTTTGTCTAGTCTGGTTTTATGGTTATTCAGTTTATAATACAGCATTGGGTAATCAGGCGCGAAATGCTGAGAAGGCGATGACAACTCTCGCCAGATGACGACGATTGAAGGAAGAAGAGGAGAAAGGATCAGTTGCCAAGAGACCCCACGATACAAAGGTTATTATTATTCATGCATCATTGAGATTTTGAACATTTTCTTGTGTGTTCATACGAACTCTCGTATTTCCATTAAAAGTTTTTTCAGGATTGCGCGAATCTCTCTGACGCCGAGCGATTCCGTCGTGAAATTGCAAAGTAAGTCGCCAAAAATAGCCCTTATCTAGGTCTTCTTATTTATTAACACTCAAATTTAATAGCTGTTAAATAGTTGTTCCGTCAAGTCAATATTTTAAGTCTGTTTAATGTATTACAGACGATATCTATAGGCATTTGACAGCGCGCGACCTGCATTGCTCCTCACGTACCCTAGTCTTCGAAATATTGACCTTTGACGAAATAGCATTGCACTTTACTACCTATTTTCGTATTTATATATTAATATCGATATAAGTACTATATTTATATTTAAATACTAGTTGTATTATGAAACGCTTCATTGTTCTAGTATTAATTGTCCTGAACAGTGTGTGCCATGCAACTGAGTGATATTTAGAACAAGACGTCGACCATCGAGGAGCAGGCTTGCGTCTACGCCTCACTCGTCCTTCAGGACGACGATGTAAGCTTGTTTTATAAACAAATATAATTATTTTCAAACGTTTATCTGATCGATGTTGTGTTGGTAGTGTTGGGTTTAAACCAGGCAAAAAATATTAGGCTCTGAGCAAAAATAAGGCTCATCGTTGGTTACAGAAGGTGAATCTGATTGTTACGTTTTTTTTAAACTGGTAGTACTTGTAGTTTGAACGGTCTTTTTTCGCGCATTCGATTCAAACATCTGCGAGTATGATGTTAAAAGATGGATACTATTTGACTCGTGAAAAACACTAAGTTCGATGAATGGTTACTTTTAAAAATATTTTAAGTTCGTCAACTGCTCGTTATTGTGAAGGCCAAGTTCTTCTCCCACTCCGCCGAAGAGAAGATCAAGGCTGCCGGAGGAACATGCGTCTTGGCTGCCAAAGGCACCATTACTTGTGTTGTAAATATTTTTTTTGCTTTCGCAATTATTGTTTTAGCTATTCCTAATATAAATCTTGTTGAACAAAGAGTTCTGGTTGATTGTGACGCAGTTGTTTGAAGAAGTGAAATGCGTTGGAAAGGAATTTCGGGCCAGATGATCGATTGATCAAACAATATTGTTGCTTATTGATTTTACACAGTATGACATGAATATAGACAATTACGGTAGGTAAAATCGATTTGTTTAGCATAGACTTGCGTACTCAAAATTATCATCAAAAATACTATTTTCGATGTTTAGTTCCATCATGCCATGCGTTCCCTCGATGCTGTGCCATCTCTCCCTCGATTAAACAGTGGTAAAAATACAGAGCATCTAAGACGTTTACATATACATCGTCCGCCCACAATGACCTATCGGTCTCAAAATAGGGCAGGGAATCAAGAATGGGTTAACTATCAAATTTAATGAACACTTTTTCGCTGCTATATCGAATGCAGGACAGTGCACGCAAGTTATCGTTCGAAAAATGTCGAGATCAGCACGTGTACAAGATAATTTCGACGATAACGGGCATGAACGCCTTCAGAATTGCGGCATTTTTGGAGGTGGGTAGTCCATAGGGCCTATTGAGCCCACGTAACAACAGAACTAGCGGCAGAACTAGCGGAACTAGAGGTTAAAGTATAATTATCGATTGATAAATACCGGAGACAGTTCGTGCAAAATGTAATTTCGACGATAACGGTCGTGGGAACCTACAGAATTGCGGCATTTTTATCGTGGGGTTTGCACATTGGGTGTATTTAACAGACGTAGCGACAAAATGCGCGGCCTTCGAGGATGAAGTATAATTAACGAGCGAAACAAGCCGGGATGGGTATTAGCAAAATCGAATTTCGACGATAATGAGCGCGGGGAACTATTGAATTACGGCAGTTATGCCGTAAAGGGTTGTCCATAGGGTCCCTACACCGAAAATGTTTAAAAATAAAAATAAAATAAGGAGAAATTGTAAAAATCGAAGGAAAAATCGATAGCACAAAAAAGAAACTCATTGTGCGCCGGGAAGTGCGCGACCGGAGAGTGCTCGATTCGACTGTAGCCTAAAGGACTGCTCCGGATTTAACTCCGGTTTTAACGGGAGCCGTCTGTACCCAGCCTAAAAGACGGCTCCGGATTTTAAACTTTGAAAACTCGTAACTCTTTAAAAACAATTTTTTATCTCTTTTTATTTTTTCCATTTTTATCGGAAAATGGAGTTCTTTCATCTGAACATCAATGTCCAAAGTGTGCCGGGTCCCTTTAAGAATCAAGCAAACTCGGAGGGGTTTGGCACAGTCCAAAAAATCGAAATCTCTCTTAGTTCGGGATTCGGGGTTTTTGAACATGATGAAGACGATGGGCGTAGTCAGTTTGCTCGAAAAAAATCCGTTGGCTTCAGACGACGTCACGTCGAAAACAGATTTTGCTGATTTTCTCCGCAACTACGAGAGCTAAATTTACGAAAATCTGGTTACTGGGGTCAAATTAACTGGTGAACACGCCTGACTACTTTATTTTTCATGATTTGGTTAAATAACTATGATATATGAAACTTCTCATCCAGTCATTTCCGCGCTTAGCAACAAGGATAGATCGGATCGGAATGGCTAGTAGATCCCATAAAAAAAATTTGAGCCAATTCGGTCATGGGATCTCCGAGATATTTAACTTACAGTGTAACGCCTTGTAAGTGAATCTGACGATCCTTCCCCTTGTTTACTTCCTTCCTCTAATCGATCGGAGTCTCCTTCCCGAGGGAGGCGAGAGAGCATGGGGAATCGAGAGAGTGAAGGGAGGAGGCCGAGATGGAGAGACTCGGGTAGATCAAAGTTGGGAAGTCAACAAGGAGAATGATGGCAAGATTTACTTACAAGGCGTTACACTGTAATTTAAATATCTCGGAGATCCCATGACCGAATTGGCTCAAATTTTTTTTATGGGATCTACTAGCCATTCCGATCCGATCTAACCTTGTTGCTTGGCGCGGAAATGACTGGATGAGAAGTTTCATATATCATAGTTATTTAACCAAATCATGGAAAATAAAGTAGTCAGGCGTGTTCACCAGTTAATTTGAGTTTGAGTTATTTTGAGCAACCAGAATTTGAGCTATTTTGAGCAACCAGATTTTCGTACACTTAGCTCTCGTAGTTGCTGAGAAAATCAGCAAAATCTGTTTTCGACGTGACGTCGTCTAAAGCCAACGGATTTTTTTCGAGCAAGCTGATTAAGCCCATCGTCTTCAGCATGCTCAAAACCCCCGAATCCCGAACTTAGAGAGTTTTCGATTTTTTGGACTGTGCCGGCCCATGCTTGATTTTTACGCAAACGGCCTCATATATCTACGAGAGAGCGTAAATCTTCATTCCACACGCTCTCTCGCAGCTCTGGCCTGTGAGAGAGCGTGTGGAATGAAGATTTATCGCATTTCGAACTCTAATATTAATCACATTCCAGGGAGATAGCGGGTCTCCTATGATATGCAGATTCGAAGACAATCAAGAGTATGCCTTGGTAAATATATTCGAACAATGTTTGTTAAAGGAGGAGTAACATGAAAGTTTGAGTCACTAAGTTGACAACGTAATGTTGTAGCTATCGACAGCCATATCAGAATTGTGAAGTCCCCATATCTGTATCTCATCTCTGAACCGATATACAGCGAGTTGGCCTTGTGCCAAAGCTTCCCTCATGGCAGGGATTTTGAACTGTCGATTTCACTGGGAAGGGACTGCGCACTGATCTACCCCAGTCTCCCCTTGTCTCTTCCCATCGATCGCTTTCCTCCCTCTCCCTATCGGGGGACGGGAGATAGGAATAGGGTCTTGGCAAAGTGCCAACCGCTAACTACGGTCGCTTCCCATGGCCGGTATTTCGTTGTGAGAGTCTCTAACATTCTTTCCTGTTACTCCTCCTTTAACATGGGGTGCATTCTAGGGTTGACGAAACGAAACGTAAATCCGAACTTTTAATTCAATTATCGTCTCATTCCGGAACGGATTAAAAATAGAACAATGGCCATTCCGGAACGAGAGTAGATCAGAACAAAGAAAATTCCTTTGTTCGACTCTAGTTCCGGAAAAGTGGAGATAATTGAACTTATTTTTCGGCCGTTCCGAAAGCCGAACGATCAACCCTAGTGCTTTCCAGGGAATAATTTCGTATGGACCGGTCGAGGACGAGAGCCAGTACCCGGTTTACTATACGAGGTTGAGCCGGTACGAATCTTGGGTGAATGAGAAAATTGCCCAAAACGAAGGCTCGTGAAGATCATTTATTCATTACTGTTGTATTGTAAATAGACTAGTCCCCCTCGCACTAAGTGTTTTAACAGTATTTTTTTTAGACAATTGACAAAGAGTATTATTACGATAGTTCACTCAACATCACATACTGATTCTATTTCATTAAATCATTTGTTCCTTACTCTTTTCACTCTTCTAACTTATTTACTCATTGCAAAAATAATGAAAAAAAACATCTGATTCTTAGATCAAGTTGCCATATCTCTCATTCCTACATTCGTATTCCTTACGCATCAAATAAAAATAGATTCATTCTCTGATCTCTTTTCTCTTTCAATTCACTTCTTATCGGTCGAATGAAAATCCAGCATGACCAAATTGGAACACATTTCATCCATTCTTTTGTCTATCTTATGACCAATCCAAAAAAATTCAACCCAATCCAAATATCAAGCTAAATAGGGACCATCTTTCATCCCTTCTTTCTTCTTACTTCTGAATCCACAAACAAACCTACCGAATTTGTCAAGATTTAGTGGGAACACCTTTCACCCCTCCATACTTCTTCCTTATGAGTTACAATGACAAGACCATTGAATTGGCAAGATGCGGTCACCATGCATCCCTTTCTTCTTCTTCTTCCTTCTGATTCCAATTAGATAACACGATCGAATGATACATACCAAACTGGAACATCTTTCACCCCTTCATCCCTCTTTCTCATGAATCGATTGAGAAAGCATCCCACTTGTATTGATCACATTACAACACCTTTCACCCCTCCATACTTCTTCCTTATGAGTTACAATGACAAAACCATTGAATTGGCAAGATGCGGTCACCATGCATCCCTTTCTTCTTCTTCTTCCTTCTGATTCCAATTAGATAACACGATCGAATGATACATACCAAACTGGAACATCTTTCACCCCTTCATCCCCACAGCATTCTTCTCCGACAGAGAAGGGGGAGATCTTTACATATGTACTTGCGCACTTTGCATGAATCGAACTACAAGGCCTGGGCGGAGGGAGCGGCCGCTCTCCCCGCTCATTTTGAATTTTTGCAGTCCAATTACGGTGTGGCGGGAAAATTCAAAAGTTAATCCCCTTGTTCACCCTTTTCTGGAGAGAACAATGGGGGTCAGAATGCTGTGTCCCTCTTTCTCATGAATCGATTGAGAAAGCATCCCACTTGTATTGATCACATTACAACACCTTTCACCCCTCCATACTTCTTCCTTATGAGTTGCAATGACAAAACCATTGAATTGGCAAGATGCAGTCACCATGCATCCCTCTTCTTCTTCTTCTTCCTTCTGATTCCAATGAGATAACACGATCGAATGATACATACCAAACTGGAACATCTTTCACCCCTTCATCCCTCTTTCTCATGAATCGATTGAGAAAGCATCCCACTTGTATTGATCACATTACAACACCTTTCACCCCTCCATACTTCTTCCTTATGAGTTACAATGACAAAACCATTGAATTGGCAAGATGCGGTCACCATGCATCCCTTTCTTCTTCTTCTTCCTTCTGATTCCAATTAGATAGCACGATCGAATGATACATACCAAATTGGACCATCTTTTACCCCTTCATCCCTCTTTCTCATGAATCGATTGAGAAAGCATCCCACTTGTATTGATCACATTACAACACCTTTCACCCCTCCATACTTCTTCCTTATGAATTGCAATGACAAAACCATTGAATTGGCAAGATGCGGTCACCATGCATCCCTTTCTTCTTCTTCTTCCTTCTGATTCCAATTAGATAACACGATCGAATGATACATACCAAACTGGAACATCTTTCACCCCTTCATCCCTCTTTCTCATGAATCGATTGAGAAAGCATCCCACTTGTATTGATCACATTACAACACCTTTCACCCCTCCATACTTCTTCCTTATGAATTGCAATGACAAAACCATTGAATTGGCAAGATGCGGTCACCATGCATCCCTTTCTTCTTCTTCTTCCTTCTGATTCCAATTAGATAACACGATCGAATGATACATACCAAACTGGAACATCTTTCACCCCTTCATCCCTCTTTCTCATGAATTGATTGAGAAAGCATCCCACTTGTATTGATCACATTACAACACCTTTCACCCCTCCATACTTCTTCCTTATGAGTTGCAATGACAAAACCATTGAATTGGCAAGATGCAGTCACCATGCATCCCTCTTCTTCTTCTTCTTCCTTCTGATTCCAATTAGATAACACGATCGAATGATACATACCAAACTGGAACATCTTTCACCCCTTCATCCCCACAGCATTCTTCTCCGACAGAGAAGGGGGAGATCTTTACATATGTACTTGCGCACTTTGCATGAATCGAACTACAAGGCCTGGGCGGAGGTAGCGGCCGCTCTCCCCGCTCATTTTGAATTTTTGCAGTCCAATTACGGTGTGGCGGGAAAATTCAAAAGTTAATCCCCTTGTTCACCCTTTCCTGGAGAGAACAATGGGGGTCAGAATGCTGTGTCCCTCTTTCTCATGAATCGATTGAGAAAGCATCCCACTTGTATTGATCACATTACAACACCTTTCACCCCTCCATACTTCTTCCTTATGAGTTGCAATGACAAAACCATTGAATTGGCAAGATGCAGTCACCATGCATCCCTCTTCTTCTTCTTCTTCCTTCTGATTCCAATGAGATAACACGATCGAATGATACAGACCAAATTGGACCATCTTTCACCCCTTCATCCCTCTTTCTCATGAATCGATTGAGAAAGCATCCCACTTGTATTGATCACATTACAACACCTTTCACCCCTCCATACTTCTTCCTTATGAATTGCAATGACAAAACCATTGAATTGGCAAGATGCGGTCACCATGCATCCCTTTCTTCTTCTTCTTCCTTCTGATTCCAATTAGATAACACGATCGAATGATACAGACCAAATTGGACCATCTTTCACCCCTTCATCCCTCTTTCTCATGAATCGATTGAGAAAGCATCCCACTTGTATTGATCACATTACAACACCTTTCACCCCTCCATACTTCTTCCTTATGAATTGCAATGACAAAACCATTGAATTGGCAAGATGCGGTCACCATGCATCCCTTTCTTCTTCTTCTTCCTTCTGATTCCAATTAGATAACACGATCGAATGATACATACCAAACTGGAACATCTTTCACCCCTTCATCCCTCTTTCTCATGAATCGATTGAGAAAGCATCCCACTTGTATTGATCACATTACAACACCTTTCACCCCTCCATACTTCTTCCTTATGAATTGCAATGACAAAACCATTGAATTGGCAAGATGCGGTCACCATGCATCCCTTTCTTCTTCTTCTTCCTTCTGATTCCAATTAGATAACACGATCGAATGATACATACCAAACTGGAACATCTTTCACCCCTTCATCCCTCTTTCTCATGAATCGATTGAGAAAGCATCCCACTTGTATTGATCACATTACAACACCTTTCACCCCTCCATACTTCTTCCTTATGAATTGCAATGACAAAACCATTGAATTGGCAAGATGCGGTCACCATGCATCCCTTTCTTCTTCTTCTTCCTTCTGATTCCAATTAGATAACACGATCGAATGATACATACCAAACTGGAACATCTTTCACCCCTTCATCCCTCTTTCTCATGAATCGATTGAGAAAGCATCCCACTTGTATTGATCACATTACAACACCTTTCACCCCTCCATACTTCTTCCTTATGAATTGCAATGACAAAACCATTGAATTGGCAAGATGCGGTCACCATGCATCCCTTTCTTCTTCTTCTTCCTTCTGATTCCAATTAGATAACACGATCGAATGATACATACCAAACTGGAACATCTTTCACCCCTTCATCCCTCTTTCTCATGAATCGATTGAGAAAGCATCCCACTTGTATTGATCACATTACAACACCTTTCACCCCTCCATACTTCTTCCTTATGAATTGCAATGACAAAACCATTGAATTGGCAAGATGCGGTCACCATGCATCCCTTTCTTCTTCTTCTTCCTTCTGATTCCAATTAGATAACACGATCGAATGATACATACCAAACTGGAACATCTTTCACCCCTTCATCCCTCTTTCTCATGAATCGATTGAGAAAGCATCCCACTTGTATTGATCACATTACAACACCTTTCACCCCTCCATACTTCTTCCTTATGAATTGCAATGACAAAACCATTGAATTGGCAAGATGCAGTCACCATGCATCCCTCTTCTTCTTCTTCTTCCTTCTGATTCCAATGAGATAACACGATCGAATGATACATACCAAACTGGAACATCTTTCACCCCTTCATCCCTCTTTCTCATGAATCGATTGAGAAAGCATCCCACTTGTATTGATCACATTACAACACCTTTCACCCCTCCATACTTCTTCCTTATGAATTGCAATGACAAAACCATTGAATTGGCAAGATGCAGTCACCATGCATCCCTCTTCTTCTTCTTCTTCCTTCTGATTCCAATGAGATAACACGATCGAATGATACATACCAAACTGGAACATCTTTCACCCCTTCATCCCTCTTTCTCATGAATCGATTGAGAAAGCATCCCACTTGTATTGATCACATTACAACACCTTTCACCCCTCCATACTTCTTCCTTATGAATTGCAATGACAAAACCATTGAATTGGCAAGATGCGGTCACCATGCATCCCTTTCTTCTTCTTCTTCCTTCTGATTCCAATTAGATAACACGATCGAATGATACATACCAAACTGGAACATCTTTCACCCCTTCATCCCCACAGCATTCTTCTCCGACAGAGAAGGGGGAGATCTTTACATATGTACTTGCGCACTTTGCATGAATCGAACTACAAGGCCTGGGCGGAGGGAGCGGCCGCTCTCCCCGCTCATTTTGAATTTTTGCAGTCCAATTACGGTGTGGCGGGAAAATTCAAAAGTTAATCCCCTTGTTCACCCTTTTCTGGAGAGAACAATGGGGGTCAGAATGCTGTGTCCCTCTTTCTCATGAATCGATTGAGAAAGCATCCCACTTGTATTGATCACATTACAACACCTTTCACCCCTCCATACTTCTTCCTTATGAGTTGCAATGACAAAACCATTGAATTGGCAAGATGCAGTCACCATGCATCCCTCTTCTTCTTCTTCTTCCTTCTGATTCCAATTAGATAACACGATCGAATGATACATACCAAACTGGAACATCTTTCACCCCTTCATCCCTCTTTCTCATGAATCGATTGAGAAAGCATCCCACTTGTATTGATCACATTACAACACCTTTCACCCCTCCATACTTCTTCCTTATGAATTGCAATGACAAAACCATTGAATTGGCAAGATGCAGTCACCATGCATCCCTTTCTTCTTCTTCTTCCTTCTGATTCCAATTAGATAACACGATCGAATGATACATACCAAACTGGAACATCTTTCACCCCTTCATCCCTCTTTCTCATGAATCGATTGAGAAAGCATCCCACTTGTATTGATCACATTACAACACCTTTCACCCCTCCATACTTCTTCCTTATGAATTGCAATGACAAAACCATTGAATTGGCAAGATGCAGTCACCATGCATCCCTCTTCTTCTTCTTCTTCCTTCTGATTCCAATGAGATAACACGATCGAATGATACAGACCAAATTGGACCATCTTTCACCCCTTCATCCCTCTTTCTCATGAATCGATTGAGAAAGCATCCCACTTGTATTGATCACATTACAACACCTTTCACCCCTCCATACTTCTTCCTTATGAATTGCAATGACAAAACCATTGAATTGGCAAGATGCGGTCACCATGCATCCCTTTCTTCTTCTTCTTCCTTCTGATTCCAATTAGATAACACGATCGAATGATACATACCAAATTGGACCATCTTTTACCCCTTCATCCCTCTTTCTCATGAATCGATTGAGAAAGCATCCCACTTGTATTGATCACATTACAACACCTTTCACCCCTCCATACTTCTTCCTTATGAATTGCAATGACAAAACCATTGAATTGGCAAGATGCGGTCACCATGCATCCCTTTCTTCTTCTTCTTCCTTCTGATTCCAATTAGATAGCACGATCGAATGATACATACCAAATTGGACCATCTTTTACCCCTTCATCCCTCTTTCTCATGAATCGATTGAGAAAGCATCCCACTTGTATTGATCACATTACAACACCTTTCACCCCTCCATACTTCTTCCTTATGAATTGCAATGACAAAACCATTGAATTGGCAAGATGCGGTCACCATGCATCCCTTTCTTCTTCTTCTTCCTTCTGATTCCAATTAGATAACACGATCGAATGATACATACCAAATTGGACCATCTTTTACCCCTTCATCCCTCTTTCTCATGAATCGATTGAGAAAGCATCCCACTTGTATTGATCACATTACAACACCTTTCACCCCTCCATACTTCTTCCTTATGAGTTGCAATGACAAAACCATTGAATTGGCAAGATGCAGTCACCATGCATCCCTCTTCTTCTTCTTCTTCCTTCTGATTCCAATGAGATAACACGATCGAATGATACATACCAAACTGGAACATCTTTCACCCCTTCATCCCTCTTTCTCATGAATCGATTGAGAAAGCATCCCACTTGTATTGATCACATTACAACACCTTTCACCCCTCCATACTTCTTCCTTATGAGTTGCAATGACAAAACCATTGAATTGGCAAGATGCAGTCACCATGCATCCCTCTTCTTCTTCTTCTTCCTTCTGATTCCAATGAGATAACACGATCGAATGATACATACCAAACTGGAACATCTTTCACCCCTTCATCCCTCTTTCTCATGAATCGATTGAGAAAGCATCCCACTTGTATTGATCACATTACAACACCTTTCACCCCTCCATACTTCTTCCTTATGAATTGCAATGACAAAACCATTGAATTGGCAAGATGCAGTCACCATGCATCCCTCTTCTTCTTCTTCTTCCTTCTGATTCCAATGAGATAACACGATCGAATGATACAGACCAAATTGGACCATCTTTCACCCCTTCATCCCTCTTTCTCATGAATCGATTGAGAAAGCATCCCACTTGTATTGATCACATTACAACACCTTTCACCCCTCCATACTTCTTCCTTATGAATTGCAATGACAAAACCATTGAATTGGCAAGATGCGGTCACCATGCATCCCTTTCTTCTTCTTCTTCCTTCTGATTCCAATTAGATAACACGATCGAATGATACATACCAAATTGGACCATCTTTTACCCCTTCATCCCTCTTTCTCATGAATCGATTGAGAAAGCATCCCACTTGTATTGATCACATTACAACACCTTTCACCCCTCCATACTTCTTCCTTATGAATTGCAATGACAAAACCATTGAATTGGCAAGATGCGGTCACCATGCATCCCTTTCTTCTTCTTCTTCCTTCTGATTCCAATTAGATAGCACGATCGAATGATACATACCAAATTGGACCATCTTTTACCCCTTCATCCCTCTATCTCATGAATCGATTGAGAAAGCATCCCACTTGTATTGATCACATTACAACACCTTTCACCCCTCCATACTTCTTCCTTATGAATTGCAATGACAAAACCATTGAATTGGCAAGATGCGGTCACCATGCATCCCTTTCTTCTTCTTCTTCCTTCTGATTCCAATTAGATAACACGATCGAATGATACATACCAAATTGGACCATCTTTTACCCCTTCATCCCTCTTTCTCATGAATCGATTGAGAAAGCATCCCACTTGTATTGATCACATTACAACACCTTTCACCCCTCCATACTTCTTCCTTATGAATTGCAATGACAAAACCATTGAATTGGCAAGATGCGGTCACCATGCATCCCTTTCTTCTTCTTCTTCCTTCTGATTCCAATTAGATAGCACGATCGAATGGTACATACCAAATTGGACCATCTTTTACCCCTTCATCCCTCTTTCTCATGAATCGATTGAGAAAGCATCCCACTTGTATTGATCACATTACAACACCTTTCACCCCTCCATACTTCTTCCTTATGAATTGCAATGACAAAACCATTGAATTGGCAAGATGCAGTCACCATGCATCCCTCTTCTTCTTCTTCTTCCTTCTGATTCCAATTAGATAACACGATCGAATGATACATACCAAACTGGAACATCTTTCACCCCTTCATCCCTCTTTCTCATGAATCGATTGAGAAAGCATCCCACTTGTATTGATCACATTACAACACCTTTCACCCCTCCATACTTCTTCCTTATGAATTGCAATGACAAAACCATTGAATTGGCAAGATGCGGTCACCATTAGAGAAGATAAAGGAAGAGGGAAGAGTGAGGGAAGAGAGATCATTCCTTGCGGAAGAGTGGAGGGAGCGCGGTCTCTCTTCCTCAAGAATGAGAGGGGGGATTAACTCTTGAGGAAGAGTGAGAACTCTTCCTCAAGAGTAGATTGAGAATCGTTCCTGGAAGACGCGGTTTTTGATTTTTTACATGCGCAACTGACCGTACTCTGTGGTAAGGGTACTATGATTAGTTTGCATAACGCTAGCTTAGTCATAACGATTTTTTTGCATGACCATCATGCTTACGAGGGTTCGCGAGCACCTGCTGAGAAGTCAAATTGAGTACTTTTGACTGTGTGAGACTTGTAAACCTTGCGTAACATCATTTTCACACATGAGATATCTCAAATAGGCGTAAAACGAACGTGTCGGTCTGTAAAATTGGTTCGTCTTGAATAGCTGCCAAATTCAATAAAAAAAATATGCAAATGCTTAGAAGATGGCTTCTTTATCATCTTTTATCAAGATCTAGTCATATCAACAAGAAACCCTAATAAAAACCATTGGAAACGAGCGATTTATCGAATCTACTCTTCCTCAAGAGTACTCATTCTTCCTCAAGAGTTACCGTACCCTCTCACTCTTCCTCAAGAGTTAATCCCTTCCCTCTCATTCTTCCTCTCCCTCTCATTCGTCGTTGCGCGGCGAGGAAGACCCTTCCTTTCACTCTTCCTTTATCCACTCTAGTCACCATGCATCCCTTTCTTCTTCTTCTTCCTTCTGATTCCAATTAGATAACACGATCGAATGATACATACCAAACTGGAACATCTTTCACCCCTTCATCCCTCTTTCTCATGAATCGATTGAGAAAGCATCCCACTTGTATTGATCACATTACAACACCTTTCACCCCTCCATACTTCTTCCTTATGAGTTGCAATGACAAAACCATTGAATTGGCAAGATGCAGTCACCATGCATCCCTCTTCTTCTTCTTCTTCCTTCTGATTCCAATTAGATAACACGATCGAATGATACATACCAAACTGGAACATCTTTCACCCCTTCATCCCTCTTTCTCATGAATCGATTGAGAAAGCATCCCACTTGTATTGATCACATTACAACACCTTTCACCCCTCCATACTTCTTCCTTATGAATTGCAATGACAAAACCATTGAATTGGCAAGATGCGGTCACCATGCATCCCTTTCTTCTTCTTCTTCCTTCTGATTCCAATTAGATAACACGATCGAATGATTCATACCAAACTGGAACATCTTTCACCCCTTCATCCCTCTTTCTCATGAATCGATTGAGAAAGCATCCCACTTGTATTGATCACATTACAACACCTTTCACCCCTCCATACTTCTTCCTTATGAATTGCAATGACAAAACCATTGAATTGGCAAGATGCAGTCACCATGCATCCCTCTTCTTCTTCTTCTTCCTTCTGATTCCAATGAGATAACACGATCGAATGATACATACCAAACTGGAACATCTTTCACCCCTTCATCCCTCTTTCTCATGAATTGATTGAGAAAGCATCCCACTTGTATTGATCACATTACAACACCTTTCACCCCTCCATACTTCTTCCTTATGAGTTGCAATGACAAAACCATTGAATTGGCAAGATGCAGTCACCATGCATCCCTCTTCTTCTTCTTCTTCCTTCTGATTCCAATTAGATAACACGATCGAATGATACATACCAAACTGGAACATCTTTCACCCCTTCATCCCCACAGCATTCTTCTCCGACAGAGAAGGGGGAGATCTTTACATATGTACTTGCGCACTTTGCATGAATCGAACTACAAGGCCTGGGCGGAGGGAGCGGCCGCTCTCCCCGCTCATTTTGAATTTTTGCAGTCCAATTACGGTGTGGCGGGAAAATTCAAAAGTTAATCCCCTTGTTCACCCTTTTCTGGAGAGAACAATGGGGGTCAGAATGCTGTGTCCCTCTTTCTCATGAATCGATTGAGAAAGCATCCCACTTGTATTGATCACATTACAACACCTTTCACCCCTCCATACTTCTTCCTTATGAGTTGCAATGACAAAACCATTGAATTGGCAAGATGCAGTCACCATGCATCCCTCTTCTTCTTCTTCTTCCTTCTGATTCCAATGAGATAACACGATCGAATGATACATACCAAACTGGAACATCTTTCACCCCTTCATCCCTCTTTCTCATGAATCGATTGAGAAAGCATCCCACTTGTATTGATCACATTACAACACCTTTCACCCCTCCATACTTCTTCCTTATGAATTGCAATGACAAAACCATTGAATTGGCAAGATGCAGTCACCATGCATCCCTCTTCTTCTTCTTCTTCCTTCTGATTCCAATGAGATAACACGATCGAATGATACAGACCAAATTGGACCATCTTTCACCCCTTCATCCCTCTTTCTCATGAATCGATTGAGAAAGCATCCCACTTGTATTGATCACATTACAACACCTTTCACCCCTCCATACTTCTTCCTTATGAATTGCAATGACAAAACCATTGAATTGGCAAGATGCGGTCACCATGCATCCCTTTCTTCTTCTTCTTCCTTCTGATTCCAATTAGATAACACGATCGAATGATACATACCAAATTGGACCATCTTTTACCCCTTCATCCCTCTTTCTCATGAATCGATTGAGAAAGCATCCCACTTGTATTGATCACATTACAACACCTTTCACCCCTCCATACTTCTTCCTTATGAATTGCAATGACAAAACCATTGAATTGGCAAGATGCGGTCACCATGCATCCCTTTCTTCTTCTTCTTCCTTCTGATTCCAATTAGATAGCACGATCGAATGATACATACCAAATTGGACCATCTTTTACCCCTTCATCCCTCTTTCTCATGAATCGATTGAGAAAGCATCCCACTTGTATTGATCACATTACAACACCTTTCACCCCTCCATACTTCTTCCTTATGAATTGCAATGACAAAACCATTGAATTGGCAAGATGCAGTCACCATGCATCCCTCTTCTTCTTCTTCTTCCTTCTGATTCCAATTAGATAACACGATCGAATGATACATACCAAACTGGAACATCTTTCACCCCTTCATCCCTCTTTCTCATGAATCGATTGAGAAAGCATCCCACTTGTATTGATCACATTACAACACCTTTCACCCCTCCATACTTCTTCCTTATGAATTGCAATGACAAAACCATTGAATTGGCAAGATGCGGTCACCATGCATCCCTTTCTTCTTCTTCTTCCTTCTGATTCCAATTAGATAACACGATCGAATGATACATACCAAACTGGAACATCTTTCACCCCTTCATCCCTCTTTCTCATGAATCGATTGAGAAAGCATCCCACTTGTATTGATCACATTACAACACCTTTCACCCCTCCATACTTCTTCCTTATGAGTTGCAATGACAAAACCATTGAATTGGCAAGATGCAGTCACCATGCATCCCTCTTCTTCTTCTTCTTCCTTCTGATTCCAATTAGATAACACGATCGAATGATACATACCAAACTGGAACATCTTTCACCCCTTCATCCCTCTTTCTCATGAATCGATTGAGAAAGCATCCCACTTGTATTGATCACATTACAACACCTTTCACCCCTCCATACTTCTTCCTTATGAATTGCAATGACAAAACCATTGAATTGGCAAGATGCGGTCACCATGCATCCCTTTCTTCTTCTTCTTCCTTCTGATTCCAATTAGATAACACGATCGAATGATACATACCAAACTGGAACATCTTTCACCCCTTCATCCCTCTTTCTCATGAATCGATTGAGAAAGCATCCCACTTGTATTGATCACATTACAACACCTTTCACCCCTCCATACTTCTTCCTTATGAATTGCAATGACAAAACCATTGAATTGGCAAGATGCAGTCACCATGCATCCCTCTTCTTCTTCTTCTTCCTTCTGATTCCAATGAGATAACACGATCGAATGATACATACCAAACTGGAACATCTTTCACCCCTTCATCCCTCTTTCTCATGAATTGATTGAGAAAGCATCCCACTTGTATTGATCACATTACAACACCTTTCACCCCTCCATACTTCTTCCTTATGAGTTGCAATGACAAAACCATTGAATTGGCAAGATGCAGTCACCATGCATCCCTCTTCTTCTTCTTCTTCCTTCTGATTCCAATTAGATAACACGATCGAATGATACATACCAAACTGGAACATCTTTCACCCCTTCATCCCCACAGCATTCTTCTCCGACAGAGAAGGGGGAGATCTTTACATATGTACTTGCGCACTTTGCATGAATCGAACTACAAGGCCTGGGCGGAGGGAGCGGCCGCTCTCCCCGCTCATTTTGAATTTTTGCAGTCCAATTACGGTGTGGCGGGAAAATTCAAAAGTTAATCCCCTTGTTCACCCTTTTCTGGAGAGAACAATGGGGGTCAGAATGCTGTGTCCCTCTTTCTCATGAATCGATTGAGAAAGCATCCCACTTGTATTGATCACATTACAACACCTTTCACCCCTCCATACTTCTTCCTTATGAGTTGCAATGACAAAACCATTGAATTGGCAAGATGCAGTCACCATGCATCCCTCTTCTTCTTCTTCTTCCTTCTGATTCCAATGAGATAACACGATCGAATGATACATACCAAACTGGAACATCTTTCACCCCTTCATCCCTCTTTCTCATGAATCGATTGAGAAAGCATCCCACTTGTATTGATCACATTACAACACCTTTCACCCCTCCATACTTCTTCCTTATGAATTGCAATGACAAAACCATTGAATTGGCAAGATGCAGTCACCATGCATCCCTCTTCTTCTTCTTCTTCCTTCTGATTCCAATGAGATAACACGATCGAATGATACAGACCAAATTGGACCATCTTTCACCCCTTCATCCCTCTTTCTCATGAATCGATTGAGAAAGCATCCCACTTGTATTGATCACATTACAACACCTTTCACCCCTCCATACTTCTTCCTTATGAATTGCAATGACAAAACCATTGAATTGGCAAGATGCGGTCACCATGCATCCCTTTCTTCTTCTTCTTCCTTCTGATTCCAATTAGATAACACGATCGAATGATACATACCAAATTGGACCATCTTTTACCCCTTCATCCCTCTTTCTCATGAATCGATTGAGAAAGCATCCCACTTGTATTGATCACATTACAACACCTTTCACCCCTCCATACTTCTTCCTTATGAATTGCAATGACAAAACCATTGAATTGGCAAGATGCGGTCACCATGCATCCCTTTCTTCTTCTTCTTCCTTCTGATTCCAATTAGATAGCACGATCGAATGATACATACCAAATTGGACCATCTTTTACCCCTTCATCCCTCTTTCTCATGAATCGATTGAGAAAGCATCCCACTTGTATTGATCACATTACAACACCTTTCACCCCTCCATACTTCTTCCTTATGAATTGCAATGACAAAACCATTGAATTGGCAAGATGCGGTCACCATGCATCCCTTTCTTCTTCTTCTTCCTTCTGATTCCAATTAGATAACACGATCGAATGATACATACCAAACTGGAACATCTTTCACCCCTTCATCCCTCTTTCTCATGAATCGATTGAGAAAGCATCCCACTTGTATTGATCACATTACAACACCTTTCACCCCTCCATACTTCTTCCTTATGAATTGCAATGACAAAACCATTGAATTGGCAAGATGCGGTCACCATGCATCCCTTTCTTCTTCTTCTTCCTTCTGATTCCAATTAGATAACACGATCGAATGATACATACCAAACTGGAACATCTTTCACCCCTTCATCCCTCTTTCTCATGAATCGATTGAGAAAGCATCCCACTTGTATTGATCACATTACAACACCTTTCACCCCTCCATACTTCTTCCTTATGAATTGCAATGACAAAACCATTGAATTGGCAAGATGCGGTCACCATGCATCCCTTTCTTCTTCTTCTTCCTTCTGATTCCAATTAGATAGCACGATCGAATGATACATACCAAATTGGACCATCTTTTACCCCTTCATCCCTCTTTCTCATGAATCGATTGAGAAAGCATCCCACTTGTATTGATCACATTACAACACCTTTCACCCCTCCATACTTCTTCCTTATGAATTGCAATGACAAAACCATTGAATTGGCAAGATGCGGTCACCATGCATCCCTTTCTTCTTCTTCTTCCTTCTGATTCCAATTAGATAACACGATCGAATGATACATACCAAACTGGAACATCTTTCACCCCTTCATCCCTCTTTCTCATGAATCGATTGAGAAAGCATCCCACTTGTATTGATCACATTACAACACCTTTCACCCCTCCATACTTCTTCCTTATGAATTGCAATGACAAAACCATTGAATTGGCAAGATGCGGTCACCATGCATCCCTTTCTTCTTCTTCTTCCTTCTGATTCCAATTAGATAGCACGATCGAATGATACATACCAAATTGGACCATCTTTTACCCCTTCATCCCTCTTTCTCATGAATCGATTGAGAAAGCATCCCACTTGTATTGATCACATTACAACACCTTTCACCCCTCCATACTTCTTCCTTATGAATTGCAATGACAAAACCATTGAATTGGCAAGATGCGGTCACCATGCATCCCTTTCTTCTTCTTCTTCCTTCTGATTCCAATTAGATAACACGATCGAATGATACATACCAAACTGGAACATCTTTCACCCCTTCATCCCTCTTTCTCATGAATCGATTGAGAAAGCATCCCACTTGTATTGATCACATTACAACACCTTTCACCCCTCCATACTTCTTCCTTATGAATTGCAATGACAAAACCATTGAATTGGCAAGATGCGGTCACCATGCATCCCTTTCTTCTTCTTCTTCCTTCTGATTCCAATTAGATAACACGATCGAATGATACATACCAAACTGGAACATCTTTCACCCCTTCATCCCTCTTTCTCATGAATCGATTGAGAAAGCATCCCATTTGTATTGATCACATTACAACACCTTTCACCCCTCCATACTTCTTCCTTATGAGTTGCAATGACAAAACCATTGAATTGGCAAGATGCAGTCACCATGCATCCCTCTTCTTCTTCTTCTTCCTTCTGATTCCAATTAGATAACACGATCGAATGATACATACCAAACTGGAACATCTTTCACCCCTTCATCCCTCTTTCTCATGAATCGATTGAGAAAGCATCCCACTTGTATTGATCACATTACAACACCTTTCACCCCTCCATACTTCTTCCTTATGAATTGCAATGACAAAACCATTGAATTGGCAAGATGCAGTCACCATGCATCCCTCTTCTTCTTCTTCTTCCTTCTGATTCCAATGAGATAACACGATCGAATGATACATACCAAACTGGAACATCTTTCACCCCTTCATCCCTCTTTCTCATGAATCGATTGAGAAAGCATCCCACTTGTATTGATCACATTACAACACCTTTCACCCCTCCATACTTCTTCCTTATGAGTTACAATGACAAAAAAAAAGAATTGGCAAGATGCGGTCACCATGCATCCCTCTTCTTCTTCTTCTTCCTTCTGATTCCAATGAGATAACACGATCGAATGATACAGACCAAATTGGACCATCTTTCACCCCTTCATCCCTCTTTCTCATGGATCGGTTGAGAAACCATCCCATGTCCTGATCACGTTACAACACTTTTCACCCCTTCTTCTTTCTTATGAATTCCAATGGCAAACTCATTGAATTGTGTATTTAGTGAGAACGAGTACTTATGTACTCGCGTGCTTAACTGAAGTGATACTAAGTGAGAACGCATTTAACTCCTCCTCTTTTGAAAAAAAACTAAAAGTATGCGCGGCTGGCGTTTAGTGGTTACTATTCCGTATTAAACTTTGGACAATTGCATTCGCCAATTGCGTTTCACTTGTGTTCTCCATTGTTTTGCTATGACCTGACCGTGAAAAAGAGTTGCAGCTATTAAAATATGACCGTATTTTAATGGATCGAGGATACCGTTGTCTTGATGAAAGAAATGAATGCAAAGTAAAGTCACATAATGTGAAAAACCGCGAAAACTGGAAAGGGCACTTGTGTGATGGGATTTAGTAGGCATTGATGTTATTAACCAAACAATTGTTTTAACGATGAGTGGAAGGTAAGGTGCCTTCCAAACGGAGCAGAATCACAATAGAATTTGCGCGCTCTCACGCATTCACACACTAACTGGCCAAGCTATTCCTATCCTTGATCGCTGTCACCCGCGTCGAAAAAAACAGTGCACGCCATAACTATTCTCTATCCACTATGAATCAACGATAACACTATTCTTATTCAATCAAGAGGGTATATTTCGATTTCTGAATGATTATAAACTGCAGCAATTTCATTTTCACTCGAAAGGAAACAAAACGCAACAATAATCCATAGTAACAAACCGTGCGGGATACCCTCTCCAAATCTTTCAAAAGGGTATAGAATATCGTCAATGTTGAGCCCATTTTGCAAGGCAGAAATGAATTCCACACTATTTGCTCGTAGTTTACGCGCTCTTTCGCTTCTTTCCAATCTCTCACAAGGCGCTTCCCATCCCCGTCTATCTATCGTAAACAATCTCGCCATCAAACGATATCTAATAGTGCGCCTTCTCGATTATCTTCCACGCATTTTTGAAACAATTGTTTGGTTAATAACATCAACGCCTTCTAAATCACATCACACAAGCGCCTTTCCCTGCGTCCCCGCTTTTTGACACACGTGACTAACCTTTGCATTCCTTTCTCACAGCAAGCAGTAACCTGTTGATTCCGAATCAACGACATCCTCGATCCAATACAATACTGCCATCTTTCAATGGCTGCAGCACTTTTTTACGGTCATTTCAATGCAGAAAATCTGGAAATAAACACGGAACGCAGTTATTCACGACGAACACAATTACCCACGGAAAGTCAATACACTTAGCGCACAATAAAGCGAAAGAATGCCGCCAACGTTGAAAACGCAACAGAAATCCACGAAACGTCATCCCTGCGCCACCCGCCATTTGAAAATGAGCACGTGTTGTTTACGATCTTTCCCCTCTCTTCCTACCGCGCGTCTCTTCCCTTCCCACACTCTCTCGCCATGCGCTTCCCATCCCCCGTCGCCTCTCTCGCGTTTACAACCTTTTACAACCCCCGTCTCTCACGTTTACAACCTTTTACAACCCCCGTCTCTCACGTTTACACCTCTCAAATTCACGTCCCCGTATCGCTTTCGCCTTACTTCTCAACGTCAACGCCGTCTATTTCACGTCGCGCACGCTTCCCCGTCACCTTTTACCCCCTTTGCACCTTGTCCCACTCTTTGCACCTTGCTTTCGCGCCCATTTTGCGTCCCTTCCCATCCCTTCCCTAAAGTGGGCGGAGCTTCCTCTCTCCCCGCCCGCGCCTCTCCCTACGCGTCTTAAAATGATTTCCTGAATAGCTAAGTCAGTAATAAGTACCCTAAAGATTATGCTTGTTAATAATTTGACCTGGCGAACCACCACTACGGTATTCATTCATACCCCCTGGCTCTCACCACGATTTCCCTGAATGAGTCAGTACCGTACTTTCGTCACTATTTCCCATGGCCTAAAACTAGTTGATTCTGTCGTTCTCGTCTCTTTTCTCTTCCTGCTGTAACTCTCGTCTAATAAATCGCTATCACTCGTCACTCTGCTCACTGGGGAATATTCACTTAAGGAAACAGACATAACAATTATTTATTCTGTCAAGTTAATGTACATGGAATTACGATAGAGTTGACTATAGACGGATGTCCGTCGACGTTGTCGAATCGGTTCTTGCGGCAGCAAGGGTATGGGGAAGGGGGTGTGGGGAGGGGAGAGATCAAAGATCAAGCCATAATTCAATTATAGACACGGGGGAAAAAGAGGAGGGTTGAGACGCAATAAATAGACAGAATGAGTCACTTCTAGAGGATACAGTGGTGTAGGGCAATGAGTTCCAGAGACAGATAGTTCGAGATGCAACTGTGGTATGGGAATTTGGAGGTAAAAAATGGCAGTGAGATTCGTAGGTTGTGCGAATTACGAAGAGGACGAGAGAGAGGGGAAAGGCGAAGAAGGGATGAGGTGTTACGGAGGGTTCTATTGTGTACAATTGAGTGAACAAACGACATTCGATTGTTTATGATTATGATTATGGTCGATTATGATTCTGCGATTCTCTAGCGTCATACAGTTCAGGTCAATCAATCGCTGGCGATACGGTAAATGGGGGAGAGTACATCTAGCATAGACCCTTCGCGTGAAATCACGCTGAACTTTTTCAACACTTCTAGTCAATTCGACACTATGCACGGGGTTCCAAATGATAGATCCATATTCTAAATGGGGCAGGATAAAGGTCGTGAAGGACTTCATATAGACAATAGGAGAGATGCTACGAAAGGATTTGAACAGCAAGTTAGTTAAAGACCGGGCCTTCGAGATTGCTTTAGTAATGTGGTCAGAAAAAGTCAGGGAGGGAGAGAAAAGCACACCTAGATCTTTGGCAAACATTTTCTTATCGGGAGGAGGGGCAAGAGGGATACCGTTAATGTGATACTGCTTGCGGGGGTTGTTACTATCGTAATACAAGACTGTACATTTGGTCTCGGATAAACCAAGGTTCCAATGTGAGGACCAGGAAGAGACAACGCTAAGAGATTGAAGGTCATCAGAATGAATAGGACTCTCAGCAAATAGTTTAAGGTCGTCGGCATAAGCTGAATATCTAATGGTTTTAGGGAAATTTTAGGGATTAGTTGTTGTATCGGTCACTGTCCCCACATATTCCCCCTCTCTCTCGGCGGCCCAGCCCCGCCGTCTCTGCTCGTGCTCTGTATTAACTCTACGCACCATACACCTGCGATAAATCGTTCTCTCTTAACTTTGTCCTTGTTCACCTCGATAGATTTACACACAGGTCTTATATCATTGTATTGCCTATTTCCTTGTTGTCTTCCCTTATCTATCGTTCTATCCTAAGCCACCCGTAAATTTGTCATGATATCTAGCATCATGTTCCATCTATTCTTTTTCTCCCGCTTCCTTAACACTTTCACCTTCTATTAGACATCATTCACACTTTCTCTCTTTGGCCGGATATTCCGTCCCGCCCATTTATTCATCGTTTATATCTACGAAGATGGATTCCCCTCATTTCCCCCCGCTGGCCTCTCGCTTCTCTTACTGAAGATTGTGAAAGGGCATGAGGCTAACCAGAGACTGTCACTGCTATTTCGCCCTTTTCAAGCATTCTAGCCCCCCCCCCTCAGTCACTGTTGTTATCGTGACCCGGCGCGCACCTCGTAGCCATCGTCGTATTCTGCAGCAGCTCCAGCTTCTGAAGCAGGCGCAGCCCTATCCTTATCCTCAGTGGGATCCATCGGCGCGCGCACAGCGACCATGGCCGGAGCAGCGGCCTCAAAGATCAGCCGTGCAAAGATAGTTTTCATTTCGCTTCACCTTACAGCCCGCCTTCACCTTCTCGACGGTATCTCCACGGAACAGGGAGGAGGGGCGGTCTTGTTCGGCGCGCCCTCAAAGATCAAAGCTCAGGATCGACGATTCCCCTCCCTCACCCCACCTTCTCCTCATTGCCCTTCATGCGCGTCGCTCTGCATGCGAAGAGGTTGTCTGAGCCCTCACAGATCAATTATAAAGATCAAAGATCATGATTGAGACACCTTCTGTCCCTCTTTCTTCTCGTCCTTCTTGATGGTGCGGGTCGCGTGGCGCGCGATGTTAGACGGCGAGCCCTCAAAGATCAACGATCATCTTATTGATGCGGTCCATTACCGTACCCTCCAATCTACCGTACCTTGGCCATTGCGAGCACGGACTTTCTCTTGTGGCGCTGGCACGACGCTCGTTGACGATGTCACTTCTCCAGCCTCAGGAGTGGAGGGAGCGGCGAGGATGATTTGATCGTAATCAGGAATAAGTCTACAATATTATCGATTGATGTGAAACTACCGCATCCTGTCGCTACCGTACTTTGGTTGAGGACGTCACGAGGGAGGGCCGCTTGGCCTTCTTGAGAACGCCTCCGAATGTGGAGGACCGACGTTTAATCGCAGCATTCGACGCGCGAGTACTGTGAATACGGTAGAGTATGGTGTGGGTTAGAGTACGGCAGGCATTGATAGGATGTGTGGTGGAACGGTAGGCCACGAGTGCGGTGGTACGGTTGGTCACTACCTAGTGCAGTAGTACGATAGCAACGAACCGCAGTTTGGAGGGAGCGACCATTGAGAGATTTCTATGTGAGTAACCGCTTGTAGCGGGCGAGTGATGAACGAATGAAACGAGAAGAAAGAGAAATGAGGAAAAAGAGAAATTGTGAAGAAACGAGAAAGAGCTTTGATCTAATTAAGATGCATATTGGCAATTAGAAATGTGAACGTATAATCAAATGTGCTTCGAATTTCTGACGTTCACTGACTTCGAAACAATTTCTAGCAGCTAACATAGAAATGGTCATTTCTATGAGAACCTCCAATTCATTCCCATCGAGGTTGGTACACATTTCCCATTGGGATTCTCAAGAAAGTGCACGTTCAGGATTTATTCGTTGTAAAGCAGGAATTGGTGACGGATGATACTGTCACTGTCGGTGTTCGATTTCCGTCCCAACGAGGACAAAAGTTTGGCAAAGTTCCAATATGTGTCTCTATCGTACACTTCTTCATCGGCGATTTTATGTTAAGCTGTTAAAATCTAGTGTGACTACTTTTGATTTATCTAATGTGTCTACATGCTCTGCATAGAGGGTTTTCGGCCCACACTCCGGTTAACTTCGCATTATCAAAGCTTTATCAGTTGCCGACCAGCGAAGTTTGACTAGGATTCCATATCGTTTTGCCGCATTTATTGAAGAAAAAAATACGCGGAATGATGGCGATTGGGTATCACTCGAGCTTGGGCTCTTCCTTGCTCTCTTTCGAGCTCCTGCGAGATGAGCCCTTCTTCTTCGTCTTATCCTGAACGGAAATATTGCAGATACCGTAACCTGGGCTATAGTAATCACCGTTACGACCGAAGACACCGTAACCCTACTTACTATACTATTCTAATGAAGAGCAACCTACCGTATCCTACCACACGCCCCTGAATGCAGTAACTACCGTACCGTCTGCGACGTTCTCTCGCTGTCCGAGATGGAAACGGAGGTGGCCGAGGGAGCATCGGGCTGCGGTGCGACATCTGCAGCCGGAGCATCGGTCGGAGCAGCAGGCTGCTGCTCGGGAACCGCTGCAAGATAGGCATTTCTCGGTGGTAGAATCGTATCTACGACGCTGTTTCGACGCTCTACGGTAACTTCCAACAATGATTTAGTAGGATCCCGGGATGCAAGAAGATGACAAGTGAGGAGCTAACTGAACCTGCAGCAGGAGCAGGAGGAGGAGGAGAGGCTGCGACATGTGCAGCAGCAGCAGCAGCAACCTCAGCGGGCGCCTCGACCGGCAACTCGGGCGCTGCAATGTGCGCAATGTCATTCAATGTACAACGACGACAGGTGAGTGCGCAATACGGGTCGCCGTCTCTTCATGTCACACACTCTCTCGCATCTCTGACCGGAGAGAGTGTGAAGAATGAGGAGACGGCGAGCCGTATTGCGCATTCTAGACGACAAACCTGCGGCGGTGAGCACGACAGCAGCGACGGGCGCTTCGACCGGCAGTTGCGGGGCGGCTACCGGAGCCGGAGAAGAGACAACCTCCGGAGCCGCGGCCAGAGGCGCATCCGGAGCCGGAAGAGGGGTGGCGACCGGAGCAGAGGACGGCGGCACGGCCACCGGTGCGGCCGTGGGCTCCATGGGTGGCGCCGGGCCCGGAGTGGCCGGAGCCTCGACCGGCGCGGCTGAATACGGTAGGTTACGGTTGGGGATTTCGATTGGTCGTCGTCGTCTCACCCTGAGGAACGATGGATGTGGGCTCGCAGTTGGCGGCCATCCCGAGCTCACTGAATCCCTTCCCTTCTCCGCAGAGCACGTGCTCTTGAGGGAGGGCGCACTCTCTTCCCTTCCTCAAAAAGTTTGAGGTGAAGGGAAGGGGGCTCAAAAAATTTGAGATAGTCAAATTTTTTGAGGGGTTTTCCCTTCTCTCCCTTCTCCCGCGTCTCTCCCTCCCCTCCCTCTTTTGGAAGTGATGGCGCACGCACTAACACCATTTTCGACAGGAGAGATTGCTTCGAATTCTCGGAAGTATCAGCCTCAGTGCTGATAAATGACAACCGTCAGTTTACGTAGTCTTTGAGGACCTTTGTGGTTATACATCGAGCGAAAACTGGGGCCTATGCGATAAAAATGAAGCGAGTTGTGACAATTTAATACGCAATTCTATTGGCACGCTCGACACTTTTAGGCATCGCCTCTCCTGTCGAAAATGGTGTTAGTGCGTGCGCCATCACTGCTAAATCGAGGGAGGGGAGGGAGAGAGACGGGACAGGGGAGAAAAGGGAAGACCCCTCAAAAAATTTGACTATCTTAAATTTTTTGAGCCCCCTTCCCTTCCCTCTCCCCTCTCGATCGGACGTGCGATAGAGAAGGGCGGAGAAGGGAAGAGGGGTCGGCAATACCGAAACCGATCCCGAGTGGACAACCCTACTGTGAAGAGATTTTGACTCCCAAGATTGAAGCCTATAACCCACGATTTCGGAAAAAACTGCGATTTTCAACAGTTATCTCGCAGAACCCCCCATTTTCTGCAATCTTCCTAAGATTCCTCGCACTTCCTTATCCGAGTAGTAGTTTGAGCTCTTTTCGCGCAGGCTCGGAGCGTCGATGAACCTGATCAGGGTACGGTCAGAGTACGGTATGCGAAGGGTACGGTATGCCTAAGATGCCTAAAGTATGCCTAATGCCCTAAGTTGTTAGTGTAGATACGATAGATTACATAAGAGGCCGTTTGCGATAGAATCGAACAAGAGCTGGTACAGTCAATAAATATCGATTGTCTGAAACTTTGATAATTGGGGTTCTCGAGGGCGCTGATGACGATAGGCACTTTCATTTTGGTCATGGATGCCTCGTTGGCTCCAGACGACGTCACGTCGAAATCGGTTTTTGACCTCTAATTCAGCCATTTTTCATGTTAAAAAATCGAAAATAAGGCTCACGGAACAGAATCTGATGGCGAACACGCCTCTTCACTTTATATTTCATTTATTATTGTTAATATTTAGTAATAATGAACTTCTTTCAAACTACAGTGTGAAAGTGGAGAGTATCATAGATCGGACCAGGATCTCACGAGGATTCCGAATCTGTTTTCAAATCCAGAATCCATCATGCGATTTTTTAGGTATTCCATTTATAGTGTCCTGGCTTGTAAGTAAATCGTACAGACTTTCCCTAGCTGGCTTCCGATCTTTTGATCTACCCGAGTCTCTCCTCCGTGCCCTCTTCCCTCTCTCTGCGCTCTCTCGATTCCCCCTGCTCTCTCGCCTTCCCCGGGTGAGAGACTCCTATCGATAAGAGGAAGGAAGTAAACAAGTGGAAGGATGGTCAAATTTACTTACAAGCCAGAACACTATAAATGGAATACCTAAAAAATCGCATGATGGATTCTGGATTTGAAAACAGATTCGGAATCCTCGTGAGATCCCGGTCCGATCTATGATACTCTCCACTTTCACACTGTAGTTTGAAAGAAATTCATTATTACTAAATATTAAAAATAATAAATGAAATATAAAGTGAAGAGGCGTGTTCTTTATTATTCTTTATTCTTTATTCTTTATTCACCACACGAGACAATGTGCGTTAAGGGCGGTATGTGTGCAACAGGTGGTATTCGGGCTCAGGCGAGCTTTTGGGAAGGGGGTTTGTGGCAGTCCGTGTTTACAATTTAATATGGGAGGTAGGGAGGACAAGTGATGGGGTTCGTCGTACGAGATTACGATAAGGTATGCGGGGCAGGGTAACTATTGGGGTAGAAAGGGAATTCCAGAGCGTTAGCGACCGAGATGCACAGGATGAGAACGAGGCTGGCATAAGAAATGGGATTGCGAGACGCAAGTTATGAGAGGAACGGAGACTACGGGAGAGAGGGGCGATCGAGTAAAGATTAGAGGTGTCTAAGTGTACAAATCCGTGCACAGCGTCAAACAAGAAGTACATGTCGTTTAGCGCACGTCGATATTCGAGCGTCTCTAGTTGCAAGTGCTCAAGTCTCTGGGGATATGGGAGGTATGGCAAGCGTGATCGCCATAGTACACGCCTAGTAAATTCTCGCTGCACTGATTCTAACCTATTTACAAGACCAATGGCAGTAGGGTTCCATATTACGGTAGATGACTCGAGAAGGGGGCGGATGTAAATTTTGTACGCTTTTACGAGTGCTTCAGAAGAGGAAGTTAGAAAGGATCGAAGCATAAGGATACACATTGATCTCGCTTTGCGCGTTACCTGATCGATATGATGTTCAAAATGGAATTTACTGTTGAAGAAAAGACCAAGGTCACGAATTTCATTTTTCGGAGAAATAACGCAGCCATTAAGAACATATTTCGATCGAGATTTAAGACGGCCAAGATGTAAAACTGCACATTTTGGAGCGCTTATGGTCATGTTCCATTGACAAGTTCAAGATTCTATATTCTCGATCGCCTTTTGGAAGTCAGAGCTATGGTCAGGGACAACGGCATAGATCTTTAGGTCGTCAGCAAATATGTTGTAGTTTACAGAAGGGGGAATGCATTTACCCAGGTCGTTTATGTAAATAATAAAGAGTAAGGGACCAATTGCTGAACCTTGTGGAACTCCTGATTTTATAGGGGATGGGGGAGAAAGGAAGTCACCAATAAATACGCGCTGCGACCTACCTAAAAGGTAGGACTCGAACCAGAGTACTAGATGCTCTGAGACTCCTAACGAGGACATTTTGTGCAAGAGTAGACGTAAGTCAATAGAGTCAAATGCCTTTTGATAGTCAAAAAATATTGTGTCAACTGACTTCTTTGAACTCAATGCCCTAGTGTAAAATGCAGTAGTTTCACAAAGAGACGAGGTGGTGCTTCTATGTTTCCTAAATCCCGCTTGGCGCTGATCAAGAAGAGATTTCTCATCTAAGTAGGAAACCAACTCGTTTATAACGATTTTCTCAAACAGTTTTGACGCAGTTACAGTTAGCGAAATGGGGCGGTGGTTAGAGATGTCTGCATTACCGGATTTTTTAGGAATGGGTTTAACATGCGCAATTTTCCACTGAGAGGGGGCAACACCGGAAGTTAGGGAAATGTTAAAAATAAGAGAAAGGGGTACTGCTATAGCGAGCTTACACTTAGTGTATACAAGGTTTGGTATCCTATCTGGCGATCCGTTAACTTTCGGCACTAGCTGGGAAATGGCAAGAAGGATTTGTTCAAAAGAAATAAAGGGAATGTCAAATGAGGTACTGGGAGGTGGAGGGAGGGGAAGGGCTGCTATCATTGGTGGAGTTTGGACTTTAGAGAAGAATTTGGAAAAGGCAGTTGCCTTGTCTTTGTTAGTGAGAAGGACAGTGCCGCTACTATCAACAATACCGGGAAGAGAGGAAGAGCTAGGTTTAAATCGTGTTTTACAGTATTTAAAAAACAAGTTTGCGTTACCAGAATGAATCGCGTCGCTTTCACGTTTTATTTCAAAAGTTTTCAATGCTTTGTTAAACCTAGCTCGGAGCATGTGAGTGGAGTCACAGTTAGGGGCTGCGCTGTGCAAACGTTCTAGTCGGTCATGGAGAATACTAAGGAATTTGGGATAACCAGAGGAGGACTTGGGCACTTTCAAGGGAACGAAAGCATCTAGGAGACCGTTCACAAAGTTACTGAAGTAGGAATAAGCCTCAGTTGCAGTTTTATTCAAAAGCGCAATTGTCCAGTCGTGACACGCTATGTGGGAGTTGATAATGTCCCAATTAGCAAGTGAGAAGTTTCTCGATGGCGCGGCAAAAGACACTTTGTTGGTTTCAAAGGAGACGGCTACAGTAATCCCAACATGGTCAGAGAGAGGGATGTCAGGTTTAACGGAACTGATAATAGGCGAGTTGCAAAAAATCAGGTCTAGAATGTTCTTTTCCCTAGTTGGAAAGTCAATAAACTGGTTAAACGCATTGGTTGTGATGAAGTCAAGGAAAGGAGTTGCCGAGGAAGTAGGGGAGGAATACGTATACCAATCAATGGTGGGATAGTTGAAGTCACCGGTAACTATAGAGGGATGGACACAACTGGTAACTTGGGAAAGGTAGTTGATGAAAGCAGGAGTTTCGGAAATGGGGGCGTTTGGTGCTCGATAAACAGTGACTATTCGGATGCAGTTATGCGCTGAGATGGAAGAGTTCGAAAAAATGTCAATTGCTATGCACTCGTAACCGGGAATAACAAGAGATGATACTGGGACTGGGAGCATGCTAGAATGAAAAATGAATTGATATATTCGTAAATTAGCACTCCGCCACCTCTAGAATCCACTCGATCAGCGCGGAAAACAAAATAGTCAGACATTCCTCTCAGTAAAAACGCATCGCAATCAGTATCGTTGAGCCATGTTTCTGTCAGAGCGAATATATCAAAATTGCGCTGTTTAATGAGAAAGCACACGGTATCTATCACGTTGCGAACGCTCCGGGAATTTGCGAGAAAAAGGGAGATGTTTTGCCTAGACGATGTGGGACCGTAAGATGGGTAACAATTAGAAGATGGGTCGACGCCATCAGATTCTGTTCCGATTCTGTAAGTCAAAAACCGATTTCGACGTGACGTCGTCTGGAGCCAACGAGGCATCCATGACCAAAATGAAAGTGCCTATCGTCATCAGCGCCCTCGAGAATCTTTTTTTCTATCGCAAACCGCCTCATAAGGTTGTTAGGGTTCTATGAGGGTGTGGTAGGTTCTCCTCGCAAGTAGGACTGTCAGGGCGAAGAATTCGTCTCTTCATTCCACATATTTTCTAGTCACGAGGAATGAAGAGACGTCATCTTCATTAGCGCTGTCAGGATGAACAAAGCTTCTCTTCATTCAGCTACTCTTGTCGATCAGTGAAGAGAGCAGACAGAATGAAGAGACCCATTCTTCACCCTGCCAGTCCCTCATTCTTCATCCTCTGGCAGTCCTACTCACAGGTGCTCCCTCAGAGAGTAGTTGGGCACGAACTTGGAGAGCGGCGGGATCGAAACGGCCACCGGATTCTTGCCGACACGGCGGAGGCTCGAGCGGACCGGAGCTGAATGAGGAGAATAGGTCAAAGATCAAAGATCATTGTGGCCAGAGATCAGACTGGAGGAGCGTGTTGTAGGGAATACGGAAAGGATTCGAAAGCTCAGTTGTTCCAGAGATACCATGAAGATACATGGTGAGTGTACGACTCTTGCGTAACGAGATTGAGTAGGGCAAAACGAGGACAGTAGCGGAGTACGGTCAAAGAACAACCACATCCATACACGCTACGGTGCTCAAATCGACCATGTTTCTCGCCCATCCCAAGATCTCTAGTCTGGGTCCCGTAGCTTACCCGTAAGCTTCTTGGAGGGAGACTTGGACGACTCTGCAGACGAATTGGTCGATGAAGACTCTGCAATCGATCGATTACCACCGTATCCAGACTACCGTATCCGGCTACAGTAATTCCCAAAAGATGCATAACGCAGTATCTAACGTGCTACACACTACCGTACCCGGCACTAGTCTTCCGTATCACGATGCAGTACCAGTCTACCGTAATCATCATTACCGTAACTTACAGTGACTCACCGGCCGATGCGCCGCTACTCGTGGTGATCGATACGTTGGACAGCGAGACGTTGGTGGTTGAGGTAGCCTCGCGAGAGTCGACGAACTCATCCTGATGGGTACGGTAGCTTATTACGGTACTGTAGGACTACGATATGTGGCGTGATCGATAAACAGTAAGAAAACATCCTACAGTAAGATGATAGTAACGTGTACGGCAGCTAGTACTACTGTGAATGGCTACATGAATCCAATTCGTTCACTTCTGGGTCCAAATTGATGCCAGATTAGTACCAGATGGGCGCCAGGATACCGTACCTTGGCACCGAAGAGGGGAGCGATGGCCTCTGCCAGAACGAGGGCCTCGTCGACGAGGCTGATCAGTGGACTCTTGCTGTTGAGATGGAAGGCTGAAATGGGGGAGATCAGAGTCAGAGATCAAAGATCAATCGAGACAGTTTCTTGATCGATGTAGGGGCAGTAAGAAAAAAAAGATCAAAGATCAATTTCTCGGCCAACTCAAGATCTCTAGTCTGACATCAGGTCAGACAGTGACGAGAGAGCACGCAGATTGGAGAGAGTTAGACGAGAAGCTCACTGAGTCTGTTCAGATCGGCGCACAGCTTGTAGAGGTTCTTGGAGGTGCCCTCGGCCACGTCCTTGGGCATCTGAAGAGGGTGAGCAGTCTAAGATCAAAGAGCAAACATCATTGTGATCAGAGATCAAAGATCAAAGACCTTTGAGGTCAGAGATCAAAGATCATTGTGGCCAGAGATCAAAGACCAATTGAAGATCATTCAATGAGAACAAAGGTCAACCATACAGTCTAAAGATCAAAGATCAACCGTTCAGTCTAAAAATCAAAGATCAGCCCCTCACCCTAGCCAGATGGGCGGCGCCGCGTCTGTTTTTGATCTGCGTCACCTCGAGCGCCATCGACTGCGTCTGAAATTTTAGATATGATTCCAGAAAAGTGGGCGGAGCCATCGCAAGGTCGGACGGTCATTCATGTGACAGAATTTTCCCATCGGTTGAATATGAGAATGAAATTGTCTTGTCATCTCGCCAGAGAAGCAAAGGAGATGAAGTCAGAGATCAAAGATCAGCAAAAAAACACAGACCATTGTGATCAGAGATCAAAAGCCCAATTTAAGATCGCTCAATAAGATCAAAGGTCAATCGCTGTTCAGTGACCAGAGATCAATCGTGCAGTGTGACATGGATTGCTGTTCAGTGACCAGAGATCAATCGTGCTGTGTGACATGGATTGCTGTTCAGTGACCAGAGATCAATCGTGCTGTGTGACATGGATTGCTGTGCAGTGACCAGAGATCAATCGTGCTTTGTGGACATGGAGAGCGACTACCGTAGTACCTTGAGTCGGCCAAAGTCCGCCCAGTTCTTCTCCACTTGTTCCATCGTTTTCTTGCGCTCCGAATCGGCCTGAACATTACGGTAGATTACGGTAGGAGTGGGGTTCGGTGGGAGGCACTACTTTGCATCCCGGACCAGCAAAAAATACAGTGATGTTCGCGTTTCGAAGTCTGAGCAAACCCTTAAGCACTAAGCCCCAAGCCTTAGCAATAATCTAATGTGGCTAAAAAGGCATACTTCGTACAAGGGCCTGGGTACAGTACACTATAGCATAGAAAGCTATGCAAGGAACGACGGAACGATACAGTTGTTTTGGATGAGGTGGAGTGCGAGGGTACAGTATGTGGTGCGGTGTAGGGCTACAGTGCCTGCTCCAGTCCGGCAACTCGCTGCTCCACAGTGTCGACGCGTGCGGCCAGCTCACCAGACTACAAAGGAAACAAACGGTAATCTGGATATGGTAGAATATTTGGATACCGTATCCAACGACAACAACGACAGTACGTTAAGATGTGGATATCGTACGGCTCCTAAATACCGTAACCCAACTATCGTCTACCGTATCCCCTCCATTCAACCGTACCATGGAAGTCTTCTGCTTCCACTCCTGCAGCTCCCTTCTCACGTCGCGTACCTCCCGATTCGTGCGCCAGCCCATGACGTCGATCTGGCCCTTCATCTGCAATGTGTCCCACTTTCGCTCCACCCCTCACGATGTCCCACTTTCGCTCCACCCCTCACAATGTCCCGATTTCGCCCCACCCCTCACAATGACCCATTGTCGATCCACCCCTCACCTTAGCCATCGATTTCTTGCGGAAGTCCTCGTCCATGCCGAGCGACTTATCGATCTCCCTAGCCTCCTGTTCTGCGATCGTTCGTTGCAGCAGCAACTGAATTAGGATAGGGTTACGGCTGTTCAATATACTACGGTAGCCAATCGTAAACTGATCAGCTATTGTGGTACAGTAGCGTCATGGTCTTATGGTATTGGACTACGGTAGTCTACCGTACCGAGTAATCTACCGTATACCTTCTCTTGGTCCTGTTCGGCTCGCTTGGCCAGCTCGACCAACTTGTCCCGCCTGCGCTTCTCGTAGTCCGATTTCTGTAAAAAAAACCCGGGGTCATGGTCCAAAATGGACATAAAAAGTCATGTTCGAGAAACTTCAATTGCTATATGCCGATGTGTTGCATAGTCCCTAAGAAAATTTTCACCACCGAAAAAATCATAATTCGATTATCGCAAATTGATTTATTAAAATAAATATCAAATTAATCATTTAAAAAATCAGTTCTCGATTTAGCAGCATCGAATTACGGTATTTCCGGTGGTGAAAATTTTCTTAGGTACTATGCAACACATCGGCATATAGCAATTGAAGTTTCTCGAACATGACTTTTCATGCCCATTTCGGACCATGACCATGTTCATGGTCATGGGTCAAAAATGATGGAGGCGGATTGGAGTCCAATGGTGATAAATATTCGTAATATGGCGTTTTAATACTGTACGAGCCTTTTCCCTTAAATAATCATTAATTGTAAGTAGATTAGGCCGCCCAATAGGGCTAAAATCGTGTTTCCGTCGCCTTTGAAGGCGAAAAAGAGCCAATATATGACAATTTAAAATTCTGAAAATATTACCATATATGTAACTTTTCACGAGGAATCCAATAAAAAAGTTTATTTTTACCCATCAAGGCATTTTTTTCCAGGAAAAATAATCATTTCTCAAAAAATGGCATAACTTTTTATCCTGGTGTGTTTTCCCGAAATTTTTTTTTGTGAAAAATTTTCATTTTTCATTTTCTGAAAGATTTTACACTTTGTTGGATGATGGGAAGCCCCACAAAAAACTTTGTATGGCACCCCTCTCCCCATGAAATGAACCATAGGATTTTTAGTTTTAGAGATACGACTTTTTGAGGTCGATTTTCGAGTTCTACGTGAAAAGTTGATCCTCAAGCATTTTTTCAGAATATTCTATTTTACATTGTACGGTGGTAGGTGAGCTCTCTCAGATAGTGTCTCTTATACGACTGCCTATTATCGTTTCCGACAAAAATCATGACTGGCAGAATCACTAAAATTGAACAAGTGTGCCACATGCAAACCAGCTTTTCGATTCTTCGGCAGTGAATGATTCTCTTGTCGATAACAAAAAGTTGTTACACATACAGACATACAAAAAATATGTCGGATCCAGAGGCAACAAATGACTTTGAGTAGGGCTGCTACCCTAAAGTTTAACGAAAAACCCTTGGAATTCGACGTTTCCTCATGTTTCTCGAATATGGATTATCAAAAATGGATGAAATTTGGGAAATAATATAACTTTTCATGCTCTTTCGAATGAGCTATAACATGATAGTGCTACTTGAAATTTTTTTCAAAGATCAAAGATCAACATTTTTGGGATCAAAGTTCAAAAATCGTAAATATCGTCCCTAAGGGTCATGTTGGTGAAGTTTGAGCGCGGAGCGATCATTCTGACGGAGTTGTACACTCCCACCTGCGTTCTTACAAAGACTGCGTTTTAAGCCCTACTTTTTTTAATGTTTAAATTGCTACATGGGGTACCAGACGAGTGCTCGGTACCAGGCGAAACGAGAGGCGCGAGTTCGAATCCCGCCCAGTGCAGATCTTTTGCCGGATTTTTAGCTTGATGCAGGAGTACACGGGAATGGTCTGGGACTATCAGGAAGTGGTTTTTTGCTGTTAATTCGTGGCTCAGGCGGTGAGAGGGCGGACTAGCGAACATGAAGTTGGGGGTTCGAATCCCGGCCTGTGCCAAAGCATTTGCCAAGCATGGGGAAGTGATAGGAAGAGGTAGGGAAGTGTTGTAACGTGTAATTCGTGGCGCAGTGGTAAGAGGGTGGTCTAGCGTGCACGAGGTTGGGGGTTCGAATCCCGGCCTGTGCCAAAGCGTTTGCCAAGCATGGGGGAGTGGATTGGGGGTTCGAATCCCGGCCTGTGCCAAAGCGTTTGCCAAGCATGGGGGAGTGGAAGCGAGTGGTTGGTGAGTGTTGTAACATGTAATTCGTGGCTCAGGCGGTAAGAGAGTGGTATTGCAAGCAAGATGTTGAGGGTTTGAATCCCGGCCTGTGCCAAAGCATTTGCCCTTATTTTAGCACACTGAAGGAGGGTCATGGTGTGCTCCCAAGTACGGTAACCACGAAACCCGGCGCATCTAGAGCGCAAACTCAAAATCGCTCAAAATGGGCCGAATCTCTGATAGACGAATACAAAATAATCAGGAAAAACGCACAATTAAACTAAAATTTAACGGTTTACCCCGAGTCGAGCGAAGCTCGGCTCGTTATATTTATAATAAAGTATTAACACGCTAGACACATTGGAAGTGTTTAAATATTTTATTCATTCCTGCTATTAAAATAGGAAATCGTGCTTTTTCGATGTTTCAAATGCTTATGTTTCGTTGGTTTATCACTGTTTGAACGTATCCGGAATATGCAAGCTTTGTTTTTTTTTATCTCTATCACGAAACAAGAAATTGTGTATTTTTTCTTTACTTACGTATGTCTATTATACAAACAATATTCGTAAATAAGAATAGTGAAAAAAAACCTTTACAAAATAATAATGGCGGCAGCGTCTTTCTTTAGAAACAAACAAGGATAACCACGGGGCAGCATCCCAATGTATGAAGGAAAGGGATGACGCGACTCTAATTAATGACGCTTATGTAGCATTGATGGACGCGTAGTTGATTACTCAACTCATCCCCACTCCTTCCTCCACACCCATTCTTACATCACCTTTCATATTTCTTTATCGCGTCTTTTCGTTGGCTCCTCAATTACAAAATATTTCCACATATTCCAGAGTACCCAGATATGTACTGGGCAGATCAAGACGAAGCGACCTTCAAGTACAAAACCGAAGTTGTTTTCAACCAACCCTACGTGAGCATATATGCATATATATGAGGCCGAAAGAATCGAACAAGTGTTGGCGCAGTCAAAAAAGTTCAATTCTCTGTAACTCTGCGGTTTGAGGTTTTCGGGGGTGCTGATGACGATGTGCATATTCATTGTTCATGTTGAGCCGTCGTTGGCTCCAGATGACATGTCGTCGAAATATGTTTTTCTCGCTTTTCGTAGTTCCAAAAATAGCTAATTTTAGGCGAGCATGGTAGCCTGGGTGAAATCGCATGCCGAACACACCTGTCTATTTCATTTTGCATAATTTGCAAAAATAATTTTATAATAAGGAAATTTTCGCAGAGTGAAAAATTGTCTGCGAAACTAGTCTAGATCGGACCGGAATTATGTAAGGATTTCAAATTTGTTTTACTTTTGAATTGAAAGCGTCCCCGTAAGGTTTTATGATTTATATAGGGTAGCGTCTTGTTAGTAATTTGTACCTTCCTTCCACTTGTTGACTTCCGAACTTTTATCGATCCCTGTCTCCCTCCCGAGGGAGGCGAAAGAGCATGGGGAATGGAGAGAGCACAGAGAGAGGGAAGAGGTCAAGGTAGAGAGACTCGGGTAGATCAAGAGATCGGAAGTCAACAGGTGGAAAGAGGGCTCAATTTACTTACAAGGCGCTACACTATATAAATCATAAAACCTTACGGGGACGTTTTCAATTCAAAAGTAAAACATATTTGGAATCCTTACATAATTCCGGTCCGATCTAGACTAGTTTCGCAGACAATTTTTCACTCTGCGAAAATTTCCTTATTATAAAATTATTTTTGCAAATTATGAAAAATGAAATAGACAGGTGTGTTCGGCAAGCGATTTCACCCAGGCTACCATGCTCGCCTAAAATTAGCTATTTTTGGAACGACGAAAAGCGAGAAAAACTGATTTCGACGACATGTCATCTGGAGCCAACGACGGCTCAATATGAACAATTAATATGCCCATCGTCATCAGCACCCCCGAAAACCTCAAACCGCAGAGTTACAGAGAATTGAACTTTTTTGACTGTGCCAAAGATCTCCTAAGAATCGGACAAATCTGAAGGAGTTTGGCACAGCTCAAAAATCTCGATTCTCTGAAACTATGTGATTTGATGTTCTCGAGGGTGCTGATGACGATGGGTAAATTCATTTTTCATGCCAACGTCCCATTGGCTCCAGATGGCGTCACGTCGAAAACAGATTTTCGAGATTTTCTCAGTTACCAGAAGAGCTAAAATTAGAAGAGTTTGGCTACCGGGGTGAAATTTCATGCCGATCACGACTGATAACTTCAATTTTCATGAATTACAAAAATAATCTTGTAAAAAGGAAGTTCTCTCAGAGTTAATAGCGCTCGGTGAAAGTACCATAGATCGGACCGGCATGATGCAAGGATTCCAAATATGTTTTCAAATTTTCATTCCTGCATGCAAATAAGGTTTTATGCAAAAGATAGTTTATCTTCTTGTAAGTAAATTGTGCCACCTGTTGACTTCCGAACTTTTGATCTACCCTTTTGATCTACCACTTTTGATCTTTTGATCTTTTGATCTCTCTCTACCTTGACCTCTTCCCTCTCTCTGTGCTCTCTCTATTCCCCATGCTCTCTCGTCTCCCTCGGGAAGGAGACTCGGATCGATAAAAGTGAAGTCAACAGGGGGAAGGATGGTAAAATTTACTTACAAACTAGTAAACTATCTTTTGCATAAAACCTTATTTGCATGCAGGAATGAAAATTTAAAAACATATTTGGAATCCTTGCATCATGCCGGTCCGATCTATGGTACTTTCACCGAGCGCTATTAACTCTGTGAGAACTTCCTTTTTACAAAATTATTTTTGTAATTCATGAAAATTGAAGTAATCAGCCGTGATCGGCATGTAGTTTTACCCCGGTATCCAAACTCTCCTAATTTCAGCTCTTCTGGTAACTGAGAAAATCTCGAAAATCTGTTTTCGACGTGACGCCATCTGGAGCCAATGGGACGTCGACATTAAAAATGAAAATGCCCATCGTCATCAGCACCCTCGAGAACCCCAAATCACATGGTTTCAGAGAATCAAGATTTTTTAGCTGTTCCAACCTTTGTCCGATTCCTACGCAAACGGCCTCATATGAGAGGGATCGCGAGAGAATCGAGCACCTTTGGGGAGTACGCGGACGGAGGAATTAATGATTTTTAAAAATTCTGAAAAAATTACCAAAAGTACTTCGAATGATGCTCTTTCAAACTGCGGAGGTCGATTTTTTTAGAAAATTTATTTTTCGAGTACCATCATGTTGAAGAGGACGGACTACGGTGAAAACACGAAAATCGATTTCACTAAATTGGCCATAACTTTCTTTAAAATTGAGATAGAAACTTTTTCAAAACAGAAAAATAACCGCACGACATCCCTCTACAACTTTTACAATTGCGTCATCATTCGTCGTCGTCATCCTGATGAGGTGCGGTCGCTTTTCTGATAAAATGGTATAACTTTGGAAATCGGAAGTACGTCTTGGTTTTTTGTGCTAAAGTTGTAGCTACTATCATGTAGAATCATGTCCCAGAAAATTAGAATTTTTCATTCCCGGCGAGAAAAAGCGGGCTCATTTTAGTGAAAATTGTCAAAAATCGCAACCCAAAAAATCAGGTTTCACTGAAACAAATTGTGATAATTGGTCGTGTTATGACTCAAAACTTTCAAAAAAGTTATTTTGTTTCATTTCTACTTCATTTGCACGTTTCTGTGCATTTTTATTTCGATTTTCACTTATTTTTGGTTTTTATCAATTTTTTGATCTGATTCATTTGAAATTGAGGCGGTCTCTATGAATTATCCTCGATTTTACTTGATTACATACCTACACCAAGCTTCCAACTCGTTGGACACAGTAGAAGTGTTTAAATATTTTTTTTAATTATCGGAATAATGGTCTAAAACAGCACGCATTCGACGCTTTCAATGACTATCTTTCGTTGGTTCATCATTGTTCAAATTCATCCGCGATAAGCTGATTTCTATCTTTTCGTGTACTACGCAAACACATTATTTAAATATTTTGCCATATCTGTCCTAAAAATGACCTACAGTGCTGAGCACATTCGATTACCGCACTGCACGGATGGCAATTCCGCTTAGATAGTTCCAACGTTTCGTCGAAGTTCCCCAGTTCGAACCCCGTCCTCTGCAGTCATCTTTTGCCATACTTTCACACATTCTGGTGAAAAAGGAATCCTGGTTTGATGCATTGGTACTTGATTACATACCTACACCAAGCTACCAACTCGTTGGACACAGTAGAAGTGTTTAAATATTTTTTTAATTATCGGAATAATGGTCTAAAACAGCGCTTTCAATGACTATCTTTCGTTGGTTCATCATTGTTCCAATTCATCCGCGATAAGCTGATTTCAATCTTTTCGTGTACTACGTAAACACATTATTCAAATATTTTGCCATATCTGTCCTAAAAATGACCTACAGTGCTGAGCACATTCGATTACCGCACTGCACGGATGGGAATTCCGCTTAGTTCCAACGTTTCGTCGAAGTTCCCCAGTTCGAACCCCGTCCTCTGCAGTCATCTTTTGCCATACTTTCACACATTCTGGTGAAAAAGGAATCCTGGTTTGATGCATTGGTTTTTATCCATGGAAAAATGACCGTCACGAGTAAAAAAAGGTAAAAGGTAAAATCCACGAGTGGGTCACGAGTAGCAACTATACAATAACACAATTATTGTTTCGATAATTAAATCATGATATCCTGATCACTATCTTCGTTAATAACAGTTGAATTACAAATTGGGCAACTTGGAACGAGAGGCACGAGAGGCACAGTTGCGGGCTGGTGAGGAATGCGATGAGTTCCTCGCCAACGCGCTAGGAACGGAGTGCCGAAAACGAACAAGACGAGGTAGTGGAATTGCAAAGTGAATCTGCCGGAGTGTTTCGATCACCCTAAATTGTGCTTGAATTGCACAATTTATTATTTAATACATTTTCTCACTTGACATCTGATTTCTCACGAAGAATTATTCCCGGAACAATATTGTTCACTGATTCTGCTTCGCTTGTTGCTCGGACTGATACAATGAAGGTGGTGATACATGCGTACAATGTAATCAGCATCTGTAAACGCTCAAAAATATGAGCATTGATCAAGTTTAAACAAAATAACTTTAATGAGACCTTTTTACCTTTTACCTTTTTTTACTCGTGACAGTCATTTTTCCATGGATGAAAACCAATACATCAAACCAGGATTCCTTTTTCACCAGAATGTGTGAAAGTATGGCAAAAGATGACTGCAGAGGACGGGGTTCGAACTGGGGAACTTCGACGAAACGTTGGAACTAAGCGGAATTCCCATCCGTGCAGTGCGGTAATCGAATGTGCTCAGCACTGTAGGTCATTTTTAGGACAGATATGGCAAAATATTTGAATAATGTGTTTGCGTAGTACACGAAAAGATTGAAATCAGCTTATCGCGGATGAATTTGAACAATGATGAACCAACGAAAGATAGTCATTGAAAGCGCTGTTTTAGACCATTATTCCGATAATTAAAAAAATATTTAAGCACTTCTACTGTGTCCAACGAGTTGGTAGCTTGGTGTAGGTATGTAATCAAGTAAAATCGAGGATAATTCATAGAGACTGCCTCAATTTCAAATGAATCAGATCAAAAAATTGATAAAAACCAAAAATAAGTAAAAATCGAAATAAAAATGCACAGGGACGTGCATATGAAGTAGAAATGAAACAAAATAACTTTTTTGAAAGTTTTGAGTCATAACACGACCAATTATCACAATTTGTTTCAGTGAAACCTGATTTTTTGGGTTGCGATTTTTGACAATTTTCACTAAAATGAGCCCGCTTTTTCTCGCCGGGAATGAAAAATTCTAATTTTCTTGGACATGATTCTACATGATAGTAGCTACAACTTTAGCACAAAAACCCAAGACGTACTTCCGATTTCCAAAGTTATACCATTTTATCAGAAAAGCGACCGCACCTCATCAGGATGACGACGACGAATGATGACGCAATTGTAAAAGTTGTAGAGGGATGTCGTGCGGTTATTTTTCTGTTTTGAAAAAGTTTCTATCTCAATTTTAAAGAAAGTTATGGCCAATTTAGTGAAATCGATTTTCGTGTTTTCACCGTAGTCCGTCCTCTTCAACATGATGGTACTCGAAAAATAAATTTTCTAAAAAAAATCGACCTCCGCAGTTTGAAAGAGCATCATTCGAAGTACTTTTGGTAATTTTTTCAGAATTTATAAAAATCATTAATTCCTCCGTCCGCCCTCTGGTCGAACCTCTCGCGATCCCTCTCATATATATAAGACGGTCGAAACTAATTTTGTGGAGCGACTTGAACATAATAGTAAAAGAGTTGAGTTTCAAAAGTTCAGACATTATTTTCAACTTTTGCAAAAATTAAAAAATTCATCATTTCGTGAAAACTAAGTGAATGCTGAATCATTTCACAATAAAAACGCTGCAATGATATAAATTTATGCAATTTCTTAATTTTAATGTTTTGCTGATAATGCAAGACGTTTCAAACTCAATTTGTTCAGTATTCGAGTAGTCTCTTATAGAAATAATAATTCATTTTTATTTTTCAGGAATCGGGAAGGGGAGGGAATGTGGTCTTCAATTGTGTTTTCTTCAAATGGCGCAGTTCATCGTCTCTGATAAAAGTAGATTAGTATTTCTTTTGGCTGAGTTATGAATGAAAAAAGAAATGCACGTTTTTCTACTAGAAAATCGTGCATTTCTATCCTCTCATTCTCCCCTCTCGCCTAAGAGGGGAGCGGGCACATTGCACGTTTTTCTACTATAAAATCGTGCATTTCTATCCTCTCATTCTCCCCTCTCGCCTAAGAGGGGAGCGGGCACATTGCACTTTTTTCTACTAGAAAATCGTGCATTTCTATCCTCTCATTCTCCCCTCTAGCCTAAGAGGGGAGCGGGCACATTGCACGTTTTTCTACTAGAAAAATGAAGGGAACTAATACACTGGAAGATGCAGGTTCTAACGCAGATACCAGGAAAATGTTTTTACTTACTCAACGATAAGTATGGTCAGGGTGCGAACGGAGATTATGAAAAGTTAACTTTAGATTTCTCAACTCGTTAGATTCAATGCCTTATTTTCATCCTTAACCAACTTATGCTGTATTAAAGCACGAATAGTACAAGGGATACCTCACCTCGAGAAAATAGAAGTGAGAACCCGCGAAATGGAGTGGCGCCCGATTGAGAGGGAGAATTGTGAGGAGAATGAACAAGAGATTTAATAATGAATTCATTTGAATAATCTCTCTATTCTCATTTCTCATTTCTTTCATTTCTCACTCTGCACGAATAGAGTATCGGTCGCCACTCCATTTCGCGGCGGATTCTCCCTTATATTTTCTCGAAGTGAGGTATCCCTTGTACTATTCGCGCTTTAATACGGCATAAGTTGGTTAAGGATGAAAATAAGGCATTGAATCTGACGAGTTGAGAAATCCAAAGTTAACTCGTTATTTTCATAATCCCCGTTCGCACCCTGACCATACTTATCGTTATGAAAGAAAAAACATTTTCCTGGTATCTGCGTTAGAACCTGCATCTTCCAGTGTATTAGTTCCCTTCATTTTTCTAGTAGAAAAACGTGCAATGTGCCCGCTCCCCTCTTAGGCTAGAGGGGAGAATGAGAGGATAGAAATGCACTTTTTTCTACTAGAAAATCGTGCATTTCTATCCTCTCATTCTCCCCTCTAGCCTAAGAGGGGAGCGGGCACATTGCACGTTTTTCTACTAGAAAAATGAAGGGAACTAATACACTGGAAGATGCAGGTTCTAACGCAGATACCAGGAAAATGTTTTTACTTACTCAACGATAAGTATGGTCAGGGTGCGAACGGAGATTATGAAAAGTTAACTTTAGATTTCTCAACTCGTTAGATTCAATGCCTTATTTTCATCCTTAACCAACTTATGCTGTATTAAAGCACGAATAGTACAAGGGATACCTCACCTCGAGAAAATAGAAGTGAGAACCCGCGAAATGGAGTGGCGCCCGATTGAGAGGGAGAATTGTGAGGAGAATGAACAAGAGATTTAATAATGAATTCATTTGAATAATCTCTCTATTCTCATTTCTCATTTCTTTCATTTCTCACTCTGCACGAATAGAGTATCGGTCGCCACTCCATTTCGCGGCGGATTCTCCCTTATATTTTCTCGAAGTGAGGTATCCCTTGTACTATTCGCGCTTTAATACGGCATAAGTTGGTTAAGGATGAAAATAAGGCATTGAATCTGACGAGTTGAGAAATCCAAAGTTAACTCGTTATTTTCATAATCCCCGTTCGCACCCTGACCATACTTATCGTTATGAAAGAAAAAACATTTTCCTGGTATCTGCGTTAGAACCTGCATCTTCCAGTGTATTAGTTCCCTTCATTTTTCTAGTAGAAAAACGTGCAATGTGCCCGCTCCCCTCTTAGGCTAGAGGGGAGAATGAGAGGATAGAAATGCACGATTTTCTAGTAGAAAAACGTGCAATGTGCCCGTTCCCCTCTTAGGCTAGAGGGGAGAATGAGAGGATAGAAATGCACGATTTTATAGTAGAAAAACGTGCATTTCTTTTTTCATTCATAACTCAGCCAAAAGAAATACTAATCTACTTTTATCAGAGACGATGAACTGCGCCATTTGAAGAAAACACAATTGAAGACCACATTCCCTCCCCTTCCCGATTCCTGAAAAATAAAAATGAATTATTATTTCCTAACGGGTCTGATAATTGCAAATTGATATGAAACATCGTAAAGGTTAAAATAGACAGAGCCTAAAGAAAACAAGAGATGCTGATTCAAATATTTAAATTATTGAACGATTCTGAAGTTAATAAGCACTACCATTAAGCATACCGAATTCCTGCAAAAAATATGCTCGATAATTTCACGTTTTAAAATATCTATGTTTCAAACATTATCGTGCAGAAATTGTTGAAATTTTGAGACTGTTTTGCAATTATGTTCAAGTCGCTTCACAAAATTAGTATGGACCGTCTAATATATTCACAAGGTTCAGGAGAGAATGTATGAGCCCGGGAACTAGATTTTTCAAAATCAATTGTCACCAACCATACTATTATGATATTATGTGCTAGTGATAAGAATTCTGAACACCCGGTCCATTTGTCTCAAAACCGGCTTTTAGGAAAATTCCGGTTATGAAGCCGGCTATGACGTTTCTCAGCTCCCAGATGAGCTAGTGACCTCTAGTTTGGACCAAAAAATCGGGAAATTTATGACGAACAACTTTTCAGTTTTTTCACGGACCCCGAACGAGAATGTTTAAAAAGCTAAAAATCAAAAACCGATTTTACAAGCACAAATATTTTTTTGCATTTTTCTATGATATCAATTGTCTGATTTTTATTGCTGACTATGAAACTATAGCCCCACCCCCTACTTAGAAAAAAATATGAAGGAATGTTAAGAGGGGTCCTTTCGAGATCTACTCGTGGGAACACTGAAAATCAGCGATTTTTCACATTTTCAGAAATTTCTATCGTCAGCTGCTCACGTAAATGAGCCTTCTCGATTAAAGAATCTGCTTTAGAATAATTTTATCGGCACTATCTATTTAACACAGGTGCCATAGCAGGGTTAAGCACGGAGTAAGATGACATAGATTTATCTACAGTATTACATGAGACAATAGTATCGCGATAATAGTACGATAAGTAAACGGTAGAAGAGTGCTCGGCCGAGCTGCTCCCGTAGGGTCGAAGTGTTTCCTTTATATATACTATATATAGTACTATACAGTCCTGGCTAATCCCCCCATGAAAACGGGGCGCCCGGGGCGTCCCGGGGCGTCCCGCAGCGTCCCCCTCGCTTCTGGCGCCTTAAGACATTTTCAAATTGGGCCCAATTTGTGTTCGTCGTATTCTCCGTTCGATTCTGCGTCGATTCATGTGAAAAAATAAAATAAAATATTTAATTATAATTTACATTTTGATTTTCAAAGAATTGGCGAATAAAACGATTCGTGCATCACGGAGTACGTTCTACGGTACTTATCAAAATGATTCTGCAGCAGCAGTTGATAAATACCGCAAGGTGTACTCTACGATGCACGAATCGTTTTATTCGCCAATTCTTTGAAAATCAAAATGTAAATTATAATTAAATATTTTATTTTATTTTTTCACATGAATCGACGCAGAATCGAACGGAGAATACGACGAACACAAATTGGGCCCAATTTGAAAATGTCTTAAGGCGCCAGAAGCGAGGGGGACGCTGGGGGACGCCCCGGGACGCCCCGGGCGCCCCGTTTTCATGGGGGGATTAGCCAGGACTGTATATAGTACTGGCGTCGTGACATCATCTGATCCTCGCGTCGTCTAACTCTCCTCATTTCGTGTGCTCTCTAGCTGGATGATTCATTCCGCCCACGCGGTAACCGAAGTAAAGCAAAGCAAAGTGCATGTCCTTCTCTTTCCTTCTCTTCTGGATACTTTGCTTCTCATAGTGCGTTCCATATCAATCTGTTCCACGGCTCCGGTTTTAACCTTCGCTTAATCTAACTCATACCGCACACCTCCCTTTTCCACCAGGAGACCGTCCCCGGTCTCAGACTCATGAAACTTCATGGGTATTGGTCCACGTGGCATGGATGTGTCAGTTAAGCACTGTCCGAAGTCCCATCTCCATGTAACATCGCAGCATGTGCCTGGTTCTGATGCAGCGCATATCCAGACAAGCTAAAAATTACATTGCTCGTCAGCTGTAGTGAACCTGCTACACTGTCTAGTAGCTTTATCTCCATCTCCGTGATATTTCAGAGGTCCCTCAGTAGATGCATCTTCGTCGCAACTCCTCCCTTCTCCTTCACTGTGTCCAGTGACTATACTGCATTTGGTCCCGTGAATCGCTATCCTCCTTCTTGTCTTCGTGTCTTCTTGTCTTGTCTTGTCTTGGCGCATACTTCTCTATTGAACCTTACCAAATGAAGTTCCGATCACGCTCGCATCTCTCTCCTTACTGGTACCCCACAGTAACACCTTGTTCTCACTGATTCGCCCTCCTCAATTGGATTGTACGCCTTCCTGGCTGCTAGTAGAGTGCATCTCCATCATATGCTGTCGGGGTATTATTTTCCCACTAGATCCGAGTTCAAAAGAGATTCCTTCCGGCTTCCACTTGCATCCGCTATTTTTGCATCTGGAAATACATCCTGAAATTGTCCGAGCACCTTAAATACAATGTCTAATTCTGATCCATTGATTCAGATCCTTCCATATTGCTGATCACTTAGTGGTCCTTCGAATGTTCTCTTACAATACTGCTGTGCAACAGCTTCTTCCAACAAGACACTTGATTGGCCACCGTAGGTAAATTCCTCATCGATCACCGAGCTCCATCGTGTATCCAATACTTCATACCATCGTGTCTGCCACTAGGCTGCACATCTGTCGGTTTCTGTTAAGTTTCAGTCGCTCACTTTACGCTCACCTGGAAAGTTCATGTTGAAGCGCTCTTAACCTTGACTTAATCCGACGGCCTTGCCCGAATAACAACTCAATTTTCATCAGTGCGCTCTTCTTTGCAATGTGCAAAACCATCATTGTAATCACGCGATTTGCACTGATAGTGTCTATCAATGACTGCTCAACCCTCATTGTTCAAAAACGTCTTTCATTTGCCTTGAAGTCATGTCCACATTCGCGCTGAAAGCGGCGATTCGGCATGTCTCGGATGCTTCCGATGCGATAGTCCAATGCACCTCTTCGGTTTAGACCATTTACGGAGCCGGTGACGACAATCTCCATTCTTGTGATCTCTGTCAGATCATCTCGGCTTGCTTGGTCTAGCGCTCATTCCTACTCATTACTCAAAACATGTCGCCCTCATTTTCGGCAGCAATCAATCGCTCCAATTCCGATCTTGCTTCCTCCTCCACCAACTTCGCATAGAATCTGCTCTCTCATGCCAAGGTTCCTATGGTGTCTAAAACAAGTACTTCGATTCTCATATCATCATCGAAAATCCAGTCCTACTCAGACTATACTGCTCCGCTACGGAACCACTCATTGTTTACGGTTCATTCGTACCGTGCGCATCTTCCGGCCTACATGATCCTCAACTTACTGAGGAAAATTCAAACTCCCCATCTCTCGTGCTCTTGTTACGTGCGCTCTCGTAGCACGTTGTTCTCGTTCATCGCCTGGCGCGGTACGGTGGGAAAACGTGAAGTGTTGCCCTGTCCGAGCGTAGGGATACGTTGTCGTAATTACTTCCACATGTTGAGTCGTTGTCCACATTGTTGATGCCGTTTCCCGTGAGTGCTTCTCGTCTCGACGAGTGCCCTTAGTGCGTCCTTCGTTATGGCGGTGATAACAATGTTGCTCGTCTCCTCTTTTTCTGAAATTGTTATTTCATCTTGTCTTATTTGTCCTGATTCCCGTTTGCGTCCGTGCTCCTTATTGATGCGGTCTCTAGCACCCCGCAAAGCGAATTATTTGTCCATGAAAATTCTCGTTTTTCTTTAAATCATTGCATTTAGTGACTGCAGCTTTCTACAATCGACCTCAAAGGAAAAAACCTAGATGTTTGTTTCCACCGACCCTCTCCGTTGCGAGGCCATTCCGGTTGCCTTCCGTTGTCTTTGTCTCAACCTGACAAAACGATATCTTCCCTTCTTTTATATGCAAATTTGACCTAATTAGTGATGCTGTGCACATTTTGGGCAGTGCTCAATCGAAAGGGGATGGTATCCTAAAATAATAAACCGTTCCGCGTAATCCGATTCCTATCGTTCATTTAAACATTTGACTGGAGGGTCTCCGATCCTAGCTCTTGTTCCTAATCGTTTCCTAGCGGCACTAGTAGCACTTACTGAGAAAATGAAAATTTTAGTATTAATCAATAACGAGCTAGCGAATTAAATGTTCCGTATTATGCGCTAAACACCGTAGCGTCTCCGCTGAGCATTTGAATGTTACGATAAGGGCTATCCATCGCGCTCTCAAACGCCCCATTTCGTTTAGAATGAGCTTTGCGTTTTCGCTTTCTCGCTTTTTGGCGAAATCATGTCAGACGAAAGTGGGCGGGGCTTGTGGGGCTTACCTTTGGCTCCAGATGACGTCACGTCGAAATCAGTTTTCTTGAAATATCTCGACACTCGTTAAAGCTAATTTTATAAAACTTTGGCGTCAGATATGGAATTGTATGGCGGTTTAAGAAAATTTTAGATTTTTAAATTAATTAAGCTGTAAAATGGAACTTTTCGCGGAGCCATGGACAGAGGGAGCGAAAAGATCGGACTGGAATGACGAGACGATCCTAAATCTGTTTTAAAATCGAGTCTAAGTGGTCGCCATAACGAGAAAATCAACTTATAGTGTACTTGGCTTGTAAATAAATCTGTGCATCCTTCCTCGTGTTGACTTCGATCGATGATCTACCCGAGTCTCTCTCCCATGACCTCTTCCCAGTCTCTGCACTCTCTCGATTCCCCACGCTCTCTCGCCTCCCTCTCGAGAGAGACTCCGATCGATAAGAGGAAGGAAGTAAACAAGCGGAAAGATCGTCGAATTCACTTACAGCACAGGTACACTATAAGATGATTTTCTCGTTATGTCGATCACTTATACTCGATTTTACAACAGATTTGGGATTGCCTCGTCATTCCGGTCCGATCTGTCCTACTCGCTCCCAATGCCCATGGCTCCGTAAAAAGTTTCATTTTACAGCTTTAATAATTAAAAAATCGAAAATTTTCTTAAACATGAGTCAACGCCATCGAATTCCACAGCTGACGCCAAAGTTTCATACAATTAGCTATAACAAGTGTCGAGATATTTCAAGAAAACTGATTTCGACGCGACGTCATCTAGAGCCAACGGAAGAACAACGAGCAAAATGAATGTGACCATCGTCATCAGCACCCACAAGAACCCCGTTTGTGTAATGGAAGTGCCTCCCATTGTAAATAAGAAGAATATTTATTGCGTAATTCATCAATTGTTTAATTATTTAATTATTACATAATTAAATAATATTTATTTCATTCGCTAGTTTAATTGTTGACTCAACTCTAGGTTACGGTATCTTTTGAATTCCCGCATCTAGGCTCTTACCCCGATTTCATCAAATGTTGACTTACCGTATCTTTTCCGCATTTCATGACTTTTCATTTTTGTTTGAGTTGCAGTCGAGAGTCATGCGTTAGTTCTCCGTTAGTTTCGCTGGTTGTCTGTGTTTTTCGCGTTTGTTTTGTGCTCTTTTCTCGGGGTTGCTGATTAAGCTTCCTTAATCAATCCTCGTTTCAACCTCCACACACCGCGACACGCAATACTTTTGGCAAAGCTTCAGAGAATTGACTTTTTTGAGCTGTGCATTTTCCACATAAAACAAAATTGCAAAAAATCGATATTATTGCATAGTGATGACGCAATCGAAGGGTACTCTTTCAAAAAATTATTGTTCTTTGGTGGATTTTTTTTCAAGTCTCCAAATTTTTTGTACATGGACATATGAGGCCGTTTGCGATAGAATCAGACAAATCCGACAGGTCTGGCAGAGGTCAAAAATGTCAACTCTCTGAAACTTTGCGTTTTGGGGTTCTTAAGGGTACTGATGACGATAGGCAAACTTATTTTGCCCATGGTTGCCTCATTGGCTCCAGACGACGTCGCGTCGAAATCCGTTTTTCCCTCTACCTCGGTGACTTACTACGCTAAATTTTCGAAATTTTGACCCAGGGAGTAGAATTTGATGGCGAACACGACAGTTCACTTTATTTTTAAATTTAAATTTTAATTATTTTGTTAAATGGAACTTTTCGCAAACTACAGTGCTATAGTGGAGAGTAGGATAGATCGGACCGGAATGTCTCGAGGATTCGAAATATCTTTTACACGTTAAAGTCCATCATGCGCCATTGGAGATATTCAACTTATAGTGAACCTGGCTTGTAAGTAAATCTTCCATCCTTCTCCTCCTTGACGTCCGATCTCTGATCTACCCGAGTCTCTCTAGTAGGGGTGGCGAATGAAGAGAATAAGGGGAAATGAAGAGGCGATTTTCTCCCCCTCTCATTCATCCCTTATTCAAGAATGACGCGGTCGCGCCAATCCTTAAATAAGAGCTCTTTTCAACAAAATCGGTATATCTCGTGATCGAATGAATTTCCGCTTTTGAAATTTTAAGTGTGACTCAAGTAGGTCATTTACCATGCATCGAGAACGAATGAGAGAAATAATACGAAACGATATTACATTTCGTCCGTGAAATCACCTGATCCAGGTCATGAATACTAGGTGTATTAAGTGTATTTCGTTCAAAATTGTTTCGAATTACGCAAAATTCAAAATATAAACATTATTTTGCATGGTCTTTCAACTAGTGTACAACTCAGTTTCCAAAATTGAAATTTGCTTCGTGAGATCAAAGTTCAAGTATGAACACCAAAATTCGCCATGACCTTACTTGACCTCTTGTGGCTTCCCAAAAAAAAATTTCAGCTTGATCGGAGCATTTTGAATATGAAAATTCCACGGAAAGCAGTGAATCTGAGAGCAACTCTTGAATAAGAGTTCCATTCCCTTATTTAAGGATTGGCCGATTCATTCTCCTCTTATTGAAGAATTAGCCCAGTGCGCGCGCCTTTGTGTGGCAAATGAAGGCTTCATTTTCATTCTTCATTTGCCAGCCCTACTCTCTACCTTGGCCTCTTCCCTTCACTCTCTGCCCCTCTGCACTCTCTCGGTTTCGCCTGCTCTCTCGCCTCCCCCGGGAAGGAGAGTCCGATCGATAAGAGATAGGAAGTAAACAAGCGAAAGATGGGAAGATTTTATTACAAGCCAGGTACACTATAAGTTGAATATCTCGAATGGCGCATGATGGACTTTAACGTGTAAAAGATATTTCGAATCCTCGAGACATTCCGGTCCGATCTATCCTACTCTCCACTATAGCACTGTAGTTTGCGAAAAGTTCCATTTAACAAATTAATTAAAATTTAAAATTAAAAATAAAGTGAACTGTCGTGTTCGCCATCAAATTCTACTCCCTGGGCCAAAATTTCGAAAATTTAGCGTAAAAAGTAACCGAGGTAGAGGGAAAAAACGGATTTCGACGCGACGTTGTCTGCAGTTAATGAGGCAACCATGGGCAAAATAAGTGTGCCTATCGTCATCAGCACCATCGAGATCCCCAAAACTGATTCTATCGCAAACGGCCTCATATCAGTGCGTTCGGCTAAGAATCGCACCCCCTGTGGTACTGCAAATAATGATCCCTTGAGATAAACATAGATTATAGTAGTCCTAGGTACCCTACATCCATTTCTGTTATCGCCATGTTCCTATCAATCGCGTTTGCATAATTACATGCATCCAAAGGTTGATTAATTTTCCACATTCCATTGAACAATTTAGCGGAAACATGCCCAATCGGGCTGAAATTTTGGCTACAGACTAATCTTGACATGCTGCATCCACAAGTGTTTTTAGATTATGCAAATTCGAAATTTGAATTTTATCAATGAATTTCAAACCCTGATTTCTCGGAGATAAGGCCGAACACTTCGCTGATTTTTTGATATGCCATGTCAATAGGTGTAGTCTGCCCAGAAAAAAAAATTCAGCCAATTTGGTTGTCAGACTGAGGAGTTACAGCCCAAAAACGATCACACGCTTTTGAAGAGAAACCCTCTCATTTCGACCCATTCGCCAACCCGCGCGGCGTGAAATGGAAAATGGGTGAGGATAATCAAATTAGTTTCATCGAAAATTTGCTGAAACAGATCATTTCTCGCCGCGCGGGTGGGCGAATGGGTCGAAATGAGAGGGTTTCTCTCTAATACGCATGATCGTTTTTGGGCTGTAACTCCTCAGTCTGTCATCGAAATTGGCTGAATTTTTTTCTGAGCAGAGTACACCTATTGCCATGACATATCAAAAAATCAGCGAGGTGTTCGGCCTTATCTCCGAGAAATCAGGGTTTGAAATTCATTGATAAAATTCAAATTTCGAATTTGCATAATCTAAAAACACTTGTGGATGCAGCATGTCAAGATTAGTCTGTAGCCAAAATTTCAGCCCGATTGGGCATGTTTCCGCTAAATTGTTCAATGGCATGTGGAAAATTAATCAAACTTTGAATGCATGTAAATGCGATTGATAGGAACATGGCGATAACAAAAATGGATGTAGGGTACCTAGGACTACTATAATCTATGTTTATCTCAAGGGATCATTATTTGCAGTACCGCAGGGGGTGCGATTTTTAGCCGAACGCACTGTTATGGCGACGCTTTTGAAAATATTTTAAAAGTGATTTAGAATCCTGACGTAATTCCGCATCGATCGATAATAGTCAGCAAAGTCTATTTTGCGAAATAATTTTTTTAGAAAAATAAATAAATTTATTTTTGAAAATCAAAAAAATGAATAGACAGTCGTATTCGCCATCAAATTTTGACCCTGGAGCCACATTCACTTAATTTTAGGGTCATTGGTAACAGGGAAATATAACAAAAACTGTTTTTGACGTGATTCCACCTGGAGCCATCGAAGGCTCCAAATGAAAAATGAATATGCCCATCGTCATCAGCACCCTTGAGAACTTCAAAGCACAGAGTTCCAGCGGATCGACTTTTTTTTTACTGTGCCAGACCTTGCTCGATTCTAACGCGAACAGCCTCATATTACATAAGGATGATGAAATTCATTCAAAATTTAGTGGCGCTACACTTACAGGTTCGATTGAGCCTACGCACGTCTCGATCGGTCGAGTTTGAGCTGATTTACGCGCGAAAAACTGAGTTATTGCCTAAGGATTACGTCATATTACATAATGATGACGAAATTCATATAAAAAGCGAAAGGGTACATCATGACGAGTCGTTTGGTGCATTGCACGCCCGCATTGGTTGAGTTTCCAGCGAAAAAAAGGCGCGAAAAACGGTGTACAAGTGAATTTCGTCATATTACGTAATGATGATGAAATTAAAAAAAAAAATTGTTTGCCTTTCCTTGAAAAGTCTAATGGTACCGGAGATGGACGTATACGATGAGTTTGAGCCGAGTTATGAGCAAAAAACGAAAGCGTGACAGACGTTACACACAGACAGACAGACAGACACTAAGATATGTGACTTATCAAGTAATTTGAATTCGCCTGTTACGTACATCGAGTCATTCTAATTGTGCAAAGTTTTATAATATTACAGATGAATGTCGCCTTCAGTGCGCTCGGATATCTGCTGTTTGCACTTATTCTTGTTGGGAGTCACAAGAAGAAGATATTCAAGAAATATTCGGTTGGTTTGAACAAATTCCGTATCAAACCAACTTTTGGTTGGTACTTTGATACAATTATTTCAGGACACTGTTTTTCTCATTCTCGTTTTTTTATTCGCAATCGACATCTTTGAGACTGCACAGACGATATACTTCAATATGCCTGACCAGAGTTCGTAACAGCTTTAGACTAAAAGTTATAATCATAAATTATATTTTGCCTAGAGTGGCTTTCTCTTTAATTTCAAAAAAAATATTTTTTTCGTTAATTGCGAATTTTTTTAAAATTTCGACTTTCTGAAACTTTGCTACTTGGAGTTCTCGAGGGTGCTGATGACTATAGGCATTTCATTTCTATCATGGATGGCATTAGACGAGGGCACGTCGAAATCGGGTTTTGGCCTCTAATTCGATCATTTTTCATGTTAAAAATTCGAAAATAAGGCTCACGGAACAGAATCTGAACATGACAAACGTGGTTGGCTCACAAAACTGGCCCTAGGGCCAAAATTTCATCAGATTTGAACCTTTTCTATTCGAGCTATCATAGGAAATTTGAAAAACATGCATAACTTTGACCCTAATTATCTATGCAAATTAGGAACATGTGATCTCAATATTGACAGGAATCGATGTAGGGGCTCAAGGTCTACTTGAATCAATGAAAAAACTGGGGTGTTTTATTTTGCTGTACGCTCTGGTGTGCGAATCCAACTTGGATCCAAGTAAAAAGGGGTTTTCAACTTGGATCCAAGTACAGTATACCGGCCTCGGATTCCCAACTTGGATCCAAGCAGGCAGTTCTTGCCCCGTCGCGTCTAGCACGCACCTTGCCTACAAGGTCCTTTTTCGCAGCTCTGTTTTGACTGCCTTCGGGCACGAGTGTGATTGACTGTCTACGGTCCCCAGTAGGACCGTATTTTGGATGTGACCGGCCCGACATGGTCTAACCATGCGGGGCCTTTGGTTACTGTATGAGATTACTGTATCTCATATTATCAATCAATAAAAAAGAAGGCTACCGTAACCCTGTTTCCAAGTTGGATCCAAGCAGATTTCCAAGTTGGATCCAAGCAAAAATCCAAGTTGCCCCCCAGGCCTGGTCGCAACTTGGATTTTTGCTTGGATCCAACTTGGATTCGCACACCAGAGCGGAGGGGTGGCGATTCTTAGGCGAACGCACTGATATGCCCATAATCTTAAGCACCCTCAAGAACTCCAAATCACAGAATTTCAAAAAGTCGAACTTTTTTGACTGCGCCAGCCCTTGTCTGATTCTTACGCGAACGGGCTCTTATGTCCGCTACTGCCAGCCTACGTGCGAATGAGAGAATGTAATGAAATGTTTTCATACATTTCGCAATTTGACTGGCGACTCAATTAGGCAGAGAAGAAAGGAAAAATTGTATTTGATCACTCTATTTAGATAAATATAATACTTTTTAGATTCCGACGTTCAAGCAAAACGTTGGGCCAGCCGCTTTGATATCGTGACTCTTCCTACCACATTCTGGGTGGGTTTCAAAGTTATTACGTGCGATTATTTTCCATTCCACTAGTAGCAGACCTTTGACGAAAGTTCGAGGGGGCGCAGAAAGGAAGAGACCAGGAGGAGGCTGTAGATCAACTGTCTTTATTCTTTATTATTCTTTATTCTTTATTCACCACACGAGAAGATGTGCGTTAAGGGCGGTATGTGTGCAACAGGTGGTATTCGGGCTCGGGCGAGCTTTTGGGAAGGGGGGTATTGTGGCAGTCCGTGTTTACAATTTAATGTGTGAGGTAGGGAGGACAAGTGAGGGGGTTCGTCGTAAGAGATTACGATAAGGTATGCGGGGCATGGTAACTATTGGGGTAGAAAGGGAATTCCTGAGCGTTAGCGACCGCGATGCACAGGATGAGAACGAAGCTGGCATAAGAAATGGGATTGCGAGACGCGAGTTATGAGAGGAACGGAGACTACGGGAGAGAGGAGCGATCGAGATTAGAGGTGTCTAAGTGTACAAATCCATGCACGGCGTCAAACAAGAAGTACATGTCGTTTAGCGCACGTCGATATTCGAGCGTCTCTAGTTGCAAGTGCTCAAGCCTCTGGGGATATGGGAGGTAAGGCAAGCGTGATCGCCATAGTACACGCCTAGTAAATTCTCGCTGCACTGATTCTAACCTATTTACAAGACCAATGGCAGTAGGGTTCCATATTACGGTAGATGACTCGAGAAGGGGGCGGATGTAAATTTTGTACGCTTTTACGAGTGCTTCAGAAGAGGAAGTTAGAAAGGATCGAAGCATAAGGATACACATTGATCTCGCTTTGCGCGTTACCTGATCGATATGATGTTCAAAATGGAATTTACTGTTGAAGAAAAGACCAAGGTCACGAATTTCATTTTTCGGAGAAATAACGCAGCCATTAAGAACATATTTCGATCGAGATTTAAGACGGCCAAGATGTAAAACTGCACATGGCAAGTCCAAGATTCTATATTTTCGATCGCCTTTTGGAGGTCAGAGCTATGGTCAGGAACAACGGCATAGATTTTTAGGTCGTCAGCAAATATGTTGTAGTTTACAGAAGGGGGGATGCATTTACCAAGGTCGTTTATGTAAATAATAAAGAGTAAGGGACCAATTGCAGAACCTTGTGGAACTCCTGATTTTATAGGGGATGGGGGAGAAAGGAAGTCACCAATAAATACGCGTTGCGACCTACCTAAAAGGTAAGACTCGAACCAAAGTACTAGATGCTTTGAGACACCTAACGAGGACATTTTGTGCAAGAGTAGACGTAAGTCAATAGAGTCAAACGCCTTTTGATAATCAAAAAATATTGTGTCGACTGATTGCTTTGAACTCAATGCCCTCGTGTAGAAAGCGGCAGTCTCGCAAAGGGATGATGTGGTGCTACGGTGTTTCCTAAATCCCGATTGGCGCGGATCAAGAAGAGAGTTCTCATCTAAGTAGGAAACCAACTCGTTTATAACAATTTTCTCAAACAGTTTTGACGCGGTTACAGTTAGCGAAATGGGGCGGTGGTTAGAGATGTCGGCATTACCGGATTTTTTAGGAATGGGTTTAACATGCGCAATTTTCCACTGAGAGGGGGCAACACCAGAAGTTAGGGAGATGTTAAAAATAAGAGAAAGGGGTACTGCTATAGCGAGCTTACACTTAGTGTATACAAGGTTTGGTATTCTATCTGGTGATCCGTTAACTTTCGGCACTAGCTGGGAAATGGCAAGAAGGATTTGTTCAATGGAGATGTAAGGAATGTCAAAAGAGGTGCCAGAAGGGGGTGGAAGAGGAAGGACAGAAATCATAGGGGGTGTTTGGACTTTCGAAAAGAACTTGGAAAAGGCAGTAGCCTTGTCTTTGTTAGTGAGTAGGATAGCGCCGCTACCATCAACAATACCGGGAAGAGAGGAAGAGCTAGGTTTAAAGCGTGATTTACAGTATTTAAAAAACAAGTTTGCGTTACCAGAATGAATCGCGTCGCTTTCACGTTTTATTTCAAAAGTTTTCAATGCTTTGTTAAACCTAGCTCGGAGCATGTGAGTGGAGTCACAGTTAGGGGCTGCGCTGTGCAAACGTTCTAGTCGGTCATGGAGAATACTAAGGAATTTGGGATAACCAGAGGAGGACTTGGGCACTTTCAAGGGAACGAAAGCATCTAGGAGACCGTTCACAAAGTTACTGAAGTAGGAATAAGCCTCAGTTGCAGTTTTATTCAAAAGCGCAATTGTCCAGTCGTGACACGCTATGTGGGAGTTGATAATGTCCCAATTAGCAAGTGAGAAGTTCCTCGACGGGGCAGAAAAAGACACTTTGCTGGTTTCAAAGGAGACGGTTACAGTAATCCCAACATGGTCAGAGAGAGGAATGTCGGGTTTCACAGAACTGATAATTGGTGAGTTGCAAAAAACCAGGTCTAGAATGTTCTTTTCCCTAGTTGGAAAGTCAATGAATTGGTTAAAGGCATTGGTGGTTATAAAGTCCAGGAAAGGCGTCACCGAAGAGGTAGGGGAGGAATACGTATACCAATCAATGGAGGGGTAATTGAAATCACCGATAACTATGGACGGATGGGCACAGCTGGTAATTAGGGAGAGGTAATTGATAAAAGTAGGAGTTTCGGAAATGGGGGCGTTTGGTGCTCTATAAACAGTGACTATTCGGATGCAATTATGCGCTGAGGTGGAAGAGTTCGAGAAAATGTCAATCGCTATACACTCGTATCCGGGAATAACAAGAGACGATACTGGGACAGGGAGCATGCTAGAATGAGCGTAAATGAGCACTCCGCCACCTCTAGAATCGACTCGATCAGCGCGGAAGACAAAATAGTCAGACATTCCTCTCAGTAAACACGCATCGCAATCAGTATCGTTGAGCCATGTTTCAGTAAGGGCGAATATATCAAAATTGCGCTGCTTAATAAGAAAGCACACTGTAACTATCACATTGCGAACGCTCCGGGCATTTGCGAAATAAAGGGATATGTTTGGCCTAGATGATGATGGGGACCGTGAGATGGGTTACAATTAGAAGAGGGGTCGGGAGGGGTTAGACTCACAAGACTGCCACAAAAACCCTAGTGAAGAGACGATGCTCGTTCATCCTTTGCCGTCGTACCACCTGAAGTAGGAAGAGTAGAGAGAGAAGGGGAAGTGGTGGAAGGCTTCTCTTCTTTCTTTCGAGTGGTAACGAAATCAGCAGGAGGAGCGGCGGTGCTCTTTGCAGTAACAGTAGGAATAGTAGTAGAAATAGTTTCAGAATTTGACTTCAATTTGGATTGATTCGAGATAGGATTAGTGACTTTGGCTTGCTGGGAAGATTTCGCATTTTCGTTGGCTTTCAGGTTACGGTAGCCAGATGGTAGAGGGCGGTAAGAGGGACCACGGAACTTGATCAATTCACAGTCACGGCCAGGTGCCTTATTTTCAGGGAATCTTCTGTGAGAGATTGAACCAGAGATATAAGCATCCTTCAGATCCTTATCATGGGTTGCTTCGATAATCTCCTTGAGTACTTCCTCGTCATGTTGTGCCGTCTCCTGCGGGGTAGCCTTTTCTTGAGATCCGACCAGAACGGCACGTTGAGATTTATCCTTGATCTTTTCAGATTCAGCGAACGCGCGCACGATAGAGGCATACGATAGATTAGTTGTCTTTTGAGACTGTTCAATTACAGTAGGAACCATAGATAAGGTAGCGGAAGGGGCAGCAAACAACTTGTCGAGTTTGACATGGAGGTCTTCAACTAACTTCGTTAGGGCGTTGACAGATTCTTGCGTCGCGAGAAGAGGCGACGAATCCATCGAAGAGAGAGAAATAAGAGCGAACCGCTCAAGAAGGAGAATGAACACGGGAATTTCATCCTCCCCCTTCCTTCCCCCGCCCTCTCTCCAAGACAATCGATAGCTCGCTAATCAGCACATCTCATTTGCTGAGCATTTCAAAAGCACGATAAAAGAGGACGAAACTTTTCGAAGGTAGACTGACAGTATGGGCTCATTGGCGCCTTGATAGCTAAGAGAAATTTTTTTAAATTTTAAATTTGAAAAAGATTGCAAAAGCTAGCTGAATTCTGAAGCAAGATACCTACACGCGTTCAAAGTTTCTACAGGGCTCATGGAAAATTTAGAAGAAGCAAAATGGAGGCGAACATGCAAATTGGGAGACTCCTCTCCTCTCCTCTCTCCCTCATATTGCATACTGGGATTCGTTTTTTCTCCTGAGTCCTTTAAATGAAATGAACAATCGGTTCAGAATTCTGCTCCGCAAATCCCCGCATCGTTTCGGGGAAGGGGAGCTTGTAAATGCATTTTTCAATAAAGCGCGCACTAGTCTAGGAAGAGCAGGCGGAGGCGAGAGAAAGGGGGAGCGGAGCCTCGCACTCGCTTGGCCTCCCGAAACGTAGCTGCGGGTAGCGGACCGCTACCCTCTCCCTCCTTCGTAGCATGCCATTTTTTGCTGTACCGAAAATATCGGTAATTGTGCGGTTCTTAGGTGCACGCACTGATATTGGAAATGTATGCATAATATTTCAGGCATGCACCGTATCATCTTCGCTTTTCGTATTTCCCTATCTGTCGTCGGTTTTTGTTGATGGGGTACGTAATGATATGATGATAAGTATTACAGTGTGCTCATAAATTAGAATAAATCGCATCAAAATGCTAACAACTTCAGATCGTATCGATTTTTCGTTTTGTTGTTCATTTTTGCCGGAAAAACGCAAGAGTAACGTTATCTTACGTCGCATTCGGAATCTTCCTCGTCGTTAAGGTTTTTTTAAACATTTATTATATGCGTCTTAAGTACAGTCCGGTGAGATCCCCACTTGAACATGGGTGTCTCCGGGTGTCCCCCTCCCTATTCCCTCGCCCTCCCACGGCTCGAGCTTTGGAAAAATTTCGTCGAATTGTGGAAATTCGAACTCCTCTAGTCCTTCCGCATCGATTCATATATAAAATAGAAATAAAAATGGTCTTGGTTTCTAGAAGCGATTTTCTGAATAAACAGGTCATTTTTGCGCTCCAACTCGAACTACCGTAGTTAAGAATTATTATATTTACAGGCTCTGAATTTCCTGGCTGTGAATTCGCTTAACTACGGTAGTTCGAGTTGGAGCGCAAACATTACCTGTTAATTTACAAAATTGTTTCTTGAAACTAGGGACATTCACGTAAAATTTCAAACTCTATTTAAAATTCCTATTTTTCGGTTGTGGGGCTATCAGACATACAGAATAGCTATTGCACTTCCAGAATTTTGAAACAATTTTATTTAAGCGAGCTACGAGCACTCCTTCCCTCGTGGTGTAGTGCCAGCGAGTGTACGGTAAAGTTGATCACTATATTTCAACGTGTCAGATTAGGGACCACCATCGATTATGCAAATCATAGAATCATGACCCTTGAACTATTTCAGTTTACTAAACTGATGTATGGAATTATTTTTTGTGAAGGGAAGACCAACGGGTTTCGGGATAATCTAATTTTTTTCAAAAATCTGTTTTTCAAAAATGAGAGACAACAAACTTCAATGTGGTGTAGAATGAGATCAAGGCGATGGCCGCGACTTTTGACACTTTATAGTGATAGACTAAGGTTAGGAGCATACCATATAAGACGGTCGAAACTAATTTGTGGAGCGGCTTGAACATAATAGTAAAAGAGTTGAGTTTCAAAAGTTCAGAGCACATTATTTTCAACTTTTGCAAAAATTATAAAATTCATCATTTCGTGAAAACTAAGTGAATGCTGAATCATTTCACAACAAAAACGCTATAATGATATAAATTTATGCAATTTCTTAATTTTAATGTTTTGCTGATAATGCAAGACGTTTCAAACTCAATTTGTTCAGTATTCGAGTAGTCTCTTATAGAAACAATAATTCATTTTTATTTTCCAGGAATCGGGAAGGGGAGGGAATGTGATCTTCAATTGTGTTTTCTTCAAATGGCGCAGTTCATCGTATCTGATAAAAGTAGATTAGTATTTCTTTTGGCTGAGTTATGAATGAAAAAGAAATGCACGTTTTTCTACTAGAAAATCGTGCATTTCTATCCTCTCATTCTCCCCTCTCGCCTAAGAGGGGAGCGGGCACATTGCACGTTTTTCTACTATAAAATCGTGCATTTCTATCCTCTCATTCTCCCCTCTCGCCTAAGAGGGGAGCGGGCACATTGCACGTTTTTCTACTATAAAATCGTGCATTTCTATCCTCTCATTCTCCCCTCTCGCCTAAGAGGGGAGCGGGCACATTGCACGTTTTTCTACTAGAAAATCGTGCATTTCTATCCTCTCATTCTCCCCTCTAGCCTAAGAGGGGAGCGGGCACATTGCACGATTTTCTACTAGAAAATCGTGCATTTCTATCCTCTCATTCTCCCCTCTCGCCAAAGAGGAGAGCGGGCACATTGCACGTTTTTCTACTAGAAAAATGAAGGGAACTAATACACTGGAAGATGCAGGTTCTAACGCAGATACCAGGAAAATGTTTTTACTTACTCAACGATAAGTATGGTCAGGGTGCGAACGGAGATTATGAAAAGTTAACTTTAGATTTCTCAACTCGTTAGATTCAATGCCTTATTTTCATCCTTAACCAACTTATGCTGTATTAAAGCACGAATAGTACAAGGGATACCTCACCTCGAGAAAATAGAAGTGAGAACCCGCGAAATGGAGTGGCGCCCGATTGAGAGGGAGAATTGTGAGGAGAATGAACAAGAGATTTAATAATGAATTCATTTGAATAATCTCTCTATTCTCATTTCTCATTTCTTTCATTTCTCACTCTGCACGAATAGAGTATCGGTCGCCACTCCATTTCGCGGCGGATTCTCCCTTATATTTTCTCGAAGTGAGGTATCCCTTGTACTATTCGCGCTTTAATACGGCATAAGTTGGTTAAGGATGAAAATAAGGCATTGAATCTGACGAGTTGAGAAATCCAAAGTTAACTCGTTATTTTCATAATCCCCGTTCGCACCCTGACCATACTTATCGTTATGAAAGAAAAAACATTTTCCTGGTATCTGCGTTAGAACCTGCATCTTCCAGTGTATTAGTTCCCTTCATTTTTCTAGTAGAAAAACGTGCAATGTGCCCGCTCCCCTCTTAGGCTAGAGGGGAGAATGAGAGGATAGAAATGCACGATTTTCTAGTAAAAAAACGTGCATTTCTTTTTCATTCATAACTCAGCCAAAAGAAATACTAATCTACTTTTATCAGATACGATGAACTGCGCCATTTGAAGAAAACACAATTGAAGACCACATTCCCTCCCCTTCCCGATTCCTGAAAAATAAAAATGAATTATTATTTCCTAACGGGTCTGATAATTGCAAATTGATATGAAACATCGTAAAGGTTAAAATAGACAGAGCCTAAAGAAAACAAGAGATGCTGATTCAAATATTTAAATTATTGAACGATTCTGAAGTTAATAAGCACTACCATTAAGCATACCGAATTCCTGCAAAAAATATGCTCGATAATTTCACGTTTTAAAATATCTATGTTTCAAACATTATCGTGCAGAAATTGTTGAAATTTTGAGACTGTTTTGCAATTATGTTCAAGTCACTTCACAAAATTAGTTTGGACCGTCTTATATCCAAAAATCAAAGATCACTTCCTAACTCAAACTTTGACTCTATGTAAATTTCGCGCGCACCCATAGAATTGGCTAATTTTTGGATATGGTATACTCATAACCTTAGTCTATCACTGGAAATTGTCAAAAGTCGCGGCCCTGTCATTCAAAGGAAATTACAGCGATTCAAACAATCTATTTACATTTCGTGATGTAATTTTTGAGATACTTTTGCTCATAAAAAGCGTGCGCATCGACAAATTTTGTTAATTTTCTCAGAAAAGTTAGTTCACATGGTGTACTAAACACCTGTGAAATCAGAACCGGCGGCCTCTTCCTCCCCTTCGCATGAATGTACATGGCGCTCGTGCGCATTTATAAAAATGGATAGTGGTCCCTAGTGTCAGATGCTAAAATTTTCAAATTGGTTTCGTCCTTTTATTTTTTGCTCTATTGGATAGTGCTATTTAACTTGAGCAATAATTAATAAGTATATTAGCTTTTTTTTCTCAGCGAACGTGCTTATCACCTTTCGAATTCTGGTATATCTACTATAGCTGTACGTAATTAGGTGAATATGTAGCTGAAGTTAAGCATAACACATTGAAATATTTTTCAGAGTGTGTAATTAACCTATTAGGTGCACGAAATATAAACAAAAACAGTCGTTGTTTGTAAACAAAAACACAGGACCCTTGATTGCACGGAATATTTGACACTGTGTTTATAAGGTTTGCGAAGAACGATTTTTCTAATTTTTTTGCCAACACCTATTGGTCTAAAAAGACACAATCAAAATACTGCGGGGCATTCATTTTTTTCCTTCTGGAATCTTCTGGACCTGTCCCCGTCATTTCGAACTTTCTAGAAGCTGCTGGACCCATTCCAGTCATTTTCGAACTTTCTAGAAACCACTGAACCCGTCCCCGTCATTTCGAACTTTCTAGAAGGTTCTAGAAGTTTGCTCTCTCTTTCTCTTAATTTTCGAACATTCTAGAAGCTGCTGGACCTGTCCCCGTCATTTTGGAACATTCTAGAAGCCGCCGGACCTGTCCCCGTCATTGTGAACATTCTAGAAGCTTCGGGACCTGTCCCCGTCATTGTGAACATTCTAGAAGCTTCGGAACCTGTCCCCGTCATTTTCGAGCATTCTAGAACGTTCTGGAAGTTTCCCCTCAATTTCGAACATTCTAGACCTTTCTAGAAGTTTCCCCTCAATTTCGAACATTCTGTAAGGTTCTGGCACGTTTCCTGGTAGTTTGGTCACTGTAGGGTTACGGTACTTGAGTGGGGAGGGGACTTCCGACTTGTTTATACTTGTTTCCTCTGCGTCTCTGCCCCAGAGAGTTTCTCTGACACTCTCTTCCTACCCCCTGGCATGCCTACGTGACTTTTGGAAAAGCGAACAAACACGCAAACAGCTCTCCTTTATTAAGGAGTAATGATCTATCGTTGGCGTTGGATCAGGAGATGAGGAGGGAGGAAGTGACGTATGAACTCGTGATTTCAATTATTGGGTGCGTATTGTTATTTAAACAGCCTATACTGATCTCGGGCGAAACCTAATGTTGAAATTAAATGTTTGACTTGATTGGTTTTGACTTGACACGGCGGTGATAAATATTGAACTTCTTCAATGGCCTTCCATCGAAGGCCGCATTCCGAGTACATTCTTTTCTTTGCCACACATACCGAATGGAATACACAAGAAATTTAATTTGAGTGATCAAACTTTCTGTTCATCATTAGATTGATTCACAATAGACTTCGATAAATAACGATACGCAACTATACAACTAGTTGCGTAAGAGTTTCGCGGAATGTCATTTTGCGATCTCTCATTCCGCATAAGCGGTCTCTCAACTAGTTGTTTATTTAACCTCCGCCATTTCGCGGGTAGTTGCGTAAGCGGAGCAGTGGAATGAACGAGTTGAAATCGGTAACTTTTGGTTTCGACTAAATTACGAGCTTGGTATGATACCAAAGGTCGCCCTCATGACTCGAGATGTGATTCTGGTACCGTCTAGTACCCAAATAAGTTCGGTGAGAAGTGAGTTCCTCATCTGGCTCCAATTGAAGCATTTTTGTGTTACACAGATGCACAATTCGAGTTCGCGAAAATCATGTCTCCGAACAAATATATTTCGTGAAGCAATGACTTTTGGAAGCAACTAGTTGCGAAACGCTTACGCAACTAGTTGCCAACCGCTTTATTAACAAAAAGTTACGCGGAATGAAACAACTAGTTGTGTATTTATCGAAGTCTAATTCACAACGAAGGCTCTTCAAGATTTTTCACCTCGATATTGTTCTTGCAGCAGTCTTTTCGTTTAGCATAGTTTATTGAGTTCAATATTTATCATCGACGTGTCAAGCGTCTTGACCTAGACCCCTTCCCTTTGCACCGCGCATCTTGATTTTGCCTGTGCCCTGTAGAAACTTTGCGCGCGTGTAACTCCGTTCAAAGTTGAGCCAACGAGTTCTAATTGTCGAATTCGGAACGTGGTTTACGGAAACTATCGTTAGATATCCCCGAAAATATTGAGTTTACTCCTTCTCTAAAATAACAATACGCACCCAATAATTGAAATCACGAGTTCATAAGTCACTTCCTCCCTCCTCATCTCCTGATCCAACGCCAACGATAGACTATATGATAATCCGAGAATTCTAAGTGCTTTTGAACTCGGAGTATCCCCACTTGAGTCTGAATTTATGAGTAGGTCCCCTGTCGTCTATGAAAATATCAGCAATCACCCCACCCAGCCATCAAAACAGAAATGTAAACATCTCATATCTACATGAGTCCGTTCCAAAAAAATGATTTGTCTCATGTGCCCTAGCCAGGGGGGGGGGCCAGGGGGTGGGTGGTCAGGGAGAAGCGAGGGGACATTTTGGTAGGGGACATTTTGGTAGAGGGGACATTTTGGTAGTGGGGGGACATTTTGGTAGGGGGACATTTTGGTAGCGCGCGAGGGGGACATTTTGGTAGTGGTCGAGAGAGAGGGGGGATATTTTGGTAGGGACCCTCATCTCACGTTGCATATCTCGCGATTTTGAATCGAGAACTGCGCGATTTCGAACATACTTTCGACTCTCAGGTATCGGGTAATTGTCGATTTTGACGAGCCGGTTTCGGATTTCTTTCCCTCTCATTCTTCATTCACGGGTACCCGTGGTATCGGGTCGGGTTGTTTCTCGAACTCTACTTGGCACTAGCCGAAAACCGAATTCCTCCAAAATTTGTGGGTGAGTAGTAGGGTTGCCGGTTCAATATCAATATCAATACTATTGACACCTCATCCCTTCTCCATCTCTCCCTGTCAATACTATTGACAATACTATTGACAGGGAGAGGGAAGAAGGGAAGAGGGAGTCAATAGTATTGACTTTGGTCAATACTATTGACTCTCGCTCACTGCCCCGTTCCCTTTGCTTCCCGGTTAGAGAGTACGGGGAATGGAGAGAGCGCAGAGAGCGCAGAGGAAAAAGCTCTCTCCGTTTCCCACACTCTCTCGCTGCTCACCCTATGGGAAGAGGAAGGAGTCTCAATCGCTCGTCAATACTATTGACCAAAGTCAATACTATTGACTCCCTCTTCCCTTCTTCCCTCTCCCTGCCAATACTATTGACAGGGAGAGGCGGGGAAGGGAAGCGGTATCAATAGTATTGATATTGAACCTGCAACCCTAGTGAGTAGCACTCATGGAGTGTACCTCAGTGCTAGCTTATTTAGTGTTCTGGTTCGCTCTCCGCCTTATGGCAACTATACGATACCCGGTGCGATACCGAATGACCCGCCCCGAATTACGAACTCTAGTGCCAAGGGCCAGTGCAAATATTTTCACTGACTCAGAAACTCACACATATAGTTTTGAATTCGCCTCGACAAGGCGCAGCGATCTGTGTAAAAAACTAAGCCCGACTTTTTGATTGTCAAGATATTGATTTTTTTTACTAATGTTGTTTTTGTGATATATGGAAAATAAACTACAGGGTGCGCCAAAATTACGGGCTCCCTACTTTCTCTGTTATTTAATGACCAATGAAGCGATGGCATGCCATCTCAAGTAGACTATTCTTACGAGCGTTCATTAGCAAAAAGCGTGATTTAGTTTTAGGAGGATCGGTCAATTCGTTGATTTGAAACAACGGATTGAAATGTGCCAATGACAACAAACGTCGGCGTCAATGTGAAACTCAGATCGTTTTCAAAATGCCACACTCGAACTAACTGCTCTAATAACTATTTTACTATAATATAGGGGACTACTGGCCAAGAAGAAGTGATGAGAACAGTTTTCACATCAATGTCGGATTTACAGGATTTGATAAAAATATGGGAAAGATGATGAACGAAATCAGCATTCAACAACGTAACAGCGCAATTATATTTCCAATCGTCGATAAGTTATAAGTCAATTTTTTTAGGAATTATTCATCAATAACTAGACTATTTAATTTTTGGAGGGGACCGCGAACTAAAAAGAGTTCATGAAACTGCACGTGATTAATAGAGATTGGTGATTTCCAGGGCCGCGCGTTCGGTCATGTTTGGCTTCAAAATTTAATTACGATCTTACAGCCTTATAAAAAAAATTTCAAATTTACTATCCAATCACTTATTACGTTATACACTCGCGGACATAAGTGAAGGACCACTTTTTCGATTATCTGTAACTTTTTAACCAGAAAAGCAATCAATTTGAAATTCGGACATTGTCTAGAAAGTGTGCAGGATAATATTTTCCACATAAAACAGAACTGCGAAAAATCGATATTATTGCATAGTGATGACGCAATCGAAAGGTACTTTTTCGAAAAATCGTTATTCTTTGGTGGTCTTTTTCCAAGTCTCAAAATTTTTTATGCATAGACATATGATCGAGGGCTACCCAGAAAAAAAGTTTCAAGTTGCTGCCGCTTGCAGCAGCGGCTGCAGGGTTGCTGCAAATTCAGGGTCGGATTTTCATAACTCCGTACCCAGACGTGCTAAAGACTTGTTCTAAGGATCATTCTGCTTCTTATGACGAGTAATTATGATCCTGAGAGTTTGGTGAAGATCGGTCATCATTGACATCTCTGGCGCTCAAAAGTTACTTTTTCAGATGACCTGACTTTGACCATTCGCCACTCCTAGGGTGAATTTTGTAAAATCATGGTTACCGTGCAGAAACATTGCAAAACCATCAATTAGTAAAATCCCAAATTTTCAGAGCGTTTGCTTTACTCTCCGATCTGTGGTGATCGATCCACGGAGGCATATTCAAATCGACAAATTTATCTTCTAGATGATTTTATATTTTGCGTTCTATGTGAGCTAGAACCCTGAAACTGTGCGACGATAATAACGTGAGGGTGACTGATTTATTGCCAAAGTATGGGCTCCATTCAACAGCTTTTAAAAAAAATGAAGAGAATTTCTCTTCAATTTTTCGCACTCTTCAAATTGAGTATACCTCCGAAGATCGATCACCACAGATCGGAGAGTAAAGCAAACGCTCTGAAAATTTGGGATTTTACTAATTGATGGTTTTGCAATGTTCCTGCACGGTAACCATGATTTTACAAAATTCACCCTAGGAGTGGCGAATGGTCAAAGTCAGGTCATCTGAAAAAGTAACTTTTGAGCGCCAGAGATGTCAATGATGACCGATCTTCACCAAACTCTCAGGATCATAATTACTCGTCATAAGAAGCAGAATGATCCTTAGAACAAGTCTCTAGCACGTCTGGGTGCGGAGTTATGAAAATCCGACCCTGAATTTGCAGCAACCCTGCAGCCGCTGCTGCAAGCGGCAGCAACTTGAAACTTTTTTTTCTGGGTAGCCCTCGATCATATGTCTATGCATAAAAAATTTTGAGACTTGGAAAAAGACCACCAAAGAATAACGATTTTTCGAAAAAGTACCTTTCGATTGCGTCATCACTATGCAATAATATCGATTTTTCGCAGTTCTGTTTTATGTGGAAAATATTATCCTGCACACTTTCTAGACAATGTCCGAATTTCAAATTGATTGCTTTTCTGGTTAAAAAGTTACAGATAATCGAAAAAGTGGTCCTTCACTTATGTCCGCGAGTGTACATTTATCAAAAATATAGTGAACTGAAATAGCCTATGCTTAAAAATATTATACGTCGAAACATGGAATTCGGGATTTTTTGCATATTTTTTAATAAGGCTGAAAAACTAACAGTGATCGATGCAATCAAGTAGTGAATAACAAAAGGCAATAGGGTGACTATACCTAATATATGCCAGTTCAGAACCGTAACCAATTTGATGGGCTAGTACGTCTATGATCTCATATTTTTTCCAAATCTTGATATTATTGAGCTCAGGGTGCTACTTGGGAAATCATGACTTATTTGAAGCCCTGTAAGCCTTCCATTATGATTCAATTTTTTAAATTGAAGATTGATGGTTGCCCATATCACGGTTGAAGTTTCAAAGGCTAATCGCGAATGGTTCATGAAACAGAATTATTCAAAGTTGATCTGGCTCGCAGGGAATGACATGTCTCACCACGATACTTTCATTTTGTTATTAGTAAAACTGCTTGAAATTATGGACCAAGCAAAAGTAAGTTTTATAATACTGATAATACATACTATCAATCATAGCAATAAAGGAGCAACCCGAATTACTTTTGATTGAGAGAGACGCAAACAAAAGTGGGCCCGTAATTTTGGCGCACCCTGTACACAGGCGTGATCAGCATCAAATTTCACCCCTGGGGCCATAGTACCTTAATTTTAGAAAAATCGTGGACAGAGAAAGTCTCAAAAAACTGTTTTCGACGTGACGTCGTCTGGAGCCAACGATGACTCGACATGAAAAATGAATAATACTACGGTCTTTAGTACCTTCAGAAGCCTCTAATCTGAGAGCTTCATGGATTCGACCCATTTTCACTGTGCTGAATCATTGGCGATCTGCTCGATTCTTAGATAAACGGCGTCATATCCTCGATCCTCCTCCTTCATCCATGAATCCTCGTAACATTCTGGTCCGATCTATCCTACTCTCCACTTTCGCACTGTAGTTTGCGGAAAGTTCCATTTTTACAAAATAATTAATAATGATATTGAAAAATGAAATGTTTCATCGTGATGGCCATCAAATTCTGACCACTAGGCCATACTCACTTAGATTTAGGTTGATTCTTTTTGATTCTTTCTTCAATTTGGGCGCCGCCCAAAAAAAATTGGGCGAGACCAATTTCATTTCGCAAGGCGACGAATGAGCGTTGCGGTCGCCCAAAATGATTGGGCGATCCCCAACCCCCAAATTTAGGGCGGATCGACCGAATTGGGCGTCGTTTTCAGTGAGAATAATTGGGCACTCTATTGAGAGCGCCAAATATTTTGGGGGTGAGAACAAAGGAAATTAGATCGATTTGGGGAAGAATTGGGCAGACATTGGGGATGATTTGGGCGAATTGAAATATTGGGCTTTGATAGTCATTCAATTGCTGTAACCTCAAGTATCGTACACTTGTCTACAGTAACCTCAAGTACCGTACACCCACATACCGTAACCTCAAGTACCGTACACCGACGTACCGTAATTTCAAGCGCCGTACACCCACGTACCGTAACCTCAAGTACCGTACTCCCACGTACCGTAATCAAAGTACCGTACTCTCACCTACCGTAACCTCAAGTACCGTACTCTCACCTACCGTAACCTCAAGTACCGTACTCTCACCTACCGTAACCTCAAGTACCGTACTCTCACCTACCGTAACCTCAAGTACCGTACACTTGTCTACCATAACCTCTAGATAATACCATCTTAAAGTAACAATGATTTTAAGGAACGTGATTTTTTTTCATTTTGTTAGCCCATTAGGAAGATTTTGCATTTATTAAATTCTTTTTATTGCATTGTTTTCATCGATCTCACTCTCGTCCATTCGGCCTATCGACCGCTCGCAACCCTCCAAGAGAGGCGAAGTGATATATTTTGGGCGGGGTGTCCAAATATTTGGGACGCCGAAAATTTGGGGGCGCCCAAATTTGAAGAAAGAATATCGCCCCAGGAACCGAAGTAATGGTCAAAAATCGATTTCGACGCGACGTCATCTGGAGCCAAACGATGCATCGGTGGTCAAAATGAGTATTTCTATCGTCATCAGCATCCTCGAGAACCCCAAGTCGCAAAGTTTCAGAGGGTATATATTTTTGAGCTGTGCCAGACTCATTCGAATTTGTCCGATTCTATCGCGAACGGCCTCATATTATTCTATTGAAGGTCCTTAGAAAACTAAAAATTAGAGAGGCGCATCATTATTTTCTTGAAACTTTCTTGAATAAACAAAACTACTTCCGCTATTTGAATTCCCGCATTTCGACTTTACCATTGCTGGCAGAGACCTTTCCCCGGCTCTCGTTTTTTACTTCCGGTTTGCATGTCCCTATCTTGAAACCAAGACCAATTTTATTTTTGTTTTTTATATGAATCGATGCGGAAGAACAACAATTCGTTCCAATTTTTACAATGCTTGAGCCGTGGGAGGACGAGGGGACACGGGAGGGGGACACTCATGTTCAAGTGGGGAACTGACGGGACTGTATGCCAATATAGAAAATCAACTGCATTTCGCAATTAAACTCAATATTGCAGTTGAGCCACTTCTCCTACGCATTTATATTCGGTAGTGTGATCCATTTTCACCCGGCGAGTTTCGGGCCGGTAGTATGTACTGAATTCTACACTGTCCATGAATATTTTTTCGATGTTCGTTTTGTGTTTTAAATTTAAATTTAGCTTTTTTCGGAACAGCAGCCATGCATAATTTGTCCCAGAAAGAAAATTCGAGATGAAGATAATAATTATTGATTGTCGTATCACCGATTTGAGATCAGAAATGTTTTCAGGCTTTTCTTCTCTCCTGTGTTGCAATCGCATTCATTACGCCTATTTTCCCGATTCTAACACTGGTCAAGGGTTCCGCTAAGAAGCAGAACGGTACGATTTACAAGTATTACTATAAGAGGCCGTTTGCTAAGAATCGAGCAGAATCGGAGGGGTTCGGCACAGGCCAAAAATAAAAAATCACTGAAAGATTGCGATCCGGGGTTCTCGAGTATGCTGATGACGATGGGCATATTCATTTTGGCTGTAGAAGTCCCGTTGGATTCAGACGGCGTCACATCGAAATCGGTTTTTCTTTTTTCCTGGGTCTCACAAATTAGCTAATTTTATGTTAACATTTATGCTATTTTTATGCTACCTGGTCAGAATTCGATGCTGATTACGCTTATGTTGATCACTTTTCATGATGTTCAAAAATAATGGCGTAAATTGCAACCTCTCACGGAACGGACTCAACTGAGAGTTTGCCAACCTGTACAGATCGGATCGGAATTCCGTCGAGACACCATTGCCAAAATTACAGCCGATTCCATCACGAAGCTTTTGAGAAAATGACTTATAGTATAACCGGCGTGTAAGTACATTTGACCATCGTTCCCCTTGTTTACTCCCATCCGTTGATCGATCGGACTCTCTTTCTAGAGGGAGGCGAGAGAGCGCAGAGACTGGGAAGAGGTCATGGGAGAGAGACTCGGGTAGGTACTACCCCGAGTTGTAAATTTTTTTTCGTAAATACATTTTTGAGAAAAAATATCTCAAAATTTTTATTATGGAAATCTAAAATCGGAAGTTTAAAGAAGGTGCCCCACGAATATCTGGCTTGCTGAGTTCTCGATGTGAGCTTGTGGGTCGTGGCTACCCGATAACACTTTCGAAACTCCCATGTTTTAAATTTTCGTTTGAACTGAGATACGAGCAGTTGGCTGCGTTCCAAGTGACCCTGAAACGCAGGCAACGATCTAGAGAGCGTGCGAAATGAGGAGAGCGCGCCCTCTCATTCCTTACTTTGCATAATCGCCCGCGCGACATATTTACTACATATTATTTACAACATGAAAACAATTCCAGAGGCCGGGCTGACTGCTTTCCTGCTTCTCATGTCGCTCCCATCAGCATGTATTGTGATCTTCTGCATTATTGCGAGCTTCGGTGAGAATTCAACAATCTGCATAAATATATGGAAAATTCACCATTATTTTCAGCATGGCGTGGTCAAGCGCAGCCTAAGTTATTTCAAGGAATTTTCCATGGGCTACTCACTTACCAACAATTCCGCTTCCCGATCCTTTGCCTCATGACCATAGTGCTCGTCAAAGAAATCAGAGGTGAACTAACAGTTGATCGTTCTTTAAACAAAAATGGAAAAAGTTCATGACAATCGAGAAAATTCAATTCAAATTATGTTTGTACGGCAAAATCTCTCCTCCCTTCCCTGATAGGTGCTTGTCATCTCTATCTCTCTTTCCTGCGCGATCCAATCGATATGTGCTCATTTTTCTGCTTTCATCTTATTTATGGATTGTTATTTTATGATTATTTGACTAAACGAGCCGCTGCTATGTCCCCGACCTCACTCCGGGCCGAGTTGAAGTCGGCAAATTTTCCTGACGTTGGTGCTCTGATGAAAGGGTATGGACAAATACCTCGGTTCTCTCTCTGGTGCCCGAGTGTTGAGCAATCTCATGTTGAGATCGACGTCATCGATCGATGACCCTATTGAGAAAGAGAACAGAGAGCGATCAGTCGTGGTTCAAGGGCTCTCTGATATGGATGGCAAATGAAGAGAAAAAATAGAAATGAAGTGGCCACATGCCTCTCATTTTGCGCTTCATGAAGAATGAACCGTCTGTGCTGCCTCTTCATGAAGAGCTTTCACTGAATGACGCATAACACTCCTATAATACAAATAGAGATTTCTATCTGATTTTTTGGCATGAACCCTTTACCTCTAGTTTGTGCTAAAATTTGCATATCAGAATTTATCCCTGTAGGTTTCTCTGAAAAATAGTTCATACTCTTTAAGTTTTAAAAATTATCAAAATACTGCTCTGACTTCACGGATTGTGGTTTTCCAACATATAAAAACTCTTTTGAAGGCACAAAAGCATGATTCAGTTCCATAGATCGATTTTTTATGCCACAATTCCCGATCTATAGGCGCCACAAAACTCTACTCCAATCATGAGTTAAAAATACTGTATGTGAGTGTGTCACTCGTATAATGAAATAACGAAAGAAAAACGAATGAAAACGAAGCAGTTTGACCAAGCTCTTCATAAAGTGGTCGCCGATTCGCCCCCCCCCCCCTCGTCATGAAGAGTGACGCCGCACAGCCCTCCTTTGTGAGGGAGAATGAAGAGTGCAATTTTTTTTATTCGCCATCCCTACTCTCTGAGTTCAGTGCTGTGAAGTGAGAGAATGAAATATGATCATGCCAGGGTCATCTCCATGCTTGATCTTGTTGAACTAGAGCACTCACCCGCTGCCACATTCAGCATCATGAACATTTGTTCAAGTTATGACTGAAAGTATGACGATTTTTGCCAATTTCGGCGAAAATCTACGTGGCACTTCATTATGCTATGATTTCTGGGACACCATTTCGAGATATTTTATATATTTTATGATAAGAAAAAATGTAGAACACTTTGTGGGGCATATTTTCAAGGAGATTGTGTTCAAAATTTTGACCCAACCATGGCCAAGAACCCCTTTTTTCACTAAATGGTCCATACTCAGTGGGCTCAGAATGTTTCACCGACACTTGTTTATGCCTCTAATTATTCCTTCATTATGAACCTGTTTACGATTTTTCGTCAACAATTTGACCTTATTTGATGACTTGACTCCCCTCGAGTTTTTTCACATAAGGGCCCTTAAGTAAAAATTTTGCCCGGTCCTCCACCTCTTAACTACCACGTACCTTATCAGTATTTATTATTCTTAGGAACTGCTTCTCCAGTACTGAATCGATCAATAATGATTTTCTTGGCAGATATATCACCAGTACTGATTAATCAGTAGTGATTTCTTGGCAGCTGGTCTCGGCAACGGGTCGCCAGAGGGGAGAGGGAATCTTACTAATTTCTTCTTAGCAACTGGGCACGAGTGTCCTGTAATCACGAAAATTGACGATAACTTCCGTATGAAGCAATAACACGACGAGCCCGGTTGGCAAGAAATACGCACGGTTTGCGTAGCGCACGGTTTGCGCCTAAGTCTCAGCGGCCAGGCACGGTTTGCCACTTGCTGATCACGCGGAACTCAAGAAGACATGCAGGAACCCGAGGAAACAAAAAGAAGAACTGCAGAATATCCCAAATAGCCCCAAACTAGATGGACAAAACGCAGCAAGAGTTGTTTTAAAGAAGAAAACTTTATAAAATAATCACGCAACAAAACAAACAACCAGAGAAACAAGCGAAGAACTCGTGAAAACGAAAAATCTATTGATTGGGGCAGACAAGTTGCGTCATTGCGCAAAATGTGTGACACACACATTTCGCGGGATTCAAACGATGAATAATATTCTTACAGTAATCTATGCGACCCGGCCTCTCGAATCGCGCAATGACCCGCTACTGGAGAACTTTAGACAGCTGTAACTCAGACTAATCTGCACCAAATCGAAAAATATTTTGGCATGTGGCACAGCCAATGACACTCTATAGATAAATGTAAAAATCGTGGCAGAAAAATGTTTTTGAAATTTTGGATCTTGGGAGGATCGGAATTGGAATATTTGATCGGAATCCAGTGTAATTGAAGAAGAATCGTCGGGTGCTACTCCTGTGAACGGGGTAGAATGCTAGGATGCACGACACTATAAGGAGAGTAGAATGCCTACAAGTAATGTAGTACCCGAGATCTGCCCGTATGCAGGTCTTGGATACTGGTGAAGGGTGAGAGCGATATAGACCCCAATGTCTATATGCACTCTCTCAATGTGAGTCCAATAATCGACCCCAGTGTCAATGTATTGCACTCGGTGGAGACCGTAAGAGAGAGGAATTTATTCCATGCCAGTGTATGTGGTAGAAGTGGAATGAGACACTCCGGGGGCTCCAAGAGCAAAAAAAACGAGAAAAAAAGTGATGTAATTGGATGATACAAAAGATCTAAGATGGGGAGAGGATGTGATACGGAAATAACGACGATGAAGAAGTTAACGATGGGTGTTGAAAATAGTGAAAAGATCTAATCAAACTGGCCCATATGTTCTCGTATGGTTGAGAGGGAGGCCGAGGGAATGAACTCGGAACCGAGGAGAGGGAACTCGGTTCGCAAGCCACGTGAACTCAACTCCGGGACTGCTGATTTCGATCTCTAGACGGGACATTTAATCAGAAGTGGGGAGTGAAGATAAATAAAGGGGAATAAAGTGATACGAGGGAAACGGAAAACTAACGATACGTACGTTGACAAAAATTTGGGGTTGGGGATGGAGGGGGAGGGGGGGGGACAAGTAATAAATCGGCTGTTTCAAATGTACGAATTCACCGATTGTCCTCAAACTAAATCACACTTTTTTACTAATGAACGCTCGTAAGAATAGTCTACTTGAGATGGCTTGTCATCGCTTCATTGGCCTTTAAATAGCAGGCAAAGAAGTGGGCCCGTAATTTTGGCGCACCCTGTAAGTACGGGCCGCAAGCTCCGCCCACTTTGCGCGGAAACGATTTCGCATAAAAGCGAGACGAGAAGAGCACACCGTTTATTCTCTACCAAATAGGTCGTCCGATAGCGCGTTGGATAGCCACTACTACCTCCTTTCAGAAGAATCGGGTAGGCCTTGAAAAAGTTTTCAGCGAGTTGGTCAAAAATCGATAAAAAGGTCGCGAGAGTGGCAATTTGACCTATTCTTGAGTATGTACCTAAAACCTACATCAATTTATTGACTAATTAGAATATTTTAGGATTATTAGAATTTTTTCAGATTTTTATTGTGTGCTTGAAACGCGGGGAGAGGCGAGCGAGAGGGCGGGGGGAGGGGGGGGGGGGGAGAGGGACACACGCAAATGATACTCCGCCCCTTTCCCTCTCGTTTCGCCTTTCCCTCCTCTACCCCAATGGGATGCGCGCGCCTTTCCCTCCTCTACCCCAATGGGATTCTCGGGCTCTAGCGCGGCTCAGAGACACTATATTCACAAACGGCAAAAAAACATGATGTTATTGGGTCCATGAAGGATTGTTTGAACACTCATTTGACCCCAGTGCATAAAATCGGCTATCCACGTTGTGGCCCCTAATTATAAGAAGGATGGTCGAATTCACTATTCATCATCAGTGAAAAAATTCAGAGTGCTGAAATGTGAATGGCACAGCCATTTTTATTGTTACATATCGGGATGCGATGAACCCAGGATGTGAGATATCAAAATGTTTCGATTTTTAACTGAAGTCGCAACCATTTCTTAGTGTAACACAGGTGTTCATTTCCCAAAAGAAACTATTAGGTTGGTGCATACGTTTCTGAGGTTTTATTTCGCTTCAGTATCGGCTTATCAGTCCCGCCTGTCCTAAAATCTGTCAAATTTTAGGAGGACAGTTGACCACTACCATCGTCATATTGAATTGGATCTAAGTTGCTTAGTATGCGAGAGAAAAAATTTATGTTAGAGAGCATGCCACGAATTGCAATTATCCTAACTTTTAAGGTTTGGAATATCAAATGTTCCCATGTATACCTGTTATCCCCTAGCTTTGCCCGACAAAGCAGCAATAGTGGACGGGTGCCTGGATCCGATGAACACTTAAGATCCCGTTTTCAAGGCGCCTAGGAAACAGGGGGTTGCATAAAGTATCAAAAACTCAGACCAAATTAAGTAGTGTTTGTTCAAAAATTCATATCTCCAAAAGTAGAAATTGATTCTCCGTGGGTTTAAAATGGTTTACTAATCAGCATGAGAGCTTGCATATCCCTTATTAACAGATTTATAGCTCCATCGGTAGGAAAAATAAATTGATAAATACTGGTTTCGATCAAATAAGAAGGAAGAGAGATCTCAAAACGTTGACCTTAGAAAAATCTCAGAAACTTTTGCACCAACCCGAAACTAATCAATAGCGAATAAAACGTTCCGTATTGTGCGTAGCACAGTAACGGTTCCGTCTTCTCTGCCACCATAAGTTCCATACGTATTCTTTCAGGTGCCGTACTCTCCACAATCGCTGACATCTTCGGCAAAGTGTTCAAACGCGATATATCAGTGGCTTTCAATGTCGATATGCTCCATTTGGAAACCGGCCAAGGAAGCATATCGAGAAAATGTTCACCATTTGATTTGTATGCCTAAAAATGCGTCCACACATCAACATTATTCAAAAAATACAATCTATCAGCACGTAATTCGATTATTTTTATTAAATGATAAATCTTTTCACACGTATCTAACGCTTCTCATAGTGGGAGGCATAAAACTGAATGGGTTTTGCCTCCCCCATCTCTCTCTCTCTCTCTCTCGACTCGTCATGAAGTGACCTACAACATCTCACAAGAATTTCCATCATCCTTATGTAATATGACGTAATCCTTAGGCAATAACTTGTTTTATGCGTGTAACTCACAAGGGAAGCACCAAAGTTAACGGAAGCCGATCGCTAAGCGACCTATGGGGGCATGTAGGGGGTTGGGGGGCACCTAAAAGATCTTGATTTTGAGATTAATTTTTTTACTGAATTATCGAATTGTATTAATTGACTGAGGTGCTTGTTTTGTAATTAAACTGGGAACGTTGTAATTTATGCTATAAGTAAACTCGCGCCCAAAGTAAATGTCACCCCTGATAGAATTCCTAGCGTTGTTCTGTCGAAGTTTAAACTATCGATTACTTCGCCTCTAGTTATTATTTATAACAAGTCGCTTCTTACTTCCCAAGTACCCCATCTCTGGCGTCAAGCCCTAGTTAAACCTATTCCTAAGAAATCGAGTAATTCCATCACTGATTATCGCCCTATCTCTCACACCTCTTCTGTTTGTAAAGTCTTTGAAAAGATTCTCATTCGAAAAATTACCACTTTTCTTGACGAGAATTGTCTTTTTGATCCTCACCAGACTGGTTTCCGAGATTGTAGGTCTGCTTCCACTAACCTCGCTGAAACGTTCTCCCACTACCTTCGAATTTCTAAGGTGTTCAGTTTGACACCATTTACATTGATTTTAAGAAAGCATTCGATTTTATAGATCATAGATTATTGCTGTACAAACTGTCTAAACTTGGATTTTCTGATCACCTTGTAGCATGGCTCCGTTCTTATCTCTCTGGCAGAACCCAATCAGTATTCCTCGACTCCTCCTTCTCTCCCCCCTCACCTCTTATTTCCGGAGTTCCGCAAGGTTCCTGTCTCGGCCCTCTTCTGTTTATCCTATTCATTAATGACATTTGTTCTAATTTTCCCAAGTCCATTTACTATTCCGTTTATGCTGATGATCTTAAGTTGTTCGCTGAATCTCCTCTTCATTCCGATGATTTGCAATCCGCTTTAGATATTGTGTCTGAGTGGTCAGCACAATGGAACTTAGGAATCTCAGAAACCAAATGTAATGTTGTTCATTATGGCCCAAATAATCCCCGTAGACAATTCAGCATCAATAATATTGTTCTCAATGAGCCTTCTTGCGACCCTATCGTAGTCAAGGACTTAGGTGTTCATTTCTCACCTTCCCTTTCCTTCTCTACCCATATCAACAAACTTCTTTGTAAAGCTCGCTCTAAGTCCAACCTCATTTTCAAATAATTTCGTAGCAATTCGCCTTCATTGTACCTAAAGGCCTTTACCACTTTTATTCTACCTAATATTGAATACTGCTCTGTGATCTGGAACCCTGTTCATAGTGTAGAATTAACCAAAGCTCTTGAGAAAATCCAGCGCAACTTCACTCGTAGAATGTATAAGAGGTGCTCCCTTCCCCCTGTCCCCTATAGAACGAGACTTCATGATCTTAAGTTAGTAACTCTCGAGCGTCGTAGGTTCATTGCTGACATTGTTTTTCTCCATTCGAATCTAAACGGTAGATATGCTCTCGATGTGTCCTCTCTTCTTTCTCGTGCACCCCCACTTCGATCTTTGCGTAACACCCACCCTCTTCGTATTTCTATCCCTTTTATTCCTCATATCTTATTTTCTACCCTTGTATCTAGAACTATTACTATTTGGAATTCCCTTTCTCCTAACCAAGTATTCTACTCCCACGAGCTGTTTTGTAGTTTCATCCGCTCTCAACCCCCCTCGTTCTTCCCCCATTCTAATATTGCCAATTGGCTTGATCTTTGATCCCTACCACCTACTCTCCCCCTCCCCCCCTCCCTTGCTGCCAAGCACCCCAACCACCACCAACCGATTCGATCTACATCGACGGACATCCGTTTCTGGAACAACCTCGCCACATTTCTTGTACATTTGCAAAGTAACGGAAATAAATGAATGAATGAATGAATGAACGTTGGGCATAATATATTATTACTGTTATCAACTGTTTATCTAACTAAAAACACGGGGACAATAACAGATTGCAATTTCATTTAACATTAGGGTTCACTTTTTCAGGTCATTCTGCCTGATCAGGTAAAAAGCTCGGTCGATTTTACCTGATCAGATAAAATGCTTTTTATTAAATGTTTTTGGGTGACCTGATAACTAGAGAATAATCGTTGAACAGTTTTGAAATATCTTGAAACATATTCATTTTTCAATTTGTCACCGCACTCCATATGAGGAATAACGAGAAATGGAAAAAAATCACTCTCATAATGGAATACTCCATTGTAATGACCAGGTCGGGGAGTCCGCCGATCAGACTTCAAATGGTGAGATGAGAAAACTGATTTTGAATTGAATGTGACGAAAACAATTCTTACACTGTCAGATGACTTAAAACTATTCAGATGACTTAAAACTATTCCCTCTCGTTTCATTCCGACCTATAGGTAAAACTCGCGCGGGGAGAAATGTTTTTCTAAAAGTTTCAGGTTGAATATTCACCGCCTAAAAAGTGAACCCTAATTACGAAATATAGAATCACTCTCATAATGGAATACTCCATTGTAATGACCAGGTCGGGGAGTCCGCCGATCAGACTTCAAATGGTGAGATGAGAAAACTGATTTTGAATTGAATGTGACGAAAACAATTCTTACACTGTTTTGGTTTTACATTATTTGTTTGCAAGTAGAGTGAAGTGATGGAATAGATTAAAATCATGCCACTATTTCCTCTCTCAGAAGAAAGTATCTGGTCATAGCGGCCACATGACTAGAGAAGAGAGAGGAGGAACTGTTCCGGAAGAGTAGAATTGGGAATTGTGATTTCGATCATTTGGCATCTACAGGATGCGGCATAATTAATGCGACGTTTTCAATTTAGCAAATCTTCACTAATATAATTGGATATCTGTGTGTCAAAAATATCGAAACTCTACCACAACTAGTATGACTCATGGGTATTTGAAACATGATCAGGGTTTGAACATCCATCGATCGCAGCTTTAAGAGAGCGGATCTGAGAAAATTCACCATTTTTGCCGAATTTCGGACATCGCTCCAGGATTTTCGATTCCGGTCTTCATGCTCATAGGGCTTGAGGGGTCTTTGACCTTGTTTACAAAAATGATGACGTCACCGGCCGTATTGCGAAACGCGGCGCGCCAGGTGCGGGCATGTGTACAATAGAGTTCGCAATACGGGGCGGGTAATTCGGTCTCGTCGCGGGTCGAGAGCGCGGCGAATGAAGAATGAGACGACCCGATACCGGCCCTCTCGAATCGCGCAATTACCCGATACCGGGAAACTTTAGACAGCTGTACCTTAGTCGGATCTGAATCAGTTCGAAAAAAATTGGGCATAAGACACTACTAAGTGCACTCTATCGATTAATGTAAAAATCGTGGAAAGAAAATGATTTTGAATTTTTGGCTCGTTGGAGGTTCGGAAATGGAAAATCTGCTCTGCATCATGCGTGATTGAGTTGCCATCGTTCGGCGCTGCTCCTGAAACCATTTCGAGCTCATTTCAACAACGTTAAACGAAATCGAACCTCTCTGGAGTAAGAAGAACGAAGGACGAACTCGACAGATTCACTAGCAACCACTCGCTAGACCGGCGCACAGGCGAAATGATGAGAATAATTGGTCTCACTATGTAAAGCGAGCAGTTATTGATCGCAAAACCCGCGATAGCAAGACTTTTTGTCGCTCCGGTATCGGGTAATAGACGAAACTTCACGGGCCGGCCCGTTATTTCTCGTCCTCTCATTCTTCATTCGCGGGGCCCCGTGGTATCGGGTCGTATCGTTTATCGCACTCTAGTGTACAAGTGATGAAAATTCATAATTTCTCAACCGAATAATAATAATAATTTATTCATGTCAGGCGTTTACGCTCAGATGAGGATAGGTCGAAATTCTTCATAAGTTGCATTCCACCAATGTGCGCCAATAGCTCGCGTTAGGTCGTCCCGCCAGCGTGTCCGAGGATGGCCGGTTGGGCGTTTGCTGTTGTAGGGGGTCCAAACAGTGGTGGCGCGGCTCCATTGCTCCATGTCCATTTGCCTGATCTTTAGAGCCCAGCGCGCTTTGCGTTTCAGTCCTTCCCGGATCCAGTCCCGTAGCTTCGTACAATCCCGCACGCGCTCGTTTGTCCAGCGGTCCCTTAGAGAGATTCCAAGAATCTTCCGCTCCATCTTCCGTTGGGTCACACTTAGTCGTTCCTTGTCACTAGCTCTCAGTGCCCAGACCTCCGACCCGTAGAGAACGGTGGAAGTCACACAGCTCTCAAAAAGCCGCGTCCTGGTCTTCATGGGAAGAAGGCGGGATGTGAGGAGGGAGGAAAGACGAGACCATGCGAACCATCCCAGTCGAATCCGGTGTTCAATCTCGTCCGAGTGATCCAGGGGGAGGGAAATCCTTCCTCCGAGATAGGTTGCTGAGGAGACGAAGTCGAACTTCATTCCATCGATCAGGATAGGGCTTCTGGTAGTGGTGCACGAGGTGAGGAGATGGGTCTTTGATGCATTGATCTCCAGTCCCACTCGGCTGCAGGCCTCCATCAATTTCTTCAACATCCTTTCCAGTTCCGGTCGGTTCTTGGCGATGAGTGCGACGTCATCCGCGTACTCCAGATGACACAGATTCTTCCCATCGATGCGGATTCCATCGGATTCCCAGTCTATTTCGTCCATTGCCGCTCGCAGAACTACGTTGAAGAGGCGAGGAGAAAGGGTATCCCCTTGACGGACTCCTCTCTTGACTGTAGTGCGAACGAGATCCTCATTGACTCGGATGAGGGTGGAGGAGGACTCGTAGATGCGACGGAGTAGAGTGACGAGGATGGGATGGGCTCCATACTTCTCGAGTGATTGCCAGCATGCGTTCCATTCCACGGTGTCGAATGCCTTGCGGAAATCCACAAAGGCGAGGTAGACCGGGATACCGTACTCCGATGCTTTTTCTGCGACCTGCTTGACGGAGTGCAGGTTGTCGAGGGTGCTTCGCCCGCGCCGGAAACCGGTTTGGGTGGACGACTCAGTCTCTTCTAGCATCGCCTCGAATCTTTTCAGAATGCATCGGGTGATGACTTTCAGGGTTACGGTAAGCAAGCTTATGGGCCGGAAGTTCCCGATGTTGGTGGGGTCTCCTTTCTTGTGTAGTAGGGAGACTACGGCTTCCGTCAGCTCACTAAGCACCAGGTCACCGGCTACCAAGCGATTGAGGAGTAGGGCGATGATGGGCGCGAGGTGGTCTCGAGAGTGGAAGAGCATCTCGGGGAGGATGCCATCGGAGCCAGGGGAGTGTCCGCATTTGAGGAGGGACATCGCATGCCTTGTCTCATCCGGTAGGATGGGAGGAAACGGGTCGGGAACTCTCGTGGGGACTCCGAGGGGGAGCTGCACTGCCGGGGTGTAGAGGTCCTCGTAGAAGCGCTGAACCGCCGCCTTAGTGACTTCTTGCGATAGTTCACCAGTGGCAGGGTCGGGGACGAGAAGGCGCTTCTTTGAAGATTGTAGATTCTGCATCACCCGTGTTACGCTCCTTCCCATCGTTGCAGCATGCCGTGCTTGTGCTTCCTTTCGGTTCTTGATGTCAGTGATGAGACTCGATCGGGCAGCTTTGCAGGCAATGGAGTATTGAACGGCTGCTTGAGGGTTGGATTGCAATTGGCTTCGTGATTGCAGGAGGTTCCGGGTTGCAGGGGAGATCCAGGGGGGTGTTCGGCGCACTCTCCAACAGTCCGTTGCCGCGGTCTCAGTGAAGGCCCGGATGGTACGGTAGGCGTCGGCGGCAGTGTTGGGGCGAGCAAGGGGCACTGACGCTAGGAGATTAGCGTTGACAGTAAAAGCGGATCGGTCAAGATCTCTCCGCTCCCTGCATCTTTTGTGCTTCACCTTGTCGGGAAGAGAGAGACACATCCGGACGAGGCGATGGTCCGAGTTGAAGTCGAATCGGCCCACGACACCACAGTTGACAACTCGCGCTGATGGAGGGGCAGCGATGAAGTCCATCTGGTGGTAGGTAGAGCCGTTTGGGGAACGCCAAGTCCAAATTCTCCCGTGTCTTCTCTTGGGGAACGTGTTCCAGATGCGCAGTCTGTTCCTCACGCAGACTTCAGTGAAGGTCCGCCCACGTGAGTTCGGGGTGGGAGAAGCGGATTCACCGACAAATCTTTCATTGCCAGGTTCCCTCGCGACTCGACAGTTGAGATCCCCGACCAGAACTGGCGTGTGGCCTCTAGGGGCGCTCCTCAGTGCAGCCTCAACCTGGTCCATGAAGTCGTCGTACTCCTTGTCATCGTAGGAAGACGTGGGAGCGTATGCGCAGACCAGGAAGAGTCGTTGGTTGGGGAGGAGGAGGGTTGCCAGACGAGGGGAGAGGCCACGAAACACAGCTCCGCCTGCCAGGTGTGGCCGGAGCAGGAAGGCCACGCCATGGGTCGCAGTGGGCCCGCCCGAGTGGAAGACTAGAGTGCCTGAGGATGTAAGATTGAACGAGGCACAACCCACAATCCTGGCTTCCTGCACTGCTAGCACGTCACACTTGATACGGTCGAGGGCGAGCTCCAGTTCGGTCTGCTTGTCCCGGGAGGCGAGCGTCCTGGCGTTGATGGTGCCGATGTAGAGATGGCGACTCATCGTGGTGGCGATGCAACTCCCGCGGGCCAACGCTTCTGGGAGAGGGACGCCGGGCGTAGGGAAAACGGCGGGACAAAATCGCACCCAACCGCTCGCCACTAACTTGAGAACCCGGAAATGAATAAGATAGAACCAAAATTGCAGTATATTAGGCATGCCCTGAGCATACTATAGCACCATTGGGATCAACATTTGGTGGATCCCGATTTCATAATTTTGAGTAGGAAGTTTTCTTTTTTCGGATTCTTTATATCTCAATGCAATTTCCGCCCAACCAAACTAGGTATGTGGGCATACTCCACTTCCTCCTGTATCGATTCCACCACAAATGGACTGGATTGGAGCATTCTGTTTTTTTGAAAAGTTGAATTGAATGGTCTCAAGTCAGTCCAAGGTCGGCAATTTGAAGCATTTTTACGCCCTTTTCTTTGTTAAACGAAGCCTTTTCGGCAGTATGCTACTCCACAAGTATAATTATACCCTGTATGATACAAGCAGAGCACAATTTTCTCATTTGAAATTTCGCCTATTGCCGAGTTTTTACGCAAAGTTCTTCATTGTTGAAGTGTTTCATTCAGCGAAATATTGCTCAAACTTTATTCAAAATTCGTCTATGTACATTATTATAGTGCTTAGCATGTGATATTAGCGTAAAAAAACGCTGATTCCACGATAAACCACAAAAAAAGGCAGCAAAAAGAGTACATTTCAGCTCGATCCCTCGTCTTTCTTTTTCTTTTCTCTCCCATTCACCCCGCGGGCTTGTTTTCGCCTTCAACACTTTGCGTGACACGCTTTCTCTAACTCGCGAGAGAGGAGGCAGCCGGCGCTGAATTGTTGTTCACTGACCACAGAGAGGGAGAGGATGGGGGGGGGGGGGGGAGGGGGGAGAAATAGAGTCCGCCACTCCAGTCTACTAGCATTTGCAACGACATGCGCCTCGCTATCCCCTTGTTTCTTCTCTTTCCTCAACTGAGATGTTCTATCCTTACTCCTTCTCCTTCGCTTAGATTACTTCCACCTGGATAGATTAAGAACAAGATTTGGTGATGAGAATACTCAGATCGCGTTCAAGGGAAGAAACATGGTAATTATTTATTAGCAGTAGTATTACTACACTTTGGAAGGTATTTTTTTACCTCTCAAAGGACAGGTAGATTTTCAATGCCATATTTTAGCGTTACGATTTAGGTATAGCATTTTCCGGTACAAATGTACCAAATAGCCGACATGCTTTTTTCAAGGCCATATTTTCGCGTTACGTTTTCGGTAAGCATTTTCCGGTACAAATGTACCAAATAGCCGACATGATAATTTTCAATGCCATATTTTGGCGTTACGATTTCGGTACAGCATTTTCCGGTACAAATGTACCAAATAGCCGACATACTTTTTTCAAGGTCCATATTTCAAGCTATAATTTAGCTACGAATTTCTGACGTTGCTAACTTAGACAATTCTCCCAATCCAGTTTTTTAGGCCATATTTTCAAAGTCAATATTTCATAATAATTTTCAAGGCCGGCGTTTTTTAGGTCGAAATCGAGATCAATGGAAAGAAACAGAGAGCACACGCCAACCAGATTCGAAAGAATGCCGACATGCCTACTCTAACTGATGAGAGTGACACTGAGGTCCCTCTACAACTGTTGCTCGATACATTCAATCTGGACAGACCCGTTCAAGATAACGAGGATCCTGTTATGATCAATCAGAGAGATGAGTTCAGAAACGAACCCATGGAGAATCTGATGGACTCACGAGAGGACATGCCTCTAAGGTTTGATCCTGTGGAGGAGTTCCATGTTGAACTCAATCTGAACGATGAGAATGACAGAGTATCTGTCTCTACTGCCTCGTCGAGATTCGCTTCCGCCCAATCGTCACCACTGCCGAGCCCCGTCAAGCAGCCTACAGCGAGCCCCGTCAAGCAGCACACCGCGAGCCCCGCCAAGCAGACCGTCAACACGAGACCAAGGCGCGAGCACAAGCCCATCGTCAGACTCGATCCCGATCCATCCAAGAAGACGTACACTGCGGAGACGAAGCAGTAATCCCGTCCCCCCGTGCTACGCCCTCACCTCACCTCTCTCCCTTTTTCTGTATTTTAAGATCGGCATTGCCAATCTTGAAGGGGAGGTGTTGTATAGTCACGTTATCCTATACACAATAAGTAAATAATTAATAAGCACACTGATTATTAATGTGCTCTTCCGTACTACCGTATCTTACACTTCATTCAAGTGCAGTTTGGCTCCCACCACGATTACCCTGAATTCCATATTTCAAGTACTGTAATTTCATCATCATGTCTGTCGTAGCCAAACATTCATTGATTCTAGTGGAGTTCCCTCTTCCCGGCACGTTGTTAATCAACGTTCGTCTCTTCTGTATTGGATTCCCCTGCCATCAAGATAAAGCGTATCAAGAGTATTAATCAAGACTGTTATTCACACAAGGACAACGACACAACATCTGGCGTTCAGGAACACTCGAACTCAAAGTAAGTCATTTTCGAATATTTTCGAAACTCTTTTCTTTGATTATCTTGTGTGTGAGGGTAGCCACGTGCTATTTATACTTCACTGTAACACTTGGTAATACTTGAGAGGTAGCCTCGAGCTATTTATACTCTCTGTTTTCCTTTGGAGGTGGTATAAACCATTTAACTCCTGTAACAATTTCATCATTTGCACCGGAGGTGCTGCCCAATTTTTGAATTTGAGTCAAAAACACTGAGTAAAAAAATGGGTCACGATGATGAAATGCCATCGGAAAGCGGTATTGACAAGAATCTAATGGAACAACTGGTCAAGGCTCAGCTCCAGAACCAGGCTCTCATTGAGCAGCTTGTCAAGAGTCAAATGCAGAATCAGAAACCCGAATCCTCGACGGATCTGTCGAGCGCCTCTCTCAGCGCTATCGAATCGCGCATAAACGAATTCGTGTACTGTCCAGAAGAAGGAAGTACATTCGAGAGATGGTGGGGTCGACACTCCTCATCGATCTGAAACAATGGGAAGATCTGAAGAAGATCAGACTTCTGATCCGGCATGTATCCACAACAGTTGAACGAACTTTCACTGAATCGATTGCTCCGACCAAATGGGCTGACATGACACTCGATCAAGTCAAGAGCAAGATGTTGACTCTATTCGGAGACAGCACGTCCATATTTGATCGGAGAAGGAAAATGCTGGATCTGAAAATGAGCAAGGAAAACATCGATGATGTGAGAATCCTCGCCGCAAGGGTGAATCTGACAGTGGAGAATGCTCAAGTGAGCGAAGCGACGATCAACGAGTGGAAGGTCCTGACTTTCTTACACTCTCTCGATCTCTCCCGATATTCCGATATTCACATGAAAATGATGCAGACGGCCAAGCACAAAGGCAAGGAATGCACATTGGATGATCTGATATCGGATTACAATGATGTATCCCAGCTCAAGAAAGATTCCAGAGCAATCACTGATTCACGACGAGAAGTGAATTATGTGAATGACAAGGGAAGGAACAATCAGAGGAAATCTGATAAATCGAGACCCTCACAAGCTCAAAACCAGCCGTGTTACCGCTGTGGGCGGAAGGGACACTCACAAGAAAAGTGCCGTTTCAAGGACTCTGACTGCAATAAATGTGGCAAGAAAGGTCACATCGCAGAAGTATGCAAATCAAGGAGCAAGAACGCACACTGTGTGAGTGTGGATACGGTAGCTACAACTGACTACCACTTCTCTCTGAAGATCAACGGACAAAGAGCGTACATGAAGATTGATACCGGCGCGGACATAACTATTGTCTCCGAGATGACGTGGAAAGCAATCGGTGAGCCCAAGTGCTCAAGTGCTGACTGTACAGCAACGTGTGCAAATGGAAACACACTCCAATTACAAGGGAAGTTTAGAGCGAAGGCCGAATACGGTGGTGTGCAGGCTGAGGACTACATGTATGTCACTCACAAAAAATATCAACCTAATCGGAAAGAACTTCATCGAACTGCTGAATCTCGTCGAAATTCGAGAGCCCGGCCCGACTATCAATGAGGTCACGACACCTCCGTCGGCCAGTGCAGAGTACACTGAATGGGTGAAAACAGCATTCCCCGAGGTAACCGCAAGCGGTCTCGGACGCTGCACAGAGATGTCAGCATCTCTCCAGCTGAAGCCTGACGCCAAGCCCGTCTTCGTCAGAGCTCGACCAGTACCATACGCTCTCACAGAAAGAGTCGAGACAGAACTCGACAGACTGGAGAAGAGTGGAGTGATTGAGAAGGTGGAGTACAGTACATGGGCAGCCCCCATTCTGACTGTGAGCAAACCGAATGGATCGATCAGAATGTGTGCAGATTTCAGTACAGGACTGAATGCAGCAATCGATCTGCCAGCTCATCCTCTTCCTGTACCGGAAGACATCTTCGCATCTCTGAATGGTGCCTCGATCTTCTCACAGATCGATCTCGCTGAAGCTTATCTGCAGGTACCTCTCGACGAGGAAGCCCAGAAGCTACTGGTCATCAACACTCACAAGGGACTATTCCGATACAAGAGATTACCCTTCGGAGTGAAGGCAGCCCCCGGCATGTTTCAAAGACTAATGGATACAATGCTGAGTGGCATCAAACATGCAGTTCGCTATCTCGATGACATCATCATCGGAGGTCGAACGAAGAAGGAGCACGATGAGACACTGATCCAAGTAATGCTCAAACTGAAGAAGTTCGGACTGAGAACTCGAGCTGAAAAATGCTCATTCGGAATGAAGGAAGTCAGTTTCCTCGGCTTCATTATCAACAAGGATGGTAGACATACCGATCCGAAGAAGACCGAGGCAATCCGAACGATGCCGGAACCGGAGAATGCAGTAATGCTCCGCAGTTTCCTCGGAATGGCCAACTACTACGGTCAATTCATCAACGGCATGCACAAACTGAGATCTCCACTCGATCACTTTATACTGATTTCCACCTCTTTTCTGGGCAGAAATCAGCTACGGAAACTAGGAATGTGTGTGTGGTCTCGGTGTAATAGCCTGAACTGATTACGCAACAAAGTTTATTACGAGAACAGACTACAAACAACACGCACTAATAACTAAGGGAAGAAGTCGATCCTGTTGGGAAGGGACGAGAAACAAGTGGATGGGATGGAAGGACTTGTAATGGATTACAGTGGGTGACGAAATACTGGACCTAGTCGAGTGACCAGTTTGGAATGGGAATTGTAAGGTTGAAATGGATTCTAATGGAATGGATCTGAGTCAACTCCAACTACTTACGTGGAAGTGTTGGAAATTGACACAAACAAAGTGAGAGAAACAAAGGAAATAATAGGAAATAATAAATAAATGGCACCTGACACGTTGGACTAGACGATTATGAATTGGGATAGTTTTTTTTAGATATGCATGCCCCTGATTAATACTAGTTTTTCTTATTTTTATTTTAGGGTGCAAAAATGTATTGAAACATAGAAACTAGACTTATCTCAACATGTCTGAATGATTATGTGCCTTCTTCCCCGTCTGGACTGTCTTTCGGCATATTTGTCTGTTTGCATGTCTACATGCTTATTTGTAACTGAAAAAAATATGTCTACATGATTTTTTACATGATTTTTTAAGACTAAAAAATGGTTGTTGGCAACTAAAAATATGTCTACATTTTTTTCTTAAGACAAAAATGATGGTTTGCAACTAAAAATATCTCTGCATGATTTTTTAGTCTGTATGTCTGCATGTTTGGGTTACGCTTGTGAATCAAAATTGCCGTATTTTGGCAAAATAACATAATTTTTGTAGTATTTGAAGATGGAAAGGAAAATGCAAAACTTTTTTTTTAAATTAGCCATTCTTGCGTATTTTGTTACCAGACTGTCTGTCTGTCTGTTTGTTTGTTGATCTGTTTGTCTGTCTGTTTTACTGGCTATCCGCTTGTCAGTTATTTTGCAAGTTCTCATTAAATTTAGTATAGTTTCTATATATTTTTTAAAATGATATGTTGCATAATAGTTAATTATCTTACAGTAATCAGTTATCCTAAATACGACACACTAAATTATTTATTTCAGTTGTCAATTACAGACCCTCCACCATTACCGTAGTGTGCCGCGGTTAACCAATTGTAATAATCGCCATTGTTGCGTGTGCTTTTTTTCTGCATTAGCGTTGCTTGATTAATATTTGTTATTCTTGGTAGAAAAAACTTGTGGTTTATCCTACCACGTCTCTACGCCTACCTCAACCAAGGGACATAACATGAGTGAACTTTAATGTCTGTATGCAGGCCTGTCTGTCAATCAATATGTTTGTCTGTCTGTATACCCTCCTGTCTGCCTTCCATGTCTACTTGCATGTCTCTGTCTGACTACCTGCCAACCTAGCTGCCCCAAGACCTGTAGGTCTGGCTTTCTGCCTTTTTTTGCGTGGATGTTACCTGTATGTCTGATTGACTACCTTAATGTCTTTCGATCTATCTGTCCAAATATCTGTATGTCTGCCTTCCTGCTTGCCTTCTTGCCTGTCTGTCTATCTGTCTGTATACCTGCATGCCTGCCTTCGCGAATGCATACTAGTTTGTCTGCCGTATAACTGTATGTATGTCTGACTACCTGCCAACCTAGCTGTCCCAAGACCTGTATATCTGGCTTTCTGCTTTATTGCCTGAATGTTACCTTTTTGTCTGCTTGACTACCTGAACGTCTATCTACCTATCTGTCCAAAATGTTTGCATGTCTGCCTTCCTACTTGCCTTCTTGCCTGCATGTTACCTGTATGTCTGCTTGACTACCTGTCTGTCCAAAATGTCTGCATGTCTGCATATCTGCCTTCCTACTTGCCTTTTTGCCTGTCTGCCTATCTGTATGTATACCTGCATGCCTGCCTTCCCAAATGCATACTAGTTTGTCTGCCTCATAACTGTATGTCTGCCTGACTACTTGACAATCTAGCTGTCCCAAGACCTGCATGTCTAGCTTTGTTAGATTTTGCCTGAATGTTACCTGTAATGCCTGTCTACCTATCTGTCAAAATATCTGTATGTCTGCCTTTCTGAATGAATTTTATTTGTTTCGCCTGTCGAGTTTATCGAAATTAATCCTCTGAGTCACCCCTTGGTCGTTCTTTGAGGTGAAGTTCGCCAAACTCGTAGAGATGGAGGAAGAGATAAGAACGGAGGATAAATTGAAACAGTTACGGAAGAAATCTCATTTGCAAGTTAGCCAAAGAACGAATTAAAAAATTAAGAGTTATGATTATTTGAAAGGTCATGAAAGGCCGGCAAATAGAATGCGGAAATTTAAATTTAAAAAAAGTCATTATGCAATGCCAAAATATTGAAAAAAATGAGAAGAATACGGTAACGATGACTCATGCCTGTCAATCAATCAAGCTTGTTCGCCAAACGGAATCCAATCAATCAAGTTCGCCAAACCTGTCAAACAAATGAAAATGGAAAATGAAAGCGAAAGGGATCGGAAAAGAAAATTGTTGTGTCGTTGTCCTTGTGTGAATAACAGTCTTGATTAATACTCTTGATACGCTTTATCTTGATGGCAGGGGAATCCAATACAGAAGAGACGAACGTTGATTAACAATGTGCCGGGAAGAGGGAACTCCACTAGAATCAATGAATGTTTGGCTACGACAGACATGATGATGAAATTACAGTACTTGAAATATGGAATTCAGGGTAATCGTGGTGGGAGCCAAACTGCACTTGAATGAAGTGTAAGATACGGTAGTACGGAAGAGCACATTAATAATCAGTATGCTTATTAATTATTTACTTATTGTGTATAGGATAACGTGACTATACAACACCTCCCCTTCAAGATTGGCAATGCCGATCTTAAAATACAGAAAAAGGGAGAGAGGTGAGGTGAGGGCGTAGCACGGGGGGACGGGATTACTGCTTCGTCTCCGCAGTGTACGTCTTCTTGGATGGATCGGGATCGAGTCTGACGATGGGCTTGTGCTCGCGCCTTGGTCTCGTGTTGACGGTCTGCTTGGCGGGGCTCGCGGTGTGCTGCTTGACGGGGCTCGCTGTAGGCTGCTTGACGGGGCTCGGCAGTGGTGACGATTGGGCGGAAGCGAATCTCGACGAGGCAGTAGAGACAGATACTCTGTCATTCTCATCGTTCAGATTGAGTTCAACATGGAACTCCTCCACAGGATCAAACCTTAGAGGCATGTCCTCTCGTGAGTCCATCAGATTCTCCATGGGTTCGTTTCTGAACTCATCTCTCTGATTGATCATAACAGGATCCTCGTTATCTTGAACGGGTCTGTCCAGATTGAATGTATCGAGCAACAGTTGTAGAGGGACCTCAGTGTCACTCTCATCAGTTAGAGTAGGCATGCCGGCATTCTTTCGAATCTGGTTGGCGTGTGCTCTCTGTTTCTTTCCATTGATCTCGATTTCGACCTAAAAAACGCCGGCCTTGAAAATTATTATGAAATATTGACTTTGAAAATATGGCCTAAAAAACTGGATTGGGAGAATTGTCTAAGTTAGCAACGTCAGAAATTCGTAGCTAAATTATAGCTTGAAATATGGACCTTGAAAAAAGTATGTCGGCTATTTGGTACATTTGTACCGGAAAATGCTTTACCGAAATCGTAACGCCAAAATATGGCATTGAAAATTATCATGTCGGCTATTTGGTACATTTGTACCGGAAAATGCTTACCGAAAACGTAACGCGAAAATATGGCCTTGAAAAAAGCATGTCGGCTATTTGGTACATTTGTACCGGAAAATGCTATACCTAAATCGTAACGCTAAAATATGGCAAATCTACCTGTCCTTTGAGAGGTAAAAAAAATACCTTCCAAAGTGTAGTAATACTACTACTAGCATAGTTGCAAAATATCGTGAAAAGTGATTTCGAGTGCGAGAGGGAGTGCAAAAAATAGTAGAAAGAATATACGATTAGAGTAATAGTTCTCAAGTTTCCATCAGTTCATCATCCTCATCATCGAAAATGTCATCCGCTGCAATAATCTCTCTTCTCATCGCTTCCACTTCATCGAATAAGGGCTCCGTTTTATACTCAAGTTCTGGGTCACCCTCAGTCTTGAATAATTCATTCACTTCATCCACTTCTTCTTCCACTTCCATTTCCTCCTCTTCATCTTCATTCGGCTTTCTCTTCTTGTGCTTCTGCTCAACCTTAATTCTCTTTTCCAGCTTAGTATGCTTGAAGCCAGTAAAGACTCCAGCAATCTGTCTTGAAGTGAGCAGATCATCGATTGAGAACAGCATTTCATCTCCTGGTTTCGTTGCCACTCTCATCATATTCTCAGCTCCTCTAGCATCTTGTTTCGCGCCAGTTTTCTCTCCTTCGTCATAGATATTCTTCAGGAATTCTTTCACAATCGGAGGGAATCGCGTGCTTCTCCTTTTTGCGGGAAGTGCCCATCCCATCTTCTGCTGGATTCCCTTATCATTGTCATCAGTCAAAGATTTAGTGGCGTCTTCAATCAGTGGACAAACTCTGGGAGGGAAGATGGCTTCGATGGCTTGATGTAATGCATAATCCTGCACATTCTCTCTCTCGGGCCTTCTCAGATGTCGTCCAACCGTTAAGTGCTTCTCCAGTTACGACAAAGTTCACCTTCGTGACACGAACAAATAACGATCTTGCCAATTTCCTCCACCTAACAAAGCCATAAATAAACATCAGAAATCATTTCAAAATACAGTACCGCTCAAAAGTATGGCCCTAAAATTCGAATACTCATAACTTTCTTTGAAATTTAGCTAGAGACCCACGGTTTTGAGTGTTCGGAGGGTCATAGTCAGGAGTACAACCACATGTAGCGATAGTACTCATGACCTCACAAACTCATTCGCTGCACTTCTTTTCCCGGAGAGCGGTTTTCAATAATTTATTAAGCCTCTACGGAATGTCGCCATAAATTCCCACTTCTTGTGGAAGTAGTGCATCCATTAGTGAGTACGTTCCACTATGGGAGGCGTTGAGCTCTATTCGCAAAGAGCCGGAATATTGATTTTCGCGCACCCATTTAAAAAGTTCAAAATGACATAACTTCGGACCCAATAGACCTACAGGTCCCAAATTTGGTGGGTAATATCAGTAAGTGTTAGTGCAATATCCTGCCAAGTTTGAAGCCTATCGGCCACTTGCAGCGAAAGCAGACCAATGTTCATATTCGTTCAGCATGATAACAGTAATGAAGAGAAACATTCCTTCTTTACTGATGCAAAAGTTATCGGAAAACAATATCACCACGCAAAAATAAATATTCGGTTAAGAAAGAATAATGAAGTAATCTACAAAAACATGACCCCAGACGAAGATTTTGAACTACGAACAACGATCAAACCCAATCAATCTCTTCCTATTGTGGTTGATCGTGAAAATAAACTACATGTGTTGGAATTAGGGATGGCAAAAATTGTCTGAAGAGACCGCACCGCGCGCGCGCCGCGAGACAAGAATGAGTCTGAGAATGAAATGATCGAGCGTTCTCGGACAACAAATTGTCTTTGAGAAAAATCGTTGAGACAACAAATTGTCTCAAACATTTTATCACTATTTTCGAGTGGAAATCAGGTGCAAAAATAAGACAATTACATAACATTAGTTTATTATCATTCTGAACATCGGGGTTAAATTATTTCTTTGTTTTCTTTGGATTTGACTTCTTCGAAACACTTCTTCCTCTCTTCGACCGAGAAGTGATTACACTGGCTTGTTCTGCTTCGTTTTCCTCTTCCATTTCCTTCTGTTTCTTTCTCGCTTCTTCCATCGATTGCTTCATTGCTTCCATCATTACTCCCTCGTCTTCACTGTCGATTTCTGCTTCTGATTGGGATGAATATTCATCCAGACTGTGAAGAGGCTTTACTGATATCTTCTTTACGTTTCGAGGCCTGTAATGAGGTAACATTAGATGCTGATAATCATGATACTTTGAAGACTTTGACTTTGAACTTTGACTTTGAACTTTGAAAACTTTGAAGATATGGTGCGTCGGGAGGGCAACTGAATCAATTAGTAAAATATCTTGGGAACATGATTGATTTCATGTTTAAATACTGACCTTAATGTCGTAGTCCAGGAAACGGATCATCTCTTGAAATTCTTTACTGTCCATGACGTTGAACGGTATGAGATTAGTAGCGAAGGCAGTGACACACAACTCTCCGAATTTTTCCTGATTTATTAGAAGTAAGATAATTGAGACGTTCAAACAAAGAAAAACAAACATTTCTTTGTTCCTGCGAGAGACATTCTTCCGGGTGACAGTCGCGGAGGTGTCTGTAGTAGTTAGAAACCGACGAAGTTTCAGCGATTTTCCCTTTGCGAGACTGTGACTCCTTGCATAGCCTGTCCAAGAAGAATAAAGTTTTGGATGGCATCTTTAATTACCTGCATCTGTACACTTTGTTGGCTTGGTCCAAAACGAAATATTTCGCGAATTGAGGAGGACATCCAATGCGTTGATCATTCTCTAGAGGTTGAGACATGATGGAATTGTAATAAACGGGCAGAGACATGGTTATATAGCGGCATCAAACCTGATTTATTAGTCGAAATGAATTTGAAATGAAATATAAAAGTATTTATAAACTCAATGTGAGTAAATCAATAGACAAATTGTATGAAAAAAAAATGCAAACGACACTCAATTCAAATGGCATCGATTTATTACTCACAATGGAATGCAACTTTTGTTGAAAAACCATTTTGAACCACCTTTTTATCTCCATTTTGAAGTTGGGACAACAAATTGTCTGAGACAATTTGTTGTCCCAACGACCGGTCTGAAAAGTTCGGAATGAGTTTGTCTGAGACAACGCAATGGACAATTTTTGCCATCCCTAGTTGGAATCTTTTATCATTCATCTTAAAGATCCCTCAGCAAATGATGAGAACATGCAATTGTATATTGTATGCTCATTTCCGAGACATTTAGACATTCTATTCCAATGACTCACCCCGCGCGGTCTTATCTCAAGTTCCCATCTACGGCGCAGAGAGCGCTCCCTCTCCCGGGTAGCCTCTTCGGCTCGCATTCCATAGTTCAATGAACCAACACACCCTCTAAATTTACTATTCATTTCAAATCTAAATGGTACTAGCCCAGTCATGATTTTCTATCTTTTACTAGTAGGCTGTCTAGCGTTTGCAAGTGAAGAATGGATCAACAATGAAGTGGAAAATGGATGAGGATAATCAAATTAGTTTCATCGAAAATTTGCTGAAACAGATCATTTCTCGCCGCGCGGGTGGGCGAATGGGTCGAAATGAGAGGGTTTCTCTCTAATACGCATGATCGTTTTTGGGCTGTAACTCCTCAGTCTGACATCGAAATTGGCTGAATTTTTTTTTCTGGGCGAGTACACCTATTGCCATGACATATCAAAAAATCAGCGAGGTGTTCGGCCTTATCTCCGAGAAATCAGGGTTTGAAATTCATTGATAAAATTCAAATTTCGAATTTGCATAATCTAAAAACACTTGTGGATTAGACCTGTTTGCTCGAGTTTCATTTTTCGAGCGCTCGCACTCGACGAGTGGTTTTCATTCGAACTCGTTTGGACCGGCCACTCGCGACTGAAATATTCAAAATCACTCGCGAGTGTTTTGGCACTCGCGAGTGTTTTGGCACTCGCGAGTGAATATCGAGAAATGATTTTATTTTTCTCTCTCTCATTCTCCCTCATTCCCAGTCATTTTGCACCGCACGAGACTGTGCGGAGTGAGGGAAATGCACTCGCGAGTCTTACTCGCGAGTGTTATTGACTCGCGAGTGGATATGCAAAATTCACTCGCGAGTGAATCTTGCTCGCGAGTGGATTTTTCATTCTTACTCGCGAGCGCCGAGTAACTCGGCATAACAGGTCTATTGTGGATGCAGCATGTCAAGATTAGTCTGTAGCCAAAATTTCAGCCCGATTGGGCATGTTTCCGCTAAATTGTTCAATGGAATGTGGAAAATTAATCAAACTTTGGATGCATGTAATTATGCAAATGCGATTGATAGGAACATGGCTATAACAGAAATGGATGTAGGGTACCTAGGACTACTATAATCTATGTTTATCTCAAGGGATCATTATTTGCAGTACCGCAGGGGGTGCGATTCTTAGCCGAACGCACTGCTATTCTCATTGAAGATTGGCGCGCATAAAGTTCCGTGACTCTCTCATTGTTTGCGACTATTTCCATTGTATCCACCCACTGTTACGCGCTAGTATTTATTCTTTAGGAACTGAAAAGAACATCTCGAAGTTTCAGGTTGCCAAAAATATCGATTGAAGCAAACATGATAAATGTGCCTACATAGTTTCTATGGTTACTAGAGTCCCGCTTTGACTGCCTCTCCATTTTCGTTCTTTCCTTCCCATTTCCGCGTTATTGCAGGTGAACAATGATTACTTATTGTTATGTCCGTGTCTTCATTGTATAGAACAGGCCGGACTTGATTAACAACAGTTTATAGACGGAGAAATAGAAGAAGCGACGTTGTAGGAATACAGGCCGGAACTAGAATGAGTATAACGCGGGAAACGAGGGGAGCGGAATACTCACGGGCCTGATCAGGGGAAAAGGAGGATATTCAAATACAAATATGCTTAGGATTACGGTAGTTCAAATGGAGCAGACAAATAACACTATTTAATTATTGAGTGTTATAAAATAGATTACGATAATTAGGGCTCTAACACAGCACTTATCACAGGAAAAGGTCACTTCTGGCACGATCTTCTTCGCTTCCGGATGTAACCGACATGCTCAAGACGAAGTATGTCAGCTTTTTATTAGTAATAAGGTCAATAATAAGGCATCAAGATGAAAAACCCGTCTCTTCTTCCCTTTAATTTTCTTACCAGTCAGATAAATGAGCATATAAAATGAAGAGACGCATTCTTCATCCAAAGAATTCAATTCGTAAAGTGGTAGCCCTGACGACTGTTAGTAAAGTTCCAGCATAGGACTTCTTCGTTGATAGAAAATTGTCAATTTGAATTCGCGTACTTAACAAGCGAGTACAGGTGCGCCATTTCGGTTACGAGTAACGGTGAAAAGTCGTTTATGGATCTCCCCAATGAAGTGATTTTCGAAGTTTTCAAGTATCTTTTTTTTTCAAGTATCCTCCCACTGAGATTGAACAACAAATTGAACAAAATCGCACTCGGCCTCAAAAAAGGAGTGATCGGCAATATCACACTTACAGTGAGTTTCTTCACTCTCATCGATCAGTTATTTTACACTTATGATTGAATTGACTGTAAAATTCGTAGAGCAAAATTGACACCAAAATTGACAGATTTCGCAAATTTTTCGGTAGCCGGCTCAAATTTTCCGGCACGAAGGCCATCAAATTCGGCCTTACCTGTGTACCCCACCAGGCGTGGTTGTCTTTCCATTGTATCCACCCACTGTCACTGTTATTGTAAAATCGCCATGATTGTGGAAGCAACTATCAGCCACACTGCCGGCTCGTAAATGCGACACGAGGAACGGCATTATTACGTTCGTTAATACGCATACGAATTGGGAGGAGGATGTTCACGGCGAAATAATCTTCATTAGAGAAGGTTTTGATTCATTTAGTATGAATTAAAAATCATGAGTGTCCCACAATCTCCAGTCATACTAGTTCTTTTTCGACCTTCTTCATTTGTAGCCCTTCCCACAACCCCCTTTTCCCCACGAGTCTACCCTGTTGCATCCCAACTTGTCATTAATATTGTACGTCCGCATACCATTTTGCTGTGATACCGTGAACATGCTTGACTGTTATACACCATGCAAACATTTATTCACTCGATTACATTTACAGGCCATTTCATTCGGGCAAATCTCTGCGCTCTCCCTATTTCCCGTGTTCTCTCGCCTACTCTCACCGACGAGGGATCACAAGAAATTGAGAGAGCTAATACAATCTCCTCGACAAAATCAATAAAAAATGCAATCAATCACACAATTATGCAATCTAGGAAACAAATTATGCACAAGCAAGAAAGTAATTATGCTGTAGGAGAGAAGCACAGAATCTAGGTAAGGTGCGTTCTAGGTAGGACCAAGGGTGGTGCGAAAATTCATAACACAAAATACGCGTCAAAATGGAGGAGACTACAAAGTAAACGGCACAGCAGCCGGCAAAGGCCGTCGGGGTACTGTAGCTGGGTGGGGGGGGGGGGGGGGGTGATGAGATTACTGTAAGCAGAGTAACTGTAGGAGGGCGAGGGAATACGGTAGGAATGGGGGCAAGCTGGGATAGCAATCTGGCCATTCGGCAATACGATTGGCTCGCACGTGTAAAGGTAACAGGGACGAAGAAGGGAAAGCGTCAGATGGTGTACAAACACACATACAATAACGTTACTACTGTGGGATGGACAAGCAAGAGAGGGATTACGGTTCAATTGGTTTGTTACAGTAGTAGCCTGTGTATAATCGAGCAAAGAAGCAGCGTTTGTCAGAGCGCAATCGATGGGATTACGGTAGGTCAGGGAGACCATCACGGAATTACTGTATATCAGGAAGGGTACGGTATCATCGATCGCCCTATTCAACACTCAAAACAGGGGGGATTACGGTAGGGAAGGAGGGAGGCAACGGTGTGGAGGGATCACGGCATGTTAGGGAGAGACAATATCAATCGTTACGGTAGGTCACAAGGGCAAACTACTGTATTCAACACAGGATATAAGGGGAAGGGAGGCACAAGGGGTTACTGTAGGTCAATGGGGATACGGTAGCTCCTGCCTACTCGACACTCGAGCTGAACAGTGTGTGGGTGGCGCTGGAGGGGGCGGGGCCTCCTCCGACGGAGTGGGCGGAGCCTGCTGCTGCTCCTCCATTCTGATGCTCGTGAATGGACGAGGGCACCTGGTCGTACTCGGCCATTCTGAAGTAGGCAGTTTTGTTTTTTTGGCAATAAAGAGGGCACACCGATTACATCAAGTAATTCCTCCCAACCGATGAATGGCGGGTGAAACTCATATGCTCGTGTTTCGATTTCGGCACATTCACGCTAACACTAGTATTAGAAAATTGGATTGCGAGATGGTCGTGTGGTGTAAGGCACCAGCGATCGATTTTATTGAGAAAGCAGCTTGACCTTTAGTACTATTGCCACAGAAAACCCACAATTGCTTTATATTCTGGTTGATTTTAGCAACGTTTGCCCATTTTAACTTTCATCATTAATTGAATAACTACCCACCTCGCATAGCTGGGGTGCGGTGTGCCGACACTCTGTTGCACAACGGCGTCATCCTCCTGATAATTCGGGTTGGAGATGCCCGCATCGAGTGTCTCCATGTCTGAAATAGAAAATTATTGCAATGAATCAGCGTTCCCGCTCCACATACTTTAGATAGAACTCAAGCCCCAATGACTCTGTTACACCCAATTATATCGAAGTTAATTGTACTTCGCCCTACACAATTATACCGAAGCTAATTGTACTTCGCCCTACACGTTTCTACAGAATGCATAGTCTGACCATGCCCGCTCCCTACCGTAACATAGGTATCGCGAGAGAATGAAGCATTGCTGGAACAACTTGCAAAAAGTTTGCGTGATACTATAGTTTTATAATGCACTAAAGAATATTTTTCGAAAAATACAGGCAATTTGTCCAGGGGCCGGAATTTAGGAATATTCCGGTTCCGGCCAAGGCAATACCGTATCTTATCTTTTATAGTTCCTTATTATTTTTATAGTTCATCGTGCATTTATATCTCTATATAACTCGATTGTGATAAAGTCATTTTTCGACCATGAACCAGGGTTCATGCTCCAAAAGTTCAACGTGACCATGAACCCGGGGTCATGGTCAAAAAGTCAAAAATATGACTTTTGAGTGCTCAAGTTTTGCGGTGATAAAAATTCATGATAAACATTAAACATGCTATTTGACCCATATTTGACCATGTCACGGTAAATATAGGCAATTTGGTAGGCAACGAAAGAGATGATCTTAGTGAAATACACCAAGTTCGGAACCTTTGAACGCGGAAATGAAGGGTACAACCCCATCAAGTTCCTGTTTTTATTTTTTTATTACATGTATGTGGACCTGTTCTTCCATATTTTCAGGAAAACTTTTGTGGCACGCATTTGGATGACAGCTAAAAAAATTATTTTATTCAATTTTTTCCGATATTTTATTCTTAACAATTCTATTTTTGCACTCACAGCTTTCGTCAAAATTGCAAAGTTTTTCGTAATATTTTTCCACGTTTTTTTTGGGCCAAACCGGAAGTCTCTAGCTCATCTGGGAGATAAGATACGGTATAGCCGGGGCCGGAACCGGAAAATTCCTAAATGCCGGCCCCTGGACAAATTGCCTGTATTTTTCGAAAAATATTCTTTGGTGCATTATAAAACTATAGTATCGTCGGAATCACGCAAACTTTTTGCAAGTTGTTCCAGCAATGCTTCATTCTCTCGCAATACCTGTGGTAATTTAATATATACCGTACCTCCGGGCGTGAGGGCGAACTCTCCCGGCTGCGCCTGCACAATCTGGATGGTCGGATATCTTTCCTTCTGCAAGTATTGATTGTCAGTGAGATTTCGTGGTTGAAACCCTTCACAAGAACCGCGTGATCCCCACATAAAGTCAACTAGGCGAGTATTGGATTCAGCAGACTTACTTTAGCCTAATCAGTTCGGAAACTTCAATAGGCCTGGATATCGCTCGCTACCCTCATCTCAATCCCGATTGATTTTAAGGCTATTGTAATGAATCCGACAGTACCTTACCGTAATTTACCCTACCCCCCCCCCTTTAACTCATCCAAGCCATAATCTACAGTATCCCACCGTAATCCGACACTCACCCAATTCTGGGCAGCTTTCTTCTGATCCTGGTGGATCATCTACTTCTCGAGAAATCGTCTACAGCACTCGACACTGAAAGGTATTGATTGGTTACAATACACTGACTTCTCAATACACCAATACACAAATACTAAACACCAAACACCAATACTGACAATACACCACACTCAATGACTTCTAATCGACCAAATAAGAAAGAAGCTAGGATAATGCGCCTGCGATGCAGACATCCTAACAGGGCAGTTATGATTGGAATTCTAAGTGCCATCATTGAAAAAATAACAAGAATAAACCACCGGAATGAACAAGAATCGCTGAAGCGCACAAGTGTCTTCTTGATTAGAAGGTCATTACTTTCCTAAGAATCAGCAAAATACTTCATCTTTCTAAACAGTCGAATAACTCAGTATCGTCTCGTTCTGCTTTATTCACTTCCCATTCCCTCTAGACGGTCAGAGAGCTTGAGAGAACATTCGAGATTGAGAGAGTCAGACAATTGAACAAACAATTACTCACATGTAGAGAATGATCGCTTGAGAGAAGATGAAGAGCAGGTGGGGAACAGTACAGATCAGCACCTTTAGTAGAATTAGCTAATTACTTAATTATTCAAATAATTAATCGACTAATTACCCAGCTCCTATGACTTCCCATCAACTGATTGCAGCGTTCCTCAGCAAACACTTCTTTCTATTTTGACATTCAACCAGAGTATTTCCCGTTCCGTCCTGATCGTATAACGACGAAGAACGAAGGTAATTTAATGCATGATTGAAAATTTACTAAAATTTCTATCATCCCTCTCTTCCCACATTGCCACAAATAGCTTCAGGAAATTTATCGCACCAGCTTACCAAAATAACCTTGAAAATGGAAGCAACAACAGTGCATAAACAGTGGGTGTAGAATGCAATAAAACTATGAAATCCCGCCAGCTAAATGTCATGATGCATATGACCCCGAGCACGAGTGCAGACCATGATACAATCAAAATCAAACCTGATTGAAGAGCGAGTCCTACAGTTCCTGAGCTTGCGCATCGACATGACTGACCTGCCGATATTCAGTAATTAGTCATCAAAGGATCAGCAAGATCGCTGATTCGTATTTTATCACGACCTTTTCTTCTCCATGACAATGAAACACAATTCTCGCAAAATTCCTCAGATGTCGAAACATGCATCAGTAAAGGCGATTTCAAGGTGATTAAAAATTGGCACCATATCGAGCAAAAAAATTGTAACTCGCATCAATTCACCACAAAAATTCACTTCTCGTATCTATTTTCCATTCACCTGTACTATAATCTCTTTCTCTGACTGGCGAGAGTGTGGACACACATTTAAGTCTCCTTCGCAAATAATAAATAAAAACCAACATGGATCGGCAGCGCGCCCTTGAGGATGTAGTAGTGATATCTATAAAGGAAAGGGAGTATTTAATTATTGATAATACCTAAATTACAAAACTCTCCAATACCATGTAACAGGCAGGCACTACGAATTTCCATACCAAAATTCATCGCTACGTATTGTTTGTGGAAAAAATTAGACCGCTTCAGATATTATTTACAACCTCGCGGACGACGCACTGCCATCAATAGATTAGACCACTTTCATTTTGAGCATGATACTCCCTCTCACCTAGTGATATCACTATTGTACAACGAGCAATATTTCCGTTGCCAGAAACTACAAATCAATCTACCGTATTAATTGGAGCGATACGGTAGGTAGCGGTAACTATTACCACCCGACTTAGCTACACTGCGCCACACACCCTCTTAAACTCTCCAACTACCGTACCCCTACTAGTTTGAGGATTACAGTAACTCACGAAGTCGCCACGACTGCATACGATTCAGCTAGGATCATCAGCAGATAGACGACGATGAAGGGAAGCAAGTAGGACGGATTGATCTGAAAATTAAATATCTTTTTTCCGCAATACCGTGAGTCATTGCGTAATCAGCGAACACATCTCATGGGGGCCATATTATAGCGGTGCCAGAAATTACCTAGCGAATGTATCAACTTCTTATTGCGAAATCAATAAATAGTTAGATCCTGAAACCCAAGAAGTGGTATGTTGATGCAGATTTTAAAGGTTATTGCGCTTGCTATGGATTGGTTTCGGGCCCAATCCTCCGAATTTGTCAATCCGGCATGCTTTTCTCGAATTTGTGTTCAAATTGTGCTAATTCTAAAAAAAATGTGATTTGCATAGATCCTGTCGGAAAGGGTATTTGACCTCTGGGCGATATTGATCACCGTCGTTGCTGCGTAAGCAACAAGTCAGTGTAAGGACTGGAAAGATAGCACCAATCTACCATGCCAAATGTGCTTCTCAAAAGCCAATTTTCTTCTAATGTTTGGCATCGGATACAAATTGTTAACTCAATACTCAACCGTATCCTTACGATCAATCAATATTAGTTATCGTACCTCCTTCACGGCGACCTTGATACCATGATGAGCGAATGAGAAGAGGACGAAGAGTAGAAGCATCACGACTGCGAAGAGACTTTATTTATTAAATAATAAATCAAATTAGAAAAGATCTACTGATCGAATGTCCCCGAGAACATGAAGATGCTGTGCAACTCGCAATGGTCGGCTGATTGGAAAAAAATATTATCATCGGTGTGCTAGGCTGGTGAAATAGAGTTTGTTTGTTTTTCAAGAAAAAAGTAAAATACGAACTAGACTTCCGTCATACTAGAAGGAGCAGAGAAACGCGAATAATCGGCTATGAATTCAGTGCGTATAACCTAGATTCTAGCAAACATATAATCTTTTTTTCCTAACGCGCCAAGAGAATATTGCCAAACTCATAGATCTCCGTTATTTGCATAATCCCTGGAACTCAAGGCATACTGGTAATATTCGATCTGTGTCAGTTGCTTGCTCGGTTCTAATGCTTCGATTTTTCGATTCCAACAACGATTGCCTATCAACTCGCACCCTGGCATTATTAATATCCCTTGGAACACAAAACGCCAGAGTAGCGCCTGTGACTCGATCTCAGTAATTCTATTCCATTCAAATTAATAAATTTAATTAACTCACGAAGTTGTCGCCAATTCATGAAATGATGGTAAAGCAGAAGGGAGACGATGAAGACGCACACGGTGATGATCATGCCGAGACAGGCGCAGACCTGGAAATAGAAAAATCAAAGATCAGTGCACTAGAGATCAAAGATCAATTATCGCTACGGCACGCAACTAGGTTGTCGAAAACTATAAAAATATATGGCGGCTAAAAGCTCTCAAGTGCCACTAATACTGCTGAAATTCGTCATCGACGCCCGTATCTCAAAACAAAGTCCTGGTAATCTCGTGTTACGCTCATATCTACCTGTGCCAAGTATGTACTTGGAATTTTCGCTGCCTATATTACCGGATAGCCGAAATTAATTAGAATTTTTTTCTACGGATAGCCGACCTATTTCTCTCAAAACCGTCATATTTTGCACAAAACGCTCAAAAAAAGTCCAAACAATTTAATGGGAGCCGACTTTTTTCAATTATCTCAAATTTTTTACGGGTAGCCGCGTACTTAAGTACTTGAAGTACGCAGGTGTGGTTACGCTAATTCCACTAGATTCCAATCAAGTACGCTCATTGATCGGCATCGTGTCCGGGTCTGCAACAACACTAGAACAATCATTAAACCACTCAACGCCTATTACTGCCTAGATGATTACTGCTGCTGAACAGAAGCTCGCGTCTGGGAACGATTGATTTTCGCCGTTCTTTATCCCAATCTATTAAAAAAGAATAATATGCACGAGAAGTGCGCGGTCCATTCCCGCAAATTTCGATGTAACTCACCAATGCAGCCCTCTCGACGTCGATCTTTCCAGCGAGCAAGTGATGCGCCTTGTCCTTCTCATCAAAGTGCGAGATGATGATGCGTTCGCATGGAGGACGACCATCATCCATTTCGATCTCATTGGATCCTGTAAATTAATTTATTTATGAAAATATAAACTATTCTTATGACATCAATATCGAGGATAGCTGCGTTTCATGACGTCTATAGGCTCCATAAAGAAACTAGAAGGACAAATTTTTAAAACACAAATTGCCATACAAACAGAAGAAGTGTGAAGTTTGAGCAGGGCATAATTGAGTTTCAGCATCACTACAAGATTTTTAGGTAGCGATTCGTACTGGTAAGATGATTAACAACAATGTTAAGAATCATCCTGTAAACATTCAGTCAATAGCACTTCCAGAAGAAATGTAGTAATCAATTGTCAGCTAACCTACCCAAGCCATTTAGAACATTCTTTGGTACACACCGTTTACTACTCTACCAAGCTTCCAAAGAAGCGGATCACAAATATTTAACCAGATTATCATATTACCGCACTTTAAAGCCCAATCAACAATTAAATACGGTACCATTCAATCTGGAGAACGGAACCGAGCGGAAGTCAATCGTCGACCGGCCTCAGCGAGAGACGAGGAAGGAAGCGACCCTATCGGTCTCCATGTCAAAGATCAAAGATCAAAGATCAAACCGCAAACTACAGCGTATTGAAGAATCATTCTCATTTAGACGGTATATCCCAACAAATGAATTCACCAGACCTTTGAAGAAAGTTTGCAGAGGGCTGCGATCCCGCTCGCAAATCGCTTGAAGATGTCGAATTCTGCAAGGAATGGCATAAATAAATAATAATCTTCGATAATCTATGGAAAAAATCGAATCGTGTGCAAAACGATGTACTACAATCTTTTGCTCTGAATTACAAAAAAAAATTGAGAACGGACAATCCAACTCACGTCGATCAGTTCGCCATTGGATTCAGAGACGTCGATATAGTCATTGTGACGATCGATTGAATTGACTGCCACCGTTTTGCTATCTTCCATCGTCTGTAATTGCTAAATCATTATTCTTCTTAATTTAAAATAGCATTTTTTTCATGATCAAAAAGTCATTGTCGGAGCTATATTGTTGTGAATTTTCTGGTATTCAACCTCTTGTGCCATTATCTTGTTACAGTTTACAACACGCACTGGTCGGCTAGGGAACACGATAAATCTAAAATTGCAGAAGTCCGCATAAGCGCTGGCCCAATGTCACCTTTTTCAAAAGGCGTCATATGTCTATTTACACAGTCATCTCTCGACCTCGCCAGTAGAGCTCGAGAAATGATACCGCCGTCTCTTCATTTCACACACTCTCTCGTCGACCGAGAGGGAGAGAACAAGATGAAGAGAGGGCGGTATCCCTCGAGCCCTACTCGCCAGTGACAGCAAACCTTCTGCTCCGCCTGCAATCGTTGCTCCCGTTCGAGAAGGACATCATCTGCGACGATCGATTGATCGAGAAGGGACGCAGACGGATCGAATGAGGACCGTGGAGACGAATCCTGCGAATAAGCCAATTTCTCACAAATAAAAACCTGGCCAAACATTGACCCTACAAAATATAATAACTGGTCAGCACTTCCCCTATGACAATGTGAATTTCACTCACTTCCAATGCGATTGATCAAGATGCAACAAGCAACTAAAACCAAAAAAACTAAAACAAACCATCGCAGGTCCGTCCAGAGAAGAAGGGGGCGACGGCATAATGTAGAATCGAGAAAACTGGAAAAAAATCAATACTACATACAGGATTCAAAAGTACTGAATCAAAAAGTTCGTAAAAAATTTAGTTTTCGTTTTTCTAATGTCCAATGTGATCACATCAATCAGCACAAACACAGCGAAAAATCGATGAATCGATGACGAACAGTACCTGTATCTACGGTAATGATGAAGTGTCATCAATTGACTTTATATATTTAAAATGTTCTATTTAAATTTTATTTACTGAAAATATTCTCGTTTCGTAGCCAACGAATCCGCAAATTCATATTAATGAGAAGAAGATATCCAACGGCCTTTATTATCTTTCTACACATTTCAAATAAATACTATCACAGAAACTTTGCAGGCTAATATTATCTTAGATCCATAAAATAATCTATTCTATTTACAACAAACGACAAGCGAGCAAGATAGGGACAATACATCATTAATTTCGCGATAGGTTCGATAAATATATTTTTAGCCATACAGTCGCTCGAGGATACGGTAATGGATAAAAAATCGATAATATCGAGGATGCTCAAAAAAAAGTCTAGGATAGTGAAAAGTGTCGTTAAAAAGGTACTACCCTATACAATACGATCGGAAATGGGGCATGAGGAAATCAAAACGATATTCCTACACCGTACATCAACAGTAATGGATAGAGAGGGAATACGGTAGATTGATTCAGATACGGTACACCCGACGGATAAGTATCGTTGTATGATTCGAGATAGAGAGAGAAACCAGACTACAGCAAACCACCACCAGGCTCATACACGGTATCTCAAAGGGTCGGAGCTAATAAAGCTTTGTGGAAAGGGCGAAATTGCGCATAGAATCACAGCCGGAACTAGTACAACTGAGTTGGATTTGAGAGTACAAGGCATACTTACAATTAGAAACACAATAAATACACGCGCTGGAATGTGGAGAACGAGTAATGGAAAGAACAACGAAGGCAGTATGAACATATACGACATCAATATTGATTGGTGGTGTGTGAGGGAGGGGCGAGGTTTCCCAATCGGTGCTTGGGTGCACAATCACAATTGCCAGTGCTCGGCGAAGTCGACGTAGAGTGCGTGCTCCAGACGGGAGATGGCCGATCGATAGGAGAGACTGCCAGACAGGATGGACGAGTCACGAAGCGACTGAAATGAACAATGAAACAATGAACAAATTTACATATTAGATATCTTCAATAAATTCTTCAGAAACCACAGCTATGTTGAATGAACCACACATAGATTGCTTCCACATTCATGACAACTTCTCACAGCGCAAATTCACCTAGTGGTATCTATCTTTCCAAAAAAATTAATTGCTTTTGACATTCCAGCCCAAATACTTTTGATGAAGCATCAATCCTTCTAGAAACAAATACGTATGACAAATGATCCTCCCTAATCAATACACTCCTCTACCGTACCTCTCCCTGGTCTCCCTGGGCGTGCGCGGCTCGCGACAGCGTGTAGAAGAAGGGCCGCAGCTCGTCGAATCCTGAAGAGTCAATCAATAACCTCGAAAAAAAATCGATATTTACCGTGTCCCTGACATTCTACCGTACACCACTCCTACCGTAACCGCAAACCCTCACCAGTGAGATGCTTCATGTTGGAGAGGGACGCCGTCGCTGTGGAGATCTCATCGCGCGACAGCTTACCGTACTGAAAAGACGTCGATCGAAAATAGGTGTGTGCCTTTCCCGGCCTGTACATTAACCTTTGCTATCTCTAGTAATGTTTGTACTTTGAGCCTACTCGGCAATGACTAGAGTAATCACTTAGATAACAACTAATCGATACCCGTGACCTACCGTATTCTCCGGATCGCCTACCGTACCCTGCCCTGTCAATCAATTAATAATCATGATCACAGTCGCTCATGTTAACCCCGATAAATAAACAGTCCCAATAGCCTAATGTTCCCCGCCGAATCTGTGCATGCAATCGATAATAGTTCCCACCTATAGCAGCTTATGCAGATCGTATTTTATAACTACCGTATCCCCCCTACCATACTCTGACTTTCGAGTCATAATCAATCAATACCCTGCCTCTCACCTTGACCTGGAGCAGCTTGTGGATGCGGCCGGCGAACGGCACGAAGACCGCGGTGCCCGTGGACGGCACACTGCTCACGAACGCCCAGTGACACCTGCGAGAGATCAAAGATCAAAGATCATCCATAAAGTAGGGCGACATCATCTTGAGTATAATAATAATATTTATGCTATTTCGAAGAAATGACGTGAAAACAAATTAATATACGAATAGTACGCTATGAAATCTTCAAGTTATTGATATTGGAAATCCGAAGCAGCATTACAAGAGCAGGTGATACTTGAAACTGCCTTGGCAACATTTCAACAAATTATAATTATGAAACATGAAAGTTATGCCGAAAATCCTTGAAACCCCAGCCAGAAATATTAAAACGTTCCGCTTGTGAATCTGTTCCGGCAGATAAGCGCGCGCCAAAAAGGAGGGGCGGGGCTACGTGGGAATTGAAAAGTGCGCGCCTTCGAGCATTTGACTAAGCTGCTTATTTATTTCCATAATTTTGCTGATTCCATGTATACTCACTTCCAAATTTAATAGGGAATAGCTATAATAGTGCAAGGTTCGATCATTTCAGTCGGAAGAGACTATTCATTCACCTGTTTCTCACAAGTTCTTCTTATTTTGTGCCCTTTATCAGTGCCAATTCTTCATTCTTTGCCAATTCAATAACATTCGCTGCTGGTTCTCTCTTGTTATTCATTCCGCTGACGTCTCTTCACCTTATCCCAAACCTAATATAGACACCCTCTTCACCTTATATAGATTTTTAAAAAAAACAATCGCAACCACTTATCACTAACATGTTTTTCTTGAACATCTTTAAACGTTTCTATGTAATTTATAACAACCAGGCATATAGTGTTACAAAATCAAACATTAGTAATATCAAAAACACTCACTCCTGGCCTGCTCCAGATCCACTATCCCTAGACTTCCTTATTGAAACCCAAAAGCATAGGCCTAATTCTGAACTCACATCTGCATCTTCCCTACCTTCCAAAGATTAACAATCACAATATCCATACCAAAGAAATCCTCATTAACGTTACATGCATGTCTAATATCGCCCTAATATTTGATTAAACTCACATCTGGAACTGGGCGAGGTATCCGGCCGGGAGGGTGCACAGTGCCTCGAGCAGCTTGCAGCCCGCCAGGTACAGCTGCATCCATTGGTCGTCCTGATGCGAGGGAACAAATAATATTAGTAATTGAAGAAGGACTCTTGGATCAGATTGAATTCCGACCCACCCTGCTCTATTCATCACCATGGTGAAACTTTAAAAAATCAGGCCTCCAAAATCGTCAAGTTTGGGCAATTTTTTCCTGCACCTTTTTCTTTCTCACTTTTGCGCGTCAACTGGAAGGATGGTTCTACAAATTATTCTTTTGCTCGTTCTCTCTGCGTTGTTCGCTCTTTCACTTTTCTTTGGCTCAGAAGTGCACAGTACAAAGACAGTTTTCCAGTGCGCTGGCTTCTTGACTAAATATTTCTCTGTCGCGTCTCTCTTACAAGCACATAATCTATCCGCCAAAGGACACAATCTAAAGACCAAAGATTAAAGATCACAAACCTTGCTGCTGGCCAGGTCGTCGCTTCCATCCGTGGCTCCGGCCAGCTGCTGCTCCACCTGCAGCAGCACGTGCACCTGCACAAATAATAATCATTATCAATATTACCGAATTGAGATTTCAATTTCAGAGGAATTCTTAGATTTCATACACTACGACACATTACGTTATCCCCTTTACCAGAAACTGGTGACACGACAAAAAGTAACGCTTTCTCTACAAGCGATAACGCCCCGTGGCATAGTTCCCCGTTTCCAACAATGCAAAATCAGAATAACGGACGCCTCCACTCCCTATCAGCGTCGAAAATATATCTATCACTGTTTTTTTCTCTTAACTCTCTGATATCTCTATCCATCCTCTTTCCTACTACACTGCACTATCATTCATCGCTCGAGATTTATCTTTTATCTTTGAATATCCATTTTTACAGTGCAATGGACAACTACGACGACGTGGACGATGCCCACTCAATCGAGGAACTGGAGCAGCGAAGGCTTGCACTCGAAAAGGTAACTGGCTCAGAGGACCCCCCCCCCCTTATACAACAAGAATCATTAAAATGCAGGCCCTTATGAGCGGCGGAGACGATTCGAGCGATGAAAGTGACGACGAGGGCGGCGAAAATATGAGTAAATCGGAGGAAGAATCGGCGAGTGAGGGCGACAATTCGCAAGAGGACGAAGACAACTGGGAGGTTGTGCCCGCGGAGACTGATGAAGGTCCCGAGACCAGCTCTTCGCCCAAGAGGCCAAAGATGGAGTGTCCGATGAAATCGGCCGAGCGGTATGCCCACTACATCTCCTACTTCGTTAAACACTGTTGATTGCAGACAAAATTATCCCGATGAAGGATCCTCTAGCACTCCGACCATCAATGTGGATCAGATCAACGAGGCGGCTGGGGGGAACATGCTCAAGAGGTGGGCTAATTACCTCTGCCTCGGAACCACAAAAAATTGTCAAACTGCAGAATGAAGCGCATCCCTGACTACGGCTCATCTGATACCGACCTACCCCTACCGGACAAATGGATCAAAACGCTCCACGATTCCGGTGTACCCATTTACATGGTGCGTCTTATTCTCATGATGTTCGATAAAATGTGTTCCTTTTAGCATCTCACCACTAAAGTCGTCACATTATCGAGGCCCTACGAGCTGAAGACTGACTCCGTAAGTTGATTATTGGTTAATCAACACAATATTTTCACTCTGATTGTGATTCACAACAGCATTTCCAGCTCCGTCGCCACAATATTCCACTCTGCGCCATTCCCTGTGAGCAGCAGAGAAGAATGACCGAGCATCGAGAGAACAATCGATTGAGGATCTCGGGCACTAATGAGATAACGCTTCCGCAAGTGCAGCTCAAGGTACTCATCAATAGCTGATTACCACATTTAAAATGAAATATTCCAGACGATGGACCAGATACAAGTTGAAAGACTCTCACCCGACCATTTGTATGACCGGGCGAAATCCACCTTCCATATCAAGGAAATCATGGTAAGTGAAAGGATAAATATCAAAATTATCGTCACTCTTGTTCAGGTGTACAAGAAGAACGACTGGAAGACGATCCGTAATGACAGAAAGAAAGAGGCAATCGAGACAGCACTGAAGGACGAGACAACCATCGATATGGATGTCCAGGTAAAGTTCCTAGATTTCAATGTTTTGTTAACATCTGACAGACACAGAATTGAATTTGTGCATATTTAGGCCGTCATGGCGTGTTCTTGTTGAAAAAAACCAGTGAGCAGACTAATGACGAATCATATTTCAGAACCCGATGATCACCGTAGCTGCCGGCTGTGCCGCACAGGGCAAGAAGATCAAGAAGCGAGGCTACATTCTGCACGTCGTCGGCAAGACCTCCGTCACCCTTCTCAATGAATACGTGCAGAAGATCCTCAAGGGATCGGCCGTGTACAAGTCGGATGAAGTGAAGTGAGTTCAGTATCATCTCCATCTTTTCCATTCCATCTCAACTATCTCCCTGGTCAAGTGAGGTTGGCAATTCGTGAATTGCGACGTGACCATGTCGCAGGTAAACTCCAGATCCATCATAGAGATAAATACATTTGACAGATCATCCATCAATCCCTACTCGACCATGTGCTATCTCAAGACGAAGAACGACCCCAATGCTGGTGAGTGACTAACCGAAATTCTTATCTAATATCATATTATTCCGGATATTTCCTACATCCAACATCTCAATATATTCACGAGAAACTCATTACAGTCGGAGATGAGGCTTCCAACCTCTTCCTGATCGGTCGCGGCAGTGGTGACTCAATGAAGAAATCGAAGCGACAAGCAGCCACCGATTCTCTTAGGGTAATTAATTAGTCCAATTAACATCTCCTCTAATTAATCCTTTCAGAACCTCATCCCCGGCATCAACATTGACGCCAATCACATCGTGATCAGCAACGTTTCTGACAAGGTAGTGTCACAAATATGTCGAGCAAAATAATAACTTATTTAGGATACCATGGAGGGCTTTGACATGCTCGCAGTCGAGGATCCCAAGGTGATTGAGTACTCAAAGAGGACCGGCCGGCAGCTGCCTCACACCATTCTACTGGTATGATCTTTCATAGCCAAATCATCTCACCGAACGCACTTGCACTGCGACACCCCTTGTACATCCCCTATTTTATCCACGGTATTAATCCGCTCTTTATCCAGGAGTGCCTTCGAATGAACGCATCTTGGGGAACTAGAGCACCGGAGGAATCGAATACGCGACTCGGCCATCAACAGTACGAACTAGTGTTGAAGGTTGGAGAGCATGAGGTCAGTCTTTGCTCAAGGAAAGGAAATGGCTTCGACTGGGAAAACAAAAAAACATGCATTGCATGCATTGATTCCAGGCCAAAGTGGTCTGCAAGAGTCTCAAGGAGGGCAAGCAGCGTGCGGCGCAGTCACTGCTCAAGAAGCTCTACCCCGTGATGGAGACCTGGTACGCCATCTAACTTTCCTTGCAATGGTCCTTCATCCTCCTCAGTCACTCGCGATATTTGCCATGAGGAATGTAAGATATTCATTCTCCAGGGGCTCGATCTTCCGTCTCTTCTCCGCGTCTGCCGAGGACAAGGAGACGCGTCGGGTGCGGGAGGAGATCGTCAGACTCGCGCCCGAGATCGGCGGAAAGGGTCAGCGCGCTTTCGTGTTTCACACGTTCAGTAAATGACACATTTCTCAACTCATACGGTGATGAAGAAATCTTGCGGAATAAAAGAGAAAAACTATAGATCCGAGTGACTCACATCCCACTCGCTGCATTTCTTTCATTTCCGCATGAAATTCATTCAGTATACTATCGGGTGAACCCGAAAAGAAAGTCTAACGGGGACAAACATCTAGCAGTTTAAAAACAAAGCCAACTTCGATATCTTCAGAATACGCTCGTAACGAAAAACTATACAAAACCAACAAAAACCCCAATATTTCTTGTATTTTCTAATTCAGAATACGCTCGTAACGAGGCGGTGCTCGACGCGCTTCGCAACGAGATGAAACGGGCGAGTGCGCGAGTCGTCGCGCGTCTCGAGCGGAAGAGGGGCCTACAGGTACGTCTTGCTTCATTCTAATACTATTTTTGAACTGTTTTCGCCGACCGTTATTTCATCGAAATAGCATACATTATGAATGATACATATTACAGGAGAGCGAGCGACGCTACGAGGAGGCGCCCCCGACTACTGCTGATGCTGTCAAGATGGAGGAGGAATGAATCCCAGTGCCCCTAACCAATCTAACGAATTTATATCTATGACTCTGACAGGTGTCATGTTAATACTGCTTGCGGAATAAAGACGAGTATTGAAATATACCTATTCTGAGCACAGTCTTGTCCATTAGGATGCGTCTGGGAGAGCAATAACAAAAAAAAAACAAAAACAAATAATAAGAAACATACCAGCTCCGTCACCATGGCCGGCCACATGCTCACGAGCGAGGACGCGTTCAGTCTGCAATCGAGTAAATTTATTCAAGGACGTTTGCTTGAATCCCGCTAAATCCTTGCCCCGCTTGCTGAACAATCCTTCACGACAAAACTGCATTTGATGAATCACAAAAATTAATCAACCACTACAATTTCTTGTCACCGTACCCTTCCCAACAGTACCCTTCCCAAAACAGTACCCTTCCCTACAGTACCCAATACCGTACCTCAATAGCAGGACTCGATAGCAGAGGAAGACGGCGGCCCGGATGGACGGCACCGCCTGGCACAGTCGCAGGTTCTCCGCCAGTCGTTCTGAGCAATTATCCGTTTTATTATTTGTTATTATTTAACTATTTAATCAAATGTCGGCGAAAACGAACATTAACCACCTACGCAATCCGAGGCATTCATTGACAAAACGATGCCAGTAATCACCTAGTTGATCAATAACCAACCCAGAGGATCTTTTTCTATTCATTCATTCGTATTACAAGAATGTGCTGACATTATAGAAACACCACTTCCTAGCACCCCATAGTGGCAGTGATACATCCAATCACCTAGTCATCCAACTACAAAATTTCATACGTAAGTTGTTCTAAAGAGCAATCGACGCATTGTGCCATACCTACAACATAGCAATTCATAGTGCCTGTGGTTCCTCAAATCGCCAGGCTCCATATTTCGAAACAAATAACTTTGCGGAATCTATCTTCCCCTCCACACCGAACCCAAACAATACAACCCTACCGTTCCCTGTGCATCAGGCAGATGGTCCTGATCCAGCTCCAACCGTATCCCCTACCGTACCCTCCCATTCAATCCTACCGTACCTTGGACATCCGGCAGCTGCGGCCGATACTGGTCCAGCTCCGACCCGAGCAGCACGAAGGCGAGTCGCTTGAGGGAGAGCGCGCGCGCCTCGTATTCCGTCTCCTGCAATTCACTCAAATTACTGCAATTCCAGGCATTTCCTATCGGCGGATTCAAGGACAGCCAAATCTAGGACAATTCTTGAGCACATTTTGTCAATGAAGAGACTGTGACCCACCCGTATTGCGCATTCTATAAACGAACCTTGCTCGTCATGATGTTCGTGAACGAGGCCGACGGCGCGTACGAGATCGACTCTGAATGTGATTAATTATTTTTAGCGACGGAGCTCCTGGAATCACTAGATCCGACCGGCGGCATTGCACTTTCAACTAGCAACGAAACCGCAAAGATTGAGGTGGAAAAGTGTCACTTTTTGGGATGAAACCCCTGTCGCAAAATTCATTATCAGCCCCCACCCCCTATTCTTAGTCTTCACAAATTTGCTGAATACCGTACTCAGTAGATCTCTGAAGCTGCTCTTGTCGTGCGTCATCAGATGGTCGACGACGACGAGCCATTGCCGGAGCGAGTGCATGTCCATCTTGAAGAAGGCTGCAATGGGGCAATTACATGTCGGTTAGAAAAATCCGAAATCAACTCCAACGCTGTAGGCCCGAATGCATTTTAAAAAATAAATGGTGAATACGCAAAAAATGCGTTTGAATGCAAATTGTGTTTACATATTGTGGTACGCTCTGCCCATCACCCCTATTCAATTTTCCAAAGATTTAGAGAAAGCGTGAAGCGCGAAACCCAACATCTAAATTCACCAACTAATTCTACGGCATACTTTTCCATCCGCGCCTACCTACATCTCAATCATTCAGTAACTGCGCCAGTGAGCGAATACCCCTACCCTTAGGGCTTCCAACGCCTTCCATCCTCGCATCCTTCTATCAATCGAATCTGCGTCCATGACCCATAAATCAATCAAAAAATCACTAGAGTCCAGTACGAGATCCATCGTCGTTTTCCTCCACACTATCTACCCGATGGGCTATCGACACTTCCCATCCTCCCACCTCCGAGCAATCGCTAACCCCCACGACCATGATTAGTACGGTACTACAGTACACAAGCGAGTCGAGGGTTATGGTTGACCTTCTAACGCCCTTCCACGCCTCGACCAAATCCCTAAAGCACTCAATAACTCACTCGAATCAAGCAGGAGATCAATCGTTTCTACTTCAACTTCTCAAGAAGAATAGATGCTTGCCACTGCCTAATGGATAACAACAGTACTCACTCGAGTCGAGCAGGAGATCCATCGTCGTCTTCCTCCACACCGGTCGCATGTAGTTGTAGCTGCTCATCGACGCGAGCAGCTGCGAGGAAGCGAGGAAGAAGCGCGAGTTGCGGGCGCTGGAAAGACTGATTTAGGGGGGGGGGGAGGGGGGATATCGGTAAGGAAAGGTGAAGCGCTGTTCCAAAGACAGTACATGGGGCTGCTGAATGATGCATTTGTTAATCATGACAATGATGATAATGAAAAAACAAGTTGAGAAAACAAGTTGCGGGCGCTGCAATAAATCATGATTAGAGAGGAACAGGAGGAACGCTGTTTCGGCCACGGTACATGGCGGTTGTTGTATACGCAATGCGCTAATATGCTCTGCTCTTATTTTGCATTAGGGTTAACAAGAAATAATTCTATGAAAATGAGGAATTAATTGGGAGATTGGAGGGGAGGGACCAGGTGGAACACCGTTTCGACCACAGTACATGGAGTTGTTGTGTGCGCAAGGCGTTGATATTAGACAATTCAAATCAAATCAAATTTATTCAAGCTTCAGGGTTTGGGCCTGTTGAATGATAGCTGTCTTCCAAACATCGGGGTATCTTCGGCACACGCTTGGCAAATGCTCAGTCGAGTAATGCGAACCACACGATGGACATAGGAAAAAATGCAACTACATATGCGAGCCGCGCGTGGGGGAAGATTAGAGGGAACCAGCTCATTCTACGCTTCGTGAATACTTCATCATCGCTTCTCGGTCTCCCAATACAATCAGTCGCACGGTTCAACATTGCACGTATTTTCTAATCCGGTGCTTCTTGGACCTCAGCCCCGCTCGTATTTATCTAACCCGGCGCGCCTATCACTCACTTCTCAGATACGAAGCCCCCCCCCAACGTTTCCTAACCCGGCGCTCCTAGTACGCACACTGTCCACCACTGGTGAGATACAAAGGTGACAGAGTGGGGGCATTCGAAAAATGGCACTTCGTGCATCCGCAAGTAGAGATCTGTCGCATTTTAGAAAAGGTGATAGTCCTCCAATGCCTAGATTCCGCAAAATTACACTTGCCACCTTTCCTAGCCCAACAGCGCTGTTCACTCACTTCTTGGCCCTCAGATACGGTACGACATTGTTCCATACTGCGTGCAGCACGGGCATCAGTCGCTCCTTCTCGTCACTGCGGCACACGCAGTCGATCAGCTCCGTCAGGTGCTGCAAAGATTGAAAGACTGATTTAAAGACAGAAAGAGTGATTGAAAGACTGGAAAAGAGGGACGATAGCACTATACTACTGTTAATTTAATAGAAAAATGATTTCATTCTATTGATTAGCTCCGTTAGGTGCTGCAAAGATCGGATTTAAGGACAGGGAAAGGGAAATGTAAAAGACCCTATAATACTGTCTTCGTGGAGGCCCCTGAAAAATGATTTCATTCTATCTGAGGCTGGGAAAGGCAACGGAAAGGTAGAAAGGAGAAATTATTCCCCATTTTGCAAATCGTGATGGGAATTTCACGTTTCACCTCATCCTTGTAATCCTAATCAGCATACAAACAATAGTGTTGCTCAGTTCTTCAAGCGTACTAATTGTACATTGGAAATCCTGATATATTTGTCAAATATCCCCTACCATACTTCCCGTTCTACCGTACCACCGCCCCAACTACAGTACCCCGTGACTACCGTACCCTCGAGCTACCGTACCTCTGCGAGCAGGAAGAGGGCGCGCGTGCTCTCGGCCGGATCGCGCTGCTTGTTGTTGTTGCTGTCCTGCTGAAGAGAGGAACGAATTAGACTCCAATCATTTCACTGGCGATTCTCGCGTTTCGAAAAGGCTATGTACTCGTATGAAGAACATGCAATTTGATGGCACTTCTATTGTCTCCACCACTAATAGACATCACATACACGTTCAGAACAGCTTGCAGTAACCGTACCCGCGTACCGTACTCCCCTCATCCCTACCGTACTTTCACGCTCGATCGAACAGTACAGTATTCATCTCTGTCCAATCCGCATCTACTGTACCCCTACCGTAATCCCCTTTCCCTACCGTACCTTCATACTCTATTGGAGATGCGCTCTAATAGCGCACACAATCCTTTATTGATTACAGTACTCATCTCTGTCTACACATCTACCATACACCTACCGTACCTTCATACTCGATCGGAGATTGGACGCGCTGCTCTTGAGCGAGAACTGCGCCGACTGATTGTCGCCCGCTGATTGAGGCCTGAACCAAGGATTTTACAAGTTTATTATTATTTTTTGTTACTATCCAATAAGATGTAGAAAGAATTGCTCATCCGCTTTTCTGTTTGCCTTTGTGAAACACGTGGAACGCAAATAGAGCTGGCGTTTCAAGAAATCGCTTGAGGATCGTATATATTTCTAGGAGACATCAGGACAAGAAATCGTTCGACATATTTTTTAGACCTTTTTCTGATGCCGTGGAACACAAATTAATCAGTTGGGTTTAAAAATCAGTCGTCTTTACTCAACTCTACCAACTATTCCTGCTATTTTAGACCCCTCTTCCCGATATCCAATTCCTACGTCGCTAACGGGTTTCTTATTAACAACCACTCACTTATTGGACGTCAACGACACGGTGCTCGCTCGCTGCCTTCTAACATGGTCTCTACCAACTATTCCTGCTATTTTAGACCCCTCTTCACGATATCCAATTCCTACGTCGCTAACGGGTTTCTTATTAACAACCACTCACTTATTGGACGTCAACGACACAGTGCTCGCCCTCTGACTGGGGTCGGCGGACGCGAGCGAGGGCAGCGGAGTGCTCTCCAGCGACGGCGTCGTGTCCGTCGAGCGGAAACCTGACGATGAGAATAGGAATCTGATGGGTATGATCATATCTGTCCAGCAGTCGCGGCGGCCAATTTTTGACAATGTAAGGGATACATGGTCAAAAATTTAGTCGCCGCCGGCGTGGACAGGTATGGCGTTGATCGATGGAACGAGAAAACCCGGTCACTTGGTGCTTCGCGCCTCGTTCGACTATAATAGCAGTCAGGAATTCGTCGTGGAGATTGATTAGAAAAAAAAGTCAAAGTAAGACATTTGATCATACCCGGAAAACCCTCGTTTCGTCGATATAATAAATGGAACCCAGACGATGATTAGCAATTCTAGTTCGAATAGAAAAGCTTTAAAAAATTCCTCAGTTAATTCCTCTCGAGGTACCCAGATATTTTGTGTTTCATCATTACCACTAAAGCGGATGTCCATAGACACGCATAATATGAACAGAACCCGTTTCAAAAAAAGAACGCCACAATGAGTCCAATGTGTGTGTGTGTGTTTTTAAAATTACGGCGCTCTAATCACTCGGCGAGTTGGGTCTTGCAACTACAATGAATTACGAGCGCCCTACAGAATGCAATTATTGGTTGATGGTTCGTGAATAAGGCCAAATAATATCTAATTGTGCTACGGCTACTTTCGTATCCAGTAGGGCTGGCTAAACGGTAGCGGGATAGCGGCCCCGCTACGAGAGAGGGAGAGGTAGCGGCCCCGCTACGCCCGCTACCTCCCACTACGTTTCGGGGAGGGGAGAGGAGCGCGAAGCTCCGCCCCCTTTCTCTCGCCTCCGCCTCCTCTTCTTAGCGCGTCTAGACTAGTGCGCGCGCTTTATTGAAGACCACGCCGAAAAGCTCCCTTCCCCGAAACGTAGCGGGGGGTAGCGGGCGTAGCGGGGCAGCTACGTGACCTCTCCCCGTAGCGGGGCCGTTATCCCGAATTGCCAACCCTAGTATCCAGTGATGCGCTAACTCGGTAGGTCGGCTACTATTTCTAACCCGGCGTGTCTAGCACGTATTCTCACCTTTCATCATGACATTGTCCTGCAGGCTTCACCACTAGTATCCTCAGTTTCCTTTTCTATCCCGGTGCCCCAATCACTCACCTCCCATCATGACATTGTCGTGCTTCACCACCAGCGTTCTCTTCAACCACGTCGGCTGCTCCAGTTGCCATGCGACGATGCCGTTGCACGCTTCCGTCAGCCGCTGAGTGACCTCTTGCACCTGAAGGAAAAGGTGAGTAGAAGGGATGGGATGAGGATGAATGATAGACGCGCCGGGTTAGAGATACGATAAAAGGTAAAGGTGTATCCCCACGTCAAGCGATTATGCAGGACATAAGACAACGCTAGGTGTGATACACTGGTAAGGCCAGATGTTAGCTCTTGCACTTGATAACATCATATTTAAATAATAAAAACATATTTTACTAATGTTAATTGTGTAATGAATGTAGAACTATACGACAGTGCAGCAATTACATGCCAATGATATGGGGAACAAAGAATTAGGTCATACGTATTCAGGGGCGTAGAATCCATTTTTCATATTCCCAAAATGAAGCTGTGTGCAAAAATTGGGCGCTGTAGCTCAAAAACTGACGAAGTTATGACCATTTAAAGATAAAATTGATAATTATGCAAATTTTATCAAATAACCTAAATTTTTCTTTTACTTACCCCAAAGGGTACCTATGTACCAAATATCAAAAAGATCGGAGACAAAAATGTTTTTTTGTAGCAGGCATTCCTGCACTCTTACAGGAAACCCGTGATAAAGACTTTTCAATCAATAACCTGTATTTTTGGCCCAGGCTACGACTGCTCTGAATGTAGTGGGAGTAGGGAATAAGAGAGATGGGGAGGGAATACTTTGTGGAAAGGGCTGGGCGGCCCAATAAACCGAGAAGTACCCAATCTGGCACCTTTCCGTTTCACCTGACCTTATAAACTTCTTCTCGCCTGCCTGATACTAGACAAAATCAGCATAATACAAGAGTACTCATTCATCTCTATAGAAGCAGATAAAAGACTAAAGATCAAAGATCAAATACTAAAGATCAAAGATCACCTGCTTGATCACCGTCTTCATCCGCTCCTCGATCGGCGTGCACACGCGCACGAAATCGCACAGGATACTGCAACCGATGGGAATTAGTGATGACAAATCGGCACTAGCTTCTCCTCATTTTCCATACTTTCTCGCCGGCCAGACAGTTGAGAGAGTGGGCAAGAGGAGACGAGTGTCGCGCCGATTTGCCATACACTTATGGGAATTATTGACCGGAAGCCAAGACAGAGATATTGACACACATCCTGCACGTTGCCTACATGAGAACATGCTGAAACTCGCAGCACGTGATGGGTAAAATGAAACCGCAATTGGAAATAATATTCTTGCTTGATTTTTGCTCACGCTGCTCTCAAGAGAATTGCTCTTCCACCTGCATGCGCCAAATACAAGTAAGCTCCATGGCACACCAATGCTCCGGGTACGAATTTCAGCAGGCATCTTTAAATTCATAATAGCGCGTCGTAATCGCAAGAATATGGATCTACTCAGCTGTTACGGCTAGATAAGGCTCTCAGGCGCCCCCCCCCCCCAACCGTATTCCCGCCCATCTATCGTATTTCCGCCGGAAGCTCACTCAGACACGAGCGTATTCTGCTGCAACCCTTACACAGCAATATGTGACCCTACGGTAATTCAATCGCACCTAAACAACAATAAGTACCACTACCGTAATCCTACTGTATCTGAACACGAGGAATATCGACCTCCTAACCCTTACCAAACTTTTCCCCTTCCACCGTACCTAAACAACCCTTCCCCTCTACCAAATCATGGCAAGAGTATCGATTTTCTGCGATATCGCCTATCCTACCGTAATCCTACCGTACCTGAACAGCAAGAATATCGATCGGCTCGGGAGCGAGGCGAGCGGCGCGTCGCCCATCAGCGCGTGAAGATACGGCCACGCAGCGATCAGCTGCAAATATTGGGAATTCACTTTTTCATTTCGTAAAGTCAACCACCATTAATCGCCCAGGAGAGAATCCCGTGAATATGAGCCGCTTGTGAAACACCAAATCCACCGAACATCCACACGCAGTGATCATTTGAAGTTAAGATAAAGTGGCATCTAACATTTATTATTTGTTTCAGAGTACCCCAGATAACTAATCCTATTGATACACGAAAACCCAGTGTGCAACATCTTTGCTGGCAGAGATCGGGAGCATGACAGAACCGCAACGATAAAAGCGCAAACGACATAAGCGCAAATCAGCAAAACGCGAGTAACAGGGGTGCTAGTGATCTTTGATTGAACTTCAGCTGTTTATTTGGTAGCACTGATCACAATTTATCGTTTGAGCCCAACCAGACATCCCTAGCACTATTGTAACCCGAGTTTCGTGATTTGCGCTTTTGTCGTTTGTGCAATTGGAATTTGCGCTTTTGTCGTTGCGGTTCTGTCACGCTCCCCCGAAATCGATCATCTGCTCAGTTACCATTAGGGTGCTTCAAGTATACCCTATTACATATCTACCTCTCTGTCCTTACCACCCTTAAAAGTACCGTATCGCTCTCCTACCGTACCCTACCGCACCCTAACTACCGTACCTGTTCCGCACTCTGCGTCTGCACGCAGCCGTGCAGCAGCTCGAGCAGCGGCGTGTCCGTGGGGAAGAGCGCCGGCTGCAAGTTGGATACATATATTATTCATCCGGGAGTCAAAGGCTACACTAATCAAACGCTTGAACGTCGACCTTAGTAATCTTGGTGAAACACTGAATACGCAAGACGTCATGTGCAATTTAACGACAGAATCTGGACAGTATTGCTCACTCAATCGCTCACTAGCAATATGTTACTGGTGAAACTCAAGTAGCGCAGTATGGAAATTTCCACCAACACAAGCAATCAGCACTTCCTACTATATTTTCTCATGACGAATTAATGCTCACTACCGTACTCCTACCGTAACATATTGACTACTGCACCCTATCATCTACCGTAGTAACTAGTCGATACCACGCTACCGTACTCCTACCGTACCTTGTCCATGCTCGAAGTGCTCGGTTTGCCTCCTCCGCCGCTCTTGGCGCCCGCCTCTCGCAGCGAATCGGAGATCGCCGTGATGAGAGTCTCGAACGGAATCACCTGCGTGAGGAGGTGCGGTTACGGTAACCTCACAGGGAAATAGGCATAATGTCGGATCACCTGGGAAGACTTAATAAGTCTAACTGCTCACCCCCCTCGCCTATTAGACTTTGAAGTCTTCCTACATGACCTAATGAAATCGTAGATTTTTTTCCTCTGAGACCATACCTGTCCAGAGCTGGCGGCGGGTGACCTTTTTGCGAAGTGCCGGGCATAAAAGTTATGACTGGCACTTCGCACCCCATGACCCGGGGTTCATGGTCCAAAATGGGTTTGTAGGTCATGGTGGAACATGTCCCTGAAACATATCCCAAAGTGTTATACAGTATGCCATTATCGATTTTTGGCTATCGTAACCCTACCGTACCCCGGTTCGGTGGGTCAACCATTTTAGCTTTGGGTCAAACTTTTGCCAAACTGTCTGAAATCGATTGGGAATTCATTCTACCGTAATCTGCAGTAACCTACCGTATCCCTGACTACGGTATCGCGATCGGGCATCGCGAACTGTTTTTTTTTGTTTTTCGTTCTCCGTTCTTTGTGCCTACATGCATAATTCGTCGAGGAAATTTTACTCTTTGAGTACCGTATCGAAATCTTCCGTACCCCCTACCGCAATACTATCGTACCCAGCCTCGCCCTGGATGGATAAAACGTAGATTACCCATGTTGTTTACTAGTAAAGAGCGCATCCTAGAATCACCTGGTTAGGGAAAACGTCAGTTCGTCTATCCCGGCGCTCTCTACTTGTAAACAACCTCGGTAATCGAAGTTTTATCTAACCCGGTGATTCTAATATCAGTGCGTTCGCCTAAGAATCGCATCCCTCTCGGTACAGCTAAAAAGCACTGTATGGGTTTTCGATATTTTATGATAGGTCTAGGTGCCCTGCAGCGATTTCTGTTAATGATATGTCATAATTTGCTAATTTGCATAATTACATGATCCCAAAGTTTGACCACTTTTTCACTTTGACGTTTGTAATTCAGCGGGGAGATGTCCGATCACAAAAATTTGGCTCTAGACTAATCTTGATGTGCTGAATCCGTGTATGTATTTTGTTTATGCAAATTCGATATTTGAATTTTCCACTCAAATTTCAACCTCCGATTTCTCGAAAACAAGGCCGAACACCTCTCTAATTTTTTGATATGTTGTGTGTTTGGACTTGGGCTATTGAACGGGCACAAGAAGAGCTCAATCGGAGGATGCGTTGAGAAGTTGCATGAGAAAAACGGAAGACTTATAATGGAGGAAAACTCATCAATTCACCCCGCTCACTCAGCCAGCGCGGCAAAGAATGAATGATTGGAGTGAGAATAATTGGATTAGCGCCTCGAAACTCTTCACTTTTCGTCGCGCCAATCTCATTCTGACCGCGCACGCTGAGTGAGCGGGGTGAATTGATGAGTTTTCCTCCATTATAAGTCTATCCTCCGATTGAGCTCTTCTTGTGCCCGTTCGATAGCCCAAGTCCAAACACACAACGTATCAAAAAATTAGAGAGGTGTTCGGCCTTGTTTTCGAGAAATCGGAGGTTGAAATTTTGGTGGAAAATCCAAATTCTGAATTTGCATTAACAAAATACATACCCGGATTCAGAACATCAAGATTAGTCTAGAGCCAATTTTTTTTGTGAAGATCGGACATCTCTCCGCTGAGTTACAACCATCAAAGTGAAAAAGTGGTCAAACTTTGGGATCATGTAATTATGCAAATTAGCTAATTATGACCATCTCATTAACAGAAATCGCTGCAGGGCACCTAGACCTATCATAAAATAGCAAAAACACATAAAAATTGTACGATTCTTAGGCGAACGCACTGATATGCGCTCTCTATTAATAAACAACATGCGTAATCAACGTTTTATCCATCCAGGGCGAGGCTGGGTACGATAGTATTACGGTAGGCGGTACGGAAGATTTCGGTACGGTACTCAAAGAGTAACATTTCCTCGACGAAATATGCATGTAGGAACAAAGAACGGATTTTTTAGAACGAAAAACAAAAAAATCACTACGCGATGCCCTACCGCGATACCGTAGTCAGGGATACGGTAGGTTACTGCAGATTACGGCAGAATGAATTCCCAATCGATTTCAGGCAGTTTGGCAAAAGTGTGACCCAAGGCTAACCCCCCCCCCCCCCCCCCCCCCCCGTAACCCTACCGTACCCCGGTTCGGTAGGTTGACGGTTGACCTACCGAACCGGGGTACGGTAGGGTTACGATAGCCAAAAATCGATAATGGCATACTGTATAACACTTTGGGATATGTTTCAGGGACATGTTCCACCATGACCTACAAACCCATTTTGGACCATGAACCCCGGGTCATGGGGTGCGAAGTGCCGGTCATAACTTTTATGCCCGGCACTTCGCAAAAAGGTCACCCGCCGCCAGCTCTGGACAGGTTCATAGTTTTAAACAAAATATTTATCAATTCCAAGCGACCGTACTGCGATCCCGTTTCACTACCGTACCCTACATTTAGAGCCAAGCCAGTCTACGATCCGGTCCTACCGTATCCCCCTACCGTACCTTCGAATCCAGCAGCAGACTCGTCATGTCTAGCTGTGCGCTCGTGTACTTGAAGGATGGCTGAAAAAATTTACATTGAATTTTATATCGAATCACTATCAAGTCCGAGCAGATCATGTATTAGGAAACAACTGAGACACTAACGCGCCTGGCTCATTTCATATCACTTCTTCATCGTTATTTGTTCGACTATGCAGCAATATTGGATCTTCCAGTTCGGACAAGGGTGCAAGAGAGCTGGGCCATATCATGTTAGTTTTAACTCTAGTCGAATCTAGTCGAGTATTGAAGACACATTGGTGCACCAGCCCACAGGGTACTCCCACAGGGTCTAGTAGTCCCAGCATAGTTGTTCACCTTATCCTAACCCCGCTGGATGCAAATTTGTAGGAATTCCCAGGAAAGGAAAAAAACACGCAATCTCTCATCTTCTCATACTCGTCCTTTTCTCGCCGCTATTACATGACAATTAACACCCCCCCCCCCTCCTTACTCACTAGAGCTCGAGAAATAGTACCACCGTCTCTTTATTTCGCACTCTCTCTCTCGTCTACCGAGCGTGCGAGAGAGTGTACAAAATGAAGAAACGGCGGCATCATTTCTGGAGCTCTACTACTCACCCTATCCATGTCCTTCTCCCTCGCGTCTCCTCTCGTCAGCCACACGAGTGCGAGCGAGGACAGCAGGTGCTGCTGGTGGAATTGAGCGAGAGGTGAGAGCAGATCGAGCACGAGACGACCCAGTTGCTGCAAAGGATATACTATTATTATTATATATTATTATATTCTATTAGCTCTGGAGCTCGCACCACAGCCCCACAAAATCCTAGTTATTGATGATCGCACGAAACACTGCTCTCGCTGGTCACTCAACGAACGTTCAACGGGAGGTACTTCCCTGTTTTTTTTGGCCCAGCCCTTTCTCACAGAGTATTCCGCTTCATGCCCCTCTAACTACACTCCGCAGAGTGCTTACCCTACCTCCTCCTTCCGAACCATACCCCTCCTACAGTAGTATACTTCCCTTCCGTACCTGGGGTGTTCCGACGGGTTTGACGGGTTGCGCGCCCTCCCTCACCACACTCCACACGTCGCAGATGGTCGCGAGAACGTGCGGCAGACCGAGCAACAGCTCCGAACGGGCCTGTAAATACTCGTTTAGTTAGTTTACCGCTTTCAGTTTTTATCCCAATCCCAAGCAGTGATAAGCGCGCGAGGTCGGATATCGGATTGCACCCCCCCCCCCCCCCCCCCGACTTTGACTCCGGGTTTGAAGTCTATTAGCCCCGATTTCGGAAACAAAGCCCACACTTTTAGCAGGTTTCTTGCCGAACCCCCGATTTTATGCAGTGGTCCGAGGGGGTGGTGGTGCTCAACACTGATCCCTGAGTCATCAACGCATACACTTCCCATCAAGAACATATACTTGCCCTTGAAATTTATGAGCTGATAAACTATTTTTCCTATGCGAAAACACGATGCGAACACATAGTTCCTCCTCCTGCTCATATGAGCTATGTGCGAACACACAACAACAATCTCTTGTTCAAAAATAATCACAAATCTCTATCCGCTGTCTCCTCTACATACTCCTTCCTCTGATGGGTCAAACAAAACACAATTATTTTAACACTATTATTTAAATAATTGAATGCTCACCTGTTTCCATGCGGAGCCCATGCTTCGCTGTTCCATCTTGAGCGGCACACTCGCACTCGACTCGCCGAACGAGAGACTCGACAGACCCTGATTGTGAGAGCATGGTAAAAGTAAAGGCGTATCCCCACATCAAGCGATTTAGGTCGTAAGGCAACGATGCTAGGTGGGATCCACTGGTAATGCCAGCTGTTGATAAGACCTGTTGTGAGCATGGTTAAAGACTTTAACTGACCATGGAAAAATTTTGAAAAAAAATCATTGATAACAGTGTACTTTATCGCATATTTTTCTCCAAAAAATCACCGGATCTCTGTTGCTTCAAACCTTATGATAACGATGCCACCGGAATCTCTCGGGTCTCAATTTCCACAAATTTGCACCCCGTACGATGCACCCATCGCACTTAGCTCTATCCTAATTGCACCATCCCCTCCCTTTAGTCAATTTTTTTGTTACTCATCTCACATTGGTATTTGATCTTTGATCTTTTCCAATTAGGAATCTACACCGCTCACCTTGACGAGGTTCGTGAATCCCGGCACCGCAGCAAGCGCCGATCCGACCGCCCACTGCAATTATTTTAATAATAACGAGAAAATTGCATTCTTTCAACCAGCTAAATAACCGCTTCGCTCGTTCCATAACCATTGATGACAGAGTCGACAACAATGCACATTCAACAATCATGTAAAATCAACAACAATGTAAATTCCTGTTATTTTGCACTTGTTAAAGATTCCTGTACGGTGTTCTCTCTCCCCCCCCCCCCTACCCTCCACTCACCGTGTGGCTGTTGGGGCTGCTGTTGACTGTGGCCGGGCCGGCTGCAGCTGCGCCTGCTGCACCGGTCGTGGTGCCGGGCGCGGCAGCCGACGGCGCTGCATCGGCTGCAGCGGCGTGTGCCGCCTGCTGCGACGTGTCGATGAGGCAGAAGTGCAGTACGGTCGTGAGCGCCTCCATCGTCTGCAAAGTGAGGCCGGATCTTCTATGTTTTACAGGGATCACATAGCCTAGGTCTGTCCTGCAGCAATGATTTTCGCCCCTCCCCTCCCCGCGCGATGCTAAAAAAATATTAATAACTAATTATGCGATTCCACAACTGTTCGTACAGCAAACAACAGCCAACCATCTTTGCAATAGTTTGTTTTGGGTAGTGATGCGAGTTGTGGCTATAAAGCGCTACACAGCCTTCTGATGAAGTGTAACTTTGAAGATATTCTAAGGGATATCCGACATCTAAATGACTAACAATGACGGTGAAATTCGCTGGAAACTCAGTGCTAGCATCTCCCTTAACTATCGCCAAGATAGCCATGCACATCAGTGCTGCATCCACTACTCATATTACGATTCTAAGGCGCTGTTCTAATTGGAGTGGTGTGTGGAAGAGATAATAATATACAAAACAATATATTAAGATCTGACCTTGACGATGAAACGCCATGCAACTTTCGTGATTCAGCGACTAATCAAGTTCCAGCCACTAACCATGACGATGAAATTGGCCGGGAACTCCGTGCCCAGCATGGTGCCACAAGCGATCTCGCTGTCCGGAGACGGCGTGCCCTCGTCGATCGATTGTCTGAATAGAAAAGTACCGTATACCTTTCCAAGCTACCGTAGTCTCCTCATCCATTATACCTCATCCCCACAGTAACCTACAGTGCCCCATCTACCGTACCTCTCCTCGTGTCTCTCTTCTTCGCATATGCACTTGTCTTCCCTTCGATCTTACCGTACTCATCAGCTTCCTTACCGTATCCGATCTTCCACTTCATTATAGTACACCTACCGTACCAACCATACGTGGGCAGGCATCTACCGAACTTTTTTTGGCAGGGTGATGCCCGCCCGTAATCCGCCCGATCTGCAGGCTGCTGCCCAAAAATATTTGGATATTTGGACCTCAGGATGATAAAAAAAATTCGCAGCCTGATGCCCCAAAAAATGCAGGGTGATGCCGGTGGACCACGCCCACGTATGTCACCAACTACTCCCTATCAACCGTGTGCCCCTTCCTCGCACAGTCACTAGTCTTCCCTTCGATCCTACCGTACCCTCACCTCCCCTACCATATCCCACAACCCCTCCCCTACCGTATCTCATCCCTACCGTACCTCTCCTCGTGTCTCTTCTTCGCATATGCACTCGTCTTCCCGTATGCCACTCCGATCGCCGTCTCGATGTTCTTGCACAGCTGCTCACTCATGCGCATGCACAGCTTGGGAAGGGCGCGGTCCAACCTGCAATAGTTGGGTTTCAGAACTATCATTTGATCCCGTAATCGTCTAGCCAAACTAATGATATCAAGATGAGACTTCACAACAAATTATTTTTTTTCTAATTTCAAGTATCCCAAAGTATGCTCATCATGGAAGAATGTGGGTTCTGTCTGAATAAGATGGACCCATGAGAATGAGAAGGACCGATATATTACGGCAATTATACTTCGGTCCATGCTATTCAGACAACGTATTCGTATCCTTTCCGTCAAAGTATCTCATTTGTCATTGTTTCCGTAAGATACTCGTGAAAAAGGCGATGGAGAAACATCATGTTCAAGTTACAGAACGGCGTTTTACACGGGTATCGTACGGAAACAATGTAATTGATATACCTCACGATAAGAAGAATAAGCTGTTTGAATAAGGTGGATCGAAAACATTTCGGCTGACCACATTTCTTTCCGTCTGTTTCATTCTTATGGGTCCATCTTATTCAGACAGAGCCAGAATGTGCACCACCAGGGACCTTTTGCACTCAATTTACTAGGCGCATTTTATTATAACATCTACGTTGCATAAACGCCCAATAAGTACTGCCAATGTGCTAGGTATGTATGTGTTTCAAGGCCTTCTCAAAGCATGACCACTATGGCTGAATGAGCCTTCTTCTTCTCCTGGCCCTTTACATTGTACAGTGTAAAGACTAGGTACATTTGGTACAGACTAGGTACATACCCAATTGACTAGGTACACATTCACGTTTCAAGGCCATCTCATAGTATGCCTTACCATGGCAGAATGTGAACGACCAGCTGCAGCCATCCCTCGTGCCGCTCCGGGCACTTCTTCAGCGCGTTCAGCACCGTGAGCAGGAACACACGCAGCTGAAAAATATACTATCAGTCACGCCCTGATCATATCGTATGCAATCAGTTTGTTAAACATGTGCAAACCGAGAAGTACTGTTGAAAGGCGAACTATTTCCATTGAAACCTTTCGAAGTTAAAAAAATGAAGCCTTAATTAAGATTTTTTTTTACAGAGATGAAGATTCCATTGATGCTTGCTAGAGCCATTGGTTACGATAGGATCGGGTGGCAGCAAAACATAAGGTATGCAGATCATAGGAAATTAATAGAAAACCCTATATTATAGAACACTGTCTATTACTAGATAATTATTCGATCCACCAGACGATTTCACATTCCCCATTCGCACATCTTTCCATCGACAATGCTTGTATAAAAGGTGAAAAAAGTGTGTAACTACAACAAGCGATTTTACGTCGGACCCACTGGTAAGGCCAGCTGATATGTTATGCCAAATGCTTGTATAGAGTCTACTACACTATAGACCCTTCTTACCTCAACCAAACTGCTCGGCAGCTCCCTGAGGCCCGATCTGCTTGTGGTATTCGTCGATCCGCCGAGGAAGGCCAGCGAGGCATTGCCCAGCAGGGAAGAGGGAGAGGAGAAGCGCGAACGGGGCACCTGCAATATGAAGTCATTGAAACATCTAATCCAGGCTTGTAACCAATTCAGGAACATCCAGGAGTCAGTGTGATATCTAGAGTCTTGCATTGAGACTTCTGCAATTGAATCCTGATTGATGCGTCTAAAATTTCACAAGAAATGAGAGTTGAAAGCAGGCAGAATAGTGTTGCATTGTGCAATCTAGATCAGACAAGTCAGCGCCAACCAATGCGATCAAGACGTCTATTACAAAAACTGTCCCTCAGCTGCTCACAAGGCTATTGAAGCCGTGTTTTCGAAAAATATTCCAATCTCTCCACTGCCTTTCAAACCCGTCGCTCCCGTGTCTCACCTGATCGCTATAGCTGTTGAAGCCGTGCTTGATCTCAAACTCCAGTCTGATCGTGGCTGCAGTCAGCGCGAGTAGACTCCTGTTATAGGCGCCCACCAGCCCCGCAAGACGACCGTCCCGACGAAGACCTGCAAAGGAGAAGTATTAGGCACTTCTCACATTTTTTTTTGGCTCAGCCTTTATGGGATTTTCACTCTGCCCCCCCCCCCCCCCCCAAACATACATTTTCGTAACTATCGGGCCGGTAAACAGACCACTATATTTTTAACCGAGCCATCATCTCCTTGTTTAGGGTGTGAATTACCCCCTTTCAAATGTGGTTATCAGTCTCAAACCACTACATAATCATGATCCCCGGTTGATAATGAAACTGTATGTGTACGAAGCAATCGATGCATTGCGATGGGGCTTTACTGAAGAGATATGATAATATCGTGAAACGCAAACAAACTGATCTACGATTTCATTAGTTTCGAAATTTTTGACATCGAGATCTAATTTTACATTTAGAAAAGTAAATCCTGAATAATTGTCATCCTTTGCTAGTTGCCGATTACCAACTAGCCGTGAAACATAAATCCTCCAGGTGGTAAATTTTTTTTAAATCTCACCCTTGGGCGTCATACCGTCGTAGTACCCGTTATAATTTTGAGGTACGAGCAAATCACATTATACCTCTGTGTCATTCTGCTACTAAGTTTCGATTGCGAAACACAAATATCCCCTCCGCGATTTGAAATACAGCAATATACTCACTAGAGCTCGAAATACGGGTCTTTGTCTCTTCAATTCACACACTCTCTAGTCACTCTGACCGGTGAGAGAACACGTGAAATGAAGAGACGTCGACCCGAATTTCCAACTCTAATCGTTCACCCTTAGGCGTCATTCGGATGCCCTCGTTGTACTCCGCGATCAGCATGGAAAGGTGCATCCTGAAATCGATACATTGATTTTGTTAGAATTGGATTCATTGTTATGTTCCAGATGACGTAAAGATGGAGAATTGGAATGTAAAAAAACAAAAAAAACATTGAGAAAAAACAAATTATACAAACCCATTGAAACACCAAACCCGTCTGCAGAGAACCGCCTTCACTCCGGCATATTAACAGATCACTAATAGATGACCTACCGTAATCCACATCTTCAATCGTAAAATGATTTTTTTCAAAGATAAATCAACACACTCGTCGCTCCTCCTTGTTCAACACTTCATCAACTATGGCCCTATGGATGCCGTAATCCACATATGGATGCCGTAATCCGTAATCCACATCGTAAGCTAATTTTTTCAAAGGTCTCATAGATCAAAGATCAAGATAAATCAAACTCACTCGTCACTCCTCTCCGTCTTGCGCGGGTCGTGTACAGAGGATACGAGCAGCAGGAGCAGACACTTCTGCATCTTCGCCCTTTAATTATTAAATTAAAGATTTTACATATTAATTATTAAATTGTATAAAAACTAACGCAAAGATGCTCAAAGGAGCTACTGAATTGGGCGTTTTCTGAAGGATTTGACCACTTCCCATTGCATTCAACCGCGATCACTATAGAAGGCTAGCTGTCGAAACCCGGATCTCACAACTATTGGCTCTGCTCCAAGTTCCTACCGTATCCTCTTATCAACCACCACCGATCGTGCCATTACCGTACCCCTACCGTACCTGCTCAGCACCATCTGAATGTGGTTCATACGGTGCAATCTTCCCTACCGTAACATTACAAGCTCCCATATTGTACCTACCGTAACCCTACTGTACCTGCTCACGCATCTTCTGCTGCCCTACCGTATCACTAATACCTCAGCTATTGTAACCCTATCGTACCTGCTCAGCGTGGTCTGTATGAGGTTCCTATGGTGTAATCTTGCCTACAGTAACCTTACCATCTCATGTATCTACCGTATCCCTACCGTACCTGCTGAGCATGGTCTGTACGTGGTTCCTACTGTACAATCTTCCCTACAGTAACCTTACCATCTCAGGTACCTACAGTACCCACCGTACCCCTACCGTACCTGCTCAACATCGTCTGGATGAAGGTGACGAATGCCTTGCTCTGCTGGGCCATCATCATCGTCGACAGCTCGCGCATGATCTCAGCGAGAAGATCGAGAATCGCGATCTGTCAATAAATGTAAGTGTTAAAATATCTTTTTAAATCTTTCGAAAATACAATTCAAAAGCGCTAGCACAGTAAGGGCGCATCTAGAAAGCGTTATATTGGTTGCAGCTTGACTAATGTTTCACGAGGTTTTGATATTATCGAAGTGTGCGGTTCACGCGATAGAATCCGCATTTCATTTTCGAAAAACAACAAAATAGTCTCCTCTTTCAAAAAAACTAAATAACCCGTTTTAATCGTGTTTCACGAGTATTATTTCGGTCCATACCTTGCACTTCCAGCTCATGATCAGGTCGTTCTTCGAGACGGGAGCAATGGGCGAGTTCACGAAAAAGGAACGGAGGAAGTGAAGAGAGATCTGAGAAGTGCCATTACAAAGGTAAAGGTGTATCCACGTTTTTACAGTCGAAAGAAAACGCTAGGTGGCAGCCACTGGTACGGCCAGCTGCAACAGCTGAGAAGTTTATTAACGAGATGAAACTAAATATTGATTGTTTGACCATAACTCGATGACATCGATTACACCGCTAAAATCCCTAACATTGTACTCCCGCGTGCAACACCAAAACATCAGGATAGAAAAGGAAAAGTGCACTCATGATATCACGTTCCACACATCGTATAACTGCCCAATCATCTTTAGGACCATCATTGCAAGTTCTCCATCTCAACAGATCACTGTTTCACCCTTCACATAGATCAAAACGAATCATCGCAACACGATCATCCCTTACATCGTTTTCCAACACAATTAATATCATTTCTAACCGCAATAAATCGGTCGATTCCTGCATAGTTGTCTTATCTTGTCTTGATATATCTTATAGTTATTTACTTTTTTGTTTGTTATTTTTCGCAGTTATTTACCGTCATAATCAGCTCCAGTTGGGTGAGATTTCTCGTCCTCGACTCGTCGACCACCTGTTGCACGGCCTTCGACGCGCCGCCGCCCGCTCCAGAAGGATCCGTACCGTCCTGCAAATAGCATTTACTATCCTTTTCGATGTCAGCATATATATAATTGGCTGAATATCTTGCTCTAGAATTAGCCAATGAACCGTCCTGCAAATAGCATTTGATATTGCCTCCCCTCGATTCAAGTTTCACGATTTTGATAAATGGCGTAAGTTGTCCCTGTAACGGTTTAGCTCTCATTCCGTCCCGTCCTGTCAATCGATCTAGTCACTCTCTCTCTCTCTCTCTCTCTCTCTCGATTCACGTTTCACCATATTGATAACTGGCTTGATTTGCTTATTTTAAGATTCTGTTGAAGCTTCGCCCTGAAATTATATTTAGCCCACATTCAAACCCTACAGTTTTCCGCTTCACCCTCCAATCATCTCAAAGGGGCATTAGCCTATTTGATTGTTCGAGTTTCTTGTCATTATCCCCACTAATCAATCGTCATTTTCGTGCAAGAACAAATACAATAATTAACAACCATAGGAGAAAGTGCGCAGTGCCTTACCGCGGCATTCAAGTTTCACAGGTGCTCCATAACTCATATCACTACCCCAGAAAGTATTATTTATATCAACAATAGTAATTTGTACTTCAATACCACTGCATAACAACTCACATCTTTTCCCTCCAGAACGTCCCGAATCCGTCGATAGAATAGAACACTTTTTTTTCTTGCGATTATCCCCCCACTAATCAACGGTATAAGCATAGCCAAAAGTGCGCCCTGCCTCCCCCGACGCATTCAAGTTTCACACTTACTCCATAACTCACATCATTGCCCCAGAACGTGCGTCCGAGTATCGCCCGCACGTGCCGCGACATCAGATCGGGCAGCGTGATCGACTCGGGCGCCGCGCCTGAAAAGGAGAGTGTGAGCATGAGGGAGTGATGATGAGAGAGGGATGAGTGATAGACGCTCCGGGTTAGAAAGTAAAGGTAAACGTGTATCCACGTCAAGCGGTTTTACAGTCGTTAGACATCTCTGAGACCCACTAGTATGCCCAGCTTGTATTAATATTGTATATTGTTTCAAGATGATAACTTCACTAGAACCAGCACCAGGCGAAACATCAAGATTTATGTTTGCACCAAACACTCTAGAAACTTGTTTGTCCCGTATTGCTGTTTTTTTATGTTCTGAGAAATTATTGGAGCAGCGACACCTTACCCATGATATATCATTCTTGATGCATTATAGAGCCTGGGTTTGCCTTTAATACAACGATCCATGTCGGTTTCTTGTATACTGTACTCTCAGTCATCAATCGATACCATAGCCCCATACCGTCTCAATTGTCGACCGCCTACACCTACACCACCATCGATACCGTACTCCTACCGTCCCTCAATCAATACCGTAACCACAGTACCATCTGCATTGTCCGCGGCGAACGCGTTCTAGTAGTACCGTCCTATATCACCTTGTTTATTACTCTACTCCCGGCCTTCAGCCTACCTACGGTAACCTAATCGATACCGTAATCCATACATACCGTATTTATTTTCCGTCGAGTAGATCATACAGTACCACCCCAAGAAATACCGTAACCCGTATCATACCGTCTCCATTCCCGGCAGCAAACGCGAGGAAGGGGGTTTACATCGCCTTCTACTCCCAGTCATCAAAACCAATCGATACCTCCCACAGTTCCCCACAGTTCCCCAATCGATACCGTAACCCCTATCATACCGTCTCCATTCCCGGCAGCGAATGCGAGGAAGGGCGTGGGCATGAGGGCTGCCTCTTATCCCCCAATACCCTACTCCCAGTCTTCAGCCTACCGTAACCTAATCAATCGATACCGTACCCCAGTACTACAGTACCCTTACCGTCTCCATTCCCGGTGGCGAATGCGAGGAAGGGCGTGGGCATGGGGGCAGTGGCGGCCATCGACGACACGAGACAGTTGAGCAGGATGGACGAGGGAACGGGCGCACCGCGCGGACGGAGAAGCGCGAGCAGGATCCTGGAATGGGGGTGATTATGACAGTGATGTGAAACACGAGATCATCAGATATGTTTGAGGAGAAACATTAGCTGTGAGGTTGTACCCAAGAGAGCCCCATCAGTGCCATATTTTTTAAAGACGTTCACCAAAAGCATGATTATCGTTCTGACAACCCATCAGGAATATCACTACCTTGTGAAACACAAATGTCTCGAGTCCCTCCTTATCTAAATGTAACGTGGGCCTCCGCCCTTCCCAGGTCGAAATAAATCCTATGAACATGCTCTATGGAATCATGAAAGCACAATGAACCTCGAGATCCCAACGTTATTTTTTTAATTTCAAAGTATTTTTAAGCAATTAACTTAAATAATAATAATAATAACATAAATGTGACCTGAAGGCGGTCTCCGCCCTGCCCAGGTCGACCACCCGGCCGCTCTCCGAGTACAACAGCATGTGCGCGTGCAGGTCGTGGTACAGATTCTGAAAGGGATCAATCGATAAGTGGGGGGTTACGGTATCGCCAATATTTACACTCGCGCCTCTACCGCGAACTTTGTGATTCAAAGAAAGGTCTTGCTCTCTCGATTCCCATCATTTTGTTAATCGAGGTCAATATTCTTAAATACAAACTGAAGTCTTCTTCCACGCGAACATGTTCTACTCAGGGCTCTTTTCACACTGCTCTCTCGCGGGTTAGAAACGACGGGAGAGCATTGCGAAAAGAGAGAGAGAGAGAGACCCGTTAAAAGTTTTCCCAGGCATGGCCCTACCATCCGGCTAACCCGTCGCGTCTAGCGCTCATCACATCACCCCCCCCCCCCCCTCCCCCTCCCCCCTCCCACTCACCCTCATCGTCGCTCCTCCTGCCTCGCCGCTGTTCGTGCGCACGTGTCCGTTGACGCCCGACTCGGCCGACGAGGAGGAGGTCACAGTCCCGAGGTGCTGCAATTATCGATTGGTTACGGGTCCCAGAACAGCTACAGCAGATGTGTGCCACCATTAGAGCTCGAAATGTGGGCCGCCACCTCATATTTATGCAACAAAATCCAGCAGAGAAGATCCGAAGAACCCAAAGTGTTCACCGGTGAAACTCATGTTTCACCATGCTGTCAAATTCATACAGGAACACCCATGATCGTTTGACATTCGATACACTTCAAAATTACAAAAATAAAAGAAATAGATAAATAAATAAAAGTCACTCACATCCAGCTTCTGGCCGCTCGGCTTGAGCACGTCCGACATGTCGAACAACCTGCGGATAACCAGTTTCACAGCAAATTTATATTTTACTTTCCATCTCTCAAAAACGATATTATTATGGCCGCTGATATTATTATTACTATTACTATTACTGATATTATTGATATTATTATATTATTACTACCAATAAACTACAGGCTCCAATTTGATGCGGACTTTTTTTTCCTGATAACCAGCAGTTTCTCGGCTACACATGGAGGGTAAGTGCCCAATGATATTTTAAAGTAGAAATTTACTCTCAAAACCATTGATCATTCTCTCGAACACAACCCGCACATTGCGGGTTGCTCCGTACGGATATGTACGGTACTCCCTCTATTGATAGTCCCATGACACGTGATCCTAACAAATCTCACAAGGTAGGTTTTTCACTAGTCGACTTCTTCAACGTCTTTTCAACCCAGAACGTCTCCTCGCTCACCTCAGATCGCCACTGGCCATGGAGAAGATCGTCTCGGCGAGCGAATCCTGCCGCTTGTGGCCCCTGCGGATGCGTGTCACGCCGTCGTGCGTGACCGCGGGCGACGCGGCTGCGGAGAACGGATGTGGATGGGCGTCCGCGAGTGAGGCGGCCGCCTCACGCGCCGCCCGCGCCACCTCCTCCTCCGTCATGTCGTTCGCTGTGGCCACCTGAGCAGTATTGTTAATATTGTTCATTTTCAAGACACCGACACATTAAAAAGCCACCTAATGGGTGCTTGTTTACACAGCTACCGTATTACTATTATTATTATTATTATTTTTAAATAAATTAATAAAATAAATACTAACCGATGTATCCGACCTTGCTGCGTCGGGCACTACGTCCGGAAGGATGTTCGTCTGAAATAAGGCCTGATTTTTTACCGCTTCAGCAATGGCACATAACCATGCTACCGCATAGCACTCCAATACAGCGTTGACATCTGCGCCTCCACAAAACAGCACCACCCGCACTTTCATCGTTTCAGCATTTTCACATAAGCCAACCGTTCGCTAATGACACAATGTTATGGAGACCCCTTCCCCACAATTCCTCATCGCATCTATCATATCCAGTCTCTTACCGTAATCATCCATATGCCGTTCCTGCGCTACACTACCGTACACCTTCCCCTACAACTCCTCATTACAGCTACCGTAACCTTTTCACTTACCGTAATCATCATGACCTTACATGTTAGTACTTCTACTCCTACCGTACCTTAATCAATGCTCCTTACCGTAATCCTCTTGCCCATGGCCTCGTTGAACTTCCTCTGTGTGTCCAGTTCGCTCTCCTCCTCATCGACGACGCAATCGATGATCCACTGGAGCGTCTCGACGACAACGGGGTCGTGGCCCTCCATCGACAGGGACAGCGTGTCCAGCGAGTCCTACAGTGATATTATGAATGACAGACCGAACCGGGGCGCCCCCCGTGTAGACCCGTATTACCCCGCCGTCAATGGAGCTAGTCCTGCAACGAGATGAATGAGATGAATGATATCGTTTAAAAATAATATTTCGTGGCTATCTTTGGTCATTGAGTGCTGCAAGCATAATAGTAGAGGTTACGCTCTTGAATTCTTGCCGTGGTGATATACTGAGGTCTTCATGGTGAAGCGATGACAGGACAACAGATTGCACAAGGATAATAGTGTTCGAACCCGGCGCCCCTAGCACGCACTTATTCCCCCCACTCACCCCGCAATTATCGAGGTGATCTACATTTCGAAAACTCCCCCCGTGACATTCCGGATACACATTTGTATTATACGAGACTAACTTCTGTCTAGATAATCCTTTCAGATCTTCAGTTCAAAAAATGTAATTCTTCGCAAAAAAATATTCGAATTCGATGTTGTTGCGTTACACCGAAACTATTTCGCCAGTTCAGATCTCCTGTCAATTATGTCTACAACATCTCCCCGTTTCCTCTTCGTCAACGTTGGGGACGTCATTTTATGTCGCTATCATCATTACCCGGCGCGTCTAGCAAGCTCCCAATCATCGAAATCTTACCGTTTCAGCCTCATCAAAATTATGGACCAGATTTTTTGCCGATAACTCTTAACCCGGCGCGTCTAGCACTCACTCTTCCATCAAAATCTCACCATTTCCTCCTCCTCAAAATTGGGGACGCTTTATAAAAACCGGAACGTCTAGCACTCATTCAGCCATCAAACACTCATCGTTTCCTACTCGTCAACGTTCTGGACCATATTTTTGACCGATAAATCGTAACCCGGTGCGCACACGCTCTACTCTATTTCTTACCGTTTCCTCCTCGTCAAAATTCGGGACGTCATTCTGGGTAGGAGCTGCGGGGAAGAGATCCGTCTTCGTCGTCTCCTTCGACGATGACGCCAGCAGCTTCGAGCGAAGGTCGCACATCCAATCACTGCAAGCAGGAAATAACGTCAGTCATCGATTCCTCTACCGTACCCTTCATTCTAGCCTTTAGCATTATCCAGGCAGTGATAAATATCGCACAATCGTAGTATATCATATTATACAGTGATCGAAAAGTATGTAACCCATGTCAACTGTTTCGAGGTGGTTTTCTCTGCCATTTCTTTATCAATTGGTCTAATTTATTTTTCCTACATTCATCTGAGCATACCAGACGTAGGAAAAAAAATCTGTCGCAAGGGCAATCGATTGCTGTCGGGCACCTTTTTTTAGAAATCAGTATCGGGCACCTAGGTGCCCGAAATAAGGTGCTGTTGACATGACTTTTCGAGCACTGACCATATACACATCCCTGTGTATGAAGCCAATAATTGATAACACATATTGTCCCATCCCCCGACAATAAAGCCAGTCCTCAATCACCCATCGTGTGTGCCCTACCGTACCCGTCCTCCTGGTCGGTCTCGTTCATGAGATGGTGCAGTCGCTGTCGCTTGTCCGCCGCCAGCAGCATGACCGACTGCACGTCCGCGGGGACGGCGCCGCACTCGGAATGGGTGACTCTGCAAATAATCATTATTAACCAGCCTACCAGAAACACGAATTCTCCACTTTATTATTTACATATTTCTGAACCATTAAATAATGCAAACAAAACTCCGAATGGGTCACTCTGCAAGCAGTAATATTAGTCAATTGATTACTTAGATACATACTAGTGTGCGCTAGTAGCTAGGGACGGGCTAGGGACAGGTGAGAGAGAGGGATGGTAGTGAGGCGGAGTTTGCGCGCATCTTCCACTGACTGGTCGCTGATTGCAGGCTTATTAGGCAAGATAGATGACAAACGACACAAGGAATTGGGTATTTTTTCCGTCAAGGGAAGTGAGGCATCAGACTTCCCAGCCTAGCTCTGCTTATGATATGTTCGTGCAACATGAATTCGAATGGGAAATCGAACACAATGTATATTTATCGGAAATTTCTTGCTCATTACACAACAACGATAATCATGTCTATTCAACTCTCCCGGAGACATGATTGTACCACGTTTTTAATCAAATTTGATACAAATATGATCGGAATGTCTATTCTAGTCTCCCGGAAACATGATTTTGCAGTGTTTTTTAAAATCAAAATTAAAAACAAACAAACAAAAATAAACGCACTTTGCCTCCTGCTTGACGTACTGGATGGAGATGCGAGCGGTCGCCGGGTTCATCAGCATCACTGCGAGCATCTGGAAACATTTATTCAAACTAATGAATATTAGAAACGTTAATCGTTTTAAAGCACAGCGCAATATTGGACTTTTCACAAGGAAGATTCCCGATCCACCATCAACCTAATACAAGTGAGCAGAGCTCAAACGCAATACGAACACGAACGTAACAGTATTTATTCCCGTAAAGAGTATTTATTCCAGTCATGTTCTCGCTTCAGCCTCAACATAACCCTGTCTACCAACATCAACGGCAATTGAACGTAGCCGTGCAAATAAACAAAAAAAAGCTCAATCAGTGACCGTAGATCACCTGGATGATCGTGGGCAGGTCGTTTCTTCGGGCGCAATCGTTGAACCACGTCGTCGCCACGCCCTTCAGCTCCACCTGCACGACAATACAACTCCAAATCTGAGCTGCTGTCTCTTCATTTCCCACACTCTCTCGCCCGGTCTAGTGGCGAGAGAGTGTCTGAAACGAAGAAACGGCAGCTTGTCAGATTTTGAGCTCCACCTGAGCAGCAGCAATCGGTATACTGATTGATGGCTACCGTATCCCTTCCATTTAAACGAAGACACATACGGTATTCCCACTGGATATAATAGCCTTCCGGAATATAATCATTTTCTCCAACCAATCGTATCTCAATTTGATGCAGTAACTAACTGCCGTAGCCCATATCGACACTTTATCCTTCCGTATCCTACCCCCCTCAATTTCGTACCTACCGTACCCCCTTCCCGATACAGTACCTCCTTCTCGATACCGTAAACAACCGTATCCCTCCTACTCATTACCGTAATCTACCGTACCCATCTCTCAACTTCGTTCCTACCGTATCCCCTTCTTGCTACCGTATTCCCTTGTCGATACCGTAACCTGCCTCTTACCCATTACCGTAACCTACAGTTTCCCTTTCTCGATACCGTAATCTATCTCCCATCTCATTACCGTAATCTACCGTACCCCTCCCTCTCAATTTCGTGCCTACCGTACCTCCTTCTTGCTACCGTACCCCTCCTCCATACCGTAATCTATCGTACCCCCCCCTCACCTTCTCCGCCCCAAATCAATACAGTACCTACCGTACCCCCCCCTCCCATTCCTCCTCACCTTTCCGCCTCAATTCGATACAGTACCGTACCGTACCCCCCTACTCATTACCGTAATCTCCCGTAACCTCATCATACTACCGTACCTTCTCCGCCGACAGCGAATCGTCCGCCAGCACGCCCAGCAGGAACATGAGAACTCTGCAATGTTTTAGAAATAAAATAATTTTTGGGAAGTCCCATCAACTCGGTGTTTCACCATCACATCAAGGGCGCAACACGCAACACTTCTTCAATTGAATCCGTGGTAAGTTAAAAATCCCCCACCCCCTCTGTTGTACGATAAATAGCACACAAATTAGTGCGAAAGCTCGAGTGCTTCAATGTATTACCGTTTCCTACACACCCCTAACGTATCTTGTACCTTTTAAAAGGCTTTTGCTCACTCTTTGCATAGCTCTGATTGTGAGTAAGCCTCGCATTTCCACACATAATACAGTAGCCTACCAGACTACCGTATCGCCTCTACCGTTACTATTGATCGGCCTGAACTACGAGGATACAGTACTCCTATCCCACTCAAACTACCGTACCCTACCCCAACGGCGGTGGCTGCGTACTAGAGTACCCCAGTCAAACTACAGTATCCCATCTATCATACCAATAGAACGACAGTAACAAGATATCCAGGGATACAGAACCTACCGTACCCAGACTACCGCACCCTCCTACCGTACCTATTGAACGGTTTCGGTTGGGCGCTCTCTGCCAGCATACTCTCCTCGTCGCTTCTCGTCAGTGTCCAGATACGGTGGAAGGTGCGCGCGGCCTCGGTTGCAAGCACCTGATGAATATTCACGTTAACTTTATAGCAAATTTCCGCCGGTTTTGTGTTTCACAATATCTACGAATGAAGAGAACAGCACACCCCATCAATAGCTTTCCAGGTTTCTCCAGGCATTACACGATAAACAAAAAATAAATTCCTTTCTAACTTTGAGTTTCTGCTCTCATATAACAAACACGAAGCTGATGGTTATCATTAAGTCGATCTAATTGGGCGTCAGTTTAATCTTTGATCTCACCGAGTCATCCGTGGTCAGCGCCCTCATCAGGATGTTCTCGACGACGCTGCTCGGTTCTAACCCGCAATTTCTAGGGCACACTTTCCAGCATGAAGAGACCCCAATAATGTCTCTAACCCGGCACTTCTACGGTGTACTCATCTACCATTTTTCCTAGTTCCCTCCTAGTAGCAACCCGCTCCTCCTCTTCCTCGTTCAACTCACTGACAAGGGAAGGTTGCGATTTCGATATGGACTTTCCGAACGAGACCTAGTGCAATCGATAGATCTCGAAATTCTAAGAACGTTAGTGATTTTCATTTTTGCTAAGGAGACCCCGGGACCGAATAAATCGATAATTTCAAAAATCAATAGTTTTCTGTGTGTGCTACGCGGCGGGTATAAGATCCCTTCCCAGATCCTCTCTCAACAAGCATCGGTGGTTCAGTCGGTAGGGAGTTCGCCTAGTAATCGGGTAGAGGTTGGTTCGTTTCCCAACCGCTGCAACCTTTTTGCAACATTTTTTTCTTTCGTTTTCTAACTTCTTTTTTTTACTCTGAAAACTTTTTTCTGTCGTAGAACTTGTGTTTTCATTGTTGTGAGCTCGATATCGACGCTCTTCGGCTCTTGATATCATGATTTTATAATCTTCAAAAATTTTAAACTGTCATCTCTATAAGTGATGTTGATAATCTGATTACTAATCAACATTTAAAACACAAGTTCTACGACAGAAAAAAGTTTTCAGAGTAAAAAGAAGAAGTTAGAAAACGAAAGAAAAAAATGTTGCAAAAAGGTTGCAGCGGTTGGGAAAAGAACCAACCTCTACCCGAGTACTAGGCGAACTCCCTACCGACTGAACCACCGATGCTTGTTGAGAGAGGATCTGGGAAGGGATCTTATACCCGCCGCGTAGCACACACAGAAAACTATTGATTTTTGAAATTATCGATTTTTTCGGTCCCGGGGTCTCCTTAGCAAAAATGAAAATCACTAACGTTCTTAGAATTTCGAGATCTATCGATTGCACTAGGTCTCGTTCGGAAAGTCCATATCGAAATCGCAACCTTCCCTTGTGAGTCATTCGTTGTCAGCAATTTCACCAGGCTATTCTGACACCCCCCCCCCCCCTCATTCCGTCACTGCTAGCACGCACTCACCGAGTGGGCGTCAGTTTAATCTTTGATCTCACCGAGTCATCCGTGGTCAGCGCCCTCATCATGATGTTCTCCACGACACTGCTCGGTTCGGCGGCGTTGCGCGAGTGCAGCAGCAGCACGAGACGCGCGCCCGTCGCCTGCAATTACACATACACATCTATAATCATTAAATAGAAAACAGTAATAATATAATTTAGAAAAAAAAACACCAAAAAAGGCGAGTGAGAACTTGTCGCAAATGTCTACTATTTCATGGAGGTAAACATGCATAGATAATAGAGCTTCATTCAGTGCCCCTAAACTTTTGACGTCTCGGCCCATTGACGTCTCAATCTTACCACTAACATCGACAGGCGCGAATAGATTAATGTGTCCTTGACAGCTCCACAAATACAATAATAATAAGTCCTCACATGGTGCAGTGGCCACTCCGAGGCCAGGCCCTTTGCGGTATCAGTGTGTTCATATCTCTAATTCAAACTAATTTTACGCACTAATTCTCTCGCATCCAGAGTTCAAAAAATTCAATAATAATTCAATACCGCCTAACCAACCCGCTGACCCCGAACACTAACATGACACACAAACACACTGACTGTATCGAGACCAGTGATGAGCACCGTACTCGGGCAATTGGACAAAATCGGGGGTTCGACAAAAAACCTATTGAAAATCGGGGGTTATAGGCTACTGACTCGTGGTCAAAATCGGGGGGGGGGTATAGTCCGATATCCGACCCCGTGCTCTACAATGATCGAGACAGTCGCTGGCCCCACATGCGTTAATAATGGATAGTAAAGGATTGCTCACATGGTGCAGCGGCCACTCGTTGCCGCAGCTCGCCCACGCAGCCGCGCCGCACTTCTGCAATGGGATTAGTGTTATTATTATTATTATTATTGAGTATTATTTGTTAGCCTAATACTTATGATCAATATAGCAGTGATATGAATCGGCAATGTTTCCACCGTGTAAAGTTCGCGCTACATCGTCTCGATAACTATCACGCAATGAGTGTGTGAATGATATGGATAGCACTGATTGTACTAACATGTGAAAAAGAATAATTATTTGCCCAGCCATACAAGGCAACGGATTAAAGATCATCGACAAAGTATCACCAGGGATCAATTATCTAGGTAAAAGCCATTGTGTAAGGCGGGCACGTTTTTCAGTCCAATGACGAAAAGACGGACACGTATTTACAAAATCTCTTTTTTTTCACAATATTTACCCTTATTTTCCGAGTCGGCGCACCTCCGGCGGGCACGATCTATGTACAAAATCAGAAAATGCGGGTACGGTAAGTTAAAATTGACGTACTAGTTGACCACTGAGTATCACCCCGCCGCCACAGCAAACAATCCCTATACAATGCCATCATCACGCATCTCAATCCCATCTACTGTACCTAGTAGTCATATTAGCAAGAATGTACAGATCAAAGATCAACTGACATCGAACAGTCCCGACTCCTCCATGGACAGCAGATGGCCCTTGTGCAGGAGGGGCTTCAGCAGCACCGTCATCTGAGCGGACGAGCAACTGCAAAGGAGAAGAATTGAGGGTAAATTGTATTTCAGGAATGACAAAGCGAAATTGTCAATAGGCTTTCGGGCAAGAGTATATCAACCAATCACAGCACGAAATCATCATGCTCGTGCATAGATGCGGACCACCTGTCAGATTTACTAAAGTTCCATGAAACGTGCTATAAGCATTTCTCAAAACGTGAATGCACCTTTTTTAAAATTCTAAAACTACTTACTATCGGAGGCCGTACACATTCACTGATCAAGTGCGCACTGTGAAGCGCAAATGCACAAGTTTGTTACAAAATCACAGTTGTGCGCGGATAGGACTATTCTAAACAATTACAATGACAGTTTAATTCATCTACAAAGCCCTGCTATCTCCAATTTCTCTCATTTTTTAAAAGGAGAGCCCTCAAGCGGTCAATCATAATCACAAATAAATAATTAATAACAACAACAATAACAACAACAACAACAACAACAACAATAATGACAATAAACATTCTTACCCTCCCATCGGCCTCGTGCGCGCGTCGACTGCCGCGTGCTGTGCGATCACGGCCGACGACCGCATCGAGAGACGAGTCACGATCTGAGGAGGCGAGATATCACAGTGGTCTCACTTTCTCAATCGCCATACTATCTTGCCTTGTTGAACCGATTTCTACGCAAAATCAGCAAAGAGGTAAAATACTCAGTATAAGGAATGATTGAGACTAGACTTCACCTTCCCGCTTCTTTAATTTCTGACCACTGATCTCACAATGTTAACTCATAGACAGATGCCCAAGCACGTTTTCGGTCCTGCTATACCCCTGCTCACCTCCAGTGCAGCCGCTCTCGGCTCGAAGTCGTAGTGCTCTCCCTCCCGTCCGCTCTGCTGTACCGACTGCTGCAGCTGCGCCAGCCACGAGTCCACATCGATAACCTTAATAATTATTTAAACATTGCAAACAATGATTAACATTGTTACAACACACGCCGATCACCTACAATTAGGAACAAAATAGTTCAATAAAATATTATTGGTTTCAGCGACGTCCAAGAGGCATTGAATCCCTTCCAGCTGATCAGCTTACATGCAATTTGTGAAACCTCGAAAGTGAGGAGAAGTATTGGTGAGATAGGCGCAAATACATCGACCTCGAATCGAACGAGGCTCGCCATTCAACTCAAGTAGCAACCATGAAACATAAAAGCAATACGGTTCACTGAGTTTCAAAAACATTCCATTTGAATTCGTCCAAGATTTTCATCGTAACGGTTTGCAAGTGTTACTACATTAATCACAGTACTTCAAAAAGGTTAACTTTGAAATTACCCTCCTTCACCTCAACATCAAATTGCTCATGTGCGAGATTCCCACCCGAACCCGGCGCTCCTAGCTTGCACCTTCTTCATAACCGCTCACTAGAGTGCGCAATTCGGGTCGCCGTCTCTTCATTTCACCCACTCTCTCGCCTCTCTGACCGGTGAGAGAGTATGTGAAATGAAGAGACGGCGACCCGTATTGCGCACTCTACCGCTCACCTTCACAATCGCATCCATCCACTCGGGCAGACTCATGCGCGAGGGCGCCGCGAAGAGCGACCAACCTGAACAATTATCGTTATAATATAAGTATCATTAATTATCGTTATATTATCGAACAATTATCGGCTATTATCGTTTCTATTATAATTTCATGTGCTTAATATGAGCTCCACTATAAACCACAATCAGAGAGCTTCTGAGTACTCGTCATAGTACTCGTGAAACACAATTGTATCAACGCCACAGTAGAGTGGGGAAATGCAGTGATACTATTTTTTAAGGAAATCTAACAGAAAGACTAATCAATTTCCAATCATATTTGCGATCTTACGAAACTGATGAAACACAGAAGAATCGAGTGGTTTATTTACCGGTACGGGAAACTCTGGAATTGCCCTTGTGTTTTCCCTCAATAGTTTCGGTTACGGTATCCAATCAATCAATAATAAAGACATTGACCCACCGGCGCAATACAGCGGGAAGTCGGCAAACTGCAGCAGCAGCTCGTTCATCGCCCGCAGTAGAGGCCAGCGAGAGGCCGCTGCAAGGAAATACAATAGGGGGGTTTCATTTCCCCCCACTTCTGTTCCTATCGATTTGTATCCTAGTAGTGTAAACACAGTGGTGTACTAAGCTTGAGGAGCATATAAGTCATCCGTTGATTCAAAAGAAAACGACTGAACTAGGCGATATGGATTGCCTACTGAAGTAGTGCCTGAATAAAAAATACCCTTTTATTCATTGTACACTTCACATTTCACATTGTATTTTGAGTAAAACACATTACGTAAGTAAAAGATAGAGGTGTCCAATTTGTGTTTTTTTTAAAAAGCCGTTGGAGGCAGAATTACTCAAACTTGTTTACTTTCAAATGTCGTCAAACTCGAAAGCACCAATCCCGCTGGTCACATTCACAGCTCTAACGGACAAATTCAAATTTAGGTTTCCGAAGTGATTCAGATTCGTTTGAAGAACCGTAAGCACTCGTTGATATCCTACCACGACAATTACCGTATCACCCGAACATTGTGAGCTCTAACAAATCAATACTCGCTACCATACCTCTATGACTACAAAATGTGTTCAAAATGGAACAATAAGCCCACCAAAACAATACCCGCTACCCCACCCCACTCCCCCCCCCCAATAAATCAATCAATACCCGCTACCGTAACCCCATCAGTTAATCAATACCCGCTACCTTATCCTCCTGGCAATCAATACTCGCTACCATACCTCTATGACTACAAAATGTGTTCAAAATGGAACAATAAGCCCACCAAAACAATACCCGCTACCCCACCCCACTCCCCCCCCAATAAATCAATCAATACCCGCTACCGTAACCCCATCAGTTAATCAATACCCGCTACCTTATCCTCCTGGCAATCAATACCCGCTACCGTAGCCCCCCAGGCAATCAATCAATACCCGGGGCTACCGTATACCTCGATGGGCGCAGTAGTAGCGGCAGATGGTGGTCATCAGCCGCAGGCACTCCTCCAGACAAGCCTCCATCATCTCCTGTTCTGCAAAACAAGGACCGTACATTTTTCATTAACATCTGAAGACCCAAATTTTAAATGGTCAGATAGTGTGAAAATCACAGTTGAAGGGTGTTATTTCGAACCCCCAAACGGGATAGGTAGATTTTCGAGAAGATTTTCGGAAGAAATCAGGATTGAAGCCCCCCCCCCCCCCCGTCTCTTCATTCCACGTGCTCTCTCACGGGTCAGAGAGGCGAGAGAGCGTGTGAAATGAAGAGCAGGCGACCCGTATAGCGTGCTCTACCACAACAAACCTTGTTTGTCGACGAGACTCGCGAGGAAGGCCTTGTTCGGCGACTCGGGCGTCGCTGCTGCCATTGCTGTGTCATCTTCTGAAACAGGGGGGAGGAGGAGGGGTGATAGGAGATAGACGGGGCGGAAGATTGGAGAAACCAGGCCAGCTGCGGTTTCGCCGAAATCATATGATAGAGAAACTGGGAAATGTTTTTGATAAGCATCCCCCCCGGGAGCTCGAACAATAAACCAAAGAAAACAACAATGTCGGGATGGCTTCGACAAAAATATTCACATGCTCAAAATCAAAATGCTAGGAAGCAGGCACCGTGCCCTATCTAACCCGGCGCTTCTAAGACGCACTAAACGATGAAAAGGAGGGACTCGCGAACAGGCTTGCGTGGTCACCAAGCCACATATCTGGCCCTGGTCTTCCACTCCAAGCCGCCGCTTCTAAGATGCACTTTGCAGATAAGGGACTCACGAATGGGCTCGAGTGATCCGCCGGCGCGCGAGATCTCGCCGAGCAACCCGACGGCCATCTCCACCGTCGACAGCACCATCTGAAGATGCGATAATCAAATAAAGATATAATTAATATTTAAAAATAAGCACCTGATTTTGAGAACAATAAAGACAAAATAAACGAGTCATCGGATATTGTCTCCCTCCCTTGAAAAATCTCCCTTGCCCTGTCCCTTCTCCTTGATGCTTATTTCTGACGTATCCTCATTTCGGAAAGGGAACCTTCTGATCATCATCAACAATAACGCTATTTCGTATACAGTACAAGTTCTCCCGATCCCAACGTAGCCCCTTTCTAACCCGGCTCGTCTGGGATACACTCACCCTATCCCTCTTCTCGATGATGCTCATGGCATTGGCGCAGTGCAGGATCCGCCGCAGCAGCTCCGGCAAGTGCCTGCTGCGACCGGCCGCCGTCGAGCCGGACTGCGACAGCGACAGCGAATACGCAACCACCTGACAATTGATTATTTAGTGGAATTCTTGATTAGACAATTTCTCGTTCGAATCGCGAATAAAGAATGTCTACATGCAGAGCTTGGCAAATTTCCACGTCTTGCAGTAATCTCCCGCAGGACGCAAGTGCCTAGATTAACGGGATGACCTTTACCTGTCTGCAGGAGAGCATCCGGAATGAGGAAAACTTGAGCAAGGTAATGTCCAATATTCGAATCCTATCATTGAGAACAATTGATGGACTTTTCAATAATGATTAAGTATGGTCGATACATCGACCCCCTCCTGTAATAGTCCTCCGCGTCATTTGTTTTTCCTTTGTACCGATTAGAGCGTTGGAATTGAAAAGGCGTACACTGCTGAGCTACCAATGTCCTAGTTTTTTGGGTTGCGGATCGGTGGTGTTGTTTTTTCAATAAAATTTCGGCGCTACGATCGTTTGTGGGTCTGCGTAGTGTTATTTTTTCCACTGCGGATCGCCGAACCCGATCTTTTGCGGATCCCCGGGAGACTAGGACATCGAAGCTCACCAGTGAAGGCGTATCAAATATACATCTTCAATTCACTGTGTACCCGCAATCTCCCTAGTCATTCGACTACACGCTACACAAAGAAACTGAACATAAAATAGTATTTTGCTTCAAAGCAACAACTGGATATAATATCAAATTCGGCGATGGTGCGTCAATTATCCATCTATCTTTACAGCAACATCAACCCCACAAGCCCATGAAAAATATCTCGCGACCATCTTCTTTCCCGCTTCAGCATTCCTACTTTCTCCCTGCATCTCAACGTTTGCAATTTCGTTCACAATGCCAGGCTTTCATCCCAACGTAGCCCGTCTTTCTAACCCGTCTAGGATACACCAACTCACATTAGCATACGCAGTCAGCTCGTCCTCCGCCTCGCCCGCACTCATCGTCGGCACTGCCCACAGCAGTCCGCCGTCCTCCTTCCTTCGTGTCTCACTACTCGCACCACCGTTCAGCGAAGTGAGCAACCTGGCGGGAGTCGAGTTTCACCATGATATCTCTTATTCTCCAGCAATCACGAAGTTCATTCGTCGGGTGGATGTTTAGTTTCTAATAAATCATCGGGAATATTTAGTTCGGGGACTAGTAAATGTGGAGAGCAACCTGGCGAGATTCGAGTTTCGCGAAGTAATCGAATACTGGAGAACTACCATGAAAATACACTGAAGACCCATAAGAATCTGTCAATGTCATCCACAGCCCAATGCTCCTAACCTACCGCCCTTCCTGGAAGCCTACTGTACCCGATCAATCAACATTTGAACTACCGTACCCCTACCGTAATCCTCACCATTCATAGTAATCGGCGAGAAAGACCCATAGGAATCCGTCGATGTCATCGACGGCCTGCATGAGCACGTTCAGATTCTTCGCCACCTCCTCGCGACGGCGATGCTACAATTAAATTTAATTAATTACAAAGTAAATGCAAAAATAAATATAGTAAAACAATTCGCAAGCAACCCGGAAATCTCAAGCAAACCGAGACGATTGCTATTATGTCATTCATTCGAAAGCGTAACTTTTTTTTTGCTGTTCTTAACCCTGCCGATTCACGCTGTGCGCTTGCTATATATTACCTAGTTTTCTACAAACACCGATCACGAACAGCGTCACACTCACGATACAACTAGTTGACGTTCCCGAGTTTCCATAGTTTGACGTTTCCGACATTCTCGTGCCATTCACAACCAGACCCCCGATGCATCGTCCCCCAACCCGGCTCGTCTAGCGCGCACCATCCCTTCACCCATCTCACCTTCCTCTCCTCGTCCTCTTCCTTGCTCTCACCGTGCTCGGGCGGCAGCCAGAAGGCGCTGCTCGTCGACTGCGGCAGCTGCAGCATCAGCGACAGACGACCGGGCGGAGCGCTGCAGGTTGGTGTTTAGTCATCGTTCATCGATGCGCATTAATCATTTGCCCAATTCACTTCTTCTCTAATGTTCTGCTAACACAAAATCATCGATCACATTCATTTTCGTCAGAATCATCTCGTCTACGATTTTTTGTTGATTTATATCGCATTGCCAAAAGAACAATCATTATAGACATTTGTGTTTTGAACGTATCTCACGAAACAATTGCATACTTTGCAAATGGTCTATTTTCCACATATCAGCCTATGCTAGCTTTTCTACTCAATACACACGAAAACTAAAGATAAATTGCGCTTTGAACCGTCGTCTCTAACCCGGCTTGTCTATAACTCAACCCCTTCTCACCTCTCGCTGTCGTCCCTCTCCCTCGATGGCTCCTTCTTCTCTCCCTCCGGTATGAGTGGGGCGCACTTCTTCAGCAGCAGGGGCAGCACACGGAGGAGCACCGGCCGACCTACCTGCCGATTGAAGTCATTAGTGAAAGGGTAATGAGTATTTCAGTATTTTTTTGTGTTTCTCTTCAGAGGTAAAAGGTAAAAGGTGTATCCACGTGTCAAGCGATTTTACAGTCGTACGACAACGCTAGGTGGGACCCACTGGTAAGGCCAGCTGTTAGACGGACTACATACCCGGCCATCCAATGCTTTCTCGGGTAGCCTTACCTTTCGCAACCGAAGTTACTACCAATTTGCCGACCCCGGCCGGGAGGATAGCAAGAGGGGTAGAACCATTATGGAGAGCTCCCTAACACGACCATGAAGTACATGCGCAACCGAAATGTGACAAGAATTAAGAAAATGCTCAAAATAGGTATATTATTATATGGCTGCGCAATCTACGATTAACTATGGTCTGCTCTTACTCCCTCTCACGTAAAGCGAGTGCAACATTGAAGGGGCTGGTTATCCAACCCTTTAATTCTCATGTTTTGTTAAAGAAGACCGTTTCAATTTCAAATATCGATCCCTCCATTAAAGCGCACTTTTCACTACGGAGTACTTGCACTGTGCCACTGGTGCTATTTACATAGAGGGGTGTTCTAGACGCGCCGGGGTAGAGATATAGAGTTTCCAATCGATAATAAATAGAGTTCGAAATACGGGTAATCGTCTCTTTATTTCACGTACTCTCTCACCGGTCAGAGAGGCGAGAGAGTGTGCAAAATGAAGAGACGGCGACCCGTCTAACGAACTGTAATAATGCAATGCTTACCTCCGGTCGATCCTGCAGGTAGGTGAGCAGGCGGCATGCGCGCACCTGAACAGTACTTCATACTTGACGACTCTCATTATCTCATGCTCTCTCACTCTATACAACCAGTTCTCTGTTTTTTGATCCAGGCTTTTCTCGCAGAGTAATCCATCACTGTCATTTCCATTCCCTGCACCCTCCTCATTCAGAGCTGATGTTGCCTGGACCAAAAATCAGAAGAAAAAACCAATTGTTTTCATCATTCTGTCTACCAGGAGCATACACTTTTATAGACACAGTCGTCTGATTGTTAATTGATTTGTTTTGCGCGCCACGACGATGTACTACTACTACTGCGGAGAAACAATTCTACCAGACTATCAAGGATCGGTGCAACCGCGATGTTACGGGGAAATTTTCTTTTCTCAATTCTCAATATGGAGCAACTAAATCCAACGTATTCGACTAATAGCATTCCAATTACGAGATTTCATAACATAGGGCCGACAAACCCACTGTGGAACGTGGAACCATGAAGGAACTGTGCAACTGCGATGTGGTAGGCATTAAGTTTTTCACTAGCCACCCTGCCACCCTTACAAGCCCGTTCACTACTATCCTTTTGTTTTGTAAATAATGAATTAGTTAATTAATTAATTAAAATAGCTAATTAGCATAATTCGCTGACCTCCACAAACTGTTGCGTGTCCGCGTCCTTGGCTGCCGTTGTGGGCGAGTAGAAAGTGGACGAGACGGAGAGGGGAATCTGGAAATAGTTTTGAAATTATTCAATAAAATATATAACAATAAATATTACCTGCACTCATTGAAATGCGCTCAACTCTCCAATAAGTATTTTTGTGGCACCTAACTCGCACGACACACTACGGCAAGAGAGCCGAGGCGCTTTAGAAAAGATAGTGAAACACAAATTAGAAATATACCCATTCCTTCTTAGAAAGTGAATATCCCTTCATCATAAAACGTGTTTTTTTCACCTGTACCATATCTCCCTCCAGGAATTCTCTCACATTCATTTTAGTATTCATACTTCCCCTTTTCTACCGTATCAAAAAATCGACAACTACTGTACCTCGACAGTATCCCCCTGCTCAATACTCGAACTTTCTCATTTATTTTTTTTCTATCGTACCAAAAATCAATAACTACCGTACCTCCACCGCGTCTCCCTCCAGGAGCATCCTCAATACACATATTTTCTCTTCTACCTCACTCCTACCGTATCCAAAACACCAATACCAATCGAAAACTACAGTATCTGACACCAATAATCGATAACTACCGTACCTCCACCGTGTCTCCCTCCAGGAATCCCCTGAGGGCGTCCACGATCATCGGCAGGACGGTGTGCGTGAAGAAGGACGTGTCCAGAAGGTCGTCACCGACGGGAACCGAGTTCACCATTGTGCCCACACCTTAATTAGATTAATTAGTAATTTTAATTAATTAATAATTACAACAATGCAGCATTCCAAACTGCTGCATTCGGATGATGCACAATGTATGAATGTTTGAAAAGCAAGAGAAGATTGGATATTTTTCAAGAGATTTCGACAGAACGATCGATCTGACCTTACTCGAATACCATGGAATCGTGAAACCAGCCATCGCTAGGCAATACAAATTCATTAAAATAAAAAATTAAAATAAAAATAAAAAAGCAACGGAGAGCAAACAAAGTATTGAATGGCCCGCCATTTATTCGGATAACATGAAAATGCCCAATTTCAGGGCAATTTTCGCAAAAAAAACATAGCCTAGCACGCGCAATCTCATCAAGTGCTCACCAGACGGATTGAGCAGCCATGTGTACAGTCTCCTGTTGAGGGACATGTCTCTGCGGAGGATGACGAACAGCGTGCGACGGAGCAGCTCCACGAAGTCTGACGAGAGAGAAGGTTAAGGTTAAGGATAAGGATAAGGAAAGGAGACAAGATTAAGGATAAGGATAAGGATAAGGCCTAGGATAAGGATATGAGAGTCTGCAAGATAAATATTATAAAACATACGACATTTCGGTTTCAAGCTATCTATGTAAACATGAAAAATGTATAATGTATAATCGTCACCGCTATCCGTTGCTACAAGACATTCTTGGAATCATTTGGATACAGCTGCAACTTTCCGATACATGTTCCCAGCTTCAGATTCGTTACAAATACTAACCCACTGTATCCAAAACCATTGGACCTCCAATTAGTGCCAGTTCAATCAAAAATATCATTACTACCGTACCTGCGCGGGTTACGGTGGTCGAATCTCGCTCACGTATTCACTCCTTTAGCCACACCTACCGTAACCTCTTCAATCAATAATATTTGTCAATGTTACCGTTCCTGCGCGGGTTACGGTAGTCGAGTCAAGTGGATAGCTCCAATAGACCCTTCAATTTCCAAACACTCAAATCTAGTCAGGATTGTGTATCCCACGGAAGGGCTCCAACACTTTCACACCACATCTACCGCCACAGCCGCCCCGATTAATCAATATTATCAATTGCTCCCTATCGTACCTGCGCGGGTTATGGTGGTCGAATCTCACTCACGTATTCACTCCTTTAACCACACCTACCGTAACCTCTTCAATCAATAATATTTGTCAATATTACCGTACCTGCGCGGGTTACGGTGGTCGAGTCGAGCGGGAAGGCGGCGCACAGCAGGTCGAGCAGGTTACGCTGCACGAGAGGCGAGCCCGTGTCCTCGCCCGCCGCACACAGCGCCGACACCTGCAGAGAGCAACAATTTTGCATCTTCATTTGTGTTTCACGCAACCTACACGTATTGGTGCTCACTGTCAGCGGCACTTCGATGGGTGTTCGCCACATTTCAGTATACAACAAACGCTAAATAATTTTCTCTTGTCCTACAGTAAGTACTTTTACATGCTGATTCCCGTTTCCAGCAACCTACGTATTGCCACTCATGCAGTGGCACCTGTCAGTGGGAAGTCGATGTAATTTGGTATAGAACAAACCTTTAGTATTTTCCTCTAGTCTACAACGTCTGTTTCCTTCAATAGTGTTCCCCTTGGAAAGGATTCTCGGTCGAAATGAGACCTTACTAGAGTTCGCAATACGGGTAAATGTCTCCATTTCACTCACTCTCTCGTCACTCTGACCGGTGAGAGGGCAGGGGAAACGAAGAGACGGCGGAATCATTGCTCGAGCTCTACTCACCATGTGGTGCACGTTATCCCCAATGATCCACGACTGCTCGTCGATCGTTCGACTCTTGTCGAACTTGGCGTTTACGTAGATGAGGGCGGGCAGACGGACGGACGGCGAACCGAGCACCTAAGAGGGTAATTATTTAATTATTAGTTACCAATTAATTAATTAATAATTCAATTAAAATGGTAAGGCACAATTAGCAGTAAAGATCTACGGCGACGAGCCGAGCACCAGAGAAGGTGAACAGGTAAAGGTAGTTTAGTATTTTGACCGCACGACGAACTAGCCACCCCATGAGCAACCTGGGAGGGTATTTAAATTGCTACTAATTAGTTTCATTAAACTAACTAACCACAAATTATTTATCAGAATATATTTTTTCTACCTTTTCAAGGGGAGAATCACTTTCGTTCTTACACCCGGCGACTATCATACAACCGTGAAACACCAAATCTCCAAACTGTGTATGACTAAAGTTTTTCCATTTCAGTGCATTTCATCATATTGACGCTATTAAAAAATATCATAGATGCAATTAAATGAATTATATAATAAATTAGTAATTAATCAAAGATACCGTATGCCAGAGACAGGCGTAGAAGGAGGCCGCGCCCACAGCCTCGCACACTCGATCGAGCAGATTGAAGGAGCTGCAAAAAGCGTGTTTATTTACAATAAATTAGACAAACAAATCTTGGTCTAACAGCCACAAAAGAAGGTCAAACAAAATACAGTTTACTGTTACATTCCATGGTGGCGTACAATCATCACTCTCGGACAAAAAAAGAGATATCTATTCTCACTGCAACGCAAATGTTCCTAGTGCACCTTTCTAGTTTCTTACATCCATCAGACCCCCTCTCTCCTCAATTTTCTGGTACTTCATCGAGTTTTTGCCCGGCCTTTTCTCGCATAGTATTCCATCCCTACCAAACTAATTCGCCGCACCACCCCCCCCCCCCCCTTCCACATTCGTAGCGGTTATTGACTGGGCCAAAAACCGAAGAAGTTCCAATTTTCCAACCCGTCCCTCCTAGCACTCACCGATCGTAGAACTCGGTGCCCTCCTCCAGTCCGAGCAGCACTCCGGCCAGGAACCCGGGCAGCGACGGTCGCAGGTTCTCCCCGAGCGGCAGCAGATACTGCTCGAAGATGGACAGCAGCTCGCCTTTCACCTGACAATTAGTTATTTTAATAAGGATGCCGAAACCCTGAAAAATTGGATTGTCTATTCGCGTCCGGATATCATCGCACCATGAATCCCCAATATTCCAGGATTAAGTATTTTCAATTATGAAACGAATTCCCAGTTCCATTGAATCGCATATTCGTATACAGATATCATCGCACCATGAAACCCCAACATTCCAGGTACAGTCATTCCCGAATATTCGACAATTGGCAGCACAGCTTCAGCAGCAGATAGTTTCCATCTAGCTATAGTAATATTTACGTTATGCGCCCATGCATGGTCGATCATCAGTTCGATTTACTTCAGCTTATTCAACCACTACGAATCCCAAATCTCCCTAGCGACCAAGTTATCAAAATGACTAAGAAAATTGCAGTATTTGCCGCGCATCTTCGTGATTCATTATAGATTCACGAAACCGAATAAGCCGATCCGCTGAACAAACCGTTCCAACCTACTCAACCTCGATCAATGATGAGCACAGGGTCGGATCTAGGACCGTACCCTGCCTATAAACCCCGATTTCGAAAGCAAACCCCGAAATTTTCAATAGGTTTTTTTTGTCGAACTCCCGATTTTGTCCAATTGTCCCAGGATTGTGCTCAATACTGTAGAGAATACTCGTTACCGAATAAACCGTTCCACTTGAATAAACCGTTCCACACCGAATAAGCCGTTACGCCCTCTGCCCCACCTTGATTCCGCAGTGGTCCATCAGCGGGAAGAGACCGACGGCGAACAGGTACAACTGCTTCGGGAGCGCCTCCCGACCGAGAATGTCGAAGATCTGCTTGTACGTCTCCAGCGCCTTCAGATGCACTCCTGAAGGGAAATGCAGGGATTACGGTGGGTTCGGCAAGTACGGAAACAACTGTCGATTCTCTTAAACACCAAATAATCTGCTTAGATGCACTCCTGCAACACATTAGAGGGATTACGGCAGGTACGGTTACACTAACCGATTAGCACCCCCTTCCCCGTGATCCCTTGGTTCTTCTTGATTCAAGGATTTTCTCACCAAACCTATTCACGTGTGAACAAAATGCAGGGATTAAGGTAGGTACGGCAACAACTATAGTTTACCCCGCTCCCCCCTTCAACACCATCTAATCTGTTCTGGAATGCACATACTCGTCACCCTCGAATTCCTTGATTCGAGTTGAATTTGAGGAATTTCATTAGGTACGCCGACTAAAACGCCAATGATGAGTCATTACTACACTCAATATCGAGCTCTCACAAACGAACAGTGTTGGATTGAAGGAACTCTGTGTTTCTAATCAATACATTGTGCGTGTAATTAGAAAATAGAAAGGGTTTGGTTGAAGCATTACGGTATTACAAATCAATGCACCCTACCGTACCCCCACTCCATCGATCCCATGGGCAAGATTACGGTATCACTAATCAATACCCCCTACCGTATCCCACTCATCCTACCGTACCCCCACTCTATCTATCACTCACCCATGGGAAGGGCGGGATGGAGGCATTGCGAGAGTCGCTTCGCTACCGTAACCGCCTTCGGCACATCGCCGAACTTGGCATGTTGCGAGAATACCTGCAAGAAAAGCACGATTTAAACGTATTGTTTATCACGAACTGATTTTTTTTACAGAAGTATCGGTAGAGTGACTGAAAACCTAACGCCCGCTCCCCTTTCATGAATCGCGCGAAACATAAACCTTCGAGGTGAAATGTCAAACTTTTTTTTTTGCATCAAAATCTTTAAATTATTTCTAAAACTAATTCGTCCAACCATTCACCCCGTTCGGAATCCCGAAACCCCCACGCATTTCCATCGCGTATTTCCAAATCATGTGTGCGTTTGTTGTCCAAACAGCCGTGTTCCGGCCATGCATGCCCATTGCGATGTGATTCATGTACCCTCACAATACTTCTCTTTCTCTGATCATTTTCGAACTATCTCCTTCACAACAAGTGCTCAATACGCCCTCGATACACTCATTCAATACCTAGGCCGGCCCCCTCGATACAAATAGTGTGAGTACGCCAACTCAAACAAGGAGCGCGCATGAGGGTGGGGGGGGGGGGGCGGGGCGCAATCGACCGCTATTTTTTTACATTTTCAAAACAATAACAACAACACATTCATTTCACAGTGAAATTCCCTAATGACGTCATAGTGCTAAATCGAAACCTGTGACCAACGCTGTTCAAATATCACCACTATCGCTGTTCACCGTTATTGCACGAATGAGCGAGAGAGATTCAGCATTCAATACAGAGGAGAAAGCGATCATCGCTGACGTCCCCTAGTCATAACATTTTGAATCACTACGCACGCGTTCCGGGACGAGCATTAAATCGATAATCCAGCGATAAGTAGGTCAATCCTACTCGAATTTCATAGGAACTAGCTCAAATTCTCGCCCCCCCCCCCCGAAAAATCGATGAATCAATAAAGTAGATCATGCACCGGCACTTTTAAAGAACGGGGGGGGGGGCAGGCATACCGAGAGGGCAGACTAGCACTATGTAAGCAGTGAGCCTAAGCAGCCAAAGGAGTCTAAGCATGATCACCCACGAACCTTGGCGAGTTTGCCGAGTGCTGAGATGAGATCCGCCCATTCGTTCGTGTTCTCGAACGATTTCAGCGCCTTGTCCACTGCGAGCACGTATTGCTGAAGTTTTGTATTAATCATCTCCATACATGGAATAGTTGGGTGACAAAATTCTTCGAAAACCGGGGATGTTTATTTAAAAGACATTTAAAACTAACTAATTCTATGAAAGCGGGTTTTGTTTATGTTTTCAAATTCCATATATCTAAATTATTTATGCTAATTCCATGAATTGGACAATGAAATTCGGCACTTCTTTACTGTACGATAATAATCAAAAGTAGAAACCTATTGTTCTCACTTGTTCATTCGATCATCATAATTCCATGAACTGGAAAAGGAAATTCTATGCCAAATCCACTAGAAATCGTAGCCGGGCATTTTCTCATCAAATTTAATGGTAACCTGTCAGACAGACTGATTCGAGGGCATGATTGAGAATAGCTTTTGAGGAAAACGTCTGCCTTTTCAAGGCTCAAAAGTCAAAGAAAATAAGAAAAAAAGGTGGCTCACTTTGTACTTGCTCGTGTTGGCGAGCGGGTGTGGCGCTTCCATGGTGCCACCGCCGCTCGCTATCTGCAATTAGTCAAGTAATTAAGCCAATTAGCGACTGAAATAAGCTGGCTAGCGGCTAATCGATAAACGAACGGATCGTCGCTTGCTGCGACCGGGCAGCTGCAGCAGATTTGCGCCCCCGCGACGCTTCCAACCCGGCAAGCGTGCCATAGATGGGGGGGGGGGGGGGGGGGCAGTGACTAACACAGAACTAGAGCGCCAACGATGCAGCGAAAGCGACGGCTTCAGAGAGGAGAGACGATAGAGAAATTGGGAGAAGAATAGCGGCAAAATATGCGATGAAACACGGAGAAGGAGCAATCGAGAAAAGGATACAAAGTGATTGTATCCCCTGGTGACGAGGCGAGGCGGCGCAAACGAAAGCAGCAAGAAAGGAATGGAAACCGGAAGGGAGAATTGATGTTTGGCACGCGAGCACAAGCGTAAGGCGCCCCGGGAATCGATCGTAACGACCCATAAACCAGTCAAGATTATGATTATGTGCGCCCGTCAATACCCAGAACCCATTATGAGGCAGCAGTAGCGCCATAAACGCGAAAGGTAGCGAGAGAATGAGAGCGTTGTGCGCGAGGGCGCGCTTTCGCAAAGAGGAGAAACGTGCACCACACGCTTGTGAACACCACGTGCTACCGTACTCTGACTATTTTTTCAACATTTTAATTTTAATTTTACATTTTTCTCTTCTTGGGAAAGGATCAGCGCTAGCAGTCAAGAAAACCCCGAATAATACGACTGAGGCCTCCGCGCCAACGGTGCACCTTAGCTCACGCAGATTCCGAGACAGACATAAAAAAAGCTTGTAAAGTTGGTCAAATTGACACGAATTTGTAAAACATTTAGCCCCTTCTTTCGTAGAAATCTTTTGACATGTGTATTCCATTGGTGCTCTCGTACCCGGCTGTCAGAGTGATATCACTCGAGATGCTCTAAAATACTTTCTTCATTTCGGCCTAACTCCCTCATCTTTCTTTCTGACAATTGAGAACACACCACGATTTCTTTCCAGATATCAGCTCAAGATGGCTTGCCAGCGAAAAATGGTATCCTCATTTCACACACTCTGTCGTCGGTGAGAGAAGCGAAATATCAAGCAGGAATAAGAGGTTTATTGTCAAGCCATAACATCCGTCGCCTGATGGGCCATCCGAATCCCTCATTTCGCCGCGCAATATCACGAATCGCTCCTCATAAAAGCATCTGACCGCGATTCCCATTAGGCTCGCTAGATGGGAGGGTTGTCAGGATGAAAAATGTGCCTCTTCATTTTGCTCTCTCTTTCTTCACTCTGATGGATCGGAGAAGATGAAAATAGATTCTTCGCCCTGACATCCACACTCACGGACATTGTTTTGATTCGCTTCGGGTTCTCCTATCTTTCCCCAGCTACAGGAGGAAAACTATGGAACAATGGCCTATGGCCAAATTGCATCTAATTCTTTTTATGTCATTTTCGAAGGCCTACACTTATCTGCTCGATCTTCTTTAGAAAAAATCTGACTTTTTTGTTTTAAAAACATTTCTCGAATATCTAGGTTTCATCGGATCTACTACTGTTACTTGTTCTGGTTTCTGAAAAATATTTATTCAACCAAACGAATCCGATAAATTTTATTAAAAAGGCAAGTAAACACCTCAGAAATATCTCTAGAATCCCGTTTCTCCGAACAATCTCATTCGGAAATATATTTACTCCCCCGACAACGGTGTTGGTCACTATGACTGCTGACTTCTGTCTACAAACTTGCTGGTTTTGCAATGATTAACCATTGGGGGGGGGGGGGGGGTAAACACACCATTATTATCGTTTCTTTCCCTTTTCCGCAATCTGTTTCTGAATCGAGAACATCTTTCATGAGAACCTTTGAAATATGCATGAGTTCTTCCGTTTTATTCATTCCGCTGATATTTCCATCATCTTTTCCGTCCTCCGTTTCTTAGAACTTTCTTAGAACGCGTTCGATAAATTATGAGTTGTTTTCCCGAATTTCGAACTTTACTGTCTACATTCAATTTGAAATTTGATTGAACTAGCAAGTTTCTTTCAAACTAGAACCCTGTTTTTGGGGGGAAATTATGCGGCAGCGTTACGTTACCCAATTCGAAATAAATTGCTCTTTCTTGTGTCCCAGGAAGCGATTGACTGTTGAAGTTCTTGCTCCCCTGAGACCCATCACCCAACATTCCGGGGGAATATCAACTCTTGTAACGCGCATCTGCATACCAATGAATTGGTTCCTCCAAAAATGAATCTTCCAACAACCTGATGTCATCTCTCAAAATGTTCAATGGTGTATGATTACTGAAATCTGTGCGTGTTTTATTTTCTGGAAGGCATTTTCTTCAGCTGAAATCATGCTCGAACTTGCATTGAGAGTCAGACAAAGGGGATATTTTCACGAACTTCCTGGCAGTGAAAACAAAAATTTTCCTTACAAACGGTGATCGCTGAACACTTCTGGATGTTCTCACAGTCTATTTCGAGTATTTCTCGACCAGGCATGTGTTTTTCATGATTGTTTACGCATTTCTCTTCAACAATTACGAAACAAATCGTGAAAGAAGTGAAAGTGTCTATATTGTTCTAGTGTGTAAAAAAAAACAGTCAGTGCCAAAGATATTAGATATATCTTAGATACTTGCAAATTGTTGATGAAACTCATCGAACCTCAACAGTTGCGTTCAAATCTAACATTTAGGGCTATTTATTTTCGGAGCTTTGTTTGCATTTTGAAACACAAATTTTCCTTATCAGTTCAGGTCATAGGCCAGGAAACTCAAAGAAAGAGTAATTCTTACCTCATCACTTCTTTTCCTTTTGAGATGTAGCAGGACCGCAGCAGCTTTCACTGGACTGGACCTCTTACTACCAGTATCCATTCCATCTGAAATATCAGAGAATGATTTACCCAGGACGGTGATCACATAGGTGAACACGTATCTAGTGGTAGAGCAAGTGTCTGGTAATCTCCTATTACAATTAGGTTGAGGCTCTTGGACCCCTCCTTATTTGATGGCCCAGAGAAGCTTTGCTTTGAAATCACCACAATTTTCCCATTCCCTCTTAGATTGATTTCCACACTTCCGGTTCAGGTTTCATTCTTGAAGCCACGGTTCCCGCTTCTAGAAGCTGCGTAGTACAAAACATGCCACTTTAAAGCGAAATTCCAGAATGTGTTTTAGTATCCACAACCGTCCCATCGGGAATACGGACGAAGGAAAACAGAGGAGTTGGGGTCTCGGAATTTGTTTGGTTTCTCACCTCGAATGAATTCCAAGGCCCAGTTTTTCTGCGGAATTTCTGTGTGACGAAACCTCTTTTCCTAATTATTATCCATACACCTATTTGCTTCCCTTCACTGATCAATAATCCATAGTCAACGATCACCTCCACCTCACCTTGCGATCTTCATCTTTCTGTCACAACTATCAGAATGGCTACATCAACTCTTCAAATATTCTCCAGTTACTCTACTCGTTAATGGAATGAAGAGACATACTCTTCATTCTGACAACCCTTCTCGCAAGTCCCTTCAGTCTAGTCTTTCATCCCATCTCAGAGTTCAACCACCCCCAAACCACAGATCCCTCGAATTTCTCCCTCATTTGCACACATCATTCCTGCGTTGTTCCTCTTTATCTTCCAATATTTTCATTACCCTCTTAATTTCCCCATTTCGCCCTTAAAATTTTTCATCATCAATCTCTTTCTCGCCTCGTCATCACCCCAGCTGATTAGCGCATTTTCGCGATTTCTCGTCTGACTCTCTCCTTTTCCCATGCTCTCTAACCGTCTCTAACCTCTTCTGACGCCCCTCGATGTCTGATTCTCTCCAATCTGCACGCTATTTCTTCTCTCTGACCCCCGAGAGACAAGGAATTATGAAGAGACGAAGGAAAAGTCAGCAGACATGATCCGATAAGGCCGCTCCTCCTCTTATCACTAGTCATTCTTGCCTCGATTTTCACACCATTTACAGCCCCTCCGCCCCGTGAGGAGATGAGGCTCGTTGTTGACCCATCCAATCTTTTAACGTTTGACCCGCATTCCTGGCACAAGACTTTGCTAAGACACATTCTTTTAGTGACAAGTTCTCCATGAACCCTCATAACGTTCCTGATCGGAAACTCTATCTCATCGTTACCTATCTATCACCTTCCTTCAGCGTACAACCCGCATCATTAGCTCGAAACGAGTTCTAGAAAACCCACACTGCTTTTTTTTGGTGCATCACTGTTCTGTTCATCTCTGATTCATAGTCCTGTGAAAAGGCTGGTAGTGGCCACTCCTCATCTTCCAACTTTCGGCATGCAATCCGTGCCCAAACGCCCTCTTACAATTCCCATTTTGCAAACGCGTCTTTTGTAATTCCGGAACCCTCCCATCTCTGTGCTTTGGTTCTGAATGGCAAAATATGTTATATGCCGATTTTCGGAAGCGCCGATTTTCGGTATATGCCGATTTTCGGAAGCTTGTTCACCATCGACTCCGACGTTAGCCTAGAGGAGGACATTTTCTTCGCCCCTTTTCCATGCGAGCGTCGTCGTTCCTGAACTATTGACCTGACCCGGAAACACCATTTGGCTACGTCAAACCGTTGTTGCTGGCCTAACAGAAAGCAGAATCCATCGTCATGACCGGAACAGCGCCACTTAGACGATATTGAAACCCGAGTATTCCGAAAATGTCATGTCTTCCGAGCGCTAAAATCATCTTTCCTGGTCCTTTTCCTGCTCCATAGAGACATCAGAATACGCCCCCCCCCCTCTCACTACCCTATTTCGAGCCCGCAGCAGTGGCCAACTGTTAGGGGACCACTTCAACTTCATTCTTTCTTCCTTTTGTCAGGGTGTGAAATTATCTGAACTTGTGGCCATTGTTACTCGGTGGGCGGTAGAATCCACAGTTTTCCGGGGGTTTCCCATTCTCAGAATTTTTCCTTTTCCAATATTTTTTGCTGTAGAAGTCATCTTTTTGCTGGGCTATTTCGAATGCATGTTTCAATTTCATAGGCGCCTAAGGTAACTCAAAAATAGGGTTCTCCGAATCCAGAAGGTATGGCCTTTTCGAAACGCCGATCCGCCTTCTCTGACCACTGAGCGAGGCTAAGCCCCGCCCTCCCCGAGGTATAAAGATCCCCCGGTGTGTCTGTCTAGAGCGAGTAGAGTCTGGATGACAAACTCCTTCCTCCTTCTCTGGTCCCCTTTCTTCCCCCTCACCACACCACCACACTCTTTGATGCTCCATAGTTGATAGTCTGTGAAGCTGTGGCGACAACCTATCTGGCTATACATTCGCAAGTGTGAGGACCCCTCACTGCCGCGTCACGTATTGTATCGCATACTGATGATAGTCACCGATAGATACTGGGAACTCTAACGGGCCCGCGTCCTGTACTGTATTCAGCGTACACAGTATGGGCACAATTATGCGAGAGTTTCCCATAATTTGGCTCGTTCGGTGCTAAATAGGCACGGACCTTTTCTGTTGTATTGCCGTGCGTTCTTTTTTCATATTGTTTCGAGTCGCTCAGACGGCCTTTTCAATATTCAAATAATCACTAAATTCCAGTAATCATGCGAACTACCCTTCTGGTCGCTCTAACCGTCATCGTCGCTCACTGTAAGCTATTATTTTTACTAAATTTTATTAATTTAAATGATTATTTGCGCTTTTCCTGAGCAAAAATGAGCCATTCTGTGCCTATAATCCGCTCAAATCCTCTCCAAATCTCATTGCGCCATTCTCCGAAACCCCACTTCTTAGTCACCCCCGAAATGTCGATCATATCTTTGGACGACGGAACCTTTCGCGGGGAAACTAGCGACGTCAAGCGTAGAGAGAGAGAGAGAGAGATGGTACTCGGAAATGTGCCCTCTTCAACATACGTACTGTCTCGTTCGCTTGATATGCGAGAGAGAACCCGGCGTGAAAAGAGATGCCTTTTATCAGCGAAGGGAACTGTAAGGTTGTGTGCCGAATGGTCAAGCGCGACACTAGAAATAAAGACAAACACGTATAAATATATTTTTTAAAACAATATTGCTGATAACAACACTGTCTTTGAATTCCAGCTGATTTTGTGAACATAGTGAAACATAACTGATCACGGTCTGGAAAAATATCGTTGATAAAGACTTTTTTTATCATAAAGTAGATACAAACCTTTCTTGGGCATATCTCCTCGTTCTCCGAAATTTTCCTGAGTGTCCAGACAGTTTTAGAGAATCCCCTGCGTGTGATGACTTGCGAATTACTTTCCTCGCTTGATCATTGCACGAAATGCGAGAAACGCGGGTGAAATCACAGAACCGGAATGTCTGGCGAGAAAATATAGAACTCAATATATCAGAAAAAATGCGAAAACGTGTGAAACGGACTCCTTTCGTTAGCGCCAACCACATCAATCGCATCATGCGGGAAAGAGAAATATCTAGAAGCAATGGTAGAGGGGAGTGAGAAATTGCACACAAAACAATGGGGCGATGAGATTTGCATGCAAATTCGGTCTGCCGTAGAACTGTGATCGCCACACAGAGTCGGCACTGTGTGGTGTAGCTACGGGGAAACCTCGCCCTGTCGAAAATCGACTGCAATTGGAATTTGAATTTTGTTGTGTTTCATCGCGTCTGTAAATAATGAAAAAACGTTCCATGTCGATTTGGGAAAGTTGGGAAAGTTAAAAAAATCAGTAATCGATCGATAATCGGATCGATATTACAGTAATTACAGTGGCCTCGTCCAGCCCGGTGGCGCCCTCGAACGAGGACGTCCTCGCGCAGTTGCAGTCCATGCAGGTAGGTCGTGGTGTAAGTAGTAAACGTCGTCGTGTCGAAAATTCGACAGCGTGTGCATTAGTAATCGTCTTACCGTGGTGTGTGCTTGCAGGAGCAGATGAACGCGATACGCGCCCAGCTCGCGCCCAAGCAGGAACAGACGGTAACGCCATTTTCAGTTTGTGATTTGGTGTGGTTTGTGGGAAACGTCGACCTGTCGAAAAATCAGCAGCGTGTGCAAATATCTAACTACGTCATCGAAGATTACTTCCACCAGTATTGCGTATCTTGGATAGCCTCCACTTGTTTTTGTCAATTTGGCGGACCGTTTTCGTTGGCATGAAAAGGAACTGTAAGCCCATCAATCAAACGATATCCATTCATCACATGTCTGTTTGTGGTTCTTGTCACAGTTCTCTGCCTCTCTCCATTTCACGTGCTCTCTCGCGCTATCTAACCGGCTAGAGATCACGAGGAATTGAGAGAGACAGACCATTCATTGTGGTTGTGCATTAGAAGCATGAGTGATGTGGGGTCGACGATTCCAAACTCGAAATGCTCAGGAAAGAGCACATAAAGCATAGAATCTCTGATGGTATCGAACTTGTGTGCCTGAAAGGGTAATGAATTCATTACTCGCACAAGGAACAAGACAGTTCGCACTCTTCAAACTTCCCCTTTTCGAGCGTGCTCAAGAACATGGGCTAATATTTGTACTATAATGAATAAAATACGATATATTTTCCAGGAATCCGACCTCGCACCTGCCCAGCAGAAGAGAATGGTCGCATGGCAACCGATGAAGAGGAGCGGATACGACTTCGAAACTCGTAAGCATCAAAACAATAACAGCGATCAAAATAATAACAACAAAAACAATAACAACCCTAGAAAGTTGATTGTATTCCACCATTTTTTTGTTGTTTTCTTCATTTTCTGACTGTATTCTTGATTTATTGATCTAATTCTCCCATTTTTGGATCCCCAGCAGCAGAAGCGTATGGTCGCATGGCAGCCGATGAAGAGAAGCGGAGCCGGCGGCGAAGTCGATAGGGAAACCCGTGAGTGTCAAAACAATAACAACAATAACAACCATAACAAAAACAAGCCATTCTCTGCACTCGCTTTTGACACTGTTCATCCAGTTATGTTTCACTTGCGAACTATAGTCCGGGCGGTGTGTCTGATCCATTGAATATATCAAATAAAAAATGTGAAAAAAATTGTACATTGCTCGCTGGATGCCTTTTGTGGGAGTGGACCGAGTCCACTGTATCGTCAAAAGAGAATAACGACATCAACAGTTTTCCGTGTCACCTGTCGGAAACGGCGATCATTCACTGCCATTTGTGAGGTTCCGAGCTCGAAAATGGTCTGACTCTCCTCGTTTCCCCTGCTCTCTCGATCTCTCTGACCAACTGACAACGTGCCTAGCTCGTGCAAAACACCGTTACTGTAGTCTATAATCTCTAGTCTGCTGCAAAGTAGGCGCCAAAACGCCGCAATCTTTATCAAACTAGTCTGCCGCGCATAATTCAGCCCTCTGCCGCATAGTTTATGCGCTCGAAAGTATCGCGTTTCCGCGTAGTTTCAAGCGCAGACTGACGGTCGGCGTCAGAATAAGAAGGAAATTTCCCCGACCATGGACCTGTGAGTAAGCCAGAATGATTCTCCCAGCTCAATCATCACACCCTTTCACAGGCCAAATTTCGCAGATCATCTGACATCATGATTACCTAGAATTTCCAAACAAATCAATACCATCTCACATTCCTAACCCCTTCTTATCACGGAATAAATCTCAGGGAAATTTTCATGGTGATGGTGCGCTTTGAAGTCGCCGCCCATTTCCATCACCTGTCAAATGACCGCATAAAATGAGCGTAAATTGGGCGAAATGGGGCATGACCGGATACACAGTGACGTCAGATCGTCATCATTATCTTTTTAACCGAGAACGTTACGAAAATCATCAGTTTTATCTCCTTCAGTATTCTTTAAAGTGAATCGCTACGGTAAACATCGTAATTATCGATTTTTGCAGTTTTCCGCGCCATCGAGGCCCGTCTGATGGAAGTTCTGGCTGCCGGCGAGCGTCTCGGAATTTCTCCCGAAGAGGTAGGTCGCTATCGAATTCCTACCGTGCTCCTACCGTACCCACCCCCCCCCCAATCAATCGATATTCCAGATTCTCGAGCACATCCGTGAGCGCAACACGCACATCTAAGAGCTACGAGCTGCTGCTGCTCAATCGATCGATCGATACCGTATCCTCCTCCTCCTGCTACCGTACCCATGACACCATCTACCGTACTACTACTGCATCCTGCTCCAACTCTCTTTTCACCAATCCCCATAATTAGTGCTTACTCTTGCTACTACTATGTACTACTGTAATCGTGCCACTACTACTATGCGAGATGATAAACAGCCCGATCAGTGTTTGAGATGAATTGCGCGGTTTTGTTCTTGTGTCATAAATTGACATTTGTCATTGGCATTCACACATTTTTTCGACATTTCCAACGACTTTGAGATCAGAAAATTAGCAATTCCGCTCCAAACGCGAACAATACTTGGTCTATTCTGGGCATAAGAACACATGGCTGAATTCAGAACAATGACCAGTAACGAAATGTGATATTCGAACGGATTTGAGTGCTTTTTTTCGAATTCAGACGTTAAAAATCACTGATTTGAGGCGGAAACGCGGAAATACGTGAGACACGCTTGTGATTTCATTCGAGTGTTTACCTCCCCCTCGACCACTCGCGCACATGCTTCGAATTCCATAGCCGGTGAGAGTTTGGCATCGTCTGTCTCTCTTTATTTCGTGTCCTCTCTCGTTCTGTCTGGCTTCGGATTCCAGGAATGAGTAGAGTTGATGCTTGTAGGTGATGCGGAAGCGAATTTGGGAGAATGGGGAACTTCAGACATTCTTCAGACATCCTTACTAAAAACATGAAACGAGTTAAAAATTGCGAAATGAGACTGAAAATCCCGCATTAGTCATCATCCAATCCTCTGCATAGACATTGGCACAAAGATTTCTTCAAAAATCTATCCAAAGTTTCCCGACACCAGTTATGTTTCGCGAATAGAAAAAGAAAGTAGTACAATGTTTATTTTTTTCCAATTCGCATTTTTAAAGTGAACTAATTCGATCAGAGTATGCAATGTTCTGCCCTTCCATCCTTTCATACGCGACCATAATCATCCGTAATCAGCATTAATCATCCTCTAATCCCCTTCTCGATTGATTGATCGACGTCAAGATTTCGTGAAAAATTTCCAAACCCGATATGTTTCACATACAGGATAAGAAGAAAGAGATTTACAAAGTCGATAGTTGCATTTATTCGGTTAGTTCCAAAACAACATAATTTGATCAGAGTAAGCAATAATCATCCCATCCACCCACGTCCATAATCATCCGTAATCACCATTGATCATCCTCTAATCCCCTTCTCAAATGATTGATCGACGTAAATGTTGCATTCGTTGCGCAATCCAGTGCCCCGCCTGAGTGTAAGGCTGGATCGAGACAAATAATATGGAGATTTGGAGAAGAAAAATTTATGCCGTTAATGACGGCACTTGCGTTCCTTCACAATACTGATCAGTGTTAAGGTCTTAGATCAGTTGAAATTGAGAATTCGACTAAAGTCGGTTTAGTATTTCAACTAGCACTTGCATGTTAGATTCTGCCGCGGCTAAATGACAATAAAGCAATCTCATAATTCCTTCTAATCTGATTAACGTACTCAAGTCAAGAATCGATCTCTTGGCATCTTCTAATCCGCTCACAATCAGTGACCCGATTCAGACGCAATTGGGTTTTCAGCGAACCCAATACGTTATGGATCACACGGTCCTCGAATTCTGACTGCAGCTCAATCATTCAGCACCAACCCATCCCATAATCCGCTATAGTCTGATTTGCGTATTCGAGTCACAATCCTTCGACATCAGCATTTTCATCACAGCGGAGCATCTTCCCTCACTCTAATCCTCTCACTAATCTTATTCAGACGCAAACTTCGGTGAAGCATGACGAATCTTCCAAATAACTGTACTCAAGGCTGTACTAAATTATTTTATTTGCGCAATTGGGTCAAAATTCGTGGCATCAGCATTCTCATCACGAAGCTCCTTCCTTCACTCTTTCATCGTCTAATCCCCCTACTAATCTTGTTCGGACGTAATCACATTCCTGCACGTCATCTCTTCTCGGAGTGATCTAGGATGATCTGTATTCTTGGCAAGAGTCAGGATGAAATACTCTGGAATTCACCCTGATCGTTCGAGTTTTAATGTTAGCTGACAAATAATGGTGAAATACGTTCACCATCGTATTTCTCGAAGTGAACTGATGAGATGGTCCGCATTATTTCAGAGTGCATAAAGCGAGGACACGGATGAGTTTACTGTCACCAATCTCTTGAAGTCGACACTTGCGATGTCAAGAAATATTTGTTCGCAAGCATGCATCCTCATGCCATCCGGGTTAGAACAACTGAAAATAGTGCACGACAAAGGACCGCGCTCACTTATGCATCGGCTGTGGGCTGTTCGTATTCTCGACCCCCCACGTCACCTCTTCTGCAATTGATCTGTTGTTGACCCCCGCATCCTTGGGCAAGGGTCGGGATAGAATACTGCAGAATTAGTATCTACTGATCTATACCGATTTAAGCACACGGCTGAATGGGTCTATTAACACATTTCGGAGTGTTTGGCAAAAATGATCTGCATTCCTTTTCGGAGGAGGTAAGCTTGCAAGTATGAAGGATAAGCGTCAGATCTTGTGCAATTGATTGTTTGTTGACCGGCATGAGGTCGGGGTTTTTATATTCCGCTCATTATCTCTTGCCGGTCGTGAAAACACCGTCAGAGTCAAGAACTAAACCCGATAGCTCGCACACCTCAGAACGGTCGAAGATCAATGCCATCAAAATGATGCACAGTCGTAATTGCCCATTTTGGTTGGTCGCATTTTCTTTGAGTACTTTCTCAAAGATCTCTTGCCAAGGGATCTTCAAAGATTGTTAAACGATGCGAACTCAAAAATTCTAATTAGTATTCCATCACGGTGAAAACACATGTGCTGAATGTGGAATACTGATGACTATCTAGAATAAATCTTGCACAGTAATACAGTCTAAACACTTGGGGGGGGGGTCACAGTTCGAAATTTTTTTATAAGAAGTTGTGAATAGTTCTCGAGGACATCAAAGATGTCAATTCCCCCTGAAATGTGCTCTTTCCGGATGATTCATTGCTTCATTTTCCAAGCCCGTAAAATAGCGGAATGGTCAATATTTCCTGCCCCATCGTTCCTACAGTAGTATGATAGGTCACGCTGCTAGCGTGCAGGCTGGCCAATTAGGACTTGACCTCTCAGGGAGACTGAGAAAGGGACGCCAAGCCACAGTCATCTCCTCCCTCATCCCGTCCTCCTCCTTCATTCCCCACGTAATTTGCTTATTATTCGATTCAAAACTATTATGTATTGTTTACTTCGAATAATGTTTTACTTCTTCACTTATCTGATCAGACAACGCGACATCGCATGCGAAACGGAGAGAGTTCGACGAAATTTACCCTCTTCTTCTACGAATTTATCATATTTTCAGCATGGCCGCCGTCTTCGAGCTCGCCAGCGACGATGAGTACGAGATTGTCGGTGAGTTCTTATCATACAGGTCCAACCTGCGGACCATTTTGGGCTATCATGCCCCGGACTTCCCTCGACAGGCCCGACCTCGCGCCGTAGAGGTGGAGCCTAAAACTCAAAGTGCATTTGTCGACTTCTCATTCCGCTGTGATCTATCCCTGTAAAACATTGAGCAGTTCACAGCTGCTGTCAGGTGCCACATCATTCGGATCACCATGCCCTCTGGCACCGTTTTGATCGCCAAATTTGCGAGAAAAATCGGGTGATGCTTTCGCAGCGTAACACGCTACAAAAAAAGTAGGAAAAGGCTTGAAGTTTTCGAAATGCGTATGCGCTCAGAACGGATAATTTATATTTACCATTCATTTGAGACATGCCCCCTTCCGATGCGAGCTTGCCGTACGGCGGCTGCAGCTGCTGCAGGGGAAGGAATGCGAGGTGCAGAGCGGCGCAGGAGAGGAGGGTGAAGGAGGTGAGCGTGCATCGATGCCCATTGTTGAGGATGGCATGACCTAGAAAAGGGGCGGCGAAAAAATGTGACTTGTACAATGAACATGGAAAGATTTACCATGAGTATACTTTTTTTCAAAGACAGGACATCTTCATGGCATCAATGCACATTTGTCAAAATTAATACAAAAACTAAAACAAAACTTTTCCAGAAAGCAAAAGAGTTTGCCTATGAAATTCTGAGCTCGTAGTTTAAGAATTTCAATGGAAAAACAAGATAATGAAACAATCACACTGAAAGAATCAACATCGCCGTGCATCGTTGCTCTTTTCATCCTGAAATATTCCAGAAGGCGAGGGAGATCCCCTTCGACATCTACAACCCGCACTCCCTTCCTCGCACGGTGCAAGTGAAGAAGGTGAACGGACAGGTCGGATTGAGAAGAGCCGGCAATTATGTCGAGGAGGTTCGGTAAGAAGGTGCAGTGCGCCGGATTGCATTAGTAGATCGATTGTTTACTTTTCGAAATCTTCGCAGACTCATTACTGTTTTTCAAAAGAAAAAATGAACCGAAATCGATTGTAGGAGTTTGCATCGCATTTGCAAATATCATGAAACATATTCAGTTCGTTCAATCGTTGATGACAACTCTCCATTTCCAGGTGGTCCCCGGCTCAGCAGCCGACCTCGCTGGCGGCATCTTCCCGGGAGACAGGCTGATCAGCGTGGACGGAGTCAACGTTGAGAAGTAACCTCTTTTTCTAATTAATTGTCCGGATAGTCTGACTTTCTCAATTCCCCCTGTTCTCTCACCGGACCGTAGGCAATCGATCGCACTCGTGCCCGAAGGCAGTCAGAATAGGGCTGCAAAAAGGGACCTTATAGGCGATGTGCTGGACGCTGCGGGTACGTAAGCCTGCTTGATTCCAAGTTGTGGGAATGGGTCAGGGGTACTGTACTTGATTCCAACTTGAAAACCCATTTCTACTTGATTTCAAGTTGATTCCGGACACCAGAGGAGGTGCGTAATTCTAACCATCTCAATGAACTCCAGGTTGTGCTCCGAGGACATCTCTCGTCTACTCGGATCCTTCTCCAACGTGGTCACTATCGTCGTTCGATTCGATGAGAGACGAGCTGTAGCAATGAAGAACAGAAAGAAGGGAGCAGAGGGGTGCAGCATCATGTAAAGAATCGACTATGTGTATCTATTCATTTCGGCGTACTGAACTGATCTTTCATGGTCTACTTGTGTACTTGTGCATGTAACAAGTAATCTCATGAATAAAGCGTGTAATGACAAAAGAATCGTTGTTTAATTTACAAATGCACGAAAAATATCTGCTGGCATCGTTCCAACAAACAATAACTCGACTTGGTTGCGGCGAGATAGCTGGTCTCTAGGAGTTTTTCGATCACAGCTCGCGAACGCTGCAGTAACTTTCTTCGGTATCAACAGGACTTTTGTTCGTCTCTTCACTCCGCATCCAATGAGCTCGAGAACAGCATCCGCGAACGTTGCTTGCTACTCGATGCTGATCGAATTCTGCCAAGATAAATGATTGTTCTCGACAGATCACATTCAATTTATTGTTATTTATCGTGTGTGTTGTTTTGCATCTGCAAGTGCGACGAATTTTCTTTCATGTTTATTTCGGAAACGGTCAGTACGTTCATCGAAAAATTATAGAAATGGAGCACACTCGGAAGCGTTTTTTTTCTTTCTCTAAAATCTAGTTCACGATTAATTCAACGTGTTTCAACAAGAATCATTCTAAGGTTTCACTCTGAACCTCACTAATTCCTCTACAAAGGTCGATCGTCGTTAATCTCGATTTTTCTTGACTAATTTCGTTCAAGATCACGCAGCGAGCATTCCTCTGTCCGAATCTAACATTTGTGTACTTTTCGCTGTTTACTGGGTATTTTATTTTTACGGTGAGTCTTCGAATTCCATCCACAAATATTTTGATATAACTAGATAATATCACCAAATCGGTTCCTTCGCTTAGGTCCAGTTGACATCGAGACCCGATGGAATAATGCACCATGTTTAGACCCGAAAAACACAATTGCTGAATTTTGCGCAACTTTCTTTCAAGATCACGCAACGAGTGTTCCTGTCTCTCTACTGTCCAAATCGAGCAGTCGTTTCACTTTCGCCCGCTTACCGGTTCGTCCTTTTGACCAGTCTCGGGAGTGGTGGTGGGAGAAAGAGAAGAGAGAGGCGAGTTAAGGGGAGAAGGAGAAGATGAAACGCGACCTCACTTGTCGACCGGTGGTCGATATCTTCAGCTTGCTCAATTTCCATCTTCTCTGGTGTGCGAATCTAAGTTGGGTTCAAGCAAATTTCCAAGTTGCGACCAAGCCTGGGGGCAACTTTGATTTTTGCTTAGATCTAACTTGGATTAGCACACCAGGGTTGATGAGACTTGATCGCTGTAATTTTCGCCGTTTTCTTCAACTTTTAGCTTTCAATTCAACATTCGCAATGGAATTTGTTCCGATATACTAATGATTTTTTTACAGCAGCATGTAACAGCACGTTAGAGCCACAGCTGTACAATTTTTTCCACATTTTTGTTTCACTTTATTAATCTATGTATTTTCGAGATGAAGGAAAAGTGTAATTGATGTATTCTTCTAATTAGTTTCTTCAATTCTTTCTGAAACCTACTTCACCATTTCCACAGACCCCTCAACCCAATCGATCTCTTTTCCACTTCTCCTCCCTTCTTTCCCTTTCGATTCTTTTCCTTCGTTTCTAATCGCTTCACTCTCTTTCCTCCCCCTCTTTCCTTTTATGTCTGTTTTGCTCCTCGCGTCTCCCTCCACAGTATTCCGCGTCCAATCGGAATGCAGGAAAAAGATGGGGGAGGAATGATTGGATGGGGAGGAAAAGCTTTCCTCCTGTCGGCGACTGCTCTTTGATCTTTCAAAAAATTGTATTTTCAATGCAAAATCTCACGTGATCGACGAAAAGTGCTGCAGTCGCTAGATGCGGAGATAAGGCAATCGATTCACTACACTTTACCATCGTATACTTTCACTTTTCTGAGAGCAATTACATGGCACAATCCGCCATACACGTTTATATCAACTTTTTCAGTAGAAGTAGCTGAAAAAACGATAAATTTCTACAAGAATCTTCCAAAGTTTTGAACCCTTGGAATGCTCTATTATGCAAACCGTCGCAACATCCTCCTCTTCTTGGATGATCACACACACTCAATCTTCCTTTGTGATGAGAAGACTCTCTCCATTTCACACACTCTCTCGCCTTCTGTGCCCCATAAGACAGTACACTGAGTGAGAAGGGTCCATCCAGAGTGGATCAAAGGATCCATGATCCTTCCCATTCAATGCAAGACACAATCGCACATTCATTCTACAAGGTCTCTCGCAATGGGTAAACAGCCTGAGGGGTCTGTAAAGATGAGTCAGAAGAACATTTTTTTCGAAAATCGAGAGAATGCTGACTGTAAGTGTTGAAAAAATTTCGAAAAACACTGCAGTAACATGATGTACAACGCAAATTCCACTGACGAATGAAATTCATGTGTTCATTCGTCTCCAATTTGGCCTCGTCTAAAAATATCGCACATCAATCACTGTCAGTACCAATAATTCTTCACATTTTTCTTCTTTCGGAAATTGCATCGTCGTTCTTATCGATCCCAGTCTCGACACTTGATATACGACTTTTTTCCATTATCTGTACTCTTCGTTCATTTGTCCATGTACTGTCTTCGATGTAGGAACTCAGTTTTTTTTCAATTTTTTTTTCAGTTTGTTCTCATTATCCAAGATCTTTGAACAAATGAAATTTTTTTTCATATAATTTCAGCTTTTTAAGCTCCAGGAAGTTGGCTGTCCCTCCTCCCTCGATCCCTTCCCTGCCTTTCCATCATCATCAGCTCCTTTTTCTCCTCCCTTCTTCTTCTCCCTCTTCCCCTTCGGCACCAAACAAACTGAACTCCCCTTCTCCATTCTCCCATTCACCATTCTCCCCGTCCAAACGGACTAATTCTCCCTGTGGCTCCTTCTCGATCCTTGAGGAAAGTGCGCGGAGCGCGCGAGTAAACAAACGCGCGCCGATCGCGGCATGATATACCTGAAAGTGATCACTTTGTGTGAAGCAGCTGCAGCATCGAGGAGGGTACTAGGCCGGACGAGAACTTATTTGAATATTGCGAAATAATGCTCATCCGACTCAGAGCCTCGAGAAGATATTCCACAAAAGCTTTGCATCCGAAGGGATAGAATTGAAACAAGAGGAACCCCATCCGGAAACGGACAGGATACAGTTGCACTGTTGTCTCTCATTATCCTCCCTTTACTCACACACCTCTCTGAATAGGCGTAACCTTGCGCGCTCCCCACTCTACTCTTGTAGCGAACACTCTTTGGTGACCTTCAAACGCGATTTCGCATCTACCCCTTCCCCTTGTCGCTCAATAGATAATTCCACCCTTCCCCCACTCTCTCGCAACAATCCCTTCTCCCTCTGCTCCGCTCCAATTCACCTCCTTCGATACCTATGACTTTGTCCCACTGAAGAGCCATTATGCGAAATGGAGAGGCAGAATAGATCATAGAACTCTCTTCAGATCACGTGATGAATAGTATCGAATACTGTTGAATACCATCTAACAAGGGAAGCACCAAAGTCGGGGTCGTCGTCCCGGTAAGAGACCTATGTGGGCCGGTAGGGCATGGGGGGAGAGGCTCAAATCAGTTTTCAAAACCTGCTAAAGTTGTAAGAACACGGTGACCGACAGACAGACGCTACGATATTCTATTACTGAGGAATGAACCGATGGGAAACAGATCGTTGACGAAACAGATAAATGAAAGTCAATCATTGTATCTCCATTTTTGTGAATCACGGAGAAAGAGAAAGCATTGTCCAATCATTTTTCGAGTTGCGTATGAAGAGACGGATCATTTTCCTTTCTACCATTTTCAATGCTGTGGCTGTACCTGACCGGCAAAAGTTTGCTAGGAATAGAGAGAAACAGATCATGCAATTTCCTTCCACCGATCGAACCGTCCCTCGTTTCGCCCTGCTCTCTCGTCAGTCAGAGAAGGAGAGAGATCACGGGAAAGTGAGAGAGTGCAGATCATCTGACCATCAGCAGGGGCGGATTATATGGACGAAAACGAAAGGAATCGGCTTGCGGCAATGCGCTTACTCATCGGAATGGCATTGTCTGCCTCTCCCGATTCTCCATGCTCTCTCGCCTCTCTGATCGACGAGAGAGCAAAATGAGATTGCACAATTGCCTTAGACAATGACCGGCTTGAGGATGACTAACTCCACGTCGTAATTATTGATCTTTGATCGCTGGAAGTATCAGCAGGCACTAAGACAGGTTCTTAGTGACTCATTTGTGATGCTTCCGGAAGCATAAATTTTACGGCTTCTTTAGATGGAGGAATTTATGAGAGAACACAATGACGATCTTCACAAACTTCGGAACCCTTGAGTAATTAGTTTTTTTTTTCCTGGAGATCCTGTACCAACCATTCAGTGCATTTTCGATTCTTTTGCACTCAACCTCATATTAATCTTTGATCCCTGTGCAACCACCGATTAGTCACTCCCGGATGTCTCCTTCTCTTGAGGACCCTCTGCGAGAAAGTCGAACATAGCAAAAGAAAAGAAATGAATGGGGGGGGGGGGGAGAAGGGGGGAGAATGCGAGGGAGAGGGAGATGCATCATAAAGCTACAGTACTACACTTGAGGGAAAGGAGGAGGGGAGGAAAGAAAAGCAGGGGAGACGCTAGGGAGGAAAACAATAAAGTGTGCTAATTACATGGTCGGAGAATTCTTCTTGTAGCTACTACTACGATTTACGATCTCTATCTCTCGAGGATCATTAGAAGTGATTGCTCATTCATAATTTCCAATGATCATTATTGCTCATGATAATGCGAACTGAAATGAGGCCATGATGTATCCCCCCTTCCCTCAATCAAGAGGATATCCCATATCAAGGAGCATCCATCTCCAGCGAAATGGAACATCAGAGCAAATAGAGAAGGGATCACACACCGCAAAAAGCGCCTCAGATCCAATTTCGCCAGGGGAGGTGAAGAGCCATACTCGGAAAAGTTTCCGAGAAATTACTCGAGCGCAGGTAAATTGCTCTCAGCAAAGTCAGCTGAGAGGAGCTGACCACCCTAATTTGGAAGAGAAGAGGAGATCCTTGCATGAAAGGGAAATCGGCGCTGCGGGGAAGTGGGACTTTCTCGAAATTGGCACAGCGCTTAGCGAAGCGAAAACGCTGCCAGTGAATCGAAAACGGTGGAATGTGAGTAGCAAAAAGTGGGATGACTGGTACCGCATTATTTCTTCGAAAAGAAGCTTCGAATCTTGAGAATGTACATGGTGATTGGATGTTGATGAAAGGGTGTTTCGAAGTTTTCTTCGCCTCCAGACATGGCACACAAGCGCGTGGAGAGACAATCGAAAGAGGTTCGAGAAGGGGAAGGGAAGATCAAGAGATCCGCAGGTCAAACAAGGGCACAGACGGCCTAAAAAGAGGGACGAATTGGAGGATGGGAGGTCAGTGGGATTGAGAAGAGAGACTACAGTCAATTGCAGGCAATGATGAGGTTGAGAAAATTTCGCAACTTTGTTCTTCTCGCGTTTAAAAGTTACGATCGATCACTGAGCTTCTAAACTTCTAGCGAATTTCGACATACTGCAAGTAATCGTTCAAGACGTTCAAGGAGAGTTAATATCATACAAGATGAGTGATTGAACCGAGTCGGTCTAATTTGTCGAGTTGAATCCCCGACGCTTTCCATATATCTCAACGAGATCACATTCGTAGCAGAAGCGGAAGTACTGAAACAATTATGTTTACGAAACATGGTGAAAGTTTTCGATCCACACGAATCTTCACTCGATGAACGATAGTGTGACCGAGTAAGAGTGGCACGTTCTTGATAGTGATAAGTTTTATGTCTTTCCTCTCGGTTCATTTTTTTCCGGAGAACGAATGCTGCGGCAGTTCGGTAGGAAATGATTCGATGGGATTCGATGAACGATCATTGAGGATGGTACGAAAGGTGGCATGTCAACCTCTCATCTCACAATAGTGATCACGAGTCGCGTCGAAATAGGCAATCACGAGAATCGAAGATGATGATGAAATGAGCAAAGTTTTTCGTGGGCACACGTGCGGAATCAGCGACTATTGTGGCGATTGCTAGCGATCCAGATAATTCAGTCGGTTTTCTTACGAGTATTCGACAGCATGAAGCATCGACAAATGCATCGCAGCGTTTGCATTGCGAAACAAAATTGCGAAACAAAGGGCCGGTCGCCCAACAACGTCATGAAGGTTCTCAGAAAGCAGCACAAATCATCCAGGAAGACAGTAAATCGGCGCTCTAGAACGCGATGCGCAGATGGGTGTATTGAATGGCTGATTATTAAGTGTCCGATTAGTAAGCTCGTAGCGTCTTTTTTCTGCAATTTACGCAAAAACGTTTGAAGGCCTATGTTTTTCCGCAAAAGCACGACAAATAACCATATTGCGCAACCGAACAAGGGGGGTGTCTTGACAAGGCGCAATGGCTGGTTGCCGACTGCGCATCGTCTCTTCCCACTCCTCCTCCTCCTCCTCCTCTTCATCACCACCACTATTAGAACTGGTTGCGGGGCGAGGTTGCCCCCACTGCCCTACGCGCCTGTTGCACCCCACACGTGGTGGCGGGAACCGGAACCTGCCTGCCTGCCCCTGCCCATCTCGAGCAGGCAGGAACCCAACCGGTCCCCGGGGTAAGCCTGGAGGTTCCTCGGACCCCCCTGAACTGGGTCGGGCAGACTTTTTCTGTGCTCATTATGAGTGATGAAATGAAGCTAATTGTGTGTGCACTTTCAGAGTCGCCCAGAACTTTTTTTCAGAGCGGATTATGAAGTAATGTATGCAATGTAATGCAATCATGACCCATCCCCCCTGTTCCCTCACACTTGTGCTCTCGCATGTGCAATTTCGTCCGCGCCTCTCGTTCGATCGCCGCCACAAAAGTGGGCGTGGCCTGCGCTGAATTCCCCTGGAGAGGAGAGAGAGGAGAGAGAACACTTTACCATCTCCTCCCTCCCTCCCCTCCTCCATCTCGCGCCAACCGGTTGTCACAGCGCTCTCTTTTCCCGGAGCGAGGGAGAGGGGGGGGGAGAGATTGCGTCTCCGAGGTGCGTCTCCCTTCGGACAATTTCCCCCATTGCGCCCTGAGGGAGGGAAGGAGGAGGAGGAGAAGCTCCGCCCCCTTGTGCGCCCTCCCCCTCCGGCTCCCTCCCCTTCTCCACACTGGTTTTTCGAGTTTGGGAAGCGCCGGGGCGCTGCTTTCTCTCTCTCTCTCTCTCCAGGGATCCGCCCCCTTTTCCCTTTCTCTCTAGCTTCTCTGCCCCGCTCTCTCCTCCGCCCACCCTCTCTCACCCCTGCCCCGAGGGCTCTCTACCATTCCCCTCGCTCGTAGACCGGTCCGGGCCCTGGCCAAACGGCCGCTCGCCTCGCCCCCCTCGCTGCCCGGGTCCCCCAACCTCGGCGAGGGTCGCGAACTCCAGCCAGCCTGTTTTGCACCCACCACCCGCTCCCTACCAGATACGGGTGACCGGTTGCCATCCATCCCACACTCCCACAAATAAACCTGTCCCTTTCGTTACGTGTGTGCCAACTTGATCATTAACCGTCTGGCGCGGCGCGGCGTGCAATGTTTCGGAACCTGATTTACACCATGGCCGACCCGGTTGACCTCCCACGTGGGGTCGTCGTCCGGTTTTTGAGCAGAAAATATTCCGTTCCGTCAATTGCAGGAGACCGATAGCGCCGAACTTACGGTCGTCAGCGACGATAGGCTAGTGAAGCGCGATGTCGTCGCAGTACGAGTCTGTGATCAAGACGGCGCCGCCGGTACGGCAACTCGACTTCCCCAAGACGGAGCCCCTCGAGCTGGCGCCCCTGACACAGGTTCAGGTGATACCTTGACAGGGTTACGGTGCTAGGGTACTGTAGGACAAAGTCCCCCCCCCCCTCTCACCCATCAACCCCCCTCATTTCCCCTCTGACAATTTGACATGTTTTGCCCCCGCAGCCACCACCACCGCCACTTTGAATCACACATACATCTCCCCCCTCTCTATCCTCCTCCTCCGATCTCAAAACGATAGCGAAAGTACCCCCTTCGGTGGAGGAGGAGGAGGAGGATGCATGCGAACACACGATAACAACCCTAGAGGAAATCGATCGATTGGGATCTGGGGGGATACGGTACGAGCTGGTACCATATCCTCGATGGGAAAATTGCAAAGGCCTTAGAATACCGTAATCTGATCCGTGCAGGACATAACCTCGAAGATGGCGGACTTTAATCAGCCGTACGGTCGATACGCCGACTACGGCAACTCGTACCTGGTACAGCAGCCGACCGCTATCGTGTCCGGCATTCCGAACATACAGTACTACAGTATGGAGGTGAGCGCCAACGTTCTTTGCTTCTTTGGTCCTAGACACTTACCATTCTCATTTTCTACTAGACCGAGCCACCAAGTCGATTTCTCCACCTGAGCATTACTGTAGCGTCATTTGTTCGATTATTGCGCTGAAGATATATGCGGGGATAACAGGCCAAAGTCCGCGCCTGACCACGTCACATTATACCAGGGCGAAAACATTACCCGTGTGCCTTACTCATCTCTAGCCTTCGTCGCATCGATCGATTGACCATTTCATCCGCCTTTTCCCGTGAGTGTCTCTCCCATTCGCCGTCTCCATTCTCCATGATTCGCGTACTGTTTCGCCCCCGTCTGTCTCTCAATATTTTCGTCCTCTTTTCTCTTCCACTTTGTTCATCAATCTCACCCCCCCCTTTCTCTGCCTATTTTGGCATCTCTACCCTTCCTTCCTTCATCATCATCACCACTCCCTGCCCCCTTAGTTCTTTCGGTGATAACGTCCACTATTCGTCATTGTTGACGTCAGATGCACGAAGATATGTTCGAGGTGAGGTCCCCGAGTCTCCCATAGCCCTGAAGCTCTAGATCCAATCGAATCAAAAAGTTTATGCTTGGCAGGCTATTTCCACCGCGCTTAGATCTGATGAAATTGGGATAGTAGTCGCATTTCAGTTTTTCAATGATTGACCAGCAAGGAACTTGAGGAGATACAAAATTATACTTTAAAAAAATTACAATTATGGTTTCTGTAGTAAATCGCTCCCAGTTGCAGGACGAGACGAATTTGAACCAGTTCCTCAACCAGTACGCCCTGCCCAGCCATCTTCATGTATGCTTTGACCTTTGATCTTTGATCTATGATCTCTCTTGATCAATCTAAACCGTGGTCTAGCAGGACGCGACCATCTGGCAGACGAACACGTATGGAGACGCGCCCGGCTACGCGACGCCCTCACAGGTAACACCATAACATTTCTCCATTTCGATTGTTAGAATTCACGCATTGTTTCGATTGTAGGAATTCACTCATTGTTTCGATAGTTAGCGTGCTGTGGAAACAGCTGGGAAGGAATTTGGGACAGAGAGAATGGGGATGATGATGTTTTTTCTTGAAGGCATCCGCCGCCTCCGCACCTCGCGCCTACGATGCCGAGGTCCGAGGCTCGTCCATCCTCTACAAGTCCAGCGTCGATATGCCCAGCCCTGTAAGTGTCGTCGATACGAGTCCGATTGCGTCTAGCTATCATATGTTTGAATGAATTCTGTATCAGTTCTGAAATCTGATTAGTTCTGCCTAGTTGTCCGTTGTCTTCCGTAGTTCTGAGTTGTCCCATCATTCAAGGATCACGCTCATCATTCCACATACTCAATCGCCAGTCAGTCCGACCAAGTGAGTATGGGGAATGGCGGGCGTTCAATTAGGCATTTTTGGGACCAGGGCCAATTTCGTATACCAAGCAACTATCAACACAAACATAGGCATACTGGCAACTTGGAATCTCCAGGGTGTATCATATCAATACTTGTGATGTGATCTTCTTAGTGAAGCTAGGCAAGGGCAGAATGGGACGACGATGGGTGGATGATGATAGGCATAATAATCTTCCGTATGCTTCTAGGTCGATTCGGGGATCGGCGCCGAGCTGTCAATGATCACTCCGAAGCAGGAGGATTACTTCGGTGATGGATGTTCGTTGGAGCGACCGGAGAGAACGCTGTCGCATCGAGATTCGCCCGTGATCATTCCCAAACTGTCAGTGTGTTCCTAGCTGCAAAAGCTTTATTGGGGATTCGTGTCGCGGTTGCGACTTTGAATTCTTTCTGAAACATAATCGAAACGCCTGTCTCCGCTTCGATGAATCTTTGTAGATGCGCTCAAATCTCAATTCTCATTTCTTTTTTTTTAATCTGCTTATTTTTCATAACTTATTTTTCGATATTGCAGACACAACACACACGGTTTCCAATACGTGCTCGAAGCGCCCATTTCGACGTCGATTCGGAAAGAAGACGACCGAATGACCTACGTTAATAAGGTACGGTGGCCTTAGGCATCCTCATGATCCTTAGACGCAGTCTCTACAGTCTGTGAACTCTTTAGAATCCATAAGGCAACCGTAGAGACTTTGAGTAACCTAAAGTTAGGGCGTAGTATATCGAGTAAGTGTCACACCTCGTCACCACTCCACGATCGATGCACTTTTTCGCATGAGTGGGGGAGAAAAAGAAGGAGACGAAGAAGAAGGAAATTTTGTTGCACTTTCGATCCAATTTACGAGCACTTTCCAGGGCCAATTCTATACCGTCACCCTCGACTACCTGCCCGAACCAGGAAAGCCACTGAAATCGCACAATGGACTCGTCAAGGTTCGCAACAACATTCTTAGACCATAAGCATCCCTAAGCTCCTGGGTATCCTTAAGCGAACGCTAGGACGATCTTAGGCGTCCTAAACTTAGAACCTTAACCTAAACTTTCCCCGATCTCCTCAAAGGTTAAAAGTGCATTTGCTGCTTTCACTCTCTGAACTCTTTGTCACTCCTTCGATCTCGCTTTCACTCTTCTTCTTCCCATTCAATTCCGATCCATAAATGAGTCTGACCTGGATTCATCCCCTCTCTTTCAATTCCCCCCTCTTTGATCCCTCTCCCTCCTCCTCCCACTCTCGAGACCCCATCATCATCATCATCATTATAATTACAATAACAATGCAATGGGGACAGCAGCCTCCGAAGAGACATTTCGCTGCGTGGTGTACGATTACGACGTTTGGAGAAAGTCGGCGACGCGGAACCCTGCACACACACAGTGCAAATCATCGCATATTCCATTTGCCGGGGCTTTAATAGCTTGACGAATGGCAGGGCACGGCAGCAGAAATTGGCAGTTTTTCTGCGCACGGGTTGACGCGCAGTGATTGACGGGCGGGCGAGAGAGCGTGCGGAAGTGAGAGCGTGACGATACGCAGCTACCGTATTCCCCTGCTCCTCCCTTGCCTCTCTTTCTCTCTGGCAGTTTCGCTGCGGCAAAAAGCCACTGCGCTATACAACTCTCTTGAGTGAGGGTTATAGGGGGGCATATTCTATCTCGCTCCCACATAAACAAGAGTGAAGAATGGAGAGAGAGATCAAGCAGTAATCGAGAAAGAAATTGAATCGGTACATGCACATGACTTTTCTCATAACCACATTGAATGAGAGAGTTCGAATTTATCGCATACTACAGAAGTTTGGGGGCCAATATTAGAGGTTTGATGGGTGAAACGGAGAAACAATTGCGCACAGTAGGTTCATTCCCCCTATCAATCGTTCGTGAAACATATCCGAACTTCGAACCCGAACTTTCGATGGAAACACAATCAATTGCCCGCTTCTTTCGTCTCCAATGCTCACTGATCAATCGATGAATGCCGATCGCATGTTCTCTTTCTGTTCGATTGTCTCTCAAGCATCAGAACCCCCTGTCTGATGGGCGAGAGAGCACTCGCATCCGAGAGACGGCCCCTCTCCCTCGGGGTCTAAAATGGGAGAGGGAGCCGATCGCGGCCTATTTGCTGAGCGCCGTCCACACCGTAGAGAAAAGAGCGAGCAAACGGAGTGCCTCCTCCTGGAGGCCGTCTCTCGCTTTCACCTTGTCTCTCGTCGGTCAGAGAAGGCGAGAGAGCGCGGAGAAGAGAGAGACCGCCGCTCCAAGGGTGGAATTGAATCGACTCCTGAGAGGAGAAGAAGAACAGAGGAGAGCCCCCCCCCCCCTTCAGACCACACAGTGCATGATCTGAGGGAGCAATGAATTCGCGAGGGATCGATAAATAGGAGGATACATTTTTTTTGTAAACGAAAGACAAAACAATCATCTGTGAACGCGTCTCGACTGTTTTCTGTGATTCGTGAAACATATGCTCACGAGGAAAATATCGTTGAATGGCGATTTTCGGCGATTTTACTGTAACTAATCAATGAGTATCCAAATTCTTACAGGAGCGGAAATCCATTGTCCCTCACAGGCTTGAGCTTGCAACCGTAATTGCACGGTTGTTATGACACCTTGTCCCCCCTATCATCTCACTTTCATCATCGGGGGATCCGTTCAAGGGGAGAGGGGCACTGGCACCTCCGGACACGAGGAACTCTTTCACTTTCCCTATGTGATCCCCGTTGATCCCTGTCTGACTCTCTCCTGATCGCACGCTCTCTCGCCCCTCTCTGCCCCGAACTTTCACCTGGGATATCCCTTGTTGTTGCTTGTGCACCCCCCCCCCCCCCGACTCTATCTATGATCTCTCGGACACCTTATCTCGCATTTGAGATGGGGGGGGGGGGTAGTGCATCACTCATGGGTTGCTGACAGCTCCTAGAGGGGACTTGAGATGAAAACAAAAACATAAAAACAACAACACCATTTCAGAGTCAGATGCTGGTGGTGTTCCGGGAGGACAAAACGTACGAGGAAGAGATCAAGACGTGGAAGTGCTGGCACAGCCGACAGCACTCCGCCAAGCAGAGGATACTGGAAGTCGATGCGAAGAACAGCAGTGGTAAGTAAAAATGATATCAATCATTAGAAATAACGCTGTGCTTTCCTTTTTGTGTCTTGGGGATTCCAGTGAAAGTTTATGCCAATAATAGGTCAGCGCATTTTCCTGCGTTTATCATGCAAAATTTTCTTGCAATATGCTGGCGGCTCATGTGTTATTGTCCTTGTCTTCGTAGATATCATCATCATCATCACATTCCTTCGTTATTACTTTTCGTGCATACAGTAGATTACATCTCCTCTTCGCTCCTTCCCTTTGCTTCTGTTCCCGTGCTCGTTGATCATGCGCAATCTACTTGAGCGTCTTACATCTCTCTTCATTCTGCCTTATCTCTCATCCTTCAGAGAAACAAGAGAGAGCGCTATGCGCTAAATTTGTGAGTACTCATGCTTTACAGTAGGTGTTCGTCTCTGAATCACATGCGCTCATGAGTCACCACTAGAGTCTCGAAAACAAATGTTTTTCGAATTTCGAATATTCGAAATGAAATTCTTTTCAAATATTCGAAATGAATCGACTATTCGAAAGGAGATTGTTTTCGAATATTCGAAATCAATTCGAATATTCGAAATAGACCAATTCAATGGGCGAAAAGCGGTCCGACTCGATGAGCCAAGGAGGGAAACTCAATTAAAATGCCGCTCAATGGATCGGCGATCACGAAGAATGAGGAATCGAAGGAATCAATTCCCTCATTTCGAATATTCGAAATACGATTGTTTTCGAGTATTCGAAATTCGAAAAGACTTGTTAAATTCGAATATTCGATTAAGAATTTTTCGAATATTCGCTTGTTTTCGACACTCTAGTCACCACTAGGAAGTTTTTCTCTTGCAGTGCCACTTCCTTGTCGTCATCTAATTATTTTTATTGTTGGGTTTTAGAGCAATTCCAATCGCCGAACCAATCGACGAACGCATAAATTTCTGCCTTTAATTATCTCCTGAAACATATGGCTCGCGCGTTTTTCTGTCAATCTTTCCGGGCATACAGATATTTTTTCCTGCTTTGAGTTTTTGTGAGGAGTCACAATTAGGAAGTCTCCGGTACTGTTCCACTTCCTTGTCTTCATCTCTTTCTTCTTCTACTCATTTTTTGCGCTCCCGCTCGCCTTCCCTCCTGCCAGTCACTTCGAATGTTGACCTACTCTCTCCTTCTTCTCTCCGATGTCTGAACTTCGGCAATCCATCCATCTTTTTCTCGTCCCGTCCATTTTCTCACATCATCCGATCTGTTTGCTGAGACCGCCGCCGGCTATTGTCTTCAAGGGGCGAGGGAGTTAGAACGGACGAGTGAGCATGGGAAATGGAGAGAGTCTCGGCCATCTTGGCCGATCTCCTGTGGAGAAGATGGTCAATCGCCGCCGCTCTCCTCATTTAGCACACTACCTCGTCCCGGTTGAATCACACCGTTTCGCCATTATTGTTCCAATGGGCGAAATCATACGCAAACACGCAGTCAATCCTTTCTGAGAAGAATCGTCTCTTCATTTTGCCTACTATCTCGCCGGTCAGACGGCGCGAGAGAGCGGGCGAAATGGAGAGACCGAGAGAGATGACGGTGCCCTGTCACTCAATCAGCAGCTAAATGGCCCTTAGGGGGGGGGGGGGAGTAGGAGGAACAGGAACGGGAACACTCCTCTAACTACATGCACGGGTTTACGATGTTGTGCGTCCCGAAACGCGATTACGATATTGATTGATGATTACGGTAGTCGTACATCCGAGCACTAGTAGTGCAAAATTGATTTGACATTTGAAAGTACAGTATCGAAGGATTACGATTTCACATCCAGACCCCGTATAACGAAGAGAGAAGACTCATGTACCCCCCTATTGTAACGATTCGACCTGGATAAATACGAAATTACGTTATGTGACGATAGCAATTAGCGATTGCAGGCCTCGCTCACGGCACGCAAATCGAGGAGGTCGGCCACAACTGCATCCAATTCTGGTGGAATCCGGAAGAGTTGCGGCAGAGCGGCATGTCCGTCAAGGTACGGTAGAGCACGGTGGTGAACCATCGGAAAATGACTCTTTAAAACTCCGTATCGTACTGTAGTAATTACCAAACTGCGCGATAGTCAAAGTTTCTCTGTTGCAAGTACAGTAATCTTATAAGATACTGTAGGAACAAATTGATTTTGCTTTTCGCACAAGTACAGTAGTAATTAGGTCACCGTAGCAGCATATCGATTTCCAGATCAGCGTGGCTATCCAGTGCCTGTCGACGGACTTCTCGAACCAGAAGGGCGTCAAGGGACTACCGTTGCACCTGCAGGTACCGTTCTCTATTGATTACCGTAGCCGTTGAGTTGGGTCAGATCCGGGGTCTTGAACGTGATTTGTTAGAGTTCGAAATACGGGTAATCGTCTCTTCATTTCCCGCATTCTCTCACCGATTTGAGAGGCGTGAGATTATGTGAAATGAAGAGACCCCAATTGCGTACTCTAGTCAGATTCTTGATGAAGATTTGGGTGAGTTTCACTGGCTCTTCAATTGCGGTTAGCGCCCACACCATTCGATTCTTTCGAGAAAGCTTTCGGAAAATATTATACAATCGAAAATAAATCAATAATGATTCTCTTCTATAACTATAATTCTCGAGTGGTGAATAAAGATCAAGATAAAAGATAAATAATATTCAGGTGGATACATACGACAGCGACATTGAGGGCGTGCCGCCGTTCCATCGAGGATACTGCCAAGTGAAGGTCTTCTGCGATAAGGTGAGCAGCGACGATGTAGCTTAGATCTTCCGAATGCTAGAAAATTGAAAAACGGATATTTTCTGTAGAGAATTGAATCGCAATCGATTTTTTTTAAAAATAATCCAAAAACAGACCGACTTCTGTAGTCGTGTCTTCTGTGATAAGGTGTCTACGAAGTAAAGTACTCAATGATGAACCTAATGGTAGATGGAAAAAAAATGATCAATTCCTGAAGATACTTTCTTTTGCAATAAAACTGGTAAATTCTCCGAATATTCGACCGTTTTCTGTAGGGAGCCGAGCGTAAGCTTCGCGATGAGGACAAGCGGGCGGCCAAGCGAAAAGCCACAGGTACCAGAGCGTTCCGAGTGTCACTCTGTCCGTCCTCGTCCTCTGGTACCGCGTCCCTGGTACCGGGGGGTACCCGATGGTGCCAGGTCTGGTGCCATCGTACCCGGTGCCAGCCTATAGTTGTATTATTGTCCGTCCACACTCTAGCGCAGCTGCTGTCTCATCTAACGACCTAACTAACGCGCGCTAGGCAGTGTCATATCCATGTGTCTCGTCACCGGTGGTAGCCTCCTCCTCAGTTCCGTGTCCCCCAGTTCCCGGTCCGGAAAATCAGATTTCCCGGCTCCCGGATGTGTCCTATTCGTGTAACCTCTTGCAGGGCGCTAACAGGAAGATGCTCCATGAGAATCGACGGGACGAGAAAAGGCGGATGCAGGGAGGCAATTTCTCCTGTATGTTTCAGCTTCGAGCAACACATTTCTGTTAGAGTGCGCAATACGGGTCGCCGTCTCTTCATTTCCCACACTCTCTCGTCCCCCTCTAACTGGTGAGAGAGTGTGTGAAATGAAGAGACGGCCACCCGTATTGCGCACTCTACTTTCTGTCCCTGATTTCATGTGTTCTAACAAGATCAACGGCTTTCTGACGTATCTGTTCCTGAGTTTTACACTACGCTAAAAGATGGAAACTAAAAGTTTTCGAGTGCTCTAGCGCTGTCGGATAGTATGCGAATCTCTGATAGTGTTTCGGAAAATAAGGCGCAAGTTCAAGCGGTCACCAACCTAATTCAAGGCGACCCCAGCTCGAGCTTGAAATCTGACTGGCAGACTGCATCAGAGATCGATACTATCAGACAGGGTTAGCGATATTATCCGTTTCTTTTGGGGGGTTTCCAAGGCACTGGAAAACATTCCTGATCGTTGGCACTTCCAGAATGGAAGGCTCTATTCATTTTTTGGTCACTGACTTGAACCTCAAAAATGAAGAACCCATGACGATGAGGGGAATGCTTGCCATCGTGTTGAATTGGTTCTCATCGCACTGTCCTAAAATGCATTTCTCACGTTCCCTTCTCTTCAAGTAGCGTAAGGGAGCGGGTGAAATGGAGATTGGTATTGACAAATCGGCACGCGGCTCCCTCAATTTCGCTCGTCATATGAGCGAAAGGGCATGAATATCGAGTCTTGACGCCTGCCAATTTGTCATAACTACTGGAGTTCATCCATCAACTGTACGAACTTCGAGTGATCCGCTGAGTAGGTGTGGTTGTAGGTCGGAAGAAGAGCGACGGCGAGTACCACGACAGCTGCGACAAGAGCGAATTCTACCATATGAGGGAGCTGGACAAGCCGGCCGCCGTGTTCCGAGCGCCCGATGAGTTTGAGCACAGGTGAGCAATGAGTTTGAGAAATTAAAAAAAAAAAGAAAAAATTTTTAAAAAAAAGAGCTTGGTGATGGTGTCTAGTTCCCAAAAGCTGTTAGAGAGGTAGAGCTAAGAGCTCGCTGTCAAAGTGATGATAGAAGAGATGATTACGTCTGAATTCGAACGAATTTGATCTTATTTGATCTGTAAAAATTGCATTTTTTCATTGATCTGCTGGTCCCGCGAGCCCGTGATACTGACTCCTTTCAGTGTCAGGTTTGACGATCTGCAAGGATATGACATGGACACACTCGAACCGACGAGCAAGCGACCGAGAACAAGCGAGAGGGTCATGCTGTATATCAGGTACGTTTGTTTTTTTTTGTTTTTTGTTTTTTTTTTGTTTTTTTTGTTTTTTGTTTGTTTTTTGCTGTATATCAGGTACGCACGAGCAAATTTTGGAAATGAATAATCCTTGATAAAAAAAACGTTGAAGATTTATCGCGACAATAAGTATGCTTCATAGAGAACACTTCATTTCCTGCTGTGAGGGCTCAATAGTGAAGAGTAAAAAATATTTTTAAAAAAAATATTTTTAAAAGGATTGAGATTACTTACATGCATGTCTAACAACAATTACACTGTACCAATCAATAATAATCAATAAATATTTCTACCGTACCAATCGATAATCCGTTCAGGAAGCCGACGGATACCATCTTCACCCCTCTGCACATCGTCCCTCCTACCGTGGCCGGCCTCGCCCATTCACTCTGCGTCAAATTCGGCGTCGAAGGAGCCAAGGTCGGTCTGACTCTCTCTGGTTTCGCAATGCTCTCTCGTGTCACACTGACCGGGAGAGTTCGAAATACAGGTTCCTTCATCTGCCACACTTACTCATCAGTTTGAAAGGCGAGAGAGTGTGTGAACCGAAGATGCGATTTCCCGTATTTTTACCCGTACTGACGGATGAGAGGCAACAAGGAATGAAGAGAGATTTTTTCATTGGATCATCGTCGCTAGGTGACGGCTAATGGTTTCCTGGTGGATAGAAAGGTGCTAGAGAACCCTTTGCGAGATACTTATCAATCATAGCTTTTTTGAACGATGTTGGATTGAGGCAAGTTCGCCGTTGTACCTCCATTGTGCGATCGGTTGTGTTTCGTGATTTGGTCAAATGGCAGTGTGGAGAAATGAATGTAGTGTACACTCAAGATGGGCTTTCGATATATAATATTACAAATGATCGCAACGTGTTGTCATGTTCAGTATGGTGTATATGTTACGCAATGATGATAAGCTAATTATTATTATTATTATTATTATTATTAATTAACCTAATTACGTATATTTAAGATAAAGGCGATCTACAAGCGGTGCCTCAAGGGCGTAACGGTCGAAATGGACGATGACATGCTCAAGTTGTACTCTAATGAGGGTGAGTTTCGCTGAAACCGCGACGCGACCGCAACGCGTTGCCCGATTTTCAACATTTTCCATTGCAGACTTGGCTTCGGTCGAGATCGACGCGGTCGAGGACGGTTCTTACGCCATCTATCTCAACGAGGAGCGAGAACCGCCATCCCTTCACTTTGCTCAACAACCTAGTCAATGATTGCGTCATCCGTAGGCAAGCTCTTCTCTTCTCAAGCCAAATAGCCCGTTATCCCTCCTGACCGCCAGTCTCAGTGTACAGTAAACAGTCCGTCCCATTGCCGTAGTAGCCTCCCCTCCTCACACAGTGTCCATACACCAGCAGTATTTCCCATCGATATTGACCTACTCCCCTGAATACCTCACACACATGTCGCAACAACCCCCTCCCCCTGTCCCCGCTCTCTCGCTAGGCAATACATTGATTAGTGTGCGGTAGGTCGGGACTAGAGTATAGTCTCGATGACCGCACTCTTCGAAACATTCATAGACAATTGGTAGAACCCCGACGATAGATGCATTATTTGATCATCCAATTCATTCAAAGAACAGCAGAGATGTACCCAACGAGATATTACAGATATTATACTACTATCTACTTTTATTTTTACTATTTATGAAAATCTTCATCATCATAATAATGTTGTGCATACATAACCATAGATCGATTAGCGTTTGCCTTTCCCCTCCCTCCCGGTTTCAGGCCCATCCAATCAATCAATAAACTACCGTACCACCTCTCCTCGATATTCTTTGCCCACCAGTTTTAACTTCCCGATGCGGTAGAACACATTCCTATCTAATAACCAAACCCCGTCTGTGGTGGCTCGTTTTGGAGCTCGCTATAAGGAGTCTTCTATCGTTTTGGACCCGCAAGGTTCCCAAACTGTTCGATGGTTCCTTAACGCGAATTCCTCACCGCGCTATCGACCTCTTTCCTCTTCTGTTCCGGTATCGACGGGGTATCGGGACTAGAGTATAGTCCCGATAAGCGTTTATTTCTGTATATTATTGTCTCCTCCACTTCCCCTTTCTCAAGCAGAATCTTGTCCATTATTGATTGAAATCCCGTTGTCGATATTCTCCCTCACACGTTCTTTCCCTCTTCCCCTCTCCACCACACTCAGTCCGAATATTGCCTTTGCCTATATAATTATCTTTTTTTTATTTTTCCGTTCCGCTCGTTTCCGCTCGCTTCCACCCTCTCGCTATGATCTTCAATCTACATTTCACTTGGGCCTTTTATCGTCTCCAGATTACTATTATTATTATTATTATTGCACATAGAGAAGCTATTCAGATTGTGTATACTCATCGTATTGTTTACCCTAATAATATTGTGATCAATGGATCGAAATAAACCATTGAACGATATATTTGTGTGACGATCAGTTTCACAAGGCGAAATATTGAAAAGTAGCTAGAAAAGAGAAAGTATGCCTACGAGAAGGAAGTACTATAGAGAGAAAGAAGCGATTATCCATCACAAGCAACCATTCCCCCTTCCAAAGTCCAAGAGCCAATCACATGGACATTGTGACATACACACAAGAAAACAGTCCCATTCGGCCAAGTCAATGGTGCGCAAAGTGGCTGATTGTGTGGGGCGAATTGTCATTCGTCGCAGCACCACACACGCACACACTCTAAATCGATTAGCCGCCCTAATCGCAGGCAATCGCATCCTACCGTAGTCCTCTAATCGTATTTAGCCACTTTCCGGGCCCTCGTAGCTCCCTGGAATTAACTCTCTTCTTTCAGAGTAATATCTCGTAGAGGAGAGAAGCGAGAGGAAAGTGCGTATTTCAATTGATTGGTCATCGAAAAGTCCATACTCAGAAGCAATTTCGCCTCACTAAAGATCGAGAAAGTGCAAAAAATTACGCGATTTCTGTAGTGAATAGGGCATTGTCTGGCATTGAATCATGAAGATCTAGCCTCTTCATTCAGCCCGATCTTTTCACCCTTCAGTCAGCGAGAGATCACGTGAAATGAGGAGAGTCCTCTCGAGGGAGTTATGGTCGGCGTCTCTTCATTCCGCCTGATCTCTCACTCTGTCTGGCCGACGAGAGATGAGGCGAAGTGAGGAGAGTACTCGGAGTGAAGCGAGGAAATTGTTGGTCATTGGATCACAGGGCGCGGATTGGGGTCATGCGCCAGAGCAGAAGCGGCGAAAAGCGAAAGTATTTCGGGGGGGGGGGGGAGCGATGGACAGACTGTCTTCCTTTTCAGTGCTCTCTCGGTATCCAGAGACGGTGGTGGATCGTGGGTAACAAAGAGACTCCATTCCCTCGCCATCCCTAACAGCCCCCTCTCTCAATCCTTCCCTCCGCTGACAAATAAAATGGGTCACAATCCCCTCTCCACTCTTCTCTCCTCGCATGGGAAGAGACAGATCCGTGTTCAGCCCAGCGCTTTTCCCCCCAGCGAGCGAGGCGATCAAGCACAAAGTTTGAGGGACCGAGGGACCAAGGAGGTGCTATTGTACCATTGGTGCATGGATTCGGGTACTGTGGTAGTCATGGTAGTTGGTGCCGAGGATGGGATGGAGTGAGCGGGATGAGTGAAAGTAATGGACGAGACTTGTTTGAGAGCAGCGAGACGGATCATCTCGAGACAAAAAGTGAAAGGAACAGGTTGCAAGGACAGCTGTTTTTTCTTGATGTCATGAGCTGAAAATATTCGGGCAGAACAAATTAGAGTAGCCAGGAACAATGCTATGCAAAACTTCTGAGCTACGGCTAAAGTATCCATTTTTTTTTCATTTTTTTGCTTAGCAAGCATTGATATGATCCTTGTCAATGTTTTGAATGTGAATGCAAAAAATAATTATCGCTAGATTAAAAATGGGACAAAATAATAATGTCTATGAAATTAGGAAGAAGGGACTTCAAATGCGACGATCTTGAGCAAGGTTGTGCACAATCGCAAATGTTCTTTTCTCATTATGGGCATTTCCCTTGCAAAGTTCTGACTGTAAAATATATTGTAATGAAGCTTCGGATCAAGGGGTCACAATACTCACACACACACACTCATTTGTCTTTTATCGATCAGGCTGATCAAGAAGGCCTGCAAAATGTTTCTCAGAACAAATGAGTTGGCAACCCTGGACGGTCGTTCATTTTCTTAATATTTCTCGTTGCCAACCGTTTCCGCGATAAAGATTTCGAAAATGTCGCCGCACTAGCTGTCGAAAAACAACACGCGCATAACAAACATGAACGATCGCATGGGGTTCTCTCTCCCTAAAGATCCCCACACACCAACTGTTTATTCGCTTCGTTTTGCCGTCCAATGGTTCTCTTGAAGTAGAAAGTTTTTACCATTATTAGGGTTCCCTTATTGGAAACGATTCCGGAATCCGGAATTCCAATAGTGAGAACAAAGGATTCACTCTCTCTCTCTCTCATTCCTTTCCAATAAGAGACTTTGTCCGGTGGGGCGATTTCCAATAGCTTATTGGAATTCCAATAAGAAATATCCAATCATTCTGAGGGAGGGAACAATGCGAGAGCGGTTCAATATTTCCAATAGCTTATTGGAATTCCAAAAACGAGTGATTTCCAATAAGCAACCACCATCATTATCGCGTGCTCTTGGAAATAGGAGGGAGAGAATGATCATTTCCAATAACGAAAACTTTCCAACAAGGGAACACTAATCATCATTGAGCTTCCTCTAAAATTTTGCATATTTATTCATCTTGTCACCCTTTTAAATTAAAATATCCATTGTAGATGTCGAACATGGTAAGTGTGGACAGTGAAGAACTTGAGAAGTGAGTTGAATGATTTTCATTTGCCGAGGTAGGATTACACAATTAAGAATGCGAGAGCTGATCCAAAGTCTAACTGCTCAGAACAATACATTGACGAAGGAAAACAGCAACCTGAAAGAGGTGATAATTTTTCTAAGAATTACCTTCATTTGCCTTTTATCCTTTATTGTTTATTGCGAAAAGATAGCATAATTATTCAAATTAGCAAATAATAATTCAAGTGAGGAAGTAAGCAGTTAGATAAAAGTAAACATTGTTAGAGAAAATTTTCAAAAATTATAGTGAGAAATCAATTAAATAATCTGAAAATTGTGTATTTTTTTTAGAGACTCAACACAAAGGATACAGTTTCAAAGGCAATTTTCTTCATAACCATACCCGAATCAGATTCACTGCAGGAAGATATTGCCACCAAGTCGACTATGGTAAGAATGGTTTACATATACATATACTTGGGAAAAAAACTGTTAACTTTTTTATAGATGCGCGGAGTCGAGGTTAAAATGTTCGCAAATTACTTGCTAAATAATGATTCTGTACGGCAGCTATACGTGTAATTTTTTTTCTTTATCTTATAAAATTTTTATATGCTGTGTTCAGTGTCGAATAGGGGAGGAAGAGAGACGAGGGAGAGGGGAGCTTTCTTGTAAATGTGAAGAGAGGGTGGGGGGGGGGGGGGAGGGGGCAAAGTGATGAATCAAATTTACCCCTCAAAATACCCAACAAAATGAACCCTCAAAATGATCAATGTTCAACACTGAACGCAGCATTAGTTATCTATTATATTTAAATGTATTAAATTCCATTGAAAAAATGCAGATGGCATTTTTTGTAGATAGTTCGAGCTCGAATCCCCTGCTAAATACAATGCAGCATTTATGTCGAGGATAACCTATGCATCGACTTACAATGTATGGCAGTCATGAATAGCGAAAAATTTTTCAGCAGCTAGAGAAATGAAGATCCTTCTATACTTTGGTTGCTTTCACTACGAGACAGTTCATTTCGAATATATGCAACTCGAAGGTGGAGGAATTGCGCGTTCTGCACTAATTCTTGCAAAGAAGGTTGTAACGAACTTGAGGGCCTCTAAATGTTATCTTTTTAACTATAACTATTGCATAATATTATTCAAAATAATTTTCAGGTCAGCAGAGGGAGCCAAATGATTTTGAATGTTCATACGAGGCTCATCCGAAATATTCATGAAAGCATAATCACTTTCACTGGTGAAGACAAAATGGCAAATGTCAAGATAGAGGAAGAAGTATGGGCTCAGTTGCTCAAATTATGGTTCATAAATCAAAAGTTTAGATAATTCCCGTCAACATTTCCTATATTTCGGCATGGTCGGAGTTCTTCTTTGGATATTTTGCATCGAAGATGAAGGAGTCTATTGATGAACTGTATCCGATTGAGGTGGATTTTCCTTTTTTAACAATAAGCACAGAAAAAACGTACTGTAAAACGTACTGTGTGGAGTGGGAATGCGGAAATATTATACGACTGTGATTATTTATAAGAATGTCATATAGGGTTGCTCTTTCGGGGACGTCTCTCTCACCTTTGCGGGCATTTTATTTTCTTAAATCGTCTGACTCGAGAGAATATCGGAATTCCTGATACCGAAAATGCGAAATTAGTTCTGTAGGTCAATGATCTTTTGCATTCTGATTCAACTGTGGCAGATATTAGTTGTTCTGTTTAGGAGTGCGACGCTTACGAGTTCCGTGAGATGCTCGATGTCATCTATCCAAGTTGCAAGCCGATCAGCATATGGAATGTGATAAGCCTCATCAAACTCGCGGATTCATCATGCCTTCGGTGACCCATTAGTGTTTCCTAACCATCCGTATTGTCATAGTAACGACACGATTGGACAAGATATAAACATTTCAGCTCACACGCAAGTGCGAAATCTTCCTATGCGATAGAAGCAAGCATAACTTCACCGATTCCGAACTGCTCAAGCTAACTGACGACTACAGATTGGCCTTCATGAAGACAGTGAGTTATTCTGTGAGCGGAAATGAGTTGAATGAGTTGAGTTGATGAGATGAGTTGACTCGTAGTGTATGTCTGATTTTTTTTCTCCTCAGATCATCCTGGAATGCACTACGGGAGATCAGTTGCTCAAGAATGTGATCGCGAAAGAAAAGTACAAATCGTACTCTGAGGAGCTCAAAAAAGCGATTGATAAAAGGTTTTCGCTTTTTTTTAAAAATAAAATATGCGATAATATCTACTTTTGCAGATATGTCGAGTCGAAAGTGCCCGAGAGGAATAAATGCTAGGCGATGGAGTGATGGAACACATTGTCTAACATATACTCGTTTTTTTCATTGACAAATAAAGAAGAGTAAAGTAGTGATTACATATTGTTACCTAATGCTCTGAATGACTGAAATAAGAGCAGAAGAAAGAAAAATCGCCATCTCCCACAATCCTAATATTTGCACTGGTTGCGTAACGACCAACGAAAGTCATAAAGGAGAGAAAGACAACAGGAAAGGGAGAGAATGGCAGAGAAACGACGGCATGCGCTAAAGTTGTGGTTTGTTGTGAAAGCACCACGCCCGTGTAGTCATCCCTTCCTCTGGCGTGTTTTTTCTACTTCTAAAAAGTTTTTCTAGTTGTGCGTGTATGTATCTATCATTTACCCGTTACTTTGTTTTACGCAATCTACGTTCGTTTTTTCATAAACGATTCATAATTCATTCAGAAACAAAGATTTCGCTTGAAGCGTGCAACACTTGCAAGTAGTAATGGAAAAAGACGCAACCGCTTCCCCTCAGCTTTCGAAAATGAATACGCTCAACATCTCCCTGGTTGGTGATACGTATTGCACTAGGAGATCGTTTGCGAGAGAGTCGGACAAGAGTTGGCACAGCTCAAAAATCTCAATTCTCTGAAACTATGTTGTTTGGGGTTCTCGAGGATGCGGATGACGATAGGCATAGTCATTTTTCATATCGACGTCCCGTTGGCTCCAGATGGCGTGACGTCGAAAACAGTTTTTCCAGATTCCCTCAGTTAGAATAACAGCTAAAATCAGGCGAGTTTGGCTCCCGAGGTAGAATTCGATGCTGATTACAGCTGCCAACTTTATTTTTCGCGAATTTCAAAACTAACTGTGTAAAATGGAAGTTCTCAGGGAGCTAATAGGGATCGGGGAGAGTACCATAGATCGGACGGGAATGATGCAAGGATTCCAAATGTATTTTTACATTGTCAAGAAAACATGCGGATAAGGTTTTATGTAAAAGATAGTACACCGGTTTGTAAGTAAATTTGACCATCCTTCCACTTGTTGACTTCCGAACTTTTATCTCCTTCCCTCTCCTTCTCTCCTTCCCGAGGGAGGCGAGAGAGCATGGGGAATAGAGAGAGCACAGAGAGAGGGAAGAGGTCAAGGTAGAGAGACTCGGGTAGATCAAGAGATCGGAAGTCAACAAGGGGAAGGATGGTAAAATTTACTTACAAATCGGTAAACTATGTTTTGCATAAAAACTTATCCGCATGTTTTCTTGACAATGTAAAAATATATTTGGAATCCTTGCATCATTCCCGTCCGATCTATGGTACTCTCCCCGATCCCTATTAGCTCCCTGAGAACTTCCATTTTACACAGTTATTTTTGTAATTCGCAAAAAATAAAGTTTGCAGCTGTAATCAGCATCGAATTCTACCTCGGGAGCCAAACTCGCCTGATTTTAGCTGTTATTCTAACTGAGAGAATCTGGAAAAACTGTTTTCGACGTCACGCCATCTGGAGCCAACGGGACGTCGATATGAAAAATGACTATGCCCATCGTCATCCGCATCCTCGAGAACCCCAAACAACATAGTTTCAGAGAATTGAGATTTTTGAGCTGTGCCAAACTCCTTTAGATTTGTCCGATTCTTAGGCGAACGGCCTCCTAGATACTTCGAATATTTCTCATCGATGTAAAGAAACTGGAGCAAAGATTTAAAAAAAAATTAATTATTAATGCGAAAATATTTTCAGAATATTGAAGTCATTGTGCTCTCCATTGCATACGTGGGCGATACAGGCATGGAATTTCGCTTTTTAAATTATTGGTAAATTGAAATTTCAGAGCTACGAGTCCAAACTGAGCTTACTCCAATCGCCAAAGCATTCCAGAATTTGCAAGTTCCGTGCAGACCGGTACGTTATTTGTTGAGTTCAATTTGAAAATCATAATCGATAAATTAATAAAATATTATTTTAGACTCGAGTATTGAAGCTTACGATAGATCGCAATGAGGAGAATATCGTGATGATTGCGCGAGCGCTGGAAGGAAACACCCTCAACCATGTTACATTCACTCAAGTTAGCTAATTTTTCAGCCATAAATATTTGGAAAAAAGATTCTTAGAGGAGCAAAGAATGCGAGTAGTTTAGGTGTTAATGAAGTTGATTCCGGACATCGCGAAATGTTTGATTGGGATGCAATCGAAATCCGTTACAATTTATCTCGAGAAAGTGGAAAATGCACAGCAGTGGTAAATATTTCGGTGAATACATTGAATTTCAAATTGCTTTTCAGCCACGAATTCGCGGATGTGATATTTGCTCTCAAATCAGTAGACGATTTCGCTGTGGATGTAACGATTCAGGAGCATTCCGAACACACGTCGCTGTTCCTTTCTGTACTAGCAGGTTTATTTTTAGACAATTTGGTTGTCCTTGCCCGATTAGAGATATGCCAACCCGTTATTCGTATTGCATTAACGTGTATTGAATTTGTCATGTAGAACTATTTAAAAAAAAAACGTTTCCTACTATTTCTTTCAGAAAAGGCTCATAAACTCATAGTGGACATTCATCATTGGGACGAATCAGAGGTAACATTAATTTGAGATCTTGGAAGATCAAGTCACATGCTTCTTAGTGTTTGAGCAGTAAAATGGAGTGAAGTAACGCTTGGCGGTGGCTGAATACTAGTATTTGTTTCTGAAATTGCGGAGAGAATACCGACAAAACATAATGCAATCGATCTTGCGGGCGCACTGAAACGAGAATTTCAGGCCAATTGCATAGAGAAGCTTACTTCCTTCCTCTCCGAACTCGCTTCACAATCGACACCAAACACACAAGTCTTCATCAAAAATCAGTTCGCACCCTTCCAAACGGCATCAGTTGACTTTGGAGATCTTTGCAGTGTGAGCAGAGAGAATGTTCTTGAATAAATTAAATAAGGTTATAATTATTTCAGAGACTCGAAGCAAGCAAGTCGAGACGTCGCCTGCTATTCCATGTTGATGCCAAACCGACGGATGAAGTGGAGACGAGTTGCTCCGTTGCCTTCAAAGTGGTGACCTTCCAAGAGACATTCGTTGCTCATATCGATTCGACTGGCGAAGAGTGCGATTGTTATGCATGCGCCTACAATGAGAGAATCGAAGCGGAAGCGAGGGAACTGGCGCAATAACTTTTTGATTCGATCATTGTTTGTTTTTATGCTGTATAAATTCATCAATCGACTCATTCACGTAAATTCATCGATCGACTCGTTTTTTTTACAAAAAAAATCAATCAGCTATATCGATTGTGCAATTTTCGGTTCGATTGTGCAACAATCTCACTATACTTCATTCGATGTTGATTCTGGCTCACAGACCACACTATTCGATACGATTATGGTCGGTTGACGCACTGTTTCGCCTCGACTTTCGTCAAAGTGATAAGAAGCTATCAGACTAGAGAAATGCCTGATGACGCTCACATTCTCTCTCAATTTAACATGCTATCTCGCTTCTCTGACCTGAAAAATCCATGGGAAAAGTCCTTCAATAGCTGTAGATAAGGAAGAGGCTGATAGTATTTCAGCTTCAGCACTTGAGTTGCGTAGCTTTCTTTTTTTCCTTTCTTCAAGATCATCAATTATACTGCTTGACTCGTTCTAGATGAGTTTGCATGAAACCTACGACGGAATTCTGCAGACATCCGTGACCTGGGACGAATTTGAGCGTCGATTGAGGCAAGTCTCACCGAATTTCATCTAACATCTTCCCTGGAATCTCAAATTGTAGAGCTGCTCTTGGCACCGAGGCCCATCTCGGACCGAACAAGGCAGTACAGGACATTGGCGAGGGAAATGTGAGTGAATCGCCCACAGTTTGTCTCAAAACGAGACATGGTTCCACCACGTCTTGAATCAGGGCGATTGGTGAAAATGCATATTATTGTCCAGGGATACGCGTCAATCTGTGGTCTGATCACTTGCGATTGGATTGGGGCTGCTGAAGATGAGGACCTACCGAAGAGAGTTGTGCTCAAGGTAGGGATTCTTGATCAGTTTAAGCTCTAGTTGAGAGTCAACCTTACATGCATCATTAATGGTAACAACAGTACCTCTTAGATCCCGTCCGCCCTTCCCTTCCGCAAGCTCAACGACTCCCTCCCTGAAGGCCAGAAAATGATCGAGGGTAACGATGCAATCTGGGAGATGATGGACGGCAAGCTGCGTGATGTGAGTATCGAGCACGGAACGCGCTGAGTAACATTGCCTGCATGAATTTATAAAGATTCGTGAAAACAATCGCGCACCATTCGCGTTTCATCGTAGGTGCACTGCATCGAGGTCGCCACCTACGAATTCTTCGAGGAATTCGACGGCTTGTCAATGCCCCGGAAGTATTATGGAAAAGCGTTTGGAGATGGGGTGAGAGAAACATTTTATTGTAACTACAACATTATTTGCAATAGATCATTGTGAACAAATTACTCGTTATTAAAATATCACCAATTTCAACGATTCGTGAAACATATCCGTTGAACCGTTCCTGAAATATGTATGGTGATTTTCTGGGTGCTTCTCGTTGGGTTTGGGGTAACGTAAAATGAAATGTTTTAGGAGAAAATCGGCGGTCAGATCTGCCTTGAGTACATGGAAAACTCGCGCATGATGAACTTCCACGAGAAACATTCCATTGAGCTGCTGAAGCAGGTGACAATCGAAGCACGAAATATATAGCAATTCTAAACGTCTGCCCGAGTTCATCAGTATTTCGAAACGTTTCTTATGGCTTTATGCTTTCTAATAGCGACGAAATGTTGAATGAGTGGGGTTTTAACTAGGGTTGGCTTGTCAAAATAAAAACTGCTTTTCAAGATTGGATGGCGAAGAATGATCTTGTCAAAAAATGGAAATTACAAAGTTGTTTTTCAAGATCTTGAAAAACAACCAAGAAATTTCAAGAATACGAGTAATCAGCAAAATTCGTTTTCCTTTTCAAATGAAACGTATGATAAAATGATGTGAATTGCGAGAGAGTCGACCAATTTCAAGAAATATCAATAAACAAGTTCTTGAAAAACAACTAGTTGTTCTTGACAAGAAGGGATAATTGAATTATTTCTTTTCAAGATCTTGCAATCTTGATTGCGAAGCCAACCCTAGTTTTGACAACCATTCTCAACTAGATACCGTACCGGCCTTACCTGTGTTCCCCCACTAGGCGTGGTTGTCTCATGACAGCTGTAAAATCGCCTAGATTGTGGAAGCAACTTTAACTTTAACTCAATAAGATCGCTCGAGCCATCGGCAAACTGCAAGCGTGTTCGCTCAAGAAGGAGCCCACTGCGCCCGAGTTGCTGAAGGATTTCTTCGAGGAGTTCGCCAACACGATTACGATTGAGGTGAGAATCACAAACACGTTTTCCCTTGTCGGATCACAACTGACGAAACCTGCTGATTTCGACATCCTCCTACTTGACACCAACCTTTGTCGCCAGCCCGACTTTGTGATATCGTGTTTGTTGCAAATGCACTGAATCTATTACCCATTGCAGGCGTATTCAGGCATGTTCAAGGGCATGGCTGCAATCGATCCATCCGATGCAACTGCGGCACTCGTGGATGGGATCAATGCCATTCTGGTCAATTTGGTTTATCACGACTGGTGGTCTATTTCATCGGAAGAATATCGAGCAAGAAGTGATCTAACACTGTACCCGCATGATACTGATTATGATTCTAATGTATCGAATAACCTCTCAGTATAACCTCTGAGAAACGCAAGTGAACATTTGCTGTCGCTCATCGAAACGATCTTGAAACGATAAGCGAAACGAAACGCAACGATAAGCAACGACGATGAAACGATGAGGGGAAACGATCTTGCGACTTGTAAATACCCGGTCATGCATTCACAGCTGGACTACTACGGCTCCAACCTGGCCGCCACCCTCCACAAGCAGATGGGCTTCAGGCCGGTGCTCGTCAATGGAGGTACGCGTATCTCGAAAGTATTTATTGTTGAACCTCGTCCTGATATCTCTCATGCCTCTTATCTTCCGACGCACGCTGGCTATTCAGAATCGGCAACAATCGCATCAGAAAGCAATATTCGAATGTTCGAAATCAAATTTCCTTACTCAGATCCTCCGTAGTCAGGGCAAACATGGCGATTCGCAATAGATCTTCCGTGCCAACACCGAGATGCGTGCACTGAAGCGATAAGTTTGGTAAACGTATCAAATTTCCTTACTCAGATCTTCGAACGGAAAACGTACTCATCGACAGGGACAGTGGGGATCTCGCGGCACTGATCGATTGGCAGGTACAAATGAGTGCATCCAACTCGCAATGTTTTCAATTTGTACAAAATAAAAATACGTTTATACCAAACTTATCGCTTCAGTGCACGCATCTCGGTGTTGGCACGGAAGATCTATTGCGAATCGCCATGTTTGCGCTGACCACGGAGGACAGGTAAGGGGGGACTGATGTGGAGTTGTCCGCCGAAGGTAACAACAGTTTGTATTCAGACGAGCTTCCACAACAATGCTTGTCGGAGAGATGCACAAGAGTCTCGTTGCGAATCTGGATGGAGTCGAACAGCCTTACTCACTGGAGAAGGTAACTGATCTGTCCGTGAAGGCGCAAGATTATGTATAAACTGTCATTTATTAGGTCCTTCACTTTTTCACGGAATAAGGGGTTTCATTTCAGCTATAAGACACAGCTTTTCGTATATCTAGGATCGATACTTAGAGATTTATGGCTGGTCATTGGCATTCTGATCGCAATCGAATTTATGGACGGAATTTGAAACATACCTCTTCTCATCAGCACAACCTTTACATAATATTTAGTTCGCCGGAAAACTTGGCACTTGCAGCTCTTGCTCGTTACTGATTTGCTCTTCCCGCACTGTGCCCTATACTACGCTGGAGGATGTATCGCTCTGATTACGGTAATGTGGTTACTGTAGTACCTTGCCGGATAGGGTATCTTAGATACGGTAACAATTTTGAAGGAAACCGGCGCTGGCTAATAATTCACTTTCAGAATATCTTGAAAGATCCGAAACTCGACGATGAGGAGAAAGCCGTAAGGAAGGCTGTTTACGTGGACAAGGTGATTGCACTTATTTATGCATTTCCATGAACAAACCCGCCTATAGCTTGTTTACGCATTGATAATTTTCTGTTTCAGTAAGTGCTACGATAAATGGAATAAGCGACGCTTAGATACAATTATCTGACCCTTTCCAGATTGTTGGAGTGCTCGAGGACATTCTCACAATGCATGAAAAGAACAAGGAGAATCTCGGAAATCTCAAGTTCAGCTTCAAATGAATTTTATCATCAATAAACCCATATTATCATGAAGCTGAATCCGCATGAGAAACAAGCATAAAAAATGTACATTTAGATATCAATGACACTTTCAATCAATGCATAAATTCATTCTACAGCATTACTAGAAATTCTCGGAATAAAAAATCGGTTCTTTCATAAAATAATAATTATTCGCTCCACTCGTCTTCCACGTCTTTCAATCGTTCCGGATTGTGCCTTACAACAAGCTTGACCCGCTCGTTTCTATCCTTCCCTTCTTCAATGAGTGACCCAATATCGTGATGCGACATCCCTTCAACATTGACGCCTGAAATACAAAAAGAGATGATAGATCAGAAATATATCTGCATATTTCATTGTGCAGCCTTTCTAGTGTTTCAAGGGTCAGGAGACTCTCTAATTCTGACAATAATCAACATATTTTTAACTGTATTATTTCGTTTTTTCTATGTGTTTAACTGAAATCTAAATCGTACCATTCACACTGATCAATTGATCTCCCCGCTGTACTCCCTGCAAAGCTGCCGGCCCGCCATCGTGGACCTGCAAATATTCAGGACTGATCTTTGATCTTTTCTCAATCACTTCAAGCAGCTTTGGGGGAACATCCTGCTGATCTTTCGTTTCAATGGGCAGCTCCAATTCGAGGAATGGCCATAATTTTTATCCTTGCCATAGATCGTAGCTAGGAAAGCTCTTACCCTATCGATGGCTGTTCCGCGGAATCCCAGTCCGAGTCGGCCATCCTTTCTGTGTAATCTGACCTTGCGCAGCTTCATTGGCCCTGGATCAGACCGTTTATCGTCCTGCAAGATGCCCTAACAAAATAATAAATAACATATTTGTAAAAAAAAATATTGAATTCGTGACAACTTGCGATACAAAACGTTCAGAATGTCTAACCTCCGTGACCCCATTGGCCTTAGCTACGGCCGGTGGTTTTATCAACATTTTCAGACTCGCAATCTCTTCATCCTTCCTGGCCGATTCCTTATTCAGGAGACTTATCTCAATGCGCTGACTCTTGACGAGCTTGGTAAGCTCCTGAACGGGATGAGTAATTCTGCTTCATTTTGTTTCAGTCATTGTTTATGATGGATGAGCATTCTGATAAGTTATCTTGAACAGAACCCAGAAAGCGATACTGATCAATATTGAGTTGAATTGTATTGTATTGTTACTGAATTCGAAATACGTAAACGCGAAGCAGAACGAATCTCACTTCATTTTCTTTCACTTTGCGCTGCATCCCTTCACTAAGGGCAACGAATTCAGCATTCAAGGATGTGATCGAACTCAATGTTGATTGAAGTTGCTGCAGCTCGGCTGGGGATTTACTGGCGGTTGTTGGATCTGAAAATGACTGCAAAGAAAGGATATTCACAAAGTGCCAAGATGGACCTCACGCACCCTCTCACTGTAGAGTGCTCTCTCGCGTTTATCTATACTTCTCCCGCTTTATGTGGTTCTATTTTGATCTGTCAGCCAAGTTTGCGCTAGGAAAAATGGCCATGAGGCAAGTTTAGGAATATGCAAGGGTAGTGGCCCATACAAGCACTAAAAAATAAATATTACTGAAAACAACTCTTACTGAGCTTTCGTAAATTTTCTTTAGCAGACGCTGTTGTCGCACCAGACGTGGGTGCCATTGTGAATTGTGGACTAGCTAACTAACAAGGTGAATCTGGAAACATATGAAAGATAAGCACACTATGTTGAATGTATTTTCATAAGAGAAAAACAAAAAAACAACAGCAAGTCTTTTTAAAAGAGCAAGCCCATCGCAAACTGAGTAAACTGTTCCGGTGATGTCACACGTAAACAAAAAATTCCATGTGGGTCAGAAAGGTGAATGTCCAGTGAAAATATTTATCAATTTTAATATGTGTTTAAAGAGAGTCGGCTTCCAAAAATTAATATTTTTCAATTTCTTTTAAACTTCGAATTTAAGCGAAGGCATGTACTGGTGCTCCAAAACTTCAAAAATATTAAATAAAAATATAATAAACAACTGAAAATAAAAATACAATTAATTTGCGTGTATTTCGGGTTACTGTCGCTCCTGCCACCTGAAAAATTCTGCGTTTTCGCACAAGTCGAAGGCAAGCACACCACGCCTCGGCAGTTAAATTTTTTCACCTATGTTCTTGGATTATAGTAGGATAGCAACAATGGCTATTTGAACTACCCATAGTTGCTGTTTCGCCTTTAGCCACTGTTGCTATTTCAACTAGCCACTGTTGCTATCTCGTTATTAATCGTTATATAATCGATACTGGCGTGCTTTTACAGTGTATTCTTCTATTGCGGATTGCGTATATTTATTTAAATGTTATTTCTGACTTCCTATATAGACCTGTGTTGCTTTCGGTTTTGATTTTATATGTTTACTATTTCTATTTTGAAACGACCAATGTGCCACCACATATATTTTCGCATTCCAGGTCGAAGATGCGGTCACCGTTTGAAAGGAAGGAATAGTAAGGCTTATTTTTTCATATTTTTCTCTGTAAATTTAAATTGTAGTTTGTAGCGTAATATATTGTATGATAGTTTATTGTGGCTCTTAATAAAATATTTTTGTTAATCCATTGCATTGCTGTCACTTCTTACAGTGGTTCACGTCCACTGGTATATTTTGAACTGTAATGTTGCGTGATTTTCCCCCGGGGCCCCCATCCCCATCGTCTCTTTTGTGGATATATTTATTATTCGGATAGCGAAGGCTGTGTGACAATAGTGAAGCTAAAGAAGAGGACAATGAATTGAACAGTGATAATAACTAGCATGTTCTGGGTAGAACCGTCTGTGAAGGGAGGGGGGGGCGGTAATTTTTGTTTGTTCTGGCTAGGATATATTCAGTTTCTAGAAAGGAAAAGGATTAAAGTCTTTAAATACCTTGGGAGAGTCATAAAGGGTAGACTATTCCCGAGGTGTCTAAAAAGGGAGTTGGTCTGCTCGCAGGCCTGTGTATTATAGCTACTAAGCACAGGATCAGCCTTATATGATGCGCTGCTGTGCATGTGATCAGCAGAAGTCCAGGCGATAGCTTCCTATGGGCTCCTGCAATTTGTGCTGTTTTTGCTGATTCAATTCTTTTGTATTCTCTTAGTTGATGTATATTTTCATTATGCTAACCTATGATCTTCTCCGAGCACTCCAATTGAATCTCTCTGGCCTTATCCTTCGTGTATGATGTAAGCCCACGCTGGAGTGGCCAGTGAGGGAAGTACTCAAGATGGGTTTCTACAGGGGGTCCGTAGTATCGCTCATTATATGGAGGAACAGTTAAGAGGATATCGGATTGGTGAATAACGAATCGAAGAACGGTTATCACTATCTGAGGGAGAGTGCTACCAATCAAAAGAGGTTTAATGGAAGAGTATAAAGTGGGGAGTAATCTAAGAAGGCTAAGTTCTTCTTCTCTCCACTTCCATTATGCGCCCGATGATTTCCCTCGCCTCTGTTCGTGTGCCAGTCTAGAATGATATGACCCTGGGATTTTCATCTTTCTCTTCGATGTGTTCTTTTCGGAAATTAATTATCTTTAGCATTGATATTTATGTAGTACCTGGAGCAGGAGTGGAATAGTACTGTTGCAGAATATGAGGTTCATTAACAGCCTGTATTCTGGTCGCAATGTATTTCCATCCATTGCTTCTATCACTAATTGATCAATCGGAGATGGCCATTCAATATCCGGTAGAGTTCCTTCTCCATTGAGGAATCGTAGCATCGCATTCCGATCATACAGTTTCCCGATGTAAGGGAGTGATGACTCGCGAAAGACCTACGAATAATAATAGGAACTGTTGCTGACTATATAGGATAGATAGGATGCTTACTGCCATTCCATGCGTTAGTCCTTGTTCAAGAGATATATTCGCACGTAATCCCATCTGAATCCCATCGCATACGATTGCATTCGGGTATTTTCCACAGATCGTACATCCAAACCTAGAAAGTTGATGCATCTATTCTGTTCATTCTCGTATTAATTATAAACTTCAATTTCTTTTGATGGTCGGAATGCTTCTTACTTCTCTTTTGGAATTTCGAGTCTCGTTAGGTATTCATTCCAGGCTCGAGAGAGAGAGGAAAGAGAGATTACACGATCCGTTTTAACACCATAATTGTCACGGAAGTCGACGAGACTCTTATGATACCCTGAAAATGAAGTGAATGTGGAGTGTGATTCTTAGTTTCTTCTCTATTTGTGTATGATCCAGTTGATTATTTTTACCTGACAGAGTTGTCGCATTTTTAGCTAGGAAGCTTTCATAGATTCGTAGAAGATCTATATCAAGCACCATTGCTTCTGAGATGGCGAACGCTGTCTTCTCGGACGTGAAGTATCGACAACAGGATGATGTTAGGAAAGTAATTACTTTCCCATCCTGAATTCCCTTGGAATCCACCCATACGACCTCTGAAATGGCTTTGTATGTCAGACTGAATATACGGTCATTTTATGTAGTACCCCTTATTACATTGGGTTTCGCATATACCTTTCTCTCTAGAATGCAAAGGTTCCTGATGGGGACAGAATTTATACGCCTGATTGACCCATTCGATTGGAATCTTTTCTCCCTCTTCCTCCTCCTCCTCACACTCTTCTTGATCTAGATGAGGGGATCCATTCATTTCCCTGTGTATTTCTTTCATCTATAGTTTTTCTTGGAATTGCTTACTTAACATGATCACACGTGTCTTTCCTGCACACAATGCATGTAATCCTTCTTGCTGTAACTCGCACCACTCCGGGTTTATCATCTTGAGGAATGGTGACGAAGAGCCGAGGACAATCACTGATCGGAGTTATTCCCTCTTCGATCACCGTTATTTCTGAAACCCGATCCTTGTTTTTTTTCTCCATTTGTATGGCTTTGTCCTTTTTTTCTATCCCATGGACACTGTCGAGTGGACATGAGTGGGAAGTCTATAGTATCTTGGGATTGTATCACTATTCTCGATTTTTGTTGTCCTCTTCTCACCTCTGAGGAAATCATTCAATATAGCTCGAATCGCCTGCGCATGAGGGCATTCTCTGGCCTGTAGCTCTCCAAAATGACGCGCCGCTCGTTCACCCATTTCCTGATATTTATATATGGCCTATGTATATATCCTCTAGAGAGGTGTATCGATGGCCTTATTTGTAATTTTCATCTCGAGCTATACATCACAGATAATGACATGGTCTATAGTATAGACTCTATACTCACTTCCAGGGTTTCGTTGAATGTAGGATTGCACGAGCACATGTAAATGGACAGGGCAAGGGAACCTGTAGTGTTCGTGTTTTATATCCATCTATTTCGCATGTGTGCTGACCTCTCTGTACTACCACATATGACAATTTCCGCTTATCTCGTAAGATTTTGCCAGTGGAAACGTCAAAGTCCTTCAGAAGAAAGAAAGTTTCTCCTGAATAGTGAGAGTGAAATATGTTTTCGCTCGCAACTATACTGAATCAAAAGTTTAGTCACAGTAGATTAACCTTCATGTTCAACTTGATAGATAGTCTCGTCCGTCAAATCCCTCTCATACACTGATTGAATATCAAGAGGGGATTCCTCATCTCTACAACAGTATTTACTTGATTAATTCTCTCCCCCTCTCTCCCTTTGTCTACTCGCATACATGATTAGTAGTGGACCGTCATCTCTCCCTCCCTCATCCTTCTTCTTTCTATTTCTTGTCACTTTTCTTGATGGCGAACGAGATGCCGATCTTCGATCGACGGTGCATTCCTTTAAACCTCCGAGGTTGAATGAGCTCGAATGTTTACGACTCATGGCTGAAGGAATTGCAAATTTATTGGAAAATAATAGGAAAATGGCCTATTAATCGATATTGACGTAGAAAGATAGAGATTTCAAATTTAATCGATATTCATGTTATTTCCTCATTTGTAGTTCAAGTAGCAACAGTGGCTATCCGATCAGCAACAGTGGCTGTCTCTCCGTCGACTCCGTTTCAAGTAGCCATAGTGGCGATTTGCTCAGCAACTATGGCTACCGTAACAGCCACTATTGCGAATGAGATAGCCATTGTTGCTGTTTCTAACCAATTCAGCTTGATATTATATTTTGCTTAATCTGGTCCTGATTTCTTTATTTTTTGAGTATTGAGAAGTCATGATTTGAAGAAAAAAAACAGCATTCCAAAGAATAGGCACATCGAGTAGAGGTGATTATCAGATGATTCGTTTTCTACCTCATTCCCAGTGACTATGTTATCAGGGAGATCTGGGGTTTCTGTCTTCTGCTGTATATCTATTCTGGATATTTGCATGTACGAAAGTCATGAAAATCGATATTTGTGAAGAGAGAATGTGATTTTTTCGATATTCATGTTATTTCCTCATTTGTAGTTCAAGTAGCAACAGTGGCTATCCGATCAGCAACAGTGGCTGTCTCTCCCTCGTCTCCGTTTCAAGTAGCCATTATGGCGAATTGAACAACAACTATGGCTACCGTAACAGCCACTATTGCGAATGAGATTGCCATTGTTGCTGTTTCTACCCAAATTCAGGTGGATATTATTGGCTGATGATGAAATTTATCAGGAACGTTTAACAATTGAAAGCAATAGGAAAGACATCGATTGATCAGTATATGTCTACTTCTATCTCCTCCGCTTCCTTCTCAGCTTCTACTACGCTCTCGATACTTCTAAGAGATCTCGCATATGCGACTTTTCTTCAGTGGCTCCTGCCTGTACGATCAATGCCTGCACAGTAGTGTGCATATGAGCGAATAGGTTTTTCACCTTTCCGTCTCTCTGAAAATAGTACTTATCCATTGATTATGTCCCTCTGCTAGGTTGTTCTACGAGAAGTAATTGTCTCTCACCATCGTGGCCTTAATCTTCAAAGTTTTCTTCCTCAGTCCGTTATCTTTTCCTTTTTCATCTCCATTTTCATTCTCCTTCTCTATCTCATCACCTTTCGCCTTCTAAAAATATGTGTGTTTGCAGAGATTTTTTTAGATCGAACTACCTTGAGCGGGGGTGGAATGGGTTTCCCCAATCGCATTGCGGGAGCAACCTCTTGGGGAAGAAGATGAGTGCCAGGGAACACTTTGTTCTGAAGTGCAACAAGACGTTGCTGATTGTCCTCATCAGTGATGGGACGGGGAGCAGATCGTGCGAGCGCCCGCTGAAGTCCCTGCGAGAGAATGGGCTTAGATGGGAGCTGAGCACCCTCTGAAAGAGTGACTGCAGCAGGAGGCTCCATCTCTACGGGTCCTGGCAGAGACGCGTCATCGACCTTAATGCAGATCATTCAGAAGAGAGATGGACTATTGATGGTCAATATCTCTGAATGTTATTTACCACTTCCTCATTCATCCCAGTTTCTTCTCCATTCTCTCCTCCAGCTACCGCATTCTCCTCCGGCTCTCTTTCTTCCTGATCTCTCTCTTCATTCCACACACCCATTCTATCGTCTTCTTCCCCTTCCACTTCCGCTGCCACTACCTGGAAATGTTTCTTCATGTTCCCTATCCATATTGATTCGTTCGGTGGTTCTATTTCTTATGACATCCGTGATTATTATTGCATAACAATGCTGATAATGGTAGAGGAGTGAAGTGTGATTTTTAGTACATCCACTATCCCTCATTGATATATGTATTCACCTCTTGTCTTTTCTTCGCCCTCACCTCCCTTTGCTTCTTCGACAGTTTCTTGTCGTCGTCCGCCTATATTAGATTTTTTTTATATCTCTCATCATTTTAGTCCTCATTTGTTTTTCAGAACCGGGACTGACCATAATCATCTCGCTCCGATCGTACTTGTGTACATTCCGCCCATTCATTATATCATCCCATCGTTCTTCTTTGTACTGCTGCATATGCTGCAGTACCTCTCTCGCATACTTCTTCCTATCTGCATGCCATTAATTAGACCACTATTTTGATACCCATCATTTCGTCTCGAATTCCCTCATTGAAACGTTTGCAGAGAAAGGAAATCATCTACATGATATAGTTTTGTCAATAATGGAATCGGTTACTCACTGCCACTATTCAAAGATGCGAAGGTGACCGATGAAGGCCAGTGAGGAGGGGGAAGGGCATTATCCTTCTCTCGCTGGAACAGATTGCGGCGAGGGCGGGATTCTGCCTCGAGTCCATCTGTCACCGCCCTTACCAAATCATCTCCGGTACCATCCTCTAAGACTGCCGAGAAGTCCACCAAGGGGAGGGTGACCGTCTGATATATTTGGAATATAAGCCGATTCTACTATTTGAGTTTTGTTACTTCCTCATCCCCACCCTCCCCCCCCCCCCCCCCCCGAGCTGCCTGTGATCTAAAGATCGCACGATGGGGACTCACCAGATGGTCATCCGAGATGATGCCTATGGTTTCTTGCATGTTACTGCATGCAAGACCCCGAACGACATCAACGTCCCAGTGCAGGACGATCTCAGGATATCTTTTCACCGAAGCGGTGACCAGCGCAGCTCTGTATTTGCCCGACTTATTGAGCACTTCTAACGCCCGTACAATTGAAGCGTACGCACGATTCTCAGCCGACATCTGTAAAATATGTCGCAATGTAGTAAAAGATGCAGCAATATCAGTATGGAAAGAGAAATTATATAGATGCATGCATTCATTCATTCATTTCATCATGATTTCTCGATTGAGGCGAGGTAGCCACTGTTGCTACTTCACCTACTCCTGGCCACAGTAATGATTCTTCTATCGATTTTTGCTTTGGATTTTGATTTCTCGTATCCTTTATTCGTTTATCGCTGTTTTTTTCTCTGATTGAATGTTTTTCTCCATTCTGCCATCTAGTCCATCTATCTATCCTCTAACAGTTTCGAAAGTTTTGTATAACTATTCTGACTGTAATTCACTTTGTCTAATGTGGATGTTTATGCGGTAGCTGACCGAGACGGTTCCTGCAAGGGTGGATATTTGTGTCGCCCTTGGTTGTATCTCACTCGATGTGTATTACAACGCTTCATTCCCCTCCCTTTATTGTGCTTTGCGGATAGGCGATGGAGGGAAAGAGGAAGCGGGTTCCCTAGGAAATGATGAGGATCGCTCAATCTCCTCTTTTGAGTGAATCGCTCCCTCGTGAGGCCAGAGGTATGAAGATAAGAGAGCAACCATTTACCGTCTTCTTTAGCGCATCGGTGGGGCGATTGGGAGAAAGAAGAAAATGCTGCGCAATTCTCAGTCTTTTCCTCTATCCACATCCCTCATTTATTAATTACATTACTCTATTTTTCTGGCTAGCATGGATTAGCTCAATGACTTTGCTAGATGTGTTTTGTATGATGGGCACAGAACGATAGAGACCACACATATCAAATGTTTTATCGAAGTTGGCTATTGTAGTGAAGAGTCGAGATCGATTTTTGCGATCTATTGGAGGGTGTCGAAGGGATGATGAATGAACTCGAGGGAAGAGGGACATCACAACATGAAAGACAGAACATCACATGGAGATAAACATTAGGTTATACATGAAATGAGGACTCTAATGCAAAAACGAAGACTATAAAAGTGAGATGTGAGTTACTGGGAGTATGGGAGAATGATCGTCAGATGAAAGGTCTTCCTGAAACGATATCAGCTTCTCGTCCTGGATCCCTTCATTCAACATCCATGCTGCATTATTGAAAATATGTGACTATATTCCTTGAATAGTTCAAAGGACATTATATCTGATAAATAAACACATAGCCGAAGTAGATTATTTTCAACTTTCTTAATTTTACTATTAGCTTTGCTATAATGAAAGGAAATGATCAATTTTGAATATTAGAGTTATTTATTGCCACATTAAAATGAAAATAATATTTTAAAAAATATTTTAAAAATAATTTTAAAAAAAATACTTAAAAACTTGACCCAGCTCTACTACCTAGCTCTAATAATTACGATATTAGGCGAAACAGCCATTGTTGCTATCCTACTATAAATCTCTGAACATTCCTCAATTTTTTCGAACATTCTGTTTGTTCTTTTTTCACTGATCCTCTATCGTTTTTGATTGTGTTTTTGTATAAAGTGATGGTTCAAGTAAGATCCACAATTCGATTGTGAAACGTTTGATATAATCTCAATTTACTTTGGTAACGTGAGGGGCTTTTCGCGCGACCTATTCTCTGCTATTATTTCAGTTATGTGATACTACTGAAATATGACCTGTTCTGTGTGATAATTGTGTTGTTATTCGTGTTATCCTGCTGACTTTCACTTTTTCGTTTATTAAAATTCTTAAATTTAGCCAAACATGGCCGACGAATGGGCAGTTGAGGTTAACGAGGCCGTCGATGTTGCGCCCGCCTCCGAGCTCGAGAGCGATCTTCCCGAGGTCCAGCTCTTCGGAAAGTGGAGCCGCCAGGAGGTATTGTATATCTTTTTTAATGTTTTAATTTTTTATTCTGTTATATTCTATAAAATGGCAAGCTGAGCACTGTGATAGTACGTTGTAGTTCAAGTAAATAAATATTTTTAAATATAAATTTGTCAGGTCAATTTTGCCGACATCTCCCTAGTCGACTACATAGCCGTCAAGGAGAACTTAATCAAGTAAGGTTATTGTACAAATGATTATAATATTATGGCTGGTTTTCCCATACGAAAATTGTGTAAATAGCCATTTATCGTCTTTTTCGGTGCTTAGAGCGACCCATGCAGTGGTCTTAGTTCATATCTGTAGCTGATTTACTGATTCCTCTTATGTTCCCTTCCCTGTACTCTTCTCGGTACTTCCGTGCTCTACTGGCTTGTAGCTGTAGTATCTATCTCACTTGTTAGTCAGCGAGCGAGTGGTTTATGACGTTCTTTGCCGCATCAGTTAGTCACACCTTTGCTCTTTCTGACTCTATTCCGGGTTCTATCCTGCCCGTTTTCAGATGCAATAATGCGTAGTCAGAACAACATCAGCTGATAGTCATGACTATCTCCAACTTTTGCGTCGATAACAAGGATTTTGTTTGTTATCTCGTCACGAAGCACTCGTGGAAGGGCAAGTAAGTGATCGTTTCAGAAGCAACGTTTCGCAATTTCTGATTCCCAGATCATAGAACCAGACAAGTACGTCTTGGAAGAAAAAGGGAAGAGCGTAGCTAGCTTTCTTGCTATAATAAGCCGATTTCGCAAGTTTATCGCTCGATTATGTCCTCTTGTTTAGATACAAACGGATCTTCTCCATCGGAACTCTCGCAATTACGACGTACAATCCTGCGACGCTTGAGATAACCAACCAGGTGGGCTTATCTCTACTTTGTCTCGTTTCGCAGTTACCATTTCATCTGCTGTCACTCTCTGACAGAAATCAATACCCGTCATCTATAAACAGCGCAGGATGTTTATGTTAGGTGTCAGGGCTTGGTTCTGTGAAAACAGAACAGCAATGATTCACAGTAGAATGCAGAAATGATAATCATTTTAAAGTTACGAACAATTTCAGCGGGAGTACAGCGACTTCGCGCATATTCAACCGTCTCAGAATGCCGGTGATGGGAAGGTTAGTGTTTTAGCACAATTAAATATTACTGCGGCTTTTCCTTCCTTCGTTCTAGTAATAAATATTCTTTGAAACACATAATTTACTTGTGATTTGCTAACATTCACGACCATGTATTCCAGCTCGCCGACTTGCATAGTGTCCTGACATTTAGTCCCTGTAAATATATTGTGGTCTGTCAGCCGGCCCGGTTGGGTACGAAAATACCGTAACCGTAATATTGAAGATTGACGATCGTTGTCTCATCTTCGTTCGTTATCCGTTCATTAATTTAAATTGTTTTTCATATTTTTGAAAGTGTTCAATTAGATATTTTGTAGATTCTCCGAGAAGCTTCGTAACGTGATGGGTCGATGCCTGAAGCTGATTGCAGAATGCACTGCATTCAGTGCTGCAGGACTCGATAAGATGAATCGGATGATACGTACGTTTAAAATATTGAATATTATTCTTATTTTTGTTATTGAGCATTTTTTTCAAATTATTGATTGTTTTTCAAATAAAATTAATGCCAAAAATTATTATTACTGTAATGTGCGCAACAATTTTACTGCTCCTTCTTGACATTAATGTTTCAACAGGGCTTCGACATATGTACTTTGATAATGTGTGATTGTTAGTTTTTGCCACTATCATCAAACATTTTTATATATTTGACAAAGAAATCAATGACATTTCAGGCGACGAACGATGATACTACTACAATCAACAGGAGGAAATCATCATGTAAGTTATGGAGAACAATATAACAACAAGTATTAAATGTGTCCTGTCTATTCCCCTCTATTCCCCTTCCCCTTACCCCTTCCCGCCCCTCTCCCTTTCTTGACCGGAGGTTGATCGTAGTCCGAATCCGTCGATTCCCGTTCTTCCTCCATGTCCTTCCTTGCCGTCTTCGATCGTCGTTCCTTCTTCTCCCTTCGATCTCCCTTCTCCTCTTCGGGTGGCTGTCCTTCTCCTTGGACAGTGGTACTCTTGCCTGCTGCCACTGACACAGCTACCGAACCCCCTCTGCCCCGACCTCCTCTTCCTCCACGACCTCTTCCCCTGCCTCGTCCTCTTCCTCCTCTCTCCAATGCTCGCAGTGCGGCTTCTCCCTCATCCCAGTCCGATCCAGAGCCTTCTTCTCCTTCTCTCTCTACCAACTCCTCTTCTGATTCTTCGTCTTCCGCATCACTCAACTCGATGGTGTTCATGGCTGGTTCGTGATCAGAATCCACTTCCTCACCATACACTCCTCCTCCCAATTCCTCTGAGACGTCGCTCTCACCTCCATCCTCCCCTTCTCCTTCCTCCTCATCTCCCTCATCCATGTTTTCCTCCTCTTCCTGCTGCATGGCGAGCATGTATTCCCTGTCGTTGGGAGCGTTTATCCTCTTCAGAAACTGCTCCATCAGTCGTCCCTCGATCACCGCCGGAATCGCCTCCCATATCTGGAATTGGCAATTTAGCATGCCATATAGCTTTTCCAAATCATTTGACGTAGAAACATGAATGCGCATGGTGTACCTCTCTCCTCCACGCATGATCCGCCTTAGCCATCTTTCTCTTCACAGCATTCGATTCACGTCCAAGAACGTTCACTGAACAATTCCCCTTCTCTTCTCTAAGATTCAGGAGATTGAGAATGGCCAGTGTATTTGAGTGGAGTGTGGCGAGCTTCACTCTCTCAGAATACCATCTCGGGGAACTGTAAATAGGTGCATTGCTCATCTGCCCCTTATGTGTCGACACTTTTTCCAGTGTTACTACTACATATTATGGTAGATACTCACCATGCTCTGCTCTTGGGAGCATACAGATTTATGATGCTATTGAAGCACTCGTTCGGGCTTGTATTCTTTTTCGGGCTAGCCCTTAACGTTGGCTTCATAATCACCGCCTTCAGTTCCTGATACTCATCGCTATCTCTCTTGATTTGATGCAATGTTGATGGCTGCAGCCTCTTGTGCTTGCACCGTCTGATTCCGTCCAGGAAGGGAATCTAAAAGAATTAGGTGGTACGGTAGTCGATATTTACTAGGATTACTGTAGCTATCGATATTTCTTTTGATCTCTCGAATTATTGCTGAACTCACCTTGCCCAGATTCGTGTGTCGCCCAGTTACGTGAGGAAGGACGGCTTTCCAGTAATTGAGACCGAGTTGACGACTTTTCGCGTACTTGAAGTGGAGGAAATATGCGTGATTGATAATCTTGCGTCTCCAGTACTGGATGTTCCCACAACTCCTCTTCTTGGTTATCTGGGATTGTAATGACATCAACATACTTCGTTTGATTCACATTAACGTAATTATTTAATTATTCATACATTGTTTACCTCTCGTAGATCGTGGTTTATCGATTTTATGAGATGCCAAAAATCGAGAAGATGCTGAATGTCCTTGAAGAGAACGTCCTCCCTCAGCATCTTCCCCAACTTGGCATCGTTGTCCGTGCATACGGAACGTATCTGACACCCAGCATGATTTATGTTTTGTTAATTACTAATCAAATGCATGTTCCTTCCACTATCTATAGCTAATCGATATACCATAATTTACTCACTCTCAATTGCATCGCTTGTATTCTCCTCAATCCCTCCCTCACTCCTGCTTTCTCCATCCTCCCACTCACATTGTCTGGAGATACGTGCTAGTTTTAAAATATTTAAAAAAAAACTTACTGATCCCAATCTCCTTCTTGTGCTTATTTACAATCTCCAATATTAAATTCGTTTTCAGGTCTATTGCGCTGACAGTGCAATTCGACGCTGAGAAGCCTGGAGAATCGTACCTCCCGTCCATGGACAAATCGAGTCCTCGTCTCTTCAAGTGAGCCATTATTTTCTATCATTTTTGTTAGTAGATATAATAAGAAATAGCTTTATTATTCGTCTATCTTTCGTCCACTATTGGTATTCAGATACTGCTAAATACTCAACTAACTACTATTAACTAGCTATTATAATTTCAGGTAGACCGCTTTCATCAATTTCGCCCTACTCAACGATGGCGCTCTCCTTTGGTGGTTCGTTTACGCCTCATTTTTGTAATGTTTCCATTGATGCTGTTCAGAAAGGCGAGACCGGAAACAGACGCTGCGTAATGTGTACTCCTGGCTGCAGCCTCAGTCGCGCTACTTTGATGACTACTCGAATGCGATGCCCATCGAACAATTCGAGAAGTACGTAAAGAGGAATCTTGTTCAATGATTTGTACCTCCTAATTTTGATTTAGGCTGTGCGGGCCTATTCAAGACACCCAGTTCAATGCGGATCTCGCTAAGGAGATCGTTCTGAATCCTTGCCTCAATATGGCCGAAGGACTCCTCATCGAATATTCGATTATATTGGGATACAAGCCAACCGACTTCACCCTGCCCGTTAGTTTTTTTTTATGAAAATTAATACTTTGAATATTGAGCGTTCGAGTATATTTTTACAAGGATATGGACGCATAATTGATCACCCGACTATTACAGCATGGTAATCCCGGAAAGGAGCTGGACCTCACTCTCGCTCTACTTCAATCTTGTCAAAGGAAATAAGGCGCTCTCCGAGGTGATCATGTGATTAGCAAGCCCTACTTCAATTCGTCTGTACCGTATTCATATGAGAACACTGTAGAGCATGAATGTGTTTAGTTACTACAATAATTTTAATATTTTTTCCCATTCAAGAGTAGATCAATTTAAAGTCACTTACATTCATTGCATTGCGAACAATTGATCCGACTTCTTTCATATGATTTACATAGATAAAGTCCGTAGCGGGGAACACGAGCCGAACAAGTAGGTCGTGTATAGTTCTCTCTTTCGGGAGTGAGAGACCCATCACAGAGGCGAAATCGTGTAATCTCTGTGATAGATGTATTAGGTACGTACTGATTCTAGGAGCAAACCGGGAAAGGAAGTCCTGTCGTGTGAGCAGCAGTGACTAATTTCACATTCCCGTGATAGTATCGTCCTTTGAGTAGGGATTGAGAGCGCCATGACTGTGGAGTAACACAGTGCTCGCAGTCCCATGCGATTCTCACTGCCGATCCATTCAGAGTAAAACTTCTTGACACTATTGCTTTCAGGCCGCAAGACGGGCAACGATCGAAGAGGGAGAGAAGTTGAGATGATTCGATCAACAGGAACTCGGGCAATTCAAGAGAGGTGGACTCATCGACCGAATCAGTGGTAGTCTCTTGTGAAGAATAGTCTCCCTAAATTAGACTTTTTCAAGTTGTATATTCGTTGTCCCTCCCTTTATCTGATTTTTACGTACCGCATCAAATTCTTGTGAGTTGTAATCGTTACTCTGGTCGTTCTGAGTAAATCCATTTTTTTTAAAAAACATTGCTCGTATTGATCTACCTCTGATTCGATGGGAGGAATTGATGATTGAGAGAAAAGAGTAAGGGAGTGCATGCGAGATGGAGGAGCAACAGACACATTACAATCACGAACTGCCACTTCGGAGAGCTGAATTTTATCGTAGTTTATTCTTTGAATATTATTGCTTTATAATGTTACTGATCAATCCCTTCGAATGCATTCCCCTCGATCCCTCGATCATAATTCATCCACGCCCCATACATAAATAATTTAAGTTTTATATTTACTTTTCTCGTCAAGAGTGGCATGTCGAGAGGTGCAGTTATATTGGGAAGGCCAAGAGTCTTCTGGAATGAAGTATGAAGCAAGGAAGAGGCAGTCATTCGATATTAAAGCTCATAATCGCTCACATCTATGGGGTCAGGTTGATCACCATCGAAGTGGGCAGGGCACCAATACGTCCTCACTGGCGGTTGCTTAGCCAACCCCTCCCTGAACTGCTGGAGCAGCGCATCACCCTCCTCGGGCAGCAAGTTCTGTCGACGAATCCACATGGATTGCTTTTCGGGGAGAGAGTTGACAGGGAAAGAGCGCATCGGAAGTGAAACTGGCCTAGGGCACACGCCACACCTCTTCACCATTCTTCTGAATACATGCACCGAATGTCGTAGGATGTTAAAACAAGAAGTAGTCAATCAAAACTCCCACGATCGAACGATTTGAACAGCGAACCAAGCGAGAACAGTGAAGAATACGTCAAGTTTGCAGTTTCAACAAGGTTTCCGATGCAGAACAGCTACCGGGTAAGTAAATAAGTGCTAAACCAACAAGCAGGATGACAACCAATCAAAAATAATCTTAAAAAATACTGCGAAAAACAGCGGAAATGCTAAAATGTTGCTAAAACACAGGAAACTAGCACTGAAAAAAGTCGATAACTTGAAAATACAGTATCCGTGAAATCCGGAATTACAGACCGGCTTTTGCCAAAATTTCACGAAAAGTAAGAATGGTGCAGGTGGCAGGAGCTACCGTAATCTTTTTATTAAATTGCATTTTGCGCCTTATATATTAATTTTTGAAATGTAATATTTTGGCATTGTACCCATGGCTAAGGAACACGCCATTTGAGCCCTGGTCATTTTTGGCCGCCGACTCCCTTTAAGGCATCAGTAAAGTGAAAAGGTGATTTCGAAATTGCTTCCATTAACGATCGATGCGGCGAGCTTTCATGTCACTACAAACCGCCGCATTGACATGTGTATTTAACGTTTTAGTTGCTATTGATAAGAATGAAGCTTGAGAGGCTCACTCGTCGATTGTTTCCGCTCGGGTGCGTGTCGCGATGAGGGGGCTTCTTCTCTTATTCTTTATTCTCCGTGAGTGTTAATTTTTGAAATTGTGAATTTTTAAGTTAAAAATGCATGAACAACGTTCAGCAATCGTTCACTCGTCCTGCCCGGACGGCTTCGAACTCTACTCGGGCGGACAATGCTTGGAGCTTCAGCCGACGCAATGGTCCGGCTATCGCGCTGACCAAGCCGTGAGCCCCGCGATCGCAAAGTGCAAGGAAAAGCAGGCGCAGCCGGTCATCATTCATAACTCCTGGGCCAGTTTCGTTCTCATCTCCGTTATGCTAACTCTGGTGTGCGCCCCAACTTAGATGCCAGCGAAAGGGGATTCCAAATTGGAATCAAGTGCAGTACCCCGGCATTGGGTTCTCAAGTTGGATTCAAGTCAAATTTCCAAGTTGCGACCATGCCTGGGAGCTACTTGGATACTTCCTTGGGTCCAACTTGGATGCGCACCCCCGAGCATCTGCTCAACCGCCATTTAGACAACACCTCTTCACTCTCTCTCTCCCTGTTGAATTCATTACACGTTTCACGAGCCGAACTTTTAAACGAGCTACTATTTCAGCAGCACAACTACTGGGAAAACCAATATTCATCACACTCAAATACCGTCGTCATTCTTGGTATTTTTTCGACGAATGAAGTTTTCATGAGTTGTGATCAATTTTATAAATGGCATTTCCAAACGACATCGAATATAGTAAAAATTTGAGGAATCGTGTGCAACACCATTTCGTTGAAATACCAATGGTCTGATCACTCAGCTATAGATTTCAAACCAAGTAGCTATAATTCAGGTGATTTTTTGGCTCTGTCGGAGTTGAAGGGTCCCATGAGAATTGAAGGGTCCCATGAGAATTGAAGGGTCCCATGAGAATTGAAGGGGTCCCATCATATTTTCACGGTGAGTGGTGTGCTTTCCTGGAGAATTGTGCGGTCCCATGAGAATTATGGGTTTCCATCAGATTTTCATGGTGACTGGTCTGATTCGTGAAGATCTGTGATCGATTTTGACTTCTCCGTGTGTATTTCTTAACGCACGCCCATTTCGAGTGCATCCATATCAGTTCCAATTGTTTATTCAAGTAAATGTACATATTCATTGTCCTCGATTTCCTCCACGGCCTCCTCTGCCCGGTCTCGGCGTCGTCGTTACCCGAGTAGTCTGAAATGCACCATGAGTGATGTTCAACGCATTAATTGAATTGTTTTGAATGTGCAACGTTTTTTTTATAGTAAACTTACTTTTTTGTGGTTTTCGGTTTCGAAGTTGTCGTTTTTTTAGTTGGCCGGGCAGTAGTGGTCTTGGGTTTTTGAGTTGTTGTGCGTGCTGGAGTAGTCGTAGTCACTTTTCTTGTCGTCCCTTTTGTAGACTGAATGTTCCAAATTTAACGATGTATCTATTTACAATGTAAAATGTGTCAATTATATTGAAAAAGATCTTGGATAAATAGTTCGAAAATGTACTTACTTTGGGAGTTGAAGATGTTGTTCTAGTCAGTGCAGTCGTGGTTGGTGGAAGACGTGTTGTAGTTGTTCTCTTTGCCCGCGTTTGGAAAAAAAAGGCGTTTGGAAAGTTTTCGCGTTTCGCGTTTGGAAAAAAATCGCGTTCGTGCGTTTGGAAATAAACACAAAAAAAGTGAAAATCGATCACGGATCTTCATGAATCAGACAAGTCATCATGAAAATCTGATGGGACCCTTCAATTCTCATGGGACCCTTGAATTCTCATGGGACCCTTCAATTCTCATGGGACCCTTCAACTCCGACAGAGCTTTTTTTTATCATTATCGTTTTATTATATTTCATTCTTCTCATAACTGACCTTTGTGAACATTCGCTCGAGAGAAGGGAGGAAGTATCCGGGAGTGATCTAACTAGCCTCCTCTCCCCTTCACTCCTCTCGGAAAATCTCAGAGCTCGCGGCAAAATACCTTTCAAAAAACAGAATTGGCATCGTCTTTTCATCAATTATAATCGTATTTCTACAATTCAAGATGTTTTCAGCATTGACTTCAAATTGCCGAGAAGGCTGCACCTGGTATTTAACGTCTAATCCAAATTGGCAAGTAGGCGAGTTTCAATTGGATACTTATTGAGACTAATATGTGTTCCAATTTCCCTCAATATCTGCATTGTGCGAGACTGAAAATTACAAACTTTAGAGAACATCAAAGTATTTGTCGAGGTATATTATTCGAGCGAGTCGCGAACTTAAACTAAATTAGTCACAGCTGAATTGTTAAAAACAAATTGATAATTTCGACCAAGTAAATTCCAGTTTGCGACTCGATAACTTACACGTATAACCTTTACTGCACGGCTCAACTTCCTGTGCCAATTTATTCCGAAGACGGTTGCGAGTACTTCGATGATGATAGTGACGACGGAGTCTGCTATAAGGTTAAATCGTAATCACTTCAACTTCTTGAAATCCTCTTCTCTTTCAATCATGCTCAAATATTTAAAGATCGGTGCAGCAGCGGAAACCTGGCAGGATGCTCAGTTGAACTGTAAGAAAGTTGGCGCCAACCTTGCGTCCATTCATAATCAGCAGGTATCAGCGGATAAGGTGATGCAATTATGAAAGGATGCCCAGGAAAACAATTTCCTTCGACGTCTCGCTGTCTCTAACCTTGCAGTAGACGGGCTATTTCTTGGAGCAACGATTTCGGGAAAGGAAGATCATTTCGGATGGATTGATGGAACGGATTGGGATTATCAAAATTTTTATGCTGGTGGGTATCGATGCAATTGGGAGTTGCCTTTGGAGAAAAATATCCCAAGAAAAAAAGTAGCATAAAAAATTGTAATGAAAACTTCTCGAAATCCAACAAATAAAAGAAGTAGCAAAGGGACGTCCAGATGTGTGCTGCTAACATTTAAACCCATTTGATATTTCCGGCTTTCCAAAAACCGGCTTCGGTGATTGTGTTGCAATGGACACATCGACTACGTCGGGCCTGTGGATGAACTTCAATTGTTCAGCGAAACTACCGGTTGCATGCATTCGCGACAGTAAGTTGTAATACATGTATTTTTCATGTGCTTTATGATTTCAGAGAGACAAAACCTACCGACCAACTCGGAATGTGGTACTGATCCCTATTTAGAAGATACTCTGGTACATTATTTCCGAAAACATACTTTAATTTTCGCTTAGATCACGTCACCCGGGTTCCCATATAACGCATCGATATTAAAATTATATTTTCGCTTAGATCACGTCACCCGGGTTCCCATATAACGCATCGATATTAAAATTATATTTTCGCTTAGATCACGTCACCCGGGTTCCCATATAACGCATCGATACCGTGTGAATACTTCTTGATGGTCGACGAAGGAAAGAATGTTGAACTAGAGGTAATTTCTCAATTAACTTTAATAACATGATCGCATTGTCAGATCGTAACGTTGGAAGCAAATTCATGCTGCGATTATCTCTTGATTTACGACGGATATCTCGGAAGTTCCATGATTGCCAAGTGAGGCAATTTCAGAAAATACTTGTGTCCTGATATTTGCAATGACCATGACGAGTTGATTACTCGTATTCCGAACTTTATTTTCACATTTCTTACGAGTAACTGATATTTTAGCGTCACGGGCGCAGTGCAAAATGTTACATACACAACTACGCAAACCAGCTACATGAGAGTTGTTTGGCAACCGAATGGTGGTTATCACGTGTTGGGACTGGCGGTAAGATTAATAACTTGAGAATATAGCATTATCTCTTCTCAGATGACGTTCCGAGGAGTTTGAGCAAACTGGAGACCACACAACAGTTATCGCTTTCACTACAATGCATTGATAAAGATTTATTTTATTTAGTCATAAATCTTGAACAATATGAACACTTGAGAAATACGAATACCTCATACGACGCTTTCAAATACAAAATCATTCTGGGAGCAATTATTGTGCTGAACAACGGTTTGACTCGCTCAGTAACCATTTAACGAACATTTAACGAACAGATGGGAATTGATGTCATGATCTGATAAGATACTCTCCTTTTTCCCTGTGTTTCCTTTTCAGTCTGACTGCGATATACAACTATGCGTGAAAAAATACTAATTAATGCACACAAACAACACTCAAATTTTACAATGAGGTGCGGCCGGCTGCTTATAAGGAAATTCAATTTCAATTCAATTTCTTTATCATGTCAAGAAGTTAACGTCTGATGAGGATGGGTCTGTATACATCGGTAGTTGCCTGCCACCAGTTCGCGCCAATTGATCTTGTGAGATCGTCCCTCCATCGCGTTCTCGGTTGCCCTCGACTTCTCTTTTTTTTGTAGGGGATCCATACAGTAGCCGCTCTGCTCCACTGGTTCAAACCAGTGGAGCAGAGCAAACTTGTGATTATTCCATAGTCTGGAATGCGGACCCCACTTCTCATCTTCTCGATTCTGCGTGAGTTTCCAAATTTTCATCGAAGCTCAAATTTGCAAACCGTAATTCTTTTGGTTTATTTATGCGCCTCTGACATTTCATAAACTATCTCGCAAGACAGAGGGGCGAGAAAGCACTCTCCTACAGATGTCGCCATATCCTTCTGTCCTCCGGGCTTCGACCTCGTTCGAGGCGGGCAGTGCCGCGGATTCTACACCACCGTCACAGTGCCGGATGACGTCGCGGAGAACATTGCGGCGAACAAGTGCAAGGAGATAATGGACTGCCGATTATTATTCACGATGATGAAGTGAGGTTGAATTATTTTTTTCCTATTGACTGAAGCGATTACAAATTCAATATTCAGGAACAAGCCTACTGGAAAAGCCGCGCCACCCGCGCTTACGACCTCGTGCTTGGTAATGATAATTTCTAATTGAATTGGAATAAACTTTTCTTATTCCAGGACTAGTATGCAGTTCCTCTCGAGTGTGGATATGGGCAGACGGCTCGTCGGTCGATTATCATCCGCCTTCGTTCATTCCCAGTGAGATACTTCTCCAGTATGGACAGATTTGTGAAGTCATAACCTATGTTCATCATCACTTGTTTTCTTGTAGCGTTAGATTTATTGTTTTGAGAACTTATTTCGATACTCATTTCGGAGAATCTATTGGCAAAGACCTCTCAGGCTCTCATTGTCAGAAAATAAAATTAAACTTAAATAACTTACTGAAATGAGTGAAGAGAGCAGACGAAATTTGAGGGTGCGATACCGATGTGGAACCTCTCGATGTTTACTGCACTGCTCCATCTCGCCAGCCGATTCCATCCGGACACGGGTGCGAAAGCTTCGAAGACGACAGTGATGATGGAGTTTGTTACCAGGTAAACATTTTTTACCTCCCAGCTTAGTTTCTAACCTAAAAAACTGTTTACTCGATGTTTCAAATGAAAATAATTTATTAAATTAGGTTGGAGCGGCAGCCGAGAATTGGAAAGAAGCACAAATCATATGTGGAAGTTTCGGCGCGCAGGTGGCTTCAATTCACAACGAAAAGGTTCCCATTTGAATAATGTAACTAGTTTTTGAATCTTAAATTAGGGAAACTCTTTCCTACGCCGACTAGCAGTGTCAAAGGGAGCAGTGAGCGGAATGTACCTTGGAGCAAGTGTTTCTGGAAAAGCAGACAATTTTTCGTGGATCGACGGGACTACATGGAATTACGACAACTTTTATTCTGGTTTGTCTCCTGAATTCAATAATATTTTTTAGTAGTCACGGTAGATAATCACCTAATTCAAAGATATGAGTCAAGTATGATATATCATAATTTGAGGCTTCCCCATCACTGGCCTTGGCGATTGCATAATCATGGATACGGGAAGTACCGGAGGTGAATGGGCAAATGTTGATTGCTCGACAAAAATGTCAGTCGCGTGTGAAAGAAAGCGTGAGTTTATTGAACTCGTAAAGATAGAAAATTTCGCCTTTAAGAAGATTATACTGCTCCTGCCTGCACAACAGGTCCTTGGGTGGAAGGGCAGATAGTAAGAACTATGACTTCTAAAAATGTTGAACGTAAATGAATCAGATGTATTCTCCGGGATTTCCATTCGATTTTCCATAGCCACCACTCCTTGCGATTTTATCCTCTATGTGGATTCTGGGAAGAAAATCGAATTGGAGGTTCTACAATAATACATTTATTTATATTTTATAATAATTTTGAGGTTCTCTTAGTAGAGGCAAACCCGTGTTGTGATCACCTGATAATTTAAGAAAATTATTTCGGAGGCACAGTCATTGCAAAGTAATTTCCTAATTTCCTTTTCGTAAAAAATATGATTCATTATTATATAGCCTTACGGGAGAAGTAAACGACAAGAAGTACACTACGAGCTCGTCTAACTTCATGCGAGTTTCATGGCAGCCAACCGATGGAAAGAATGTGAGAGGCGCGATGGTAAGCGAATTGGCAAATGAGTAAAAACAAATTTCATTTCAGTTCACCTACAAGGCGGTGTAATCGATGGTGGCGATTCGAAGAACATTGATTTCGTTTGTAATGCCTTGATAAAGAATCCAAAAATATATGAGGGTTTTTTTTACCGAAAACACTAAAAACATTTAAAAAAAATACAAGAATTTGAAGCATGCCCACGGGGTATTGTTGTGTAACCAGAACCGGGAAATAGGAGGAAATCCCAGACGTTTACGGCACACTCTCGCTGCACCAATTTTTAATGTGCATTTCTGTTTTGTTGTCCCTTCTTATGTTTATAACTTTTTTTCAATTGAACGAGCTTATTTATCAACGCATTGATCATTAGCTGCTAATCTGCGCCCGAATACTTTTCTCCGTTTTAAGAGTATTCTTATAATTACGCTGCAAAAAGCATCATTTTTATACGTAACCTGACGCATTCCGTTTGTATTCCGTCATTCCTCCTTATTATTCCCGTTTTGCAGTTAAAATACTTGAATTTTCTGTTTCACTCGCTTTCAGTCATGAACAGGACGGCGCTCAAGGCACTGCAAGGCATGAACAGTGACTACGCGACCATTAAGAAGGACCTCTCGCTCGCGCTCCGAGTCGTCATGAACAATTGCGATAATTATGTGAGTTTTTGTACCGTTTTACGAAGATTTACGACGAACCGGTATGAAAAAACTTAAGCAATTAATTAAATTCAGAATGAGCAAATACAATTGACGACGTCCAAAGTCCTCTACGCCATCACCGACTTGCTATTGGCAGGCGTGGAAAATATCGAAGCCGGAAAGGTTGGATAATTTCTATATTCAAAAGTTTAATAAAATATGTAATTTATTGGGAGTTAGGCGCCTCATGCAGTATTTGCGGGCAACTCATAATCATTTAGATCAGTCCTTAGTCGATTTATCATCAAATTCATTCCAGCAATTCGACCTGACGTACAAATTGGTTGACGCCTACAGCACAATGAACAAATGCCAGAATCCCAAGGATCCGCTCCAGGTTTTGGTTTTTTCGACTTCTTCCATTTCAAATGACCATTCCTTGTCATGTAATTTATAAAAAGTAGGTTCAGCGATCTCCACATTATGCTTACATTCAGCAGTTCTACCAGTATGGCCCACAGGTGTCCAAGTCTTCTGAAAAAAAGTATTGGATGAAAAAGAACGGAAAAGGTGTTCTTTACTTTTCCCCATTGCAGATCTGCCTTTTCAAGTTTGCGCGTTGCTTCATTCTCTTTATGGATAATCTGCACGGAAAGATCCTTCTCAAGGGAGAGGAAGCGCCTGAGAAAACGATGATGCCGTGTGTTTGGGTGGACAGTGTTTCAAGTGAGTTAATGAAGTAATTAATATCCAAATATTGGACCGTACGGTCTTACCAGTGTGTTCCACCTAGCGTTGTCTTACGACTATAAAATCGCTTAACTTGGATACACCTTTACCTTTATTGGACTGTGTGCTAGGTCGATTGAGTGCAACTCGTGCCATGCACTTATGATATTGGATGATGCGTTGTAGGTGGTCACCAGCGATTAGTACAAAAGTGATTGAATGTAATTGAAAAGAACAAAACAAGTGATTTAAAATTTGAACCGAAATGTCGAATTGCAGAGAGGAATGCTCCAGTGAAGCAGCAGCCAATCAGGTCTTCCAAGTCAACCTCCGTTGGCGTCGTTCGAAACATCGGCGCACAGCAAGTAGTGGTCATCAATGATCGGGAGTTGTCATAATCCGTTTGACAATAAAAACCACAATAATAAAATCTACTAAAATAGATTCGCTCACAGGAATGACCCGAAAATAGGTAACGCTTTTTTTGGGATTAAATAAATATTCTTCCAGGTCCAGGCCCTTCGGGCTGCTCTCAGACGGAACCCGCCCCGCATCTGCCCGTTCCTGTTGTATTGGGGTGTCCCACATATTTGTGACATTTTTATTTATTTTTATTTTTTTGTTTATTCCTTCAACAACAACAAATGATCAGTAATCAATGTATGCTCCCTTAGTAGTCACGACCTGCCTCCATCGATCGGGCAGGGTCTCGATCCCTCTCTTCCAAAAGGCCTGGGGCTTAGAGTTGATCCATGCCTCGAACTCCTTCACAAGTGCGTCTCGGTTCTTGAACTTCTTTCCTCGACAGAAGTTAGAGAGGGAGCGGAAACAGTGGTAGTCGCAAGGGGACAGATCAGGGGAGTAAGGTGGGTGAGGGAGCCATTCCATCTCCAGCTCGTCCATTTTCTTCTGGGTGATTTTCGCATGATGAGGGCGCGCGTTGTCCATGAGCATGAGGATTTTGCCCTCGCTCAGGAGTTTGGGAGGGACCCTGACCGCCACCTCTTCCAGTTGGGTAGTGAAGAGGTCAGCCTTGATGGTGATGCCGGGAGGGAGGATCTCCCAGTAGATGGGACCGAGGACGGAGAAGAAGAAACAGAGGAGTTCCTTCTTTCCGTGAAGTTCCGCCTTTGGAGCCTGCTGGGGTTTCTCATCGACGTCCACCCACTGAAGTTTCCTCTCAGGATTATCGTAGGTGATCCACTTCTCATCCATGGCGACGATGTGGCTGACCCAATTGAAATTGGATCTACGGTGGAGTAATCCCTGACAAACGTCAACCCGCTTTTTCAGCTGAGCTGTCGTGAGGTCATGCGGAATCACTTGGGGGAGCTTAGGTGTCTTCCCAGCATCATGCAGGATTCGAGCAACTGTGGTCTTAGGAATATGGATGGTCTTCTCAATATCGCGCACACTAGATTTGGGATTGGCCTTCAGTTCCCTGAGAACACGACCCCGAACACGAGAAGAAGGGCGTCCAGGATGGGGTTGGTGTTCCAGATTGTAATCCCCTCGCTTGAATCGGGTGAACCAATTGAAGCAGGTGTGAAGGGAGGGGGCATTTTCGCCATGAGTCTGGACCAGCTTACGGTGGGATTCCGTCGCCGTTCGACCCAGGAGAAAATAATGAAGCAAAACGGAGCGGTAGTGTCGAGCAGTGTTCATGACTATAACTGATGAAACTAGTCAAAGACTGATGCAATCGAGAAGCGGCTAAGTGTAAACAATTGCACAACATGATGACGTAATATTGTATTGCATCAGAATGATTGTCGATCATGCAGTAATTATTGGCAAGCAAATTCCAAAAATATGTGGGACACCCTGATAGTAACAAAACGACGGCTGGTCCCGGCGAAAAGAGTGCGTTTCACAATAAAATAGTTATGTTCGTAAAAAAAAGTTTACACTGCGATTCATGCCTTCAGAAATTTTATATTGATTAATAATTAAATAAATTTCAGGTCATGCCACCAGCGCCCTCACTAGAGAAGGAGTCGCCTGCACTCTTCGATGATCTGCAGACAGGTAAGAAAGTGAAGACTGAAGAGGATGATGAAGCTTGGATGGTCATGGCTGAACAACCCAGGTGAGTAATGCTAGCATCTCATCAAGCCTGACACCTCGCCTAACTTTCACCGAATATGAATCATGTAAGATTTGTAGTTTTCCCTACTTCAGCTCAGTTGAAGAGGTTTTAGGCTGATTACTCCGATACACCTAATTAAAGTCACAGTAATCACTCGTCGACTAAAACAATCAATTTCAGCACCTCTGCCCACACCGATCCACCTCCCTCATTCTTATCACATCATCCCAAAGAGGAGACAGAGGGTGGTCGAATCAAGTAAGCATGCGTTTTCGCAATATTTTATGCTGGTGCGAGCCACGCAGTTGAGCTCAAGAATGATAAACCGTAACATGAGCTTGTTTTACGTTTAATATTCATAACAAACTCATTCAAAAATCATTCAACACCCAATTATGTATTTCAGCCCATCTACCACCTACCACAACTCCGCGTCTTCCACGTCATCCCAGCCAATCAAGGAGGAAGTGGAGGACAACTATGATTACGGAGATGTGAAGATGGAAATGGAGATCAAGGAGGAGGAAGAGGAGGAGATGGATGGACCGATTGCTGACACTGTGTGAGTGATGTTGAACTTTTTCCAAGGATTCGCGGAACTGCTGTTTGTGTGAACTGGGTTTACAAAATACTGTATGAAACGAGAAATAGTTCTAATATCATGTATGACCTTATTCCAGGAAGCTGAGCGAATTGTGCTCGTCCACCAACGGTTTCCACGATCCTACTTCCTCAACCTCCCAACCTGTTGTTTCCTCCTCATCTCGACGCAAGCAGAAGATAACCCTGTCCCCTCCGCCGCCCGAGTGCACCGGATTCGCGACGGCCGAAGCGCAGAAGTTGGTGAGTGATGAGTAGAATTAAAATTATATGAGTTCCCTGGTCCCCACACTCCCTCGTAACTGGAGCTGGTGATTGCGTATTGTATGAAGATAATTCTAACATTGTATGAATTGTATGAAAATTGTATGAAGATAATTCTAACATGTTTACGTTGCAATAAAAATTTACGATAAGGTGGTATGAAAAATCAGAACTTCGATGTTCTTCTCGTGAACTTCGATGATGTCTTCGAGAGCTCCGATGACCTGGAAATATTTCAAATTATTATTTCTACCATCCTCGAAGTGTGCTAAAAGAACGAAGACATAAGTTCAAATTCCACTACCTTCTCCAGCTTGACCTTTCTTCTCTCCTTCTCCTCCTCATTGGCATTGTCCTTCAGTCTCTGCAATTAAAAAATACGTGTTTCAAAATTGTAAGTTATGAAAAAAATGCTGAGGCCAAGCGATCAAGAGTTACCAGATTGAAGGCGATTGCACCTCCGGCAAAGTAGAGTGCGCAGTGCGGGAAGAGTAGATCGGATAGGAACAGGAGCTGACATGTATTTTGGCTAATAACTATTTTTTTAAATGTGTGATGTATTGTCGGTAGCCTTGCTCGTGAAGAACAAGAGACCAATACTGATAACATTTGCTAAAAATAGTTCTTCATCAAGAATCAATCAACTACCTTCTCTAGCGAGTAAGGCGGTTCGGCTCCATCGAGGTTATTCACCATGCCCTTGTACATCTCTTCGACAAGCATTCCTGTGGAGGAGCGTCTGCACAAATAGAACGATTCCTTATGTTCAATCGTTCATGACTAAAGAATTAGGCGTACCTATCCTCCGTTGATAGGGCGAAGAGTGAAATGCGGTGAAGGTCCTCCACACCGACGCCCAGATGGGTGCACTGTAAGAATGCACGATTGCATACATATTTGCGACTGGAAATCTCTGCTTAAAGCGATCTTCACGAAAGATGCATCTGAACGGCCTTACCTGCCAATCAATCAACGCCGCCAGATCCCCGTTGTCCTTATTGATGAGCACGTTCTCCGTGCGAAGATCTGAGAAACCAATTGTGGTGTCGAACATTTGTAAATTGACTTTCTGATGCGATTGCTGCCTATTCTGAATGGCCGCGAGCGTCGGAGGATTAGAGGCAAGAAATAAAAAGTGAAAGTGAAAAAAGACAAAAGATTGATAGTTGAGCATTTTTTAGATTCTATGGTGATTATTCTTTTACCTCCATTAACCAGCACCGGTCTCACTCCCATCTCCTTGTGGAGCGTTGACATGAGAGTCGACTTGAAGTAGTCGGGAAGGATCGCCCCGATCTTTCCCATCAACTCCGCCGTTTTCGGAGAGAAATCCACGAGAAGAATGCTCTTGAACATGCCGGAGTACGACTGGATAGGAAATTTACTGGATGTTAAAAAATGACGGTTAATAATACAAAGGAATAAGAAACAACCTCAAGGGTGGCATTCTTGGAGAATTCATCGACAAAGTCCTTGAGCAGGGCGGGAGCAGAAGGTTCTTTCTTGAGCGAGCAGGCTTGAATCTTGCCGAGGGCACGGGCGATCTGAGATTTTTTCGTCATATTTATCTATCAGTTGATCATTTGTGATCACTAGCTTTCCTTTCCCTATAGTTGTGCACTCTCAATCAAATTTGCTATTACCTGTTTCACGGATTCCACCGAGTGCTTCTCGTGAAAGTTCATCATCCTTGCGTTCTCCATGTACTCAAGACAGATCTCACCTCCGATCTTGTCCTGAAAGTAGGAGCTCCCCTATTTCCATTCTTTTTAAAAAATGTGTCGCACGTGTTTCTGGATTGTGAAAAAAATGAACTTTGAATTTCGCTGCTTTGGCCTTGCTGAAAAATTACTCGTCTCACAATAGTTCCGAACGGCTTTCCATAGTACTTCTTCGGCAAGGCCAGTCCCTCGAAGTCCTCGAAGAAGTCGTATGTGGCCACCTCCGTGTTGTGCACCTGAAAGCGCGCATTTGTTTTTAGGAAAATGGGCAATTTCCAATAGAAGTCGTGGAGGCGCGCGTTCCGTGCGCAACTTACCCCTCTCAACTTGTCGCCCATTGCCTCCCATCCCTCCTCGGACTCGATCATTCGATGACCCTTCGGAAGGGCATTGTTCAGCTTGAGGAAGGGAAGAGCCGAGGGAATCTGCAAATCGTTTCCGTTCTTCAGAAAATGCTTTTTCACTTGTTTAGAGCACCGGAATGGATGCATGATGCCCGTACCTTGAGCACCACTCGCTTCGGTAGATTGTCCCCTTCTGCATCTTCGACCCAGTCGCAAGTGATGAGACCACAGCGAGAGGCGAAGCCCTCAACAAAGCATTTTTACATAGCATATATACAATATATACAATAATTCATATATATACAATATAATATATACAATAATATATACAATAAGCATATATACAATAATTTACAGTGTGTTGTTCAAATGAGGATACATGCGATTAGCTCACATTTCCCTCTCCAATGTCGACCACGGACTTGTTCGCCCCAAGCGTTGCTTCAGTGTACAGAGCACTTCTGTAAATAATATTCATCCTAAATCACGCCAGTTGCAGCTCTACCTAATTCGCTTCTCATCCCAACAGTTATAGGAATTCTGGTTCGTGATTAGAGAAGTGTATGTAGTTTGATTGATCAACAGATGTCAGTAGAGCTATTCCCCTTTCACACTATTTCTCGCGACTCTTCCTCGTGGTGAGAGAGCACGAAGAAAGAGGAGACGGATATTTCGTTTTGAAAACCCTAATCCAAACCAAATTCGAACCTAATTCGCTTCTCGAAGGCATCCCATGTTACTGCGGTCTCGAGAAGACCGTCGCGTATCTCGTGTAGGCTCATGTTCACTAATTTCTTCAGCAAAGATCCAATCGAAGGGCTACCTCAAACTAGAAACATTTCATCGTAAATTGCAATGCATGTGGAGAAAATGAGTGGGAGACTGAAAAATGTAGCGGAAAGAGGATAAGATCCGTTGAAATACTCTCCGCGCAAAACTGTTCGTCAGATTGCACAATGCGTCGTGTATTCGAGAGATCGAGAGAGCGTTTATCTTCTGTTTGCAAAATACGACAAACACGCGCGTACGTGAGTTATGACTAATGAAACAAATGAAACGAGCAATGAAACGAGTAATGAAACGAGCAATGAAACATTCGGGGACAGTAAATCACATCTAAAGCACATGAGTTCATGCTAGAAATATGGTAGATGCGATCAAAACACTATCATTAGAATTATTATATTATCAGGGGCGTGAAACCTCATTAATAAAAGTTCGAGCTGATTGTCATTACAGTCAGAAGACAGCTTGACTTTTGATGATCTGTCGAATGAGCTATCACATTTTTTTAGTGAGATCAAAGATCAAAATTTAAGAGATCACGTCGTCGTTTTATCTGTCGACCCTCTGCGACGGTTTTGAAGAGTTGTACGCTCGCAACTGGGTTCTTACAGAGAACGCGTTTTTAAACTCTGCATGATTCTGTTTTCGTAATACACCTTGAATTATTCGGGATCTAGATTATAACCGCCTCCGTTCACAAATCACTTTTCATCATTCCACAGCATTTCATAGATAAAAGTACTGCACTGTCTACAATTCAGTTCCTCCCGGGAGTCGACCATTTCCGCGGTAAAGAAGTTGGAAAGATCGACGTACTCGCAGATACAAAACAACACGCACGCATGCGGGAATAACAAAACATCATCGACAGACGGACGATGAGACGGTGTTCTCTCGACATTGCGACCAGCGAACTGTTATCACGCCTCCCTTTTCACGTTTTTCTTTCATGATTTGTCCAATATATTTACTTCTAGGTATTTTAGTTGAACCACGAATTAGCACGTGTCGGAAATGAGCAGTTTGGACGGCGATGAAGTAGAGAAGTAAGTGTTATTATGATGAAGGGGCTCCAAGAAGTTCCGCGAGGATCGCGTCACAGGAAGGCTGTCCTTTGGAGATGAACGATTTTCAGGCTACGAGAACAGGTGCGAATACTGAGTTCTCAGAACAGTGCACTCACAAAGGAAGTCAGTACGCTGAAGGAAGTAATGATGCCTTCGTGGACTATGGAGAAATTGAGTTTCAGAAACTGTCGGTTGGAACGTCCGAGGCTGTGTCCAAAGCGGTGTTCTCAGTGAAAGCAACCATGCCGGTTTCCGACACTCTGAAGTCACCAGTTTCAACCAAGACAACAATGGTATTTCGATGTTTTCATTTAGGTCTCAATAACAACATTGTTGAGATGTGCGGAGTGGAAGTGAAAATGCTCGCAAATTATCTCCCTAATAATGAGGGTTCACGGCAGTTGTATGTGTACGTTTTTATCATATTTTGAAGATTGAAGGAAATTAATCGATTTATCCATTAACACTTTGCAGATGGTTCGAGCTGACATCGCCATCCAAGCACAATGCTGCGTTCTTGGCCAAGATCACATATCAACTACCGACTGGCGTCTATTTTGATGTTTGTGTTGTTGTTGTTGTTTTGCGTTTATCAGACCTCTACGATATGATTCAAGCATATCGTAGAGGTCTGAACTTGGTTAGATGTTAGTGACAGCGATGCCTTGCTAATAGGTCAATCCCCTGAGTTTATCTCCTTTCGTAACGATCGCGTAATTTCTGATGAGTACGGTAGAGGCGGTGGTGTTGCGCTCATTGTTCACAATTCTCTCTCTCCTGCTCTTGTTTCCTCCTTCTCATTTCTCTTATTTGAGGCTATAACTGTCGATTTGCATATAGATTACCGCAATGATCTCCCTTTTCGAAAGATCAGAATCATCACTGTCTATCGCTCTCCCTCATCCCCTGCCCAGTCCCTTTCCTCCTTTATCGCGTACCTCACACATTTACTATCGAGTGACTTCCCATGTATTATTCTTGGCGATTTTAACCTACCCCATATTGATTGGCTCGGTCTCAGTTCACCATCCCAAAACGACATGCTTGACTTTGTATCAGACCACCACTTTAGTCAATTCGTCCCTTTCCCAACCCGTTTTAACAACTTCCTTGATCTAGTCTTTTGTGATCGTGACATCATTCATAATGTCTCTCCGCTTCTTCCCATAAGTGACCATTTTAGTGTTGGTTTCGAGCTTCGTATTCCATCCCCTCCTCCCCGTCACCATGTTCCCTCTCGTGTGTATAGATTAGCCGATTGGACGACAATCAATAGTTGTATCTTTAACCATGACTGGACAGTTGCTTTACGTGATCTAAATGCTACCGACTCATTTATTTATTTCGTCGAGTTTGTCAACAACGTTCTTGACTCGTGTGTTCCTCTTTCTAAGCCCTCATCTTTGTGTAGATACCCTCGTAATGTTAAAATTCTCTTCTCTAAGAGTAACCACTTAGCTAGAATTGCTCCGAATAGTCTTGCTTGTCATAAGATGGCCCAACGTTTTAACTCAGCCCTTCTCGATTACCATTGTTACTTAGAAAATCGAATTGTGGCCACCTCAAATTCTAAAGCTTTTTACAAGTTTTGTAGCGGTAAACTCAAGGCACCCAAATCCACTCCCTCTGCAATTATTAATTCAAGTGGTGCCACCCTTTTGACCAATCAAGACAAATGTGTTGCTTCCTCCGAATTTTTCTGTTCTGCCTTCACTTACCCACAGCACTCCCCTCTTCCTTCCGTACCTACCCCTTCTTCCATATTCGACATTCCCTTTGTCACCCCAGTAGACATCTTGTGTGCTTTCCGTAGCCTCTCACCCAAAGTCAACGTTACTCCAGACAATATTCCTAGTATCGTCCTTTCCAAATGTAAACTCTCCTTACTATCACCTCTCACAATTATCTTTAACAAGTCTCTCACAACTTGCGATGTTCCCTCCTTATGGAAACAAGCTCTCGTTAAACCCATACCTAAGAAAATCAGCAATTCTGTCACTGACTTTCGACCCATTTCTTTGACCTCTTCCGTTTGTGAAGTGTTTGAGAAACTTCTAATAGAGAAGATAACAGATTCTTAGATAGCAACTGTTTGTTCGACCCGCACCAAACAGGTTTCCGCAATTATAGGTCTACTTCTACCAATCTAGCTGAGACTTACTCCCATTATTTGAGATTGTCCAAACGATCCTCTTTCGACACTGTGTATATAGATTTCCGTAAGGCCTTTGACTCTATCGATCATAGACTACTTTTGTTCAAGCTATCGCAATTAGGACTCTCTGACCATCTTGTTTCTTGGTTCCGTTCCTACCTTTCCAATAGAACTCAATCTGTTTTCATTGATTCGTCTATTTCCCCTCCGTTACCTGTTCGCTCCGGTGTACCTCAAGGTTCTTGTCTAGGCCTCCTACTTTTTATTCTATTCATTAACGACATTTGCTTTCGCTTTCCAGAATCTATTCATTATTCGCTTTATGCCGATGACCTTAAAATTTTTGCTGAGGCCCCAAACTGTTCCGATGATTTGCAATGTGCCCTTGATATAGTATCCGACTGGTCCGCTCAATGGAATTTAGGAGTATCCGAGACTAAATGCAACATTGTTCACTATGGATTACACAATCCCCGTAGAATTTTCACTATTAATAATGTTCCCCTTGCCGAACCCATTGTAAAAGACAGAAATGTAGAGAAAGTTATTGTCAAAGACCTAGGAGTTCATTTCTCACCCACCTTGTCCTTCTCTTATCACATCTCCAAAGTCGTTTTAAAAGCTCGCACTAAGATGAACCTAATGTTTAAGTCCTTCCATAGTAAATGCCCTATTATCTATTCCAAAGCTTTTACCACGTTCATTCTCCCAAACATCGAGTATTGTTCTGTTATTTGGAACCCAAAAAGCTCTGTTAAATTAACTAAGGAATTAGAAAGAGTCCAAAGAGACTTCACTCGCCGATTGTATTCCCGCTGTGGTCTCCCCCCCTGTTTCATATAGTGAGCGCTTGCGCGACCTTAAGTTTACCACTCTAGAACAACGTAGATTTGTCACCGATATTGTTTTCCTTCACTCGATTATCCATAAGAGATACTTACTTGATGTGTCCTCTCTTCTCATTACCGCGCCTCTCAACCGTACTCTGAGAAATGGTCATCCCCTAAGAATCTCTTTGCCCTTCCTTCCCCATAACTCTCAGTCAACCTTGGCTTCTAGAGCTATTTCTACCTGGAATTCTTTAGAATCCTCATCTGTAGCTCTCCCACATGATCCCTTCCGCAAGTTTATTTCCTCATCACTCAGTACCCTTTTCCCTACATCCGTGATCCACAAATGGCTTGATCTTTGATCCCCACCCAATGTCCAACCACCCCTTACCCTCTCATACCCTTGCTGCACCCCTGCACCCCCCCCCCCAACCGATTCGACTACATCGACGGACCTCCGTTTCTGCGATCACCTATTACTATGTCAAAATCTATCGTGATACCATACATGCAACGGAATAAAAATTGAATTGAATTGAATTGAATTGCAGGATGAGGCGGTTCATTTCGAATATTTGCAACTCGAGGAAGGCCTTACTCAATCAGCAGCCATTCCTGCGAGTCACATGAAGGTTTGCGTATGCGAATGATTTTTTTCGGCGACATTTGTGCTTTTTAACATCAAAAATATTTGTTCATTTTTTGCAGAACACGAAAGGCTTGCAAGTGGGATTGAATGTGAATGCGAAACTTATTCGGATTGTGAAAGAAAGTGCGATCGCTTTTTCTGATGATGATGAAATGGCGAATGTGAAAGTGGGAGACGAGGTAGTATCTATTTTCAATTTCATGACAGAAAGTGAATTATATTATTTTCGAATTTTCCATTATGAATGGATCCAAATATATCGCATACTTTCAGATCATTCCAGTCAATATTTCATACATTTCTGCGTGGTCTGAGTTTTTCCGAGGATACTTCGCTTCTAAGATGAAGGAATCGATCGAGGAAGTGTATCCGATTGAGGCGAATATCTTTATCTTGATTAATTTTGTGGGATGAAGCGAAGAGCGCAATAACAATGACCCATTATTCTCTGTTCATATTCCGTTTTCAGAACTGCGCAGCGTCCGAATTTCGAGATCTCCTTGACGTTATCTATCCAAGCTGCAAGCCGATCAGTCACTGGAACGTGAAATCACAGATCCGACTCGCCGACAGATTCATCATGCCTTCCGTAAGCGATGAACAATACCCGAATTTACGATTATTTTCGAATGATTGATTACTTCAAAGTAACTCATGGGCTTCAAGTATCTACATTTCGAAAAAAAGGTAATGTTCACTTCATTGCATACGCTCTCACTTTGCTATGGGTAGTGAGCGATCCCTGCAATGAAGAGATTCTTATTATGAGTTTTATCATCCAAGATAAACAATAGAGTATTTATTCCAGCTCTCGCGCAAGTGTGAGATCTTCCTATCCGATCGAAGCATGCACAATTTCTCCGACTCAGAACTGCTCAAACTCGCGGACGAATACAGGCTGGCGTTTATGAAGACTGTAAGTTGTATTCAAAAACTCTTGTTCTTGACCATATTTCCGCTCATTTTCGCGCGTTATTTCTCTATGTCTGGCGCAAGATAATGGCCAGAATAACGAACCTGTGACTCAAATTATCTGCAAAAGCCAATATTGCAGATCATTATCGAATGCACAACGGGAGATCAGTTGCACAAGAATGTGATTGCGAGAGAAGAGTACAAGTCGTATTCGGAGGAGTTGAAGAAGGCGATTGATACGAGGTTCGGGTAGAATTTCGATCATCGATTGAAGAATATATTTAGGAACGGCTTTCGAGGGTATAAAATTATGTGGTATGCAAAGAAACAAGCGTTTGTGTTTTAGTGTCGCGAGAGCATTAATTTTTGACCATTCGATGTGGGTATTGGCCATTCCGGGAATGTTCTTGTGAACAATGCGTTATCAAGAAAAAAAAGAGAATAGTTGGCAAATTAGGGGAAAAATAGAAGTTCTGAATTTCAGATACGTCGAGTCGAAAGTGCCGGAGAGGAATGCGTGCTAATGGTTATGATGATGATGTGGCTGAACTGACCGTTTCTTATATCTCTGGCCCTTCAATTTTTCGTTTTTATTAAAAAATTTTATTATCGAATCTAATCTTAGAGTTAAAAATAAATATTGAAGAATCCCGAATTTGTCCTATATTACAGTATTCCAATCATTTTTCAAACTTTTGATAAAGATCGTCAACTGAAACACACTCGTACTCAAATATTCAAAAACTTGAAAATTCTTGTTTATTTGTGTCTCAAATATTATTAAAAGAATTGTATGGATGTTTTTGCATCTTATGCTTGAAAATTAATTACAAATGAACAGCAATAACATTTTTAAAAATTAAATGACAAATCAAATCAGTTCCCAATACGTTGGGTTGTGTGGTTAGGCTCTTCATACCGTAACCCAAAGAACTCTAATTTTTTTGACTTTTTCGACGCTTGATTTTTTGCCCTTGTTTCTTTGTTTTCATTGTTTAAAGAATGGTGTTGCCAGCTGCCGCTTTCCGCATGGACGAGGCAGAGCTGCTTGGCGAGGCGGACGGCGAGGCCACGAGGCAAATCTCGCAAGAGGAAGAGGACGCGCTGCTGAATGGCGAATTCGAGCCGACAACCGCGACCGCTGCAGCCGCAGCCGACTCACCGGCCGCAATCTTCGATCCGCCTGCTGGAGTTGCCGACCCGACGGCAGTCGCTGACGAGGATGATCTTATGAATGATGTGAGATTTTTTGTAAACTTATTTACTTATTTTCCCCTCCTTTCCATATTTTATCCGTCCTATTGCAGGACAGCGAAAGCAGCAAATCATCCGAGGAGAGGAGGGAGGTAAATATCTGTTTTTTTTTGTTCAGTAATGCAAGTTTTATTTTCAGCCCTCTCAGGACGTGCCGATTTCATCGAATGCTAGTGGTAAGTATTTTTTCTTATGCGTATTTTGTTTTATTGGCGCTTCTTTACTTTGGTGCTCAAATTTAGCTATTACTCATATCGCTTGCTGTATCATTTCTCATTTATCATTTCGCACTAGTTAAAGCGCTGCCTTTGGACACAAAAGTAAAGCAGTACTAAATTCACGCTTAAATTGTATAATTTATCTGTAATAATTATCCAGACACCGATGAAATCGACCTCCCAGCGCATAGAGTGACTGCTGAGGACCTCCGCAACAGCGCATATATCCGCTCCGTGAGTTGTCATGTGCTTTATTTATTTTATCACTGAAGAAAGGGCAAGAACAATATTTTAAGTTAGTATATTTAATTATTGCTGTCCAATATTAAATAAATTTGTAGATGTTGCGTGTAGAGAAGCAGCGTAGAGAGGCGACCTTGGAGCGCTTCAGCGAGAAGATGAACAGGATGAAGGAACGCGCGACGGAATTGTACGACGAACAACTACGGTGCGCTGGTTGCTCCATTTTATATTTACATTCACTGATTCAAGGCATATTGCATGCAGGGGGAAACATCGTTCGGGAGGGGATTGGGATGTTAGTACTTAATGATATTGGGTCATGGGATGGTTTTTTCTTTTTTTTTTTTTTAATTTCTAAACTATCTCATTACGTTTCATTTGGTTGCCGTAGAAATCTATTCCGATTCCAGTCGATTGGCCGAACTGCAAGAGGAGCAGAGCAATATCAGCAAGCAACTCAAGGTGAGCAATGCTAATTCGGATTTGATTGGCTAAGTGATGAGTACTATGTTGGATATAAGAGCATACCCCCTGATTTTTGGTAGCCGAACCAGCGATATTTAGCCGATTTTGCACAGAATCACCGATTTTAATCATTCGCTCGAAGTTGATGCTCATCAATGACTTGGCTCGGGGGTTGATAGATTAAGGAACTGTTCTCGGTATCTGTACGGTACGCATGTTCGGATACAGTGATGAACGACCCCGAAAGAAGTTTGATAAACAAGTGCGAATTGAGCGAAAAATATCGATTTCTCACTTTTGTACATTCCGAAACACCCTGTTGGAAGGTCACACTTATTACTGTTCGGATAGCATCTATTAAATATTTCCCGAGTCTCTTTTTGTTGCCCATTCTGATAATCCATTTACAGGAGGTTCATTCTCGCTTCGCGCACCTGTGCGAGCTACCAGCAAAGGAACAACCGTATGTTGCTTTTTATTTGTTTATTATTCTTACTTTTAAAATTCAATTTGTGATTCAGGCCGCCCGCGCAGCCGCTCGTGCTGCCGAACACGATGATGATGCGTCGCAGCGCGCCGTCTGCGGCGGGCGCACAGCGACTGCACCAGCTACAGCAGCAGCGCAATCTCCAGAGGATCAGGTGAGCACTGACTGGTGGGCTATTAGTCGCTGCTGGACGACAGGGGGGACCCCGCAATTTTCAAAAAAGTTCCATTTTGGGGCTCCGCAAAAAATATATTCTGTGCCAATCCGCAAAAAGTCACCAAAATTTCCATTAGGATTCCCCGGGCCCCGCACATGATATGATATATATTTATCGTATGTGTAAAAACAATCACGAGTCAAGGGAAAAAATTGGAAAAAAAACACATCCTAGCGGGGGGACATAATAACCCCAGCTTATAGAGGGTTATTATGTCCCCTTTAACTCTATAAGTACCAAAAGAACGTGATGGAGTAGCGCTGCTTTATCTGTATTTTCATCATTTTTGTAATCAAAAGTGCTGCCTGCGCGTGCACATTTGAGTCGGGAAAAATGGCTCTGAACCATCTATTTTGAGGTAGAAATGTGGAAATGGGTAGTTTACAAATTTTAATTGCGTAATTAATTAATTAATTTTGTAGCGACGTCGACGTGGGTCCGAGCACGAGCAGTGGAGTTGGAAGGAGGCTAAGGTAAAACTTATTTTTCATAGTTTTATAACTGTGATTGACTGATATGAAAAATGTAGGTGACTTCATGGACAGATGAAACCTTAAACTGCTTTTTGATTTTTGCATTGTTTTTTTCATACTGAAGGAAAATCAATCGGCCCTGCGTCACATGCGCAAACTCGTAACGTTCATGAAGCCTCGAATTGCCTAGTGATTCACCAACATATTTCTTGTGCTTGTATATTCACAAAATTTTAAATAAATTATTTTAATAATAATAATAATAAAGCAGCTCGGACAACGCGATGCCGTCGACGAGCCGTGTCGTAACGACGACGGTGATGCACCAGCGCGCGCGGAAGAGCACCGGCGGAGGAATCTCGAGACCGGGACCGTCGAATGGCCTGAGCCGCGCCGCCGTCCAGTCCCAGCAAGCGGTGAGCGGGGGCGAGGTTTGGGAAACGTCGAAATGATATGGCTCGAATGAGTCGTCAGGGAAACTGTCAGGTCTCAAAAAAAAAATAAAAGGATTCCTTCTTGGCTGGCTTATGTTTCGCACACTCTTCAACCATTCTATCATCGCGTAGCAAATGTTCATTGCTGAATTCCTGTCAGCGACCTCTTGGTTGATTTGAGTTTCGCACACTCGCCAAAAATTGGAAAACACGGGATTGCGATAGTGTGTCGCGTCCGAGCATCTGTGAAACATAAAATGCGCTCATGCTTCAATGATTCGTATTGCAGCAGGCGATTGTCAATGCGCAGCAGGCGGTGGCTGCTGCATCGGCGACAGCTGCAGCCCGCATGCTTGCAGCCGCATCCTCGCCCCTGCAGTCCAGAGTGAGCACGATTCGCATTGTTGTTTACTGTTTCGTAGTATCTGAGTGATGAAACAGCGATGTAGTGGGTTGAACAGTCGATGTTCCAGCAGCTGCAGCAGCCAAGCGCGATCAAGGTGTCACCGCACGCGAATCAGGTTATTATTTAAATTATTATTTATTATTTTTGATAAAAAGCGACACTGATAAATTCATTCATTCATTCATTCATTATTATTTTTGAGAAAAATCTGAAAAAAAAAGTATAAAATTTATAGCCTTCAAAGTATTTTGGGTCGTATTTTTGAAACAAAGTGCTGATTCACCCTGATTCATTCGCGTTGCAGACGGCATCGAGCGTGCCGCAGTCGCAGCAAGCCGCCGCCATATCGGCTGCACTGGCTGCAGGCAGCAGATCTGCAGCCACCCCTCCGGCCGTGCAGCAAAAGCAGCTGCAGATGAGCAGAAAGAGACCGCACGGGGTGAGTGCACACCGTTTGCTTGATCGAGGCTGATTCGAGTCATGATTCATTCATGTTTCAGTGGTAGCTAATAGGAACTAGTGGTTTCTCAATGTCAGTAAAAAAGTAATAATCTCTTATCACTACGTTACTCCGGTCGTACCTCCCTGCGCATCCCTACCTGATAACCTTTATTTAACTACATTTTTCAGTTAGAGTATCTGGTTTATCGTTGGCACACAACTCTAAATCGAATTTATTCCAAATATTCAATAATACTGCTGCAGGCGGGCGACGCGCATCCGGCCCACCAGCAGCAGCAGCCCGTCGTGCTGCAGACTCGCAACGGACAGCTGCAGCCGCTGCAGCACGCGCAGCCGCTGCGACAGGTGCGACCGACTACGTACTCCTAGAGTTCCGCTTATGCCTGCCTACTATTGATGACAATTCGGCACGCCGCTCGCCTATTTTTGCATACTTTCTCGCCGATGAAGCAGGCGAGAGACTAAGAGTTGCTTGCCGATTTGGCGTCACTACTGCCTACAACAGCGACAACTATACCGTGTTGTACTCGTAATTGATAATTGCACCCACAAGAAGAATTCAATAACGATGCCTCCTACAGATGTCGCAGCAACAGCAGCCCGGTCGTACCCAGCAGCAGCTGCTGCAGCTGCAGCAGTCGGTGCAGCGGCGGCCACCGCCGACCTGCTCGCCGGACGCGGACCCGGAGCTGCGCGAAATGTCCGCCTACATCAACGCCGTCTTCCAGCGGCAGAACACGTATTCGGTACGTATAGAAGCTTCTTGAAACGTGTGCCTGTTGTTAGGGAATGGCTTTTGTGAGATTTAGGCTTAGCGCTTGCAATTAGTCTGCTCTGGGATTTTTGGGACGTGCTGAGCTTCGGCAGTAATGCCCAGTTTTTGTGACCAAAGCAGCAACAGCGGTACTCTTTTAGACACTGTTTTGATATAATTAGTTAAGATAGTTAAGATTTAATTATTAACATTATTAATTATTAATGTTGTTAATTAAATTATGCTACAGGGCATGGAGGAGATGCACACGAAGATGATCGCGACCCTGCAGGCGGCGTGTCGGCTCGAGGTCAGCATGAAATGCAGTGATGAGTGACCCCACAAACTTTGGCGTGTACCCCCACAGCGGGGGTACAGCCTTGTCATCGAGAGGGTGTGTGCTAGAGCCACCGGGTTAGAAAGAGTAGGGAGAGGCGCGCGCGGGGATACAAGATTTCGCGTGTACCCCCGCGAGTTAGAGTGGAGAGCTCATCACTGAATATAATAATAAATGTCACAAAAATATCATGAAACATCAATATGGGATTAGTATATAGTAGTAGAACCAGAATGTGCCTGTCAAGAAATAATGCAATCTTCACTAGAATTCGAGATATGATACCGCCGTCTCTTCATTTTTGCCAACTCTCTCGCCCGCTCGGTCGACGAGAGAGTGTACGAAATAAAGAGACGGCTTGAGTTATAATGAAATGAGCAAAATCGCGCAATTTTGGAAATTTATTATGCATAACGAAAAAAGAGTGTCAAATAAGCTGGTGGTTGAGTGGTTCAATCAATGAATAAGATAGATTATTCAAATTATTTTTTTTCGCATTTTTTAAAATCATTTTCAGACGCAAATGCGGGACGCGAGGACCGCGCCCCGTCCCTTCGAAGAGGTGGGCTTCCCCACGACTGATACCTCCTTTGTCGTGCCGGTATGTCACAATTTTTTAAATTATTCATTTAAATATTAAAAAAAAATATTCTCTATGCGTACGTTGTTTTCTTACTTGCACTAGAGAAATTTTCATTACCATGTAGTAGCGATCATGAGCAATATGCGGAATTATTTTATATAATTTGAATTACTCAGCCGGACGGCTCCGCGCTTCGCAGCAAGATATGCGTGAATGTGCCGGCGGGGCAGTTGGCCCGACCGCAGAAGCGTCCCTCCACCGACCTCCCGATTGCGTCGGTGAACACCAAAGGTTAGTCCGTGCGCCGTAGATGTGCCGGCTTTGTCATTCTCATTCGTTTTCTACATATTTTCTTTTGCAGGCAAGCACGCTCCGCGCGTGGTATTCGCGTCGGATTACCGAGGTAGGAACGTTTGTTTATTCACCCGTGTGATCGATGTTTCAGACTTCGCGGACTCTGGCAAGCTGAGCGGCACGGTGCACTTCACTCCGTCCAGTGATTGGCCCGAGGTGAGCAACCTTTGAATGGTACTCACAGGTGAGATGGAAAGGTGATAGAGTGAGGGCATCCGCACATTGAGAAATGTCGCTTTTTTAGAATAGGTGTCAGTCCTAGTGCCTATGCGGGCATCCGCCATTTCCAGCACCTTTCCTAGCCCACAAGTGATGGTACTATGTCGGATAAGAACCGACAATAATAATTATTGTTATGTCTGGCAGTTGTGTGTCTTGAGTGAGAATAATTGCAGCTTCAGTGGAATAGGCTTTATCGTAGAATTGCAGAGTAGAATAGTTGACAGAAGAATATCCAGCGACAACTAGCAGCAACGAGGGAGGGAGAGCTAACTGACGAAAAGTATGCCAGCGGGGAAATTCAATACTTACAGTAGGAACAGTAACAGATAGAAATCAGGCAAATCGTGGTGGGAGCCCAGGGGGCATGAAATGTACTGACTACTGTAGTAGCATCAACGGGTCACATTAATAACTTGTGATTAATAATTACTATTTCTGTATATCATTACATGACTATACAACAATTATTATCAGTTTATGATTTTTCGAACACCTGGAAAAATACTACATTTTTTTGGTTCTCATCCAGTCGGTTCTCATCTGACATAGTACAGTTTAAATTAATTGTATATATGTTTTTATAAAGATAAATACTATTTATTCATCAGACCACAGCGCGCGTCTGCATATTCTTCTACATCGGCACGCAGAACACGGGAGTGTAAGTATTAGCGATTGTATATTATGAATAAAACCATTATTCAATAAATTAATGAAAAATAAGGTGCTACCGTAATCCCTAAATAAATCAATAATTTAAAGATGGTCTCGGTCCGAGTTCGCAACCGCGGATTGCAAGGAGAAGGACGCGAACGGCAACTTCAATGAGGCTACCGTACGATTCACCATCAACGTGGACAAGGGTAAGCTGGAAATTGCAGTGATGAGCACTGGGTCTCTTTTGTCCTGCGTTGAAACCTATATCTCCCGATTTTCTAATCAAAATTCGCAATTTACACGTTGATGGTGAATCGTTTTTTGCCGAACCCCCCAATTTTGTGCAAATGTTCGAGGATGGTGCTCATCGTTGTTTAATTTGGAGCATAATTCATATTTAATTTATATAATTTCAGCCAAATATGCCAAGAACGAGAGCGGCACATTCATTAATCCGAATGCCAAATTCGAGGTGCTTTTTTGTTGTTACATTCGAAAATTATGGTGGAAATGTCGGGTGAATTGCGAATTCGTGCCAAACCGGATAATAATGGGGGCAGATTCTGCGTTAAAATGCCGCTCACTTTTTTTTAGTTTCTAATTTTTATGCTATGGTCTATGGGAAATGCGATTCCCAGACAAGTGTGCTCAAAAGTCGAGGCCAAAGGGCGATATGTATTATGGAAAGATGAGGTGCTACCGTAATCTATCGTAATCTATCGTAATCCCTCCCCCCCCCCTCTCAGAAGTTCGGAGTGGTCCCCGTAGCGTGCGCTGGCGCGCAGATCGTGAGAGGAGACGAGGCCACCTTCGATTGCGAAGCATTGGTGAGCAAGCATTGATTTTGTGATTGTTGTTCCGAAACGTTCTTTTCGTTGCTCGCTTTCTTTGCGCTTTGGGTAAATAAAAACAACAACTAATATCAGGAACAAGCCGGCCTACAGAGCAAGTACGACGTGATGAAGCGTAACATGCGGGCGTTCATTGAGCAAGACAAGAGGAAGCTGACCGGCGGCCGACCGATGCAGCAGCAGCAGCCGCCTGCTGCACGACCACCAAGACCCGCTGCTGCTGCAGATGATGACATCATCATCGTGCCCTGAGGTACGGTAACGTGATGAGGGTACCTAAGGATATACGGTAGCTATGGTCGAACTAATGTCATAAAAAGCTAGTCGGAA